>CM016616.1:139075900-139773866 GCA_005393395.2 Gossypium australe
TAGAGGACAATGCGGCCGTGCGCACATGGTCAGAAAGGTTGCAAACTGGGAAGGAGATAGTTTAGTGAGGGTCATACGTCAGAGCTGGGGACTTTACCCGCGTTAGCGTGACGCAAAACGAACTTCGAGAGTTGCGGGATATCTGACCCGTTGGAAAGACGAAGTCAAACAGATGTTCTACCGCTATGGTGATATATCTCACTTGTTGGATGTCAAAATAGATAAACACTTGTTTCGGGCTATGGTCCAATTTTGGAATTCCGCATACAGCTGTTTCACTTTTGGGGAGGTGGATTTGGTGCCAACAATAGAGGAATACACCGCTTTGCTTCGTATTCCCGAGATGCAAGTCGATAAGGTCTATATTAGGCCTACTTATGTCCCTCCTTTGGCAAAAAAGTTGATGAAGATTACGGGAATGAGTGAGCAGTGGATCTCAGCCAAGATTCAACAGAAGGGTGAAGGGAGATGCTTTCCTTGGGTGGATTTAAGGGATCTGAATTCGACCCCCCGACGTGGGGAGGAAGGTTGATATTTTGCCCTAAGCCTTTACGGTTTAGTCATCTTCCCAAAAGCTCTGAGGCATGTAGATGAAGCGGTGGTGGATCTGTTCGACCGATTGGATAAGCAAGTCACACCTGTCCCAGCGATTCTCGCGGAAACTTTCAGATCGCTAATACATGCAGAAGAACGGGAGAGGGAAGGTTTTCGGATGCGCCCAACTATTGATGGTATGGTTTCATGGGCATTTTTGGAAGATGGGCAAAGTCTCTTGTCAACCTTTTCATAGAGACTATCACTAATAAAGAGGAAGCGGCTATGTCAAGGAGAGAGGACGTAACAGAAGAGGATGGATGGCAATTTTTCAGAACCTTCAAGGAAAAGACATTGAGTGGAGAGCCCCCTGGATGATGCCTGGAGAGATACTTATAGGTGTGGAGACTTCAATTGGGTACCTCTACCCGGAATTTGGGGGAGTCATCGGGTATGCCCCATTGCTAGCGAGACAATACCAGTCTAGACAATTCGTGCCGGCAACAAATGGGTTAAACCGAAGTGAGTTCTCTTATACGGGAGAGGGATACAAGAAGAAGATCAAAGAAATGGCAAATGCTTGGAAACAAGCACGCCGAATGAAGAGGCTAGCTGCGGGCGAAATGGCAACTTCTGAATACAAAGCATGGCTAAGCAAGAGAATCAATGATAATATCCCGGGACCAAATTCAGATAATGCTCAGTCTTTGGAGGAACGGTTGCGAGTGATACCAACAGAATTAGAAATTATAAAGCAAGATTTCGTACAGCGAAGTTCGAGCTTGAAAAGAGAATCGAGCAGTTAGAGGGAGGAAAAGATGTTTTTGAAGTTAAATGTAGAGATACAGAAATCAGAGATGGAAAAGGTGCAGAAGGGGAAGAGCAAAGCCGAAGAAGAATTGGATAGCTTAAAGGGGGACTACAAGAAGATGCGCCTCTCGATGAGAACTGCCGGACTAGGAAAGACTTCGAGCCAATGGCGACAAGAGTTGCAAGAAGAAAGAGCTAAAGCCGAGCAATGGGAAAAGAAATTTCGAGAAATGAAGGTTCAAAATGAGACCCTTGAAAAGCAAATATCAGAAGGCCAGAATAGAAGAAACGAATTGAAGACAAGGGTGTCAGAGTTGGAAAAGTCTCGACCATTATCGAAACCGTAACTCAGCAAGAGAGTTAAAAGCAAGTCTGAGTAGAATCGAAGAAATGAAAAAGAGGACTGAAGAGTTAGAAATGGAGCTACTACTGCACTGTCAAAATCATATTGGGCATTTAAAAGAGAACGAGGAACGAAGGAAAGCGGAGCTGTGCCATTCCCAGAGTCAAGTCAGGGATAGAGATTACCTCATAGGGGAGGCTATAATCCGAATACGAGAGATAGCTGAGTATTTACAAACTCTAGCTATACAAGCCGACACATTGAGCATACAATTCGAGACACAGTCGGATCGTGGGCGGGAATTAGCTTCCCTACTGACAAAGATTAAAGCCTTAGGTGTTAGAGCAAGGCCATTTCTGTAATCTATTTTATGTAAAGAGCTCTGTTATCTAAGGAAGTTTTCTATGGGGAATTGAATCAGAGTTGACACCTTTTTGCACTCATACCATGCATTTGCATTGCATTACATACATTAGCATCATATCACTATCGCTAAACTTAAAAATCACATAATCCGCAGCTACGACATTACGAACCTGGAATCACATCATCCCTATAGGACACGCTTAAGAACTAGAGCTATGGACGCCGAACTCAATGAGAGGATTGAAAGGATGGAAAGAACCCAGAAAGAGCTGCAAGAACAGTTAGCCAAGGCACAACAAGAAGCGAGGGACCAGATGATGAGGTCTCGCGAGGAATCGCGAGAACATAAGGATCAAATGGATAGAATGTTGAAGATGTTGACGGCCATGTCCAACGGACAAGGACTTGCGCAAGTCCTGACATTACGGAGCCCCATTCGAGATAATCAAGATCCGCTCTATCCCCCAGGATCCACGCCACCTCACGCTCATACAACGCAAAGGGGATATCCTCAAGGGAACCCAGTAGGCCTGGAGCAACGACCCGTCCCACCTACCCATCTGGGGGAAGGTATATACGTATCAAACTGGGGATAATTCTGCTAACCCGATGGTTCCGGATTTGGATGATCCGATGGAAGCTAGGTTAAAGAGGGATGGCCATGATGCCGAAGAAAAATATAAGAGTCTAGAAGAAAGACTCAAGGCCGTGGAAGGTACTGGAACCTTCTCTGCACTAAGTGCCAAAGAGCTTAGTTTGGTGCCTGATCTGGTTCTACCCCCAAAATTTAAGGTACCGGATTTTGAAAAGTATGAGGGAACGAGATGTCCAAAGGCACATCTTATCATGTTTTGCCGAAAGATGGCCGGACACTTGAATGAGGACAAGCTATTAATACACTGTTTCCAGGATAGCTTGATCGGAACAGCCCTCCGATGGTACGATCAGCTTAGCACAGAGAAGATACGATCATGGAAAGACCTGGCAACTGCATTCTGCGAACAATATAAGCATGTTACTGATGTGGCTCCCGACCATGACACTGCAAATGTTGGAAAAAAAGCCAACGGAGACCTTCAGACAATACGCTCAGAGATGGAGGGATCTCTCAGTCCAGGTCGAGCCCCCTTTAACTAAAAGTGAGGTAACGGTCCTTTTCATCAATACTTTGAGGGCCCCGTTCTACGACAAACTGGTGGGAAGTGCCACGAAAGACTTCGCCGACCTCGTAATATCTGGCGAACTCATCGAAAACGGCATTAAATGTGGAAGAATGGAAGGCCCTGAGAGCTCTAAAGACCAACACCTGCAAAGAAGAAAGACCCCGAAGCCCATATGGTGGGGACCGGGAGCCACTATGCTCCTAATCCATATCCATCCGACTCGACCACGACCTCAGTTTCGCCCACCGCCAAGTTCATACTTTCCTCCACAAAGCCTTACTATCAAGCCCTCCTCCCTATCCCGTTTTATGCCACGACACTCAAAGACCATTCACCATAATCCCACCAAATGCCATGTCTGCCCAAAGTCAGCCAAAAAACGAAAAAGACCAGTAAGACCCAACCCCGATAGACCCAGTTCACCCCCATTCCCGTGCCATACGGAGAATTGTGCCCGAAGCTACTGGAAAAGCAGTTAATCTCACCACATTACATGGCACCATTGAAGCCCCCATTCCCAAAGTGGTACGACCCCAACGCCAATTACATGTATCATGGCGGGAATCAGGGCATTCTACAGATAACTGTTTAGCCTTTAAGAAAAGAGTTCAAGACCTCATCAACGCGGGATCTTGCGATTTGACGGTACCAACAATATGGCGAGAAACCCGCTACCTAATCACGCTACAGGGAACGTAAATATGGTGACGCCAGAAGATAAGTGGCGAGTCAGAAGTTGTGTTTCTAGAATAAGGACACCTTTGGAGAAGGTCTGGGAAGTAATGGTTAAGAAAGGCATGCTCGACAGGAATTTCAAGGAGGAAAGCGTGAAGAGTCCAAGTTTCTGTGTCTTTCACGGCATGTCAGGACACCATATCCAATCTTGCGAGGAGTTCAAAGAGCTGCTTCAAAGCATGATGGATAAAAAAAGGTGGAAATCTTCAATAAGATGGAAGAGACTGGTGGAAAGGAGATATGTGCATCTGAGGGCCAATCATCAGGACCTCCCTATAGTGCCGATCGACCTCTGGTAATATACTACGAGGCAAAGAAGGAAGAGAGGAAACCAAAAATGATAATCCGAGTACCTTCCCCTTTCCCTTACACGGATAGTAAAGCGGTGCCGTGGAAGTATGATGTCAACGTCACCACACCCGAGGCTACAACTGGAGGCGTCAGCAAGGTGGGGCATTTTACCCGCAGTGGGAGATGCTATTCCCCTGAGTTGTTTGAAATGAAGAAGAAAGCCATTGGAACGAGTCAGAAAGGGAAGGCACCTATACCCGAGGCTGAGAGTGAAGGTGAAATACAATCCGAACGAGGAGTAAAGGAACCAGTGACCGAGGATGAAGCACGGGAATTTTTAAAATTCATTAAGCACAGCGAATACAGTGTTGTGGAATAGCTGAATAAACAACCGGCAAAAATCTCAGTATTATCCTTATTGATGAACTCAGAGCCACATCGAAACGCATTACTAACGGTGTTGAACCAAGCATATGTGCCAAGCAATGTGCCCATTGAAAAGCTCGATAGGTGGTTGAACAATTTAAACGCGGATAATTTCATCTCCTTCAGCGATGATGAAATACCACCTAATGGTAGGGGCTCCGTCAAAGCTTTGCACATCACAACCGAGTGCAAAGGATATAAATATCGCATGTGCTTATTGACAACGGATCCGCGCTCAATGTCATGCCATTGGCTACACTGTCTAGGATGCCCGTCGACATGTCTTATCTGAGGCCTTGCCATTCCGCGGTAAGGGCATTTGATGGAACACGGAGGGAAGTTATGGGAAAAATCAAGATCCCTCTAGAGGTGGGCCCATGCACATATAATGTCGAATTCCAAGTCATGGACATTGCTCCTTCATATAATTGCCTCTTAGGAAGGCCCTGGATCCACTCCGCAGGAGCTATCCCTTCATCTCTTCATCAGAAAATAAAGTTTATTATGGATAACCGCCTGATCACGATCGCCGGTGAAGAAGACATTGTCGCATCGCTATCTACTACACACCCTACATCGAGGCAAATAGAGATGTGCCAGAATGCTCCTTCCGTTCCTTCGAATTCATCAACGCTACATTTGTCGCAGAGAGAGATAGGGCCCCCACACCCAAGTTGTCAAGAAGCACCTGGATGGGAGTCAAGTTGACGGTAGGAAAAGGTGCCCGAGCAGGAAAGGGTTTAGGAAGACATCAACAAGGGATAGCTAGAGCGCTAAACCCTATGCATCACAAGGCCCAATATGGCTTGGGGTTCAAACCTGATGAGCGACAAAGGAGGAAACAACGGTATAAGGATCAGGGAAAGAGGATTGCAAGAGCCTTGGGACGAGAGATAGAATGGGAGCCCATGACATACCCGCTCTTGTCAAGAACTTTTACGTCAGCAGGAATGATGTACCCAGAGAGAGATGATCCACGAAGCATGCTGTTATTGGTTGAAAGGGATTTTCAGAACTTCAATATAAATGTCATCGACAAGGTGGACGACACGATAAAAGGCCTTTCGAAGATACGCCCTAGCCCTCCTGGATATGTGTTGAACAATTGGACCGCTGAAGATCTTCTCGTAGTTTCTAGGATCCCTCCAAAGTAATTCTCAATGACAACCTTCGTTATTCCTCTAAGTCGAAGGGGAATTTCTTATAAAGTTTGTATCAGCTGTCTAACTTTTAAATGAACAATCAATGAAGATGCATTTTGTCACTGTCTCATTCCCATTAGCCCCATGTCTATTCCCTCTTCTCATGGCCTGTCTTTATATATATATATATATATATATATACTCATGTCATAGAATCACATTTTTGTTTCCAATACCTCGATATTTCTCTATAGTTTCTTTTTACTTGTCAGGTGCTCGGATAATGACAGCATGAACAATCCTGCTACTGATCCTAAAATCGACTTTAAGCAAGTTGTTTGTTTAGGAGAATTCGAAGCCGACGAGGATGCCGAAGATTTTGTCTCGACCCCTGACTTACTAAAGATGATAGAACAGGAGGATAAACAGATACTCCCCCACCAAGAATCTGTTGAGACGGTGAATCTGGGAAACGAAGAAAGGAGGCAAGAAGTGAAAATTGGGACCTCCATCTCAGAGTCCACCAAACACGACTTGGTCACCTTGCTTCATGAATACAAAGACGTATTTGCATGGTCATATCAGGACATGCCGGGATTAAGCGAAGATGTAGTGGTCTACAGGCTCCCTATGAAGCCAGAATGCAGGCCAATTCAGCAGAAGCTAAGACGGATGAGACCCGAAATGCTCCTAAAGATAAAAGAGGAGGTCAAAAAACAGTTTGACGCCGGTTTCTTACAAGCCTCCAAATATCCGGAGTGGGTGGCTAATATAGTCCCCGTGCCAAAGAAAGACGGCAAGGTGCGAATGTGTGTAGACTACCGTGATCTCAATCGAGCAAGCCCCAAGGATAACTTTCCCTTACCTCACATCGATATGTTGGTAGATAACACGGCAAAACATTCATTATTTTCCTCTATGGATGGATTTTCGGGTTATAACCAAATAAAGATGGCCCCTGAGGACATGGAAAAAACTACATTCGTGACGATGTGGGGAACCTTCTGCTACAAGGTGATGCCATTCGGCTTGAAAAACGCTGGGGCAACATATCAAAGAGCAATGGTGATGCTGTTTCACGACATGATGCACAAAGAGATAGAAGTCTATGTCGACGATATGATAGCCAAATCTCGGGGAGAAGGAGAGCATGTTGGAAACCTCCGGAAATTGTTTGAAAGGCTAAGAAAGTTTCAACTGAAGCTTAACCCAGCTAAGTGCACATTTGGAGCAACCTCGGGGAAATTACTGGGCTTTATCGTTAGCGAGAGAGGTATCGAGGTCAATCCCGACAAAATAAGAGCCATACAAGAATTACCGCCTCCACGGACACAAAAGGAAGTCAGAGGATTCCTAGGAAGGTTGAACTACATCGCCCGTTTTATTACTCAACTTACTAACCAATGCGACCCAATTTTCCGACTATTGAGAAAACACAACCCTGGGGAATGGAATAGTGAATGCCAAGCTGCCTTCGACAAAATAAAACGATATTTGTCTAACCCCCCTGTGCTAGTACCACCGACTCCAGGGAGACCGTTAATACTGTATCTGACGGTGTTTGAAAATTCAATGGGTTGTGTATTGGGGCAACACGACGAGTCGGGGAGAAGAGAAAGAGCGATCTATAACCTCAGTAAGAAGTTCACAGAGTATGAAGCAAAATATCCATCAATTGAAAAGTTCTGTTGCGCTCTGGTTTGGGCAGCTCGAAGGCTTAGACAATATATGTTGTATCATACGACATGGTTAATCTCTAAATTGGACCCAATCAAATACATGATGGAATCACCTGCACTCTCAGGAAGAATGGCGCGATGGCAGATCCTGCTATCGGAATACGACATCATCTATGTAAGCCAAAAGTCGATAAAAGGGAGCGCAATAGCCGACTTCCTAGCAGCCCGAACCACAGAAGAATACGAGCCATTAAGATTTGACTTCCCAGATGAAGATTTGATGTGCATCACAGAAAAAGAATGCGAATCGTCAAAAGAAGAGTCATGGAAAATGAGTTTCGACGGGGCATCAAATGCATTAGGACATGGGATTGGAGCAGTCTTGGTGTCACCAGAAGGGAGTCATTATCCATTCACTGCCCGATTAAACTTCTTCTGTACCAATAACATAGCGGAATACGAGGCTTGTATCATGGGGCTCCGCGCAGCTATTGAACGAGGCATCAAAATCCTAAAGGTATCAGGGGATTCAGCATTGGTGATTTACCAAATCCGTGGAGATTGGGAAGTGAGAGACTCAAAGTTGGTCAAATATCACGATCTTGTTATGGATCTGGTCAAAGAATTCGAAGAGGTGACCTTTAATTACTTCCCACGAGAGGAAAACCAATTGGCTGATGCCTTGGCCACCTTAGCTTCTATGTTCAAAGCGAATCGAGAAGCGGAAGTAATGCCTCTCCAGATGAGCATATATGAGGCCCCGGCGCATTGTTTTAGCGTTGAAAGAGAGGCGGATGGACGACCATGGTTCCATGATATCTTAGGATATGTCAAACATCAAAGGTACCCAGAGCAAGCAAACGAGAACGACAAAAGAACAATCAGAAAAATAGCAGCAGGATTTGTTCTTGATGGGGACATCCTATACAAGAGAGGAAAAGATCAAGTGCTTCTAAGATGCGTGGATAATGTCGAAGCCAGAAAAATACTTGAAGAGGTGCATGAAGGAACTTGTGGAACACATGCCAACGGTTTCACCATGACCAGGAAAATTATGAGACTCGGCTACTACTGGTTGACCATGGAAAGTGATTGTATCAGCTATGCACGAAGGTGTCACAAATGTCAAATTTATGGTGACAAAATTCATGCAGCACCTTCACCCCTCCACGTGATGACCTCTCCATGGCCTTTTTCCATGTGGGGCATGGATGTTATAGGACCAATTTCCCCGAAGGCTTCTAATGGTCATCGATTCATCTTCGTGGTCATAGATTACTTCACAAAATGGGTTGAGGCCACTTCGTTTGCAAATGTGACAAAAACCGCGGTTTGCAAATTCTTGAAAAAGGAGATTATATGTCGATACGGGCTGCCTGAGAAAATCATCTCGGATAATGCCTTGAATCTGAACAACAAGATGATGAAGGAAGTGTGCGAACAGTTTCAAATAAAGCATCACAATTCCTCACCCTATCGCCCAAAGATGAACGGAGCGGTAGAAGCAGCCAATAAAAACATTAAGAAGATTATTGGAAAGATGACCGAGACATACAAAGACTGGCATGAGAAGCTCCCGTTCGCTCTATACGCATATCGTACATGTGTGCGGACCTCCACAGGGGCAACTCCTTTCTCTCTGGTATATGGAATGGAAGCTGTACTGCCCATCGAGGTAGAAATCCCTTCTTTACGAATCTTAATGGAGTCAAAACTCGAAGAGTCAGAATGGGTACAAGCTCGATACGACCAACTGAATCTGATTGAGGAGAAGCGCTTAAAAGCAATTTGTCACGGACAAATGTACCAGAAGAGAATGATTACGGCCCATGACAAGAAGGTACGACCAAGAGAGTTTCGCGAAGGAGAGCTCGTGTTGAGAAAGATTCACCCAATACAAAAAGATTCTCGAGGAAAATGGACACCGAATTGGGAAGGACCCTATGTCGTAAGGAAGGCCTTCTCAGGTGGAGCTTTGATCCTCACAGAGATGGATGGGAAAGAGGTAACGAGTCCAGTAAACTCAGATGCCGTGAAGAAGTACTACGCTTAAATCAGGATGAAAACCCGAAAAGGGCGTCTTGATTTTAAAAAAAAAAAACTCAGGATGAAAACCCAAAAGAGGGCACCCTGACAAACAAATTGGGATGAAAACCTGAAAAGGCATCCTAGTGGAAGAATTCGGACATAAACGGCAAGATTCAAATAGGAAGTCAAAAGGCGAGACCACAATATTTGAAGCGGACTCAGAAGCTCAGGGTCTTCTACGCAAGGAGCTTCACTCAAAGGGGGATTCAGGGTGAAGGAGCATGGAAAAGTTCATGCGTTAGATATCTAGAGCATTATTGACAATTGAATCTACTTTCTTTTATGTTTTCTTTATTGAATCATTCCTTGTCAATTCCCTTTCCTTGTTGCTTTGAAATAAATACAAACATAAGGTATCTCTTTCACACCTACCTGGCCATTATCATGTATTTCGTGTTTGGTTCATTAAATGGTAAACAGTGAAATTACATACTTTGAACAAAAGAAGCATTGAGCATTACCTGGACGAGAACCTGGTAAGTACAAGAAACCTCAAAGCGAAGACAAAAGTTCGACCAGAAGACAAAATGGGTGATATATGGGAAGTACAGGCTACTAGTAAAACTTGAGCACTAACTAAAAGAAAGTCAAGAATCGAAGCAGTGGGTACAAGTCATCATAACAAGAGATACACGACAAACAAACCGAGAACACATGGCATAATCATATAGGCATAGGAGCATTTAAGACAAACACGTGCATATCATGATAACATCACGCATGACGCATACAGGTACACCAGTGAAGCAAGAAGCTTTGACGATGATTGTACCGAACCAAAGAGAAGGAAGACATCCGAGTCCCACCAGACGACACATTTTCAATTTTTGTCGACTCATAAAGCGAGAAGTGAGTTGAGCCCCGGGACACGCCGAGGTATTTAATTTCTGTCTTTAAATTTCTGTTCAAAAAGTCGACTCATAAAGCGAGAAGTGAGTTGAGCCCCGGGACACGCCGAGGTATTTAATTTCTGTCTTTAAATTTATGTTCAAAAAAATCGACTCATAAAGCGAGAAGTGAGTTGAGCCTCGGGACACGCCGAGGTATTTAATTTCTGTCTTTAAATTTCTGTTCAAAAAGTCGACTCATAAAGTGAGAAGTGAGTTGAGCCCCGGGACACGCCGAGGTATTTAATTTCTGTCTTTAAATTTATGTTCAAAAAAATCGACTCATAAAGCGAGAAGTGAGTTGAGCCTCAGGACACGCCGAGGTATTTAATTTCTGTCTTTAAATTTCTGTTCGGAAATCGACTCATAATGCGAGAAGTGAGTTGGGCCTCGGGACACGCCGAGGTATTTAAATTCTGTCTTCAAATTCTGTTCAAAAATTAACTCATAATGCGAGAGATGAGTTGAGCCTCGGGATACGCTGAGGTATTTAATTTCTGTCTTTAAATTCCGTTCAAAAATCAACTCATAACGTGAGAAATGAGTTGGGCCTCGGGACACGCCAAGGTATTTAATTTGTCTTTAAATTCCTGTTAAATCAAGTCATCATGCGAGAGGTGTGTTGAGCCTCGTCACTTACCGAGATATTCTCAAATTAAAAAAAAAAGAAAAAAGAAAAAAGAAGAAAAAGAAGAAGAAGAAGAGAGAGAGAGTTGGTTCATGGTGCGAGAACAAGGAAGCAACTCGAAAAGTTCGGATTTATTTCCTCAAAGTCTCAGTGGAGCGGTTGATAGATTGAAGCTGCAAATCTCTTTGTGTCGTGAAGTCATGTTGAAGCAAATTCAAAAGGAACAAGATTGAGGAAAAAACGGATTGAAGTTACGGATCATGTAACGCGGAAGCAGCGGTGGAACGAATCAAAGCAACAGGGTCTGAAGAGGTTGGAGGAAGAAGAGCACCTGAAGAATCTATACTTGGCCAAGACCGGGCAAAATTGGTTCTTCTTTTATCTTTGCTCTATTCTCGTTTCACGACAATGAGCAAAGAGGGGCAGCTGTAATAACCAAATTTTGCCCGGGTCCTCAATCGAACCCGAACCCAATTGCAAAACCAAAATTGGAATAAAGCAAAATACCATTAAACAGACCAAAAAATAACAATCCAATTTAAAGCCCAATATACAAGACCCAAACAAGTAAAGAAGTCCAATGTCCAGTCACAAGCCCAAAAGCCCATTTACAACTCACCAAACCCAAACCCAGGCCCATTAGACAAAACAAAACCAGATTGAAAAAACCAAATGTTACAAAGGTCCATTAAAATAAAAATAGTCTTTATAAATGTCCATTTACAAAAATTCAGGACCCAATTTCAGCAACCCTAGCCAGCGCCGCCAACAGCCTCCTCGTCTGCCCCGCGCGTCTAACACACGTGCGCTTCACCTCGTGTTGACCACCACGCGCGTCGGTTCTTGTACCCACGACATCTCGGCCACCACGCGCCTTGGCTCCAGTGCCCACGCCCTGACGGATGAAGCCCGTAGCCCCAGGTGCGCACCAACCTCGTCGCACGCCTCGGACGCCCCTTCCCGAGACCTCGACCGGACACTCGCGCACGCCCCAAGCCACCCATCACCTGCAAAAGAAGACGCACAACAGAGACAGGAAACAAAAAAAAAACAGAGAAGCATGGAGCAAATGATAGAATAAGAAAATGGTTGCAACCTTCCGGCTATAAAGCCGTTCAAAACAAATGTAAAAGGGTCGGCTCCCCTTCTGGAAAAAACGGAGAAACAATCTCGAATCAAATAAGAGGAATTAAAAAGAGCAGTGTACAAAAGAAGAGATTTGTAGTTTTACAAAGGGAAGCCGAAAAAAAAAAAGGAAACTCCTGTAATACCTTGCGACGACCGTTCGAAATCAAAAATAAAGACAAAAGAAATTCAAGGTTGACTCACTGTGCTTTCATCTACTGTAGTTTACTTTATTCAGTCCCCATTTCCTAGCACAAGCGAGCGAATAATAAAAAGAGGGGGGAGAGAATACCTGTTAGAGGACGGTCGTCGGAACCCAGTCTCGTTATATAAATCGAGACCTGGGGTGGGGGGCTGTGAGTTCGAGTCGAACGCTCGCCGGGGTCTTGGTCCAAAACAGTGGGTAAGAAAACGACGTTAAGCGCCTCCGTTCGTCTACTTCGATGACGGATCGAAGGTCGACTGGCGCCATCCTCGGGGTCGACAGAAAAGCGAATAAGGGGCTTCGTTTTTGTCCCTAAGGTGGCTGGAATTAGGTTTCGGCTGAGGAAAGGAGAAAAGAGGGGTTAGGTCCTTGGTAAAATGAAAGTAGGGTTTGTTAGTAGTTGAGGAAACGGCGTCATTTAAGCAAAGGCATAACCCGCATTTGACCCGACCCATAAGCGGGGATCCGCGTGTTTTGTGGCCATTGGGTTATTTATGCAATCAACCCTTCCCCCTTTTCCATGTGATTTAATTGGGTCCTCCCCTGCTTATTTATTTTCTTTAATTTTGCCCAGAATTTGCGTGCCACTACAATTCGACCCACTCTTAAATTCCACGCATAGAAAATGGAATAATTGCGTGTCTGGTCCACGCTCGTTCGTACACATTGCATTTCAATCCCTTTCCTGATTTCTTGGGTCTATTAGTTTTAACTCTTTAATTTTGTTTGATCCTAATATAGCCCCCTAACTATTTTATGTAGTTATCTGTTTATTGTTTTAATTATCCTTTTAAAATGAATACTGCATATGTCAATTATGGTTCTAGATATTATTTTCGTATCATCTTTACGAAATTCTATATGTATATATATTCTTTTATTTATATACCTATAGTTTACATTAAAACTACTTTTATACTATATGTGCATGCCATTATTTTCACATTATTGTATATATATGTACATACATTTATCCGTTTATATATAAGTTTACTTTAAATCTATTTACTTATTTAACTTACCTCCTCTGTCATTCCCATTTTATTTGCATATATATTTTGTCTATTTTCAACGTATTATTTTCATGCATAAATTATTAACTTTGAATATTTGTCTTCGCGTATATTAGTTAACGTTTGTGCACCTCACATCATAGCATGCTTCAAAATCCCCATACGTGTATGCCTCACATCAAATATGTTGTACTTACTAAGTTCATTTTGAGATTTCACGTATATGAATTTTTCTCCAAAAAAACAAGGCAATATTTGGGCGTTTAGAAGTGCGGAAAGTTACATCCTAACGAGCTGGGTGTCGATTTTTCGCTCAGTTAAATAACCAAATACCCTTTTTGCGTTTTGAGGATCAAAGATGATCTTAGGGTCAGAGTGTAAGGGTGTTATATCCTAACGTGTTGGGTATGATGCTTTTTACACCTCTGAAACAAGTTGATGTTGAGACTCAATCCGGACTAAATTAGCTTACTCTTCAAAAGCTCTTGACCCCAAATATTTTCAAATTTCCAACATTGGGGCAATATCAATCAATTTGGTACCAATTTTGGGCGTTGCAAGGGTGCTAATCCTTCCTTGCACGTAACCGACTCCCGAACCTATTTTCTCAAATTTCGTAGACCAAAATTATTTTAATAAGCCAAAATGCTTTGTTAAAATAACCCATCTCAAGGTGACCCGATCGCACCTCGAATAAAAGATCGGTGGCGACTCCCTACTTTTAGTCGACTCCCGTTTTAATCAAAAAAATGGTTACAACATAGAGAACATGTTCACAATAAAATGATTGTCTCACTACCACCCCTAGATTGAATCATGAGAAGCTTCTAAAGCCGTTGAAAAGGGGGATGATGTAAAGCCCCCATCAAACCCTTGAGCAAGGCTCTCATAGCTAGAGGATTGATGAATTCATTAGTTATTATAGTGACCCCATGATCAAACCCCATTGGTCCTCCGTGTCTAACAACTAGTTTTTTTCTACACTTTCAAAACATGTGCTTTTACACTTTGAAAAGCTATTTTCCATCCCCAGCGATCATAAACAATCAAAAACTCATTCATTAGTATAAATACACCTAAACAACACTTCAAGAAGTATGAACCTCATTTACAAGCGAAAAATAAATTGAGAATACAATAGTGATTTAATTCTTTACCTTCTTTATTGTACATAAACATCAATGCTTTATTGTATATCTTTGTACAAGTCTTGTTCTATATTCTAGAGAGCTTAAATTTTGTAAACACCATACTGTAAAAAGATTTTCTTTGTTTATACTTTAAAACATTTTATAAAAGAAGAGATTTTTAGTTTAGCTTTGAAAGCTAGAGTGGTTCTATTTTAACCATTGTAAAAGAGAGAATGAGAGGTTTCTATCTAAACTTAAGAAAAAGAGAGGAATGTAAATGTTATACATTGTCATTAAAAGGTAGCAATTCACGTTAGTGAATTGGAAAATTTCCTTGGTATGTAAGGTTAAGGCTAAGGTTAAGCTAGAAGAAGTAGCTAATTGAAACCAAATTTGTATAAATTGTTTCTGTTTAATTTTTCTATCCCTTTCACTCCTCTAGGAAAAGTTTTTTAATTACCAATTCACCTCCTAATAGTAAAATACGCTTTAATAAGACTTTTCAATATTACATTCCACCAAAAATGTTACTTTTATAACAAGTTTACCATTTTTTTTGGGTTAATTTTGCCTTTAAACCATAACATATAACATGTTTTAGTAAAAATATGTATTGCTCTTTTTCATGGCACTTCGATTAAAAGAAAAGCTCTAACTATTTATTTCTCCTCATTGATTTTAATTCATTTTTTAGAAATGAGATATGTAAGTATTTTAGGAGAGAAATGCATTAACTTATTAGTAATATAAAATTTGACAGCTTCAACCTTTGCTTAGTAAAAAAAAGAAAAAGAAATAAAAATGATTTAGTAAAATATGCTTTTACGTAATCTCTTATGTTGTCAACTAATCAACAAAAATTTACATTCTAGCCAAACGAATCCAATAAGGCACTATAACATACTCAATAATGTGCTAAGTAATTTTACCTTCCATTAACTAAACACTTGCTATTGGTGATATCATATTAGGGTAAACTACATTAGTAGTCACCTAAGTATGGTTTTTTTTGTCACCCAACTATGAAAAGTTACAAAATGATCACCCTAGTATTCAATTTTTTTTTTTGGTTACTAGCTGGCTAACATAAAAATAGGAACACCTAAAAGTCCAAGATAGTTAGGTGACCAAAAAAGACAAAATCGAATAGTTGTGTAACTATTTTGTAACTTTTCATAGTTGGTGACCAAAAAAGAAAAAAAAACATAGTTGGTTGATTACAAATGTAGTTTACCTATCATATTATTGATTTGATGTCATCTTTTTCCATCCAAATATGATAATGTCTCAAAATAAATTTTTTTATCCAACCATGAAGATATGATACTTGAATGTAAAAAACCCCCCAAGAAATTTTACATTTTGTTGATACAATGAATCAGCAAGGAAGGGACAAGGAATAGAAGGTGGGTTGTGACTATGAAGTTGGTTCACGTGTGATAGGCGTAGAGTCGGAAGAGAAAACTTAAAGGGGAAGAGGAGAAGGAGAAAGGCGAAAGGAGAAAGAAAGGCTGAAGAACACTAATTTATCAAGTGGGATGCTTATGGAAGAAGAAAGATCCTTTATATCTCAAGTTTTGAGGTATAATAGGGGAGGTCCCATTGTCATGTAATGCCATATCATTGACTCTATGAGTGGTAGGCTACTCATGTGGTCGGCTAGGTGACAGGTTCGTTGTGTGTCAATTTTCGTAAATAGTTGTACTGTATGGTCCTACTATAGCTTCTCATTTCCCTTTAATGAGGTTGTATGAGGTCATTATACCTTGGTGGTCTCTTAATGGTCCCCATAGGGAATTCAACAGCCGGTGACCTCCTTATAGGTGGCGAGAAGTATGTGCGTGATTGGTTATTAGTCACCACTAAAGATACAAGGTGGAGGATCGTCCATGGATGCTAGCAAAGTCATTTCTCATATTGCCATGTGTTCAAGCTAAGTAAGGGCATAACATATTCCATGAAGTAAACACACGACATATATTTTACAAGGATAATTATTTGAAAAACAATTTAAATGCATTTATATGAAAAAACAATGCACACAATTTTACTTTATTTTAAAGTTATCATTATATACTACTTATAATTTACAAAATTTCTAGTTAATATATGTAGTTCGAAAAAATACAAATTAGGGTATGATTTGAAAATTCAATTTAGAATGGGGGTGGGCCGGGGAGGGAAGAGAAGGGGGAATTAGGGCGAAAAGAGGAAAGTGGAAAACAGGAAAGAGGATAGGGCAAAAATAAAAACATGCGAACAAACACTCTCTCAATTTCTCTCTGATTCCCTCTCTTCTCTTCTCTTCTCTTCTCCTCTCCTCTCCTCTTCGATTCTTTCCTTTCCTTTCCCTCCACTTTCTCTCCAATTTTCCTTTCTCTTTCCCTCTCTTTCTCAGGCAAGTTCTCTCTCTTTCTCTCTGATCTCACTGTGCTTTTTTCCTTTTAACTAAAATATAACGGTCCCTTTTGTTTCCAGAACCAAACATTCAATACTAATAAATCTAGATTTTTGCATTTTACTTTCTCTCTTCTTCAGATTCGAACTTAAAACTTAAAAGCCTCCGTCTTTTTTTATTTTAAAATTTTCTTTTCCCTTTCTTCTGATTTCTTAGCAATCCAACAGAGTTTCTGTTTATTTTTTTTATGCTTTTTTACTTTCACAATCTTTCTGATATTTAGAAACAAAAAACACATTGATTTATTAGTTTTTTTTAATTATTTCGCATTTAATATGTATGATTTGACTGTTAGATGCTTAATTTTAGTGAGAAATTTGTGTATTTTCTTTTGCTTGTACTTTGGATAGAAATGCATTGTTTTATTAATTTTTTGATAGGAAAGTTGATGAAATAAAAGATAACTGATAGTGTTTTGAGTTTGTTACAGGTCCTTGCAAATGGCGGAAGCTTCTAAAGTCATTCATGTTCGCAACGTTGGCCATGAAATTTCTGAAGTAAAGCCTCTTTTCCTTTTATAGTTTACTCGTTCTCTTTACTGCTAACTTCTACTGAGTAATCACAATGTTGTCTTTTTGACTGATCATGATTATTTTTGGAGTGTATGCTTTCAATAAGGCAAACGAGTAATACTTTATTTCGAACTAAATGTAAAAAGGTTAAAAATTATTGTGCATTTATGAATTTCTGTTAAGAGAATTACTATTTTAAGTGTTACATAGATTCGGCACTTCCAGCCAAGTCTACCATCTTGACAAAACATGACAATATGTTCATGATACGTGTCGGACGATGTGGTTGCAGTATCGATTTGCCTTATTTTCCTCAAGCAAATCAAACTTGGATAATAGAAATAAACTGACTGGAAAGGGCTAAGATTTGTGGCTTGAAGATGGAAAGAAATCATTGGTCTTATTGACATAAGGGTAAATATAGAAAGATTATTTATATAATAAATTATATTTTCAGTTACGTTTTCATAAGATGTATCTGTAAACTTGTATCTTGCTTTTGGTCACCTTTTAGTGACTTTGTTAGCCTAAAAGGTTGAGCAAATAACGAATTAGACCCTTGGACGTTCCCATACTGGATACCTATACTTGAGTCCATGTAAAATAGGCTGCAATGAAAATGCATAGGTTTTTATTAAGTGTAATTGCACTGCATATTCTTAAATGATTTACATATATCATCTGACGTATCTCCTTTTGTTTGTTTCAGAATGATTTACTTCAACTTTTCCAGCCATTTGGAGTGATAACAAAGCTTGTAATGCTCCGTGCAAAGAATCAGGTTTTTACTTTGCTCGTGATAGATTTAGTTGTTTGAACTTGAAACTTTACCTGTACCTATGATGAATATATTTATCGCTTAGGCTCTTCTCCAAATGCAAGATATTCCTTCAGCCATCAATGCAATGCAGTTCTACACTAATGTTCAACCAACTATCAGGTATAAAAGTATTTTATTTGCTTTTTCTTGGGCTCCTTGTTTCCAAATCTTTTGCATGAGTTTGTAATGGTCCAGGGGGAGGAATGTGTATGTTCAATTCTCATCACATCAAGAACTGACAACCATGGATCAGAATGCTCAAGGACGAGGTGATGAGGTTAGTAGATTAGCATCTTATCATATTGTGGATGCGAAACATACTTATTGAACCATATGGAGAAAAATGTTTCAAATGAAGCCATTTGTGTGGGACCAATTGTATTTGTAGCTTTTGGAGTAGCAAAGAACATGTTATGTTTTTTCTTTTTTAATTAATTGTCAGCTATTGTCTTTGATATATCTTTATCTTTGACAACAAGTATCATTCAGTAATGTTGATTTGAAGTTTCCACAATAAACCAAGCTTATTGGGATAACTGTTGCACCATATTTAAAATACAGAGAGTACTTATGGTGCGGTAAAATGACTATGGGGAATATTTTAACCCGAACAAAATCTATTGCAGATTGATTTTCTCAAGTTGAGTAAGTATAAAATGTGGCCTTCCGAAATTCAAAACAGTCTTGAAATATGCTGCTGGGAAGTAAATTGGTTGCTGTGGAAAAAATACTTTATTCTAGATTATTGAAAGATTGATTATTTTCATAATATACAAGGTGGAGCTTTTTGTCATTAACCGAGTGACTTGGGAAAAGGAGCTATGTTAGTTAGATTCCTACTGGCAACGTTAGTGGTCGTGTACGCTGGGATGAAGCCAAAATTTTTTTTTGGGTAGTGGGGGTTCCCCCCCCCCCCCCTCTACACCCCTGCATGTATGGGGTAGTAGCTGTTTGATCACCAGGATGCCTTTATAAAGTTCATTTTGTGCCATATGTGTTGGTAATTCTGCTGTCATGTTGGTAATATGCAATCTGTTTGTGTTTTGCTTTCTGTCGGACATTTTCTTTGCTAAGTGCTATATATCTCACCTTTTTGTGGTCGATTCAACAAGATTTCTTATTTGTTTGGATTTTCTTCTTCTTTTGGATTTTAAACCTTTAATTTCAAAGTGCAACTAGCATTTCAACCATTTTAGTTGAAGTTACTTTGGGCATTACTCAATTGTGGATTATTGAGTAATATCTTGTTTATTTTAATTTTTAGATACAAAAAGATCACGGTCAATCCTTTGTCCTGTTAGCTCTATGCATTATTCTATCCAACTATAGGGTGAATAATATCTACGTAATAAACGTCTTTGTTGCACAAGTAACCTCAAGTTCATACATATGAAGTAACTAGAACAAATCTATTTTGGCTTTCCTTTCCTCCTCTCTGAGTTTCCTAGGTCTTTATAGTCCTTCCAATTTCAGTGTTTTAAAGGCCTTTTTACTGCATATTCAGGGTTTGTTTCTTTATTCATTTAATCTTCTCTTTATCTGTGCTTCTTTATTATTCTCTTCTCATCTCTTCTCTATCTGCTTCTCCATTTATATTCCTCTCTCTTCTGTCTCTTTGCTGGTCTGCTATTGGGCACACTTTGGATGCGCAGCCGAATCGAATCCTCCTGGTCACAATCCATCATATGCTTTATCCTATTACAGTGGAAGTGCTACACCAGGTTTTCTCACCTCATGGATTTGTGGAGAAGATCGTCACATTTCAGAAGTCGGCTGGTCAGCTTCAAATTTTCTCTCTCTCTCCTGAACTCTTATACAATATATTAAGCTGCCTACTGAACTCTTGCACAATATATTTATGTTGATACCAGCTTACTAGGAAATAATTTCAAAGCTATGAAGTGTCTACAGTTTGCAGTTGTTTTTGTGAATATGCTTACCATACATTTTAAATACATGGTCATGAAAGAACTACTTTGAATAAACTTTGTGTTCTTTTTTATTTAGTCTTTCCTCTCTTCCTCATCCTGTTCTTGCAAATCTTTTAGGCTTTCAAGCCCTGATCCAGTATCAAGGACGCCAGAATGCTATCTCAGCTAGAACTTCTCTTCAGGTATTTTTAATTGTATAAACCTGTTATTCATTTTTCTATGGTAAGCTCTTTTAATTTTAATTAGTGGTTTGATTTCGTGGGAAATTTAATTTCTTGATGTTTTGCAGGGCCGTAATATTTATGATGGCTGCTGCCAGCTTGATATACAGTTTTCAAAGTAGGTTTATTCATCCAGTTCCAGTCATACCATTATTTGTGTCTACGGCATGTGGGCGTGGAAGTTCATTTGTTTTGTTTGATTATGATCTATTTTTCTCCTGTCTGATAGATTATACTTCTTAAAAAGCCATTGTTATTATTAAGTTGCTATTGATTTTCTTATTTCAGCCTTGATGAATTACAAGTCCATTATAATAATGAGCGATCAAGGTATGTTAGTAACCACTTGCTTCTCTTTTATATCTTGTCGACATTTTCATTTTGGTGCTACTTACATTGTATCCTCTCTCTCTCTTGCCAAGGGATTTCACAAACCCAAATCTCCCAACAGAACAGAAGGGCAGATCATCACAGGTATAATCAATTTTTGCAATTTCCTTCTAACATGAGATTTCTAGAAGTATATGTGCATCACCACAACTATTTTTGCAGCTATTTCCTTCTTGATTTTAATTTGCATATATTTTTAAATGCAGCATCCTGGGTATGGTGATGCAGGAGGTATGTATGCCCGAGGCTCTTGTAGCTAGGGCAGGTGCTTAATTTGGTACATGTACATAATTTCTTTATTGTTGCTCATTATTTGATTTTTACTTGTTGACTAATAAATGTTGGTTTTCTTCTGTTTCAGTTGGATTCCCACAGGTGGGTATTGCTCAGTTCATGGTCTGAATATAAATGAGACAGTTCTTTCTGATCTTGGGGGTATTATCATCCTTTATGTTATTCAGCCACAACAGTCAAGAGTGTCTGCCAGCTAACCTCTTTGTTTCTCAAGTTCTTTGTTTCTGTAGCAGTGATTAAACAGACTTCTTTTTTCCCTGCATGGCAAATGCTACTCAGCACCCATATACTTTTTGTAGCTTCGTTTTGTGGCAAACTATTAGAGCATGCATTCTATTCTAGTCTTGCCAATAGAAAGGCATTTGATCAAACTTGGATTGTGGATATTATTTGGGCTCATATCACACACATCTATGTTTCCATTTGGTATGGGGTGTTACTAGATTCTTTAACTGGGTCAAGTTTGCTGTGAATTGTGAATTGATTTTGCTGAAGGTCTTTATTTTATCTGTTAAATACTACCACATTTGATGATTGCATTTCCCTCTTCTCCATGAAATATAGATGGCTAATGCAGCTGCAATTGCAGCAGCTTTTGGAGGAGGTTTGCCTCCAGGAATAAGTGGGACAAATGATAGGTGCACAGTGCTCGTTTCCAATCTAAATCCTGATGTAAGCTAGTTGCTATCTTTATTTTTTTTTGGTTGAATTCTCGACTCTTCCTATCATCAAGCTTGACAATTAATATCTTTTTTCAGAGAATAGATGAGGATAAGCTATTCAACTTATTCTCGCTCTATGGAAACATTGTGAGAATTAAACTTCTACGTAATAAACCAGATCATGCTCTTGTTCAAATGGGTGATGGCTTCCAGGCTGAACTGGCAGTACATTTTCTCAAGGTTTGGCTTTTGAATCTCTTGAAATGTTGTTCTTGGATGTTTAGTTCTCTTAAAGAAATACTATTAAGCAGATGGTTTTAGGTTGAACACTTACTGGGTACTAACACACTTGAAAAATCAGGGGGCCATGCTATTTGGGAAGCGACTGGAGGTCAATTTTTCAAAACATCCAAATATAACACAGGGAACTGATACCCATGAATATATGAACTCAAATCTCAACCGCTTTAATCGCCATGCTGCGAAGAACTACCGTTACTGCTGCTCCCCAACAAAGATGGTTCATCTTTCTACTTTACCTCAGGATGTCACTGAAGAGGAAATTGTGAACCACTTGGCGGAACATGGCACCATCGTTAATACCAAGCTCTTTGAAATGAACGGAAAGAAGCAAGCCCTTGTTATGTTTGAAAATGAGGAGCAAGCTACGGAAGCCCTTGTTTCCAAGCATGCAACCTCACTTGGTGGGTCAATAATTCGAATTTCATTCTCTCAGTTGCAGACAATAAGAGAGAACTCACAGTAATAGTTTGTCGGTAAGGAACTGCGATGATACTGGCATTAAGAATTCATTATCACCCAGGATATTTTATATCGGGTTGTAGGTTCATCTTTTTATTTCTTGTTTCGTTTAACGTTAAGTCTAATTACTTTTATGGTGCTGGATACTTTGTTTTATTTTCCGGTCTTCATATGACTAGTTCATGTAAGGTATGCCACTTAATCTCTCTAGGGTCTGAATTTCTGGGTGGATTTTTTATTATGCGGATAATGGTCAGTTTTGAGGAAATAGGGAGAGAAACATTAGCTGAATTGCATGATCTTTGTATCATTGTGTTGTATATTTCTTGTAAGCTAGGCCAACTGGTCCATTCCTGTTTGTATCCGTGTGCCATACCAGGACGCGTTTTCGTTCAGTCATTAAGATAATTTATTCTTCGAGTTTGTTGCTGCCCCTTTGCTGAATCCCTCCCTCCCATCTCCCTCTCTCCATGGACAGTTATGCATTTCATGATATGCTTGGTGATGCTTGCAGATTCCTAAGCTTGCTTGGTCACGGTAATGGTTCCTAGCTATGTATTTCATGATATACCTGTGCAAGACAATTATGCATTTCAGGTAGCTTCCTTAATGAAAAATCTATTGGTAAATGACTTTCCAACTAAGCCAGTTGAAATAATCTTTTTCATCTAGGGTTTTCCTATTCTCTCTTTAAACCAGCCGCTAGGTATTAGCAGTCATCCATCCGGCTTCCGGGCTAGTGTTGCTCATCTCTCCCCTTGCTTATCTCCTTTTCTCTCTCTGTCCTCTCCCCTTTCATTTGGGTTTTAGCGAAATAATCTTAGGATCTAGCTACCATCTTCACCCTCTTGACCCTCGGTCATCAAGCTGTGGTAGGCCTGGATTTTATTTGAACTGTGGGTCATTTTCACGTCGGCTAGGAGCCTGTGTCTCCTTTCTCGTTTTGATGGGCTTTTGTTCTTGATCTTCGTCTCCGGTAAGACCTATCTGCTTTATGTTGATGTGGCATCGTTGGCGTCCTGTGCTCTCGTTGGTATGAATCATGAGGGAGCATCGGAGTCTATACACTAGAACAAAATTGCTACGTAAAAATATTAAATGTGTTCAACATGCTTTTATCCCCAATTGCTACGTAAATAGGTGTTTGGATAACATGTGTTGCGGTTCAATTGGATGCTTTCAACGTATTGGAGGCCTTTTTATTCCCACTGATGAATCATCCTCCGGTAGATAAAAAGACCATTAGTCAGTCAACTTTTCTATTTTAACTTTTCATATTTTACTTTTTTTTTTCAATTTAAAAAATGGTAGCTTTCATACCTAGGCCTGGAATGAGTTTTTTCCCCCCTTCAATAAGAAGTAAATATACAAGAAAATATAATTTATTTATTACTGTTAAAATACACAAATTTGTTTTTGTAATAGTTTAATAAATATATATTACAATTGGTATAAATTAATCATAAATAAGTAGTTATATGATTAATAAAAATAGATGCAAATATATTTAATATCATTAATACAATTATTATTTAACAATAACATAAATATAAATTTAATATATTTTTTATTATTCATATAACATTTTATTATTTATTTTACATAAACAAATTAATGTAAGAAATTGATACATGCAAGGATGGGGTGAAATTTATTAAATTCTATTTACCGAAGCTGTCAATTTTCAAGTTTAGGAAATCAGCAGACTTGCGACGGCTTTCTGGATGAGATCCTAACATTTTTTGGGTTGAGATGCCTTCATGGCGTCGAAAATCTATCTCTTAGATTTGAAACGCACTTTCAATCACTCGATTTTGAGTTCGAGAGCTCAAGTTATGACTGTTTGAGTGAAGACTGCGCGAGCAAAATTTTTGAACGAGATTATGACGAGAATTACAAGTTTCGAGCTTTTAATTTAACTTTAAATCATATTGAGTTCAGGTTTTAGGCTTAATTTTTATTATATATGAGCTGAATATTTTATTTATAAGCTCTTATTATTTTATAACTTCGAATTTTTATAATTATTAAATATTTTAAGTTATTTAGGAGTTGTTGTTTAAAACTATTTCTTGTTGTTTAGGTTAATTAGGGTTCTAGTATTTTTATTTAGATTTATTTAGTCAGTCTATATAAAGGCTTCTTCATTGTTCATTAAGAAGACAATTGGTTTTCATTAATAAAGTTTTCAACTCTGCGAGTTTGTTTCTTTGTGTAAAAATTATTTTTTGTGATTTTTAGAAGTAGTTTTCTTCTCGATTTTCTTCAAGGAGTCGTGAGAATTCATTCATTCGCCCTTTAATTTGTCAAGGTTTATTTTTTAGAGGGTTGATTAGAATCATTAATTAAGTTTGTTGGGATTTATATCTCAAATGGTTCAATTGGACATTTATCCTTCTATCAATCGGTTTATCGTTCCATCTTCCATTTTGCTTTAATCTATATTTTCGCTATTTAGTTATTATTTTGAATATTTATCCTTTATTTTTTAATTTTTCTTATTTTCTTTGTTATTTGCTAAATTTGTTTGGCTTTTGTGTAGGGAGACAATTTGTTTTCATTAATGAAGTTTTAAACTCTTGGATGTTTGTTTATTTGTATAAGATTTCTTTCTTGTGATTTTTAGAAGTAGTTTTAAACAAAACTTTTTTATTGACATAAAACTCCTAAATAACTTTAAAATACTTAATAATTATAAAAAAATTCGGAATAATAAAATAATAGAATAATAAGAGCTGATAAATACAACATTGGGCTCATATATAATAAAAATTTAAGCCTAAAACCCGAATTCAATATGATTTAAAAGCCCGAAACTCGTAATTCTCGTCATAATCCCGTTCAAAAATTCTGCTCGCGCAATGTTCACTAAAACGATCATAACTTGAGCTCTCGAACTCAAAATCGATTGATTCAAAGTGCGTTTCGAAGTTAAGAGATATATCTTCGAACGCCATGATGCATCTCAACCTAAAAATGCCAAGATCTCATCTAAAAAGGTCGTCGCAAGTCTACTTATTTCTTAAGCTTGAAAATTGACTGTTTCAGTGAATGAAATTTAATAAATTTCACCTTATCTATGTATCAAACTTAAATAGTTATTATTCATTAATTGCAATTACATTTCATCACTTATTTTACTCTCATCACTACAAAACTCAATTTTCCTAACTTAAATGAAATTCTAACTAATCTGACCGAACCCAACTCTAGAATGTTATCAGATAAAGAGTCTCAGCCGATTCGTGGAGTCAAGAAGATTCTATGTTCTCAACTCTGTGTCCTCTCTACCAGAAAATGATGCTTATGCCATTTTTTTTCTTTATCTAATAAAAACCCTCCTCTCTCATGTAGCTATGCAAAATGCAGCATTAACCAATGGCAACAACAATAATCTCACTCAAATCTCTCAATCTTAATCAGTTGGAACATTCCTCGTCATTCACCAAACGGAAAACACCCATAAAAACATGAACAACAACTTCTACTCCAACGTAGTAAAAAACGTATTGTCTTGGAGTGCAACTGCAAGGGGCTTCAAAACTTGGCCATTTTCTAAAACTCTCTTCAGAATCACTTCCTTTCATCCCAAAGTTGAATTACCGTCAAATATGGTCTCCGTGTCACCGATGCTGCTACAATGTACGTTGTTTCCACAGTCCTTGTAGGTAAGGTCAACAAAGACCTCGTTCACATATCCTATCTGGGTGGTGCTGCCGTGGGACTCTCGGGGATCAATGGTGACGGCCTGGCCTCGTCCCAATGCATCTCAACCGGGTTTCGTCCCAGAGGTTGCAACCCTCGAACCCGTGCTCAACAGCGGGCACATCCCAGTGATTGCTTCTGTGGCAACTGATGAGTCGGGATAGCCTTAAACATCAACGCCGACACGGTGTCTGGCGAGGTAGCTGCCACATTGGGGGGCAGAGAGTCTGATCCTGTTGAAGACCCTGGGAGCTTTGTAAAGAAGATCAATGTAAAAGAAGAGAAAAAGACTATCGAAGAAGCTATCCTTCTGATAATTGGTTAAAATTTTAGTGTCTCAGTCTATTTCAGCCTATCAACAACCTTAAATTTATATTATCTTTTTTAAAAATGAAATACACTTATATAATTAAATAATATCCACATAAATAAATATAACACCGCCGTATTGAATCTTAGCTCAATTGATATGGATATGTTGTCAATGCAAAAGGAAGTGGATTCGAGTACCCTGAAACTGATTATCCTCCTGTTTATGAATTCGGGAGAGGCTATGAATAGTTCTAAACATTTAACATTAGGTCAAAAAAAATAAATATGATCAAAATTTATAATAAAATTATTTAAAAAAATAAAAAAAAATCATACTTATCTCCATTCAAAAAATCTATTTTATTATTAAAAATTAATAAAATATTTAAAAATATATTTTTATATATTTTATAATTAAAATTAAACAACCGAAATACAAAACAGTCGGTTGGTTGTTGATACTACAAAAATCCAACTCCAGGAGCTAAGTTCAAGTATAACAAGTTTTGTCTTTAACTACACTTCCATTGCGTTGACCAAAATTATAAAAGTCAAGCAATCATTTATTATTATAAAAAATATATTGTTTGATTACTCAGAAATTTCTTTATTAAAAATATAAAAATGGTATATATCGATTTAATCTTAACTTAATTGATATTATTGCTATTGTAATAATAAAAATATAAATTCAAGTGTATTTAAGTGTGTTTTTTCTTCCGATTTAAGGATCTATAAAAATTAAAAAAAAAATATTGGTGTAGACATTAATTTTATTTCAATGATATGTAATTATAATTTAAATCTTGAGATCATTTGACTTCTATTACTTTCATTATAAAAGTTTTGATTACAATTGTCGTTTTACTTAAAGAAATCCAATAACTGTAATTTAAAAAAAAAACCATTTTTTTTAATTTTATGAAATTTAACTGAAAATATGAAAAGAAATATTTTTTTTGAAAATTTTATGTAGTTTTAAAGATAAAAGAGCGAACTTGACAAAAAGTTATAAACATTAAATATCCTTTTCTTTTATAATTTGCACGTCAAGACTAACAACAAAATTGGATGATGCTATAAATTGGACCAAGATCGCTAAATTAAAATAAGTATATGGATTCATTATCGTATGAGCACTAAATTTTAAATTTTGTTAAAAGTATAAATATCTTTAACATATTTAAATCTTGACGTAGTAATAAAATTACATTTGATGTCCTAAATTTTTAATATAACAACATTTAAGATAAATTATATATATATATATATTATATTTTAAATAATTTCGTGAAAACATGGTTGAAAATTTTTCAAACATTCTCAAAATAATTTTAAGGTTTGAAATATTGTTAAGAATTCTTTTCTAAGTGTTTTCAAGCCAAGTGGGGTACCTAGGCGAAAGGGTGCAATATCTGTGAGGCAATATGCCTACTAGCACATAGGTATTGAACCCTTTTAGTAAAGGGTGCAATACTTGTCAAGCAAAGCTTTTGTTTGGTATTTCTCATTACTTAGGTATGGAACCCCCCTACACAAGAGGTACCAGACCCATGATGGGGAGATACCACACCCCCCCCCCCCTCCAACTCAAGTGTAATGCCCGTGACTCAACGATTAAATAATTCAAAAAGCTAGGTATCAATACCTATGCTCCCGCAATTACATTTAATGTCCAAATTAATTCTTCTAACGGCTCTAAATCATCCCTAATAATTATAAATTTTTACAAATTTATTCTTTAATATAAATATAAATTAAAGACACATCAAGACACAAGAGATGAGCATCCAATCATAAAAATCTAGAGAAAAGCCTCAAATTCTTTTTTATTTCTTATTTTCTCTTATATATATCTTTTAGGTATTTATTGTTAAATCCTTTTATCATTCTCATTTCTATTCGTTGAGAGAGAGTTAACATTTGTAAACACACACCTTTGAGAGCTCTTCATTGTATACATCTTTTCTTTGTATTGAAAAAGTTATTTGAAGTTTTGAGGTATAAAACCTTAATGCTATGTTTGGTAGGAGTATTTTTCTTATGCATGTTTTAGTATATAAGTTAATAATAAACTAATTCAATTGGTAATATTTAGCACTCACATGACTTATTTTTAGCAAAGAGAAGGAAAAAAATTTCATTTATTTTGAATATGTCTTATTTTTTATAAGAGTTATTATCTATCTTTCTAATTTTAAGTTTAAAATTATACTAACTATTAGGCTCCGTTTGTTTGGCAGTAAAATGTTTTCCGGAAAATGATTTCTGGAAAATGATTTACTTTTCTGGAAAATGATTTACAGAAAATATTTTCTGGTGTTTGGATGAATCTGTGTAAAATATTTTCTGTTGTTTGGCAGTTTTCCTGAAAATATTTTCCGGAAAAGCTGTTTTTACATATATTAATAAATTTTATATACATATCAAATTGTTTTTACATATATTGCAATGATTTACAAGGTTTGATATTCACTCGTATCTTATATCAAGGTTTGATCTTTTAAGTTTTGTCAATATGATAATGTAAATGAGTGTGAGTTTGATATTATATTGTATAAAAAAAGAAGAAAAAAATGTTTTAAATATTCTAAATATATCTATGATTTAGTAATAATTTACAGCTTGGTTAATAAATTGCGAATGTTTTCAGATATTATTGACACAAATAGAAAAGTAGAAGTAATGAAACAAGTGTCAGTAAGCTGAACCTATAGCAATTCGAATACAGAGAACAGAAAATGAAAGGCATGAAAAAAGGAAGAAGATTACCATTACAAACAGCAAAACCATGTACCATACTTTATTTATTTCCTTAATCACTCTTTGCACATGTGCATATACAAAAGGAAAAACTCAAGCTCAAAGTATGTAAAATCTCAGACAACTTTTTAGTCACTTAAATTTTTAAGCGTAATTGATTAAACAAGAAACAAGGACTTTTAAAAATATTAAATATGGGGTGTATATTGTGTCCGTAACCTATGAAGAAATCCAAACCCTACAGAAAAGCCCTTCATGGATGATCAATCCAGGCTATCCATTCCTTATGCATCCATGCGAATCACACATCTCAGTCCCTTACCCGCAAGCATTAACTCAAATGCCTTGTTGATCTCTGAGAAAGGCACAGTGTCTGCTTCTACACTAACAGATGAAGTAGGCACCTCAGAGCCTCCAACCTGCAAGACAGAAATCATAAGAACGAAATATTGAATGTCGAACGAAGCTCACTTTTTTTTTCTCACTTTTCATAACAAACAAACAAATAATTTATATAATGGTTAGGTTCATTTTCTTCTCATTTTTCATAGAAAACAAACAAAGAATTTATCCCAATGCACTTCTAAAAACTCAATACCATCAACACAACAAAGAGCTGTTTTTTTTTCAATTCCCATAACTATTTTTCAATTAAACAAAGGACTTCAAATTTGAGTGCCAAATAAAATCAAAATAGGCTTATATGAACAAAACAGAAATGGGAACAGTTCATCTTTCTTTTCCTCATATTTATTAGCAAACAAATAAAGAATTATCCATATGTACTTCCAAGAACTCAACCCCATCAAGGCAGCAAGACTGTCGAACAAATGAAGAGGGGTCTCTTCCTTGCTATGGCAGCAAGACTGTCGAACAACAAGGGAATTAATTATAGAGAAGAAACAGTAATGGAAGCTCTAGCAATGAAAAATTAATCCAAGTTCCCAAAACCAAACAAAAACAAGAAAGCGAAACTAATTGCTGAGATCTATGTTAATTTTTGAGACCTCTTGTTAGTTGTCACAATGAAGTGCAACTGTCCTAGGAGCCACACTTAGAACCATAATCCCCTTTATCGGTGACAGCTTTTAAGAAGAATGTAAACAGATGTACCCAAGCCTAAAGGGAACCAGAAAAACAATTGTACAGTGTTAAGAAAATTAGAAAACTGAAGTAACACGTCTAACTTGAAAACAAGATAACTAGAAAAAGACTGAATCAAAAGCCTTCATGACAAAGACAAGAAAAAAACATTGGTTTAACCATCCATTATTGACATAAATCTCTGTTTCAATCACTAGTCTTCACCCAAGAGAACCTTTCCTTAAATCAACTACTCGTTTCCATGCTTATGTCCAAGATTTGCAAATTCGCTCCACTAAACCCCTGGAACAAAACCAAGCTTATGGATCAAGCTAATCTTTGGCATTCATCCATATTACATCAGCAGGTAGCAAGCATCATTTTAGAATCTTATTTGAAATGTCATCAATGAACTAATTTTTGGCAATAAATCTTAACTCCTCAGCAGGATATCCAGGAATAAAAGGCAGAAACAGAGTATAACTGGTGACAGTAAATACTTGACTGTGGTGTGCTTACCAACAAAGCACACTGAGCAATACCGTAATACTTAATTCAACAAACGTATAATATATTTACTATAAACAAACTTCTCTTTCAAACTACTTTTTAATTTGAACATAAAACAATTCAATATTTAGAACTTCACCATATCTCATGATCCATAGATAACCAATCTCTTCAAACTTACAACAGTCAATTCAAAATCCAAAATTCTAGATCGCTGACATGCATTGGAATGAAGAAACCATCCCCAATACTATCATCAGCAAAGAGCATGCAACAACCAAACACCATTATGCTCTCAACAGCTCTTAATAGCTGATTGTCAAAATCATTACAATCTCTATCATCCTGTTAATCCAAGTGCTTCCACATGAGATACCCTCTTTGATAATAGGTTTCAAGAATAATGGATTTACAAAGTTAAGCCATTTTAGTTTTTCCTATATATTTTTCTAGGTTCTAAACCATAATTGTCAAGCAATAATTCAAAATTGGACATGCTCCGATAGGCAGGATACAACTTTATGAATAAAAGTTCAATCACCGTTATTGAAGAAATTGCCCTAAAATGTCACTATTACCCTAAAACTCAACACATGAAGGAACTGCAATCCAGTTAAAAATTAGGGGGAGAAAAAATGGAAAATGATAAATCCTACTAGCAACAATGGAAGCAAATAACTCAAGTTTTCATGGATATTAGATTCCAACCTCACTGATAACTAGAGGAAATTAACCTGTAGTTGCAATATGCAGTTACGCATCACTATATCAGCAGGCATACAGTGAACCGTATCATCTGCTGCCACAAGGGAATCACACACACACACATATATATATTACACCTACACGCACCAAGATTAACAGAAAAGGCATACTAATTTCACCTCCTAAAATCCCATGCATGGAAATTGCGAGAATCAGCCTTCTGGAACTTGTCCAGCAAATCTCAGCTCATTATCGAACGATGAATGGCCCTTGCTGAGAACCCATTTTCGATGATGCCATGCTCCATATGACTTAAAATTTTGCCTCAATGCATTCTTAACCTGCAAAATTTCCTTCAATCAATAAATTTCAAAGAAGGAATATCTATATGTTCTTACACGCAAAGAAAGAAATATAATTCTACAATAAAGTGAAATGGGATAAAACTATAGCATCATTCATATCCTAACTAATCCAAACTAGAAAATCTCGATCTCTAGAAAATGTAAAATAAAATCACATTTGTTTAACTAAAATAGGGCAGTAAAATGAAATCCTTAAAGCAAGTAAGCAACGTACCACTCTGAGTTCATCATCTAGAACAGACTTGATCGAGTCAGGATTACAATCGGGCAGATTCAGATAGTGCACAATAGCGAGTTTCCTACAGTTCCACCGCGTTGGTCACCAATGGACCTATTCCGTCCCCTGGGATTAGGGTTATGGGTCTCGTTGATCCGTCCCCTGGGATTAGTATCAAGCAGAGACGTGGGCTTGGGTAAAAAGAAGTTAGCAATTGAACTCTTCGACGAGTGGGAGAGACGGAGTGGGAAGTGCAACTGAGATGTGAGGAAATTTTTTTGAAGCTGAGACGATGGGAAGGGAATGGGAAGAGAATGGCTGAGACGATGGGAAGGGAAGAAGGAATGAGAAGAAGAAGGGAAGAAGGAGAACCTACCTGGAAATCTTTGGAAAATGACTTACCGAAAAAAATTTGGTAAGACGTTTTTACACAAATAAGGAAGACATTTTACCCGTGTTTGTAAAATGTTTTCCTTGAGGAATTCATTTTCCTTCAACCAAACACTGGAAAAGGTGGAAAATGTTTTCTGGAAAACATTTTCCACCAAACAAATAGACCCTTATAATAGAGATGTAATTATACCAGTAACCAAATAAACTTTTTCCGCATATAATTATACCAGTAACCAAATAAGGCATAAGTGATTTGTAAAGGATTAAAAACGAAAGGGTTAGGTATGCCATAAAAATTAGGGAAATGTTATTATAAATCACATTCTCTAATCTTGTCTTTCCTTTCCTTATTATTGAGAAGTGTTTTGTAAAAAAGACAAGAAAATCAAGAATAAATATTTCAACAATGGAATAAAAAAAACCTTCACAAATAGATCTAGGATGATGCTATCTAATTTTAGAGTATAATACAATAATAATAATAATAATAATAATAATAATAATAATAATAATAAAAGAACACTTGCTAGCATCCAAGACCCACTAATAGGGGCAAAGGCAAGAAAAAAATTAGGTGACAGAATGAAATTTTAAAATTTTATGGGCCAAAATGAAAATTTATCATTATTATTTTATAATTCATAACTTTTAGAGGGGTTTAAACACAATTTCACATGGAAAGCAAGGCCTTACCTATCCCTAGACCCACTTGTGAAATTTATATTACTCCATTAACATTCAACATAATAATTATATTTTAGTTTTTAGCAATAATTTTTGATAATAATGGTAAACATTTGAAACCTTAAATCACATTTAAAAAAAAAATAAAAGAAAGCGCAGTAAAGTAATCTAAATAAATGTAATGGTAATTTTCAAAATTACTATCATAAAAAATTTAATTTTATTAATTTTAATATTTTCAAATTATATTTATTAACAACAAAAGTTAATTTATTATTAACAACATTTAATCTATTTATTTTTAATAATGCTAATTTATTTATTTTAAATATAAATAAATTAATGTATTTATTTCAAAATTAATATATAATTATATTATAAAGTTTAAATATTTAATATTATTTAATTTATAATATAAATTAAATTTTAATTCAATAATAGTTAAAATAAATTTAAAATTAAATATTTTTGATTTTATAATTGGACATAAATTAATATAAAGTATAATAAATAAATAAAAACATGTATTTTTTTTCTTAAATACATCTTTTAACTTTTTAAGAAAAATAGTATCTCACATTTATTTAAAAATATCGTATTCATAAAAGAAATTTTCAAATTAAAATTAAATTCTCAACAAACATACTAAATATGTGAATATATATATTGGTAGAAAATAACAGGTTTTAAGCGATTACATTAACAAACAATGCTTGTACTCGTATTCCTATCAGCATGCAGTATTCTTTGAATTGAACTCCGTGGATCCATGAATAGTAGAAGTTTGGATTCACTATTGTCGAAACTATTTTTTTGTTGGAAAACACTGGATCGACTTTGAAAATGAAAATAGAGTCGTTACCAATCCTTTTTTTCGAGGTGTGATCGGATCACCTTGAGATTGATCATTAAAACATTTTGATTTATTAAAACAATGATTTTGGCCTACAAAATTCGAGAAAACGGGTTCGGGAGTCGATTACGCACGAGGAAGGATTAGCACACTCGAAACACCCAAAATTGGTACCGAATTGATTGATTAACGTCTTGATGGCGAAAATTTGAAAAGATTTTAAAATATGATCCTCTTTGTTTAGAAGAAAACTTAAATAAATTAAATTGGATGCTAAGACCCTCTTATTTCGAATAAGTAAAACATCATGCCTAGTGAGTTAGGATACGACATTTCGAATCTTCGAAACTAAGCTTGTCTTTTGACTTTTAAAACTCGTGCATTTAAATTTAAGAAGGATGTTCGGTAATTTGGGTCAAATGAAAAATCGGAACGCAATAAGTTAGGGCACAATTTCTCAAAATTCTAAATACAGAATATTGTCTTTGTTTTTAGAAATCCTTACCTCGAGATAACAAAATGTCACATCCAGTGAGTTAGGACACAATATTTTTGAATTCTCGATAATAAGTTTTTATTTAACTTATACGCTTGATTTTTAAAAAAGATAATCGGTTCTTTAGGCTCGACGAGAAAATCTGAAACCCAGTAAGTTAGGGTACGATTTCTCGAGTCTCAAATTACAAAAAAATGTTTAATAAAAAATTTGTATCGGACAAATATAAATGTAACACGATTTTATAGTAAAATATAAAAAAAAAAGAATGACGGAACTAATATGCATAACAAAAGAATAATAAATGCGTCAATGTGAATAACAATAATAAGGACGGTAATAAAATAAAATAAACAAGTAGAAAAATAAAAGAAAAATAAACAAATAAACACGAAAAGGAAATATGATTATAAAAAAAATAATAGCAAAAATAATAGTAATAATAATGACATAATAATAATAATAGTAATAGGAAATAAATAAAAAATAAAAAAATGATAATAGTAATAGTAATAATAATAGTAGTAGTAGTAGTACAAAAATAATAATAGCAATAATAATAGTAAAGAAAATAATAATAATAATAATAGTAACAAAAATAATAATAGTAAAGATAATAATAATAATAAATAGTAACAATAATAGACAAATAATAATAGTAAAATAAAAAAATAAAAAATAAAAGTAATAATAATAATATCAATAATAAATTAATTAATTTTAATAATAAAATAGAAAAATAACTAAGAAAGGACTACATTGAATTTAAAACAGAAGTTCAGGGCAAATCTGAAAATAAATAAAAGGAAAAGGACCCCATTGAACGCGCGAATAACAAGAAGGGACTAAAACGAAAATTTTCCCTTCTCCTCCAAAACGCACAGCATCGGGGGGACCAGATTGAAAATCGAAATAAATTATTGGGTAAAATTAAAAAATAAGAAAAACTTGATTGCAAAGAAATAAAAATGCGGAAGGACTGAAAGTGCAATTAGCCTTTCCGTTAAAAACATGCGGATCCTAGGCCTGGAGCTGGTCGGATCTCGTGTCGGAGGGGCAAAACGACGTAGTTTTGGGGCTTAGGGATGCCGACCAAAACGGTGTCGTTTTGTATCGCCTATATAATTTAAAAAAATAAAAAAAAACTCATTTTCAGTTGTTTTTTTAAAAAACCCAAATTCTTTTCTTTTTTTCTCTGCAGCCCTAGAGCCTGGCCGAAATCCGGCCGATCGCCAGCGTGGGCTCTGCCGCCGTTGACCTACCCTTTTTCAGCGAAATCAAGAAAAATAGGTAACACTTCTTTTAACTCTTTTAATATATATATGTATAGTTTTGAAAAAAAGAAACGAAAACAAAAAGATTAAAGGAGTCCAAATAACACCTTTGATTTTTTAATCAAACTTTTCTGCTTCGTATATTATTTGTTGTATTGGATGTTAATGCTTGAATCTCTGCTTTTAGTGTTTTAAAATTTGTTTTTTGGTTGTATTCCCAGAAAAATCCCCCTAGAAAATACATTCGGTTTAATATAGCTTTTATAGCCATATTTTCTTTACAACTTGTGCTTTAATTGATTGCTCTGTTCTTCTTGTAGGAAAACGGGTGGTGGATGTGACAAGGGCGGTGCTGCAGGCATGGCAGTGGCGGCGGCAGACTAGGCCTGGGGCTAGGGTTAGGCGGCGGCACTTAAGGTAAGGGGATTAGGGTTTTCTGATAATTTTAGGGTATTGGGCATGTTGGGTTTAAGTTTGTAATCGGGCTTCGTTTTGGGCTTGATATTGGTTTGGGTTTGGGTTTGTTTAATTGGTTTGGGCTAATGTTGGTTTTTAGGATTGTTGGGTTTTGTAATTGGATTAGGTTTGGTTTTTTTTTTTGTTTTGTTTTGTAAAAATAGACTGTTAATTGTTTTGGGCCTGGGCAAAATTTGGGTTTTACAGCTGCCCCTCTTTGCTCATTGTCGTGTAACGGGAATGGTGCAACGACTTTTAAGAAAACCAATTTTGCCCGGTCTTGTTGAGTCTCGATTTGTTTTGGTGCCTCTCTTCTTCAAATAGCTTCATTCCAGTCCACTGCATCTTGTTGCTTTGATCCACTCTACCACCACTTTAGGGAGATAGGACCTTGTAGCTTCAATCTGCTCCGCTGCAACTTCAGGGATATGAGATTTGTAACTTGTAGCTTCAATCTGGTCCACTGCAACTTCAGGGATATGAGATTTGTAACTTGTAGCTTCAATCTGCTCCACTACAACTTCAGGGAGATAAGATCCGTTATCTTCAGTCTGCTCCACTGCAACTTCGATGGGTAAAACCGATAGCTTCAATCTGCTCCACTGCAACTTCAGGAAGATAAGATTCGCTATATTTTGTAGCTTTAATTTGTTCCATTACAATGCAAGGGAAATAAGATTCGCTGTCTTCAGTTTGCTCCGCTGCAACTTCAGGGAGATAAGGCTGGTGGTTTCAATCTGCTCCACTACAACTTCAGGAAGATAAAATCCGCCATAATTTGTAACTTTAATCTGTTCCATTACAACGCCAGGGAAATAAGATTTGCTGTCTTCAGTCTGCTCCACTGCAACTTCAGGGAGATATGGCTGGTGGCTTCAATCTGCTCCACTGCAACTTCAGGAAGATAAGATCCACCATAATTTGTAGCTTTAATCTGTTCCACTGCAACGCTAGGGAAATAAGATTCGCTGTCTTCGATCTACTCCACTGCAACTTCAAGGAGATAAGATCTACAACTTCAATCTGCTCCACTACTACTTCAGGGAGATGAGATTTGTGGATTCATCGATCTTGCTACACCGTCCTCTGGGGGACATGACCTGTAGAATCGGTTTCACGGGCCTATGCTTATGCCAAACGATTAGGATGTCATGATCAGAATGAATCAAATGCTCCTAACTAGATGTGTATAAATGATATTTGCATGAATGTAGAATGTCATGGGAATGATCCATTTTTTAATGTTTGGGTTGTCATTGTTCGTTGTTCATCAAGGTTCTATCACTGACGCAATATCCTGTCTTCTTGTTCAGCTGATATCTTTGACATATAATCTGAAGAAATAGTCACAACTTAGACTCTTCTTTCTCAAATATTTCCAACCCTTAAGTTTGGAGAGTTCTAAATAATAGTCCTATTTCAGGTTCTTGTACTATTTAGAAGCTTCCAGAGTAATATGCAGAACTCCTTTTTGTGAAACTATTATTAGTCCAATAATCGTTATTTCAATGCAAAATGCTTGAAAAAGGCCATAATGATGGATAGTACTGAAATTTATCAGGAACAAATCTGAAAAGAATGGATTAATCAAAGAAAGCAAACATTGTTGGAATACAATATAAGTGAGAAGAAAATAAGTGCCCCAGATATCTCAGCATGAGCTTCTCTGCCCGAACTTCTTGAGGAACATTTTAAGCTCAACATGTGTTTAAGAGATCAAGAGTACTTTGTCGATGCCCCAAGATGTAGCATACTTCTTCTTTGTTAATTCAGGCATCGCAAGACTACCGCATGCCCCTCCTTCGATCCAAAATTTGAATTGCCCTTTCACTGGTTTTCAATTCAAAACTCCTTTGGTCTCAAGGTGCCCTTTGCGGGTTTTCTCCTTGGCCTCCCATTTTTTTTTCAAGTGAAGTATTTCTTGACTGAGTCTAAATTCACTAGATTAGACAAAGTCTTGCCATCCATTTCAGTTAATATCAACGCTCCTCCAGAAAAGGCATTCTTTACCACATAAGGTCCTTCCCAGTTTGGCATCCATTTTCCTCTGAAATCCTTTTGTATTGGAAGGATCTTCTTCAATACCAAGTCCCATCACGGAATTCTCTGGGACGAACCTTTTTGTTGTAAGCTCGCATCATTCTTTTTTGGTACATCTGACCATGAATGATGGCTTTCAACATTTTCTCTTCAATCAAGTTTAATTGATCATATCGGGATTGGATCCATTCTGCTTCATCCAACTTCAGCTCTGACAAGACTCAAAGGGAAGGAATCTCAACTTCGATGGGTAAAACTGTCTCCATTCCATAGACCAATGAGAAAGGAGTTGCCCCAGTAGAAGTCCTGACCGATGTTCGATAAGCATAGAGAGCAAGTGGTAACTTCTCACGCTAATCTTTATAAGTCTCAGTCATTTTCCCCACAATCCTCTTGATATTCTTATTAGCCGCTTCAACTGCACCATTCATTTTTGGGTGATATGGTGACGAGTTGTGATGTTTAATTTTGAACTGACTGCAGACCTCTGCTATCGTGCTATTGCTCAAATTCAATGCATTGTCTGATATGATCCTTTCTGGCATTCCATACCGGCATATGATTTCTTTCTTTAAGAACCTACTGACTGATGCCTTTGTGCAATTGGCATATGAAGCGGCTTCTACCCACTTGGTGAAGTAGTCGATGACCACAAAGATGAATCGATGCCCATTTGAAGCTTTTAGCAAGACTGGTCCAATGACATCCATGCCCCACATAGAGAAAGGCCATAGAGAAGTCATAATATGAAGAGGTGAAGGAGACACGTGAATCTTGTCCCCATAAATTTGGCACTTATGGCACTTCTTGGCATAATTGATGTAATCATTTTCCTTGGTGGACCGATAATACTCGAATCTCATGATTTGCCTGGCCATTGTAAAACTATTAGCATGTGTTCCGCAGACACCTTCATGGACTTCTTCTAAGATTTTCTTAGCCTCGGCAGTGTCTACACATCTTAGTAGCACCTGATCCTTTCTTCTTTTGTATAGGATCTCCCGTCTAAGACGTAGTCACTGGCCAGTCTTCTCAAAGTCCTTCTATCATTCTCAGTTGCTTGGTCAGGGTATTCACGATTCTTCACATATTGTAATATATCATGATACTAGGGGTGATCATCTCTTTTTTCTTCTTCTTTGATGTTGTGGCAATGAGCTGGAGCCTCATAAATACTCATTTGGATAGGCTTCACATCCCCTTGTTTATTTACTCTGATCATAGAAGCTAATGTAGCCAAAGCGTCAGTCATCTGGTTTTCATCTCGCAGGAGGTAACTGAAGGTGATATCATCGAACTCTTCAATTAATTCCAGAACTAGCTTTCGAAATTGATCAATTTGGGGTCTCTTGTTTCTCATTCACCTTTGAGTTGATAGATCATTAGTGTAGAATCATCATACACCTCTAGTACTTTGATTTTGCATTCTATGGCCGCACGAATTCCCATGATACATGCTTCGTACTCTGCCATATTATTTGTGAAATCAAAATCCAATTTGCAAGTAAATGGATAATGATCTCCATTTTGGGATATCAGGACTGCCCCAATTCCGTTGCTAATAGCTTTTGATGCTCCGTCAAAGTTTAGTTTCCAAGGATGATCTTCTAGAGCGTCATCTTCGGCGATTGCCACATACATTAGATCCTCATTTGGGAAGTCAAAGTTCAAAGGCTCATAATCTTCTAGAGCTCTACTGGCTAGAAAATCAACTATTGTGCTTCCTTTTACAGCCTTCTGATTCACATAGACTATGTCAAATTTAGAAAGTAGAATTTGCCATCGGGCCATCCTTTCGTTCAAAGCGGTTGACTCCATCATGTACTTTAGAGGGTCTAGTTTCGAGATTAGCCAAGTCGTATGGTACAACATGTACTGTCTCAGTCTCCGAGTTGTCCAGATCAATGCGTAACATAACTTTTGAATTGACGAGTATCTCATTTCACACACAATGAATTTCTTACTGAGGTAGTATATCGCCCTTTCTTTCTTTCCTAACTCATCGTGTTGAGCAAGCACACATCCCATAGAATTATCAAATACTGTCAAATACAGAATCAATGGCTTATCTGGATTAGGCGGCGTCAGCACTGGGGCATTGGACATGTATTTTTTTACCTTGTCAAAGGTTTTCCGACATTCATCATCCGATACACATGGATTGTGTTTCTTAAGAAGACAGAATATGAGGTCACATTTCTTAGTTAGTTGTGAAATGAACCGGGCAATGTAATTTAATCTTCCTAGAAAAACTCGAACTTCTTTTGAGTGCGCGACAGAGGCAATTCTTGTATAGCCTTGACTTTGTTTAGGTCAATCTCAATCCCTTTTTCACTGACTACGAATCTTAGCAGTTTCCCTAGCCTGGCCCCGAAGGTACATTTTGTTGGATTAAGCTTTAACTGGAATTTCCTCAACCTCAAAAATAATTTCCTCAAGACTTGCACATGCTCCTCTTCAGTTCGGGATTTGGCGATCATATCGTCGACATAAAATTCAATTTCTTTGCGCATCATATCATGGTACAAGGTTACCATGGTTCTCTGATATGTCGCTCCCGCATTTTTTCAGTCTAAATGGCATCATCTTATAGCAAAACGTTCCCCACCTGATTACAAATGTGGTCTTATCCATGTCTTCAGGATGCATCTTTATCTGGTTGTATCCTGAGAAGCCATCCATGAAGGAGAACAACGAATAACCCGCCGTATTATCCACTAAGGTGTAGATATGAGGCAACGAGAAATTATCTTTCGGGCTAGGCTTGTTCAGATCACTGTAGTCTGCACAGATTCGTACTTTCTCATATTTCTTAGGGACGAGGACGATATTGGCTACCCACTCCAAGTATTTAACCACTTGTAGGAAACCAGCGTCAAATTGCTTATTGACCTCTTCTTTTATTTTTAGCAGAACATCTGACATCATCCTTCGAAGTTTCTGTTGGACTGGCTTGCACTCCTTTTTTTTGGGCAGCCGGTGCACCACATCAATATTTAGACCGGGTGTGTCTTAATACGACCATGCAAAAACGTCTTTGAACTCTTGGAGTAACTCAATGAGGTCTCACTTCGTCTTTGCGGTAATACAAGCTCCGATCTTCACTTCTTTCTTTTCTTGTTTGTCTCCCAAGTTCACAATTTCCACAACTCTTTGTGAGGTGGGATCTGCTTCTCTTCTTATTCTACCATCCTTAACAAATCCGGAGACAAGTTACAATCTCTGTCACTTTTAAAGTCTTGAGATCCCTCTAGACACAAATCTTGCTCAAAAGTAGATTCTGAGTTAGTAGCGGCATTGCTCATGTCGTTGATCTCTAGAGACCTGTTGTAGGTATGAAGGAATATTCAAAAAACAAATGAATCTAAGAATAATTATTTATATGGTATGAACATGAATGAAATAAAGGAATGAAAGAATATTTACTCAAAGTGAGACACAAAAATACATTTTTTATTGAAATAAAGATGTTGGACATGAGCCTATTTCACAAAAGGATTCTTATTGCTTCTATGCTTAAAGCAACAAGCGTGTTTTAAATATTACTCTAAATTAGCTCTAAAAAATATAGGGATCTTTTCCACAGTCTCATTGTTCAAAACACTCCCGGGCTCATAAGGGCAAATGCCCGATAAGTTTTCTCTTCCGATTCCTTCTTCATTGATGCTCCCATTTCTGAACATTCTATCCGGGTCTTCAGTATATTCATAGAATTCCAGTTCCTTATTATCTATTAGGCCTTGCACCAAAGCTCTGAACTCATTGCACTTTTGAATCTTGTTACCCTCTTCATCATGGAACTCACAAAAGTTCCTTGCTTCTTTGGGTTTCTCCCCTAAATCCTGGGTGATTAATCCTCCTTCTACCATTTTCTTCCAAATCTCCCTCAGCGGGGTTTTCACTTCTGCTACATCTGTCTTGATTCTCTTCCCGGCACTCTCGATTATCGCATTTACCCTTTTGTCAGAATGGTTGGGTAACAGGATTGATTGGGTTATCCCCTGGACTAGAACCTGAACCTGTTGGGAAGTTCACCGGTGTCGAGGTACCGATCTGGTATTAGGATCTGATGTTAGTAGACACCCTTTGTGGATATGCGTTTGGTTGTGCTTGGGTGTTTGTTGGGGTAAAGCCTAAATGATAAGCGGAGTCCTCATTATCGTCCCCGGAATCAACCATAGGGTTTTTTCCTTTTTCTAACTCTCTAGCTAGCATCTGGGTTAACTGGCTCATCATGTTTCTTTGAAATTCTAGCATATGATTCTTTATATCTTGTTGAATTTTTGTTTAATTGCTCTAACATCTGTATTTGCATTTGCTCTAATCTCTCCAACCTTTGGTCCATTTCTTTAGCATTTACTCGGGTACCGTAATGATGTTTGGTTGATAAGTTTTTTGTTGGTTTCCAGATTAACTCTGAAATTATTTTAACCAATTAGGGTTTTTCCATGAAATTTAATGCACATGATGTGATGTAATCTGAATGCATGAAATGAATGCAAAGAGGTGTCGATTATGATTCAATTTCATTTAGAAAACTTTACTAGAGAACAAAATTCTTTACATAAACAAATTACAAATATGGCTTTACCCTAATGCTCAAAGTTTTAACTTTCCTAAGCAACGAAGCTAACTCTTGACCTCGATCTGATTCTAGCTCATACTTTATGCTTAGCATGTCGGCTTGAATCGCCTAAGTCTGTATATGATCGGCTACCTCCCGAATCTGAGCCACGGCCTCGCCCACAATGTAATCTCTGTTCCTAACTTGATTCTGAGAATGGTGAAGATGTTCCTTCCAACATTCCTCACTTACTTCTAGAAGCTCTACCCAGAGCTCACGGTTTTGTAATGCAGACTCTAGTTCTTCTATCTTTCTTTTCATTTCTTCAATTTTGTTCAAACTTGCCCACAATTTCTTATAATCTGTCTTTAAACTATCCAAATCTTCCTCGACTTTATTCTTTCCTTTCCTTAATTTCTCGGCCTCTAGCTTTTGAACATCAGCATCTAACCTTAAATGCATCTTTTCTTCCTCCAATTATTCTATCTTCTTTTCAAGTTCCAAATTCCTCCTCTCGAAGTCTTGCTTTATGATTTCTAGTTCTGACGGGATCACTTGTAAGTACTCTTCCATCGATCAAACGCCTTCTAAGTTCGGCCTAGGGATATTATCATTAATTATTTTACTCCACCATCCACGAAACTTGGGAGTCGTCATTGAACCTACGGCCAGCCTTTTCATTCGACGAGTCTGATTTTAATTTTTAGAAATCTCTTTTACCCTTTTCTTGTAGTTATCTCCCCTGTACGAAAACTTACATTGAGCTAACCAATGCGTTGCCAGTATGAATTGTCTTGATCTGTATTGCCTCAATACGAGCAAAGGAGCATACCTAACGGCTCCCCAAATCTCAAGCAAAGGGACCCAGTCAAAGCTCTCACATCGGTAAAAAATTTTGTTAGGAATCAACCAAAGAGCTCTCCATTTGACGTCGTATTCTCGGAGATTTTGGAGCAGTACTATCCAATTTTCTTCTGATATGTCATTCCTTCTTGGTGTGGCCACTATCTCTTTTAATGTGGAGTAATTCCCGGAGAAAACTCGATAAGAAACCTTATCCACTTACCAAAAATGACTGTGGAACCAAGCTAACAACTGTGCGCACCCTATAAATCTGCCATCACCGGACCTCCTACATGCATTCAAAGATCTAAATGTCTCGGCCAAGATTGTAGGAACAGATGTGACCCATTTATCAAGTCGATCAAAGAGATCCGAGACCGCCTCATCTACATACCCTAATGCCCTAGGGAAAATCATTAATCCGTAGATGCTCAAAGCAAACACATCGACTCTCTTCTTCGTATCAGGATGCGCTAGAATCAAATCTCTCAAATTCTTCCATAGGATGCACTTACACCCATCCTTCTGCTTGATCCTAGCTGTAATCCACTGTTTTCTCATTCCGGTAATGTTCATCAATTTCTTCCAAAAGGTCTGGACATAAGCGGCTCTGGAATAAGCTTTATCAACTTGAACCTTTGGACAACGTAGTAGGGCTGTATATTCTTCCATAGTGGGCACTAAATCAACTCTCTCAAAGGTAAAGCAATTGTATGCAGGGTTCTAATACTGGGCGAGGGACCGGAACAAATGCTCGCCTACCTTGATATCGAGTAGATATGACAAATCCCCATAATTATAGTAGAACAACTGCTTGGTTTCATCATTTCACTGATCCCATATCTCTTTTAATTCCTGAAGGTTATTTTGCGTCACGCTGATACGGGTGTAGTCCCATAATTCTGACGTGTACCCATCGGCTAGACTATCCTCTTTCTCTAATTGCGTTTTCTCTAACCAATTACGGATAGCCGCGTTATCTTTCACTTTATCAAGAAATTCGTTCTCCATTACAAGCTCTCTAATTTAGTAATTGAACGTGAATCGACACTCTTTTAAATATGAAATGACATGCAAACATAGTAAAAACATAATAAGTCAGTACAATATACAAAAAATTCAAAGCAAATGAAAGAGAATTAAGAACCTATCTGGATAACCGCTAGGGTTTGGCGCAGCGCTATCTAGGGTGGGCTCTTAGGGTCTTCTACATGCGGTTTGGTTCTAAAGTTGAGGTACCCGAACCAGCAGATTCATCGATCCTCACTCATTATAGGCTCATACGGACCGAGTTCAGTTCAGGGGAATACATTTCCCTATGGCTGCATGGAGATGAAAATCTCACGAAGACATTAGTACGGATGTATCTCGAAAGCGATCCACTATCCTGCACGGAGGTAAAAACCTCACAAGGAGTAGCTTCTCACTCCTACTTAAAAGAGGTAAGACCAAACGGTCCTTATGCAATATGATGCGAAAATATTCTATGAGACTCAAACCATAGTAATCATATGAAATAACACAAACAAATGCAATAAAAGGATCGTAATTTTTTAAATCAGATTTTCAATTTTCGACAACAAGACAGAAAATAATCAATTTCACGGCTTGACTCTCTTTCGGGTCCCCAGTGGAGTCGCTAAGCTGTCGAAACCATTTTTTTTGTTGGAAAACACTGGGTCAACTTTAAAAATGAAAATGGAGTCGCCACCAATCCCTTTTTTTGAGGTTTGATCAAATCACCTTGAGATTGATCATTAAAACATTTTGATTTATTAAAACAATGATTTTGGCCTACAAAATTCGAGAAAACGAGTTCGGGAGTCGGTTACGCATAAGGAAGGATTAGCACCCTCGAAACGCCCAAAATTAGTACCGAATTGATTGATTAACGTCTTGATGTCGAAAATTTGAAAAGATTTTAAAATACGATCCTCTGTGTTTAAAAGAAAACTTGAATAAATTAAATTGGATGCTAATACCCTCTTATTTCGAAGAAGTAAAATGTCACGCCCAGTGAGTTAGGATACGACATTTCAAATCTTCGAAATTAAGCTTGTCTTGACTTTTAAAACTCGTGCATTTAAATTTAAGAAGGATATTAGGTTATTTGGGTCAAATGAAAAATCGAAACCCAATAAGTTAAGGCACAATTTTTCAAAATTCCAAATACAGAATATTGACTTTGTTTTTAGAAATCCTTACCTCGAGATAACAAAATATCACATCCAGTGAGTTAGGACACAATATTTTTGAATTCTCGAGAATAAGTTTTTATTTAACTTATACGCTTGAATTTTAAAAAAGATAATCGGCTCTTTAAGCTTGACGAGAAAAATCGAAACCCAGTAAGTTAGGGTACGATTTCTCGAGTCTTGAATTACAAAAAAATGGTTAATAAAAAATTTTGTATCGGACAAATATAAATGTAACACAATTTTATAGTAAAATATAAAAAAATGAATAACGAAACTAATATGCATAACGAAAGAATAATAAATGTGTCAGTGTGAATAACAATAATAAGGACGGTAATAGAATAAAATAAACAAGCAGAAAAATAAAAGAAAAATAAATAAATAAACACTAAAAGGAAATATGATTATAAAAAAAATAATAGCAAAAATAATAGTAATAATAATGACATAATAATAATAGTAATAGGAAATAAATAAAAAATTTTAAAAATGATAATAGTAATAGTAATAATAATAATAATAAATAGTAGTACAAAAATAATAATAGCAATAATAATAGTAAATAAAATAATAATAATAATAATAATAATAGTAGTAGTAACAAAAATAATAATAGTAAAGATAATAATAATAATAATAATAATAATAATAATAATAAATAGTAATAATAATAGACAAATAATAATAGTAAAATAAAAAATAAAAGTAATAATAGTATCAATAATAAATTAATTAATTTTAATAATAAAATAGCAAAATAACTAAAAAAGGACTACATTGAATTTCAAACAGAAGTTCAGGGCAAATCTGAAAATAAATAAAAGGAAAAGGACCCCATTGAACGCGCGAATAACAAGGAGGGACTAAAAAAGAAATTTTCCCTTCTCCTCCAAACGCACAGCATCAGGGGACTAGATTGAAAACTGAAATAAATTATTGGGCAAAATTAAAAAATAAGAAAAACTTGATTGCAAAGAAATGAAAAAGCGGAAGGGCTAAAAGTGCAATTAGCCCTTCCGTTAAAAACACGCTGATCCTAGGCCTGGAGTGGGTCTGATCTCGGGTCGGAGGGGCAAATCGACGTCGTTTTGGGGCTTAGGGACGCCGACCAAAACAGTGTCGTTTTGTATCGCTTATATAAGTTAAAAAAACAAAAAAAAAAAAAAAACTCATTTTTAGCTGTTTAAAAAAAACCAAAATCTTTTCTTTCTTTCTCTGCAGCCCTAGAGCTTGGCCGAAATTCGGCCAATCGTCGGTGTGGGCTCCGCCTCCGTCGACCGCCGTGCACAGTGATCGGAGCCTAAAAGTACCCCTTTTTCAGCGTAATCAGGAAAAATAGGTAACCCTTCTTTTAACTCTTTTAATATATATATGTATAGTTTCGAAAAAAAAAGAAACGAAAATAAAAAGATTAAAGGAGTCCAAATAACACCTCTGATTTTTGAATCAAACTCTTCTGCTTCGTATATTATTTGTTGTATTGGATGTTAATGCTTGAATCTCTGCTTTTGGTGTTTTAAAATTTGTTTTTTGGTTGTATTCCCAGAAAAATACCCCCAGAAAATACATTCGGTTTAATATGGCTTTTATAGCCATATTTTCTTTACAACTTGTTCTTTAATTGATTGCTCTGTTCTTCTTGCAGGCAAACGGGGGTGGATGTGACAAGGGTAGTGCTGCAGGCGTGGCAGTGGCGGCGGTAGACTAGGCCTGGGGATAGGGTTAGGTGGCGACACTTAGGGTAAGGGGATTAGGGTTTTTCTGATAATTTTAGGTTATTGGGCATGTTGGGTTTAGGTTTGTAATTGGGCTTCGTTTTGGGCTTGATATTGGTTTGGGTTTGGGTCTGGTTAATTGGTTTGGGCTAATGTCGATTTTTAGGATTGTTGGGTTTTGTAATTGGATTAGGTTTGATTTTTTTTTGTTTTGTAAAAATGGACTGTCAATTGTTTCGGACCCGGGCAAAATTTGGGTTTTACAACTATTATTCGCGAACTTAGTCATTTGATTCGCAAACATGTTCTGCGACCTTTAGATGTCAAAATTCTTTTTTTTTTTCAATTATGTTTGAAGTGGCAACTAATTAATCGCAGTTCGACTGAACTACTAGAATTAGCTCCACTAGTTAACAAAGTCTACTAAAATAGCATTATCACATTGAAGTTCTACATGTCTGAACCCTTTCGGCCATGCTATGTTCAAACCTTCATATATAGCACGTGCTTCAATCTTAAAAATGGAATTCTTATTCACCACTCTGGAAAACCCACATAACCATCTCACATCCACATCTCTAAACACACCTCCCACCTATGTTTCTTAAAAGATATATTCTCTCACTAAGTAAATTAAATTTCTTAAAAAAGGAAAATCTTTTTATCGATGAAAACTCTAAAAAAAATCAATTTAGCTCGTATCAAATTTGAAAGTTAACTACTAAAAATAATAAATTATATTAATTTTGAAAATAAACAGCTAAAAATAATTAATCATGTCATTCACGTTTTCAATTTATTTATCCTATGTGACAAAAGAATAATTATTACCAATAAGGAATCCACATGTCTAATTCATTTTGGACTAAATAATTTAAATTTTAACCCTTAATTTGCACTATTTATGTTATGAGATTTGAATTTTATATTTTTGTTATTATTAGGTGAAAAATAGGAGTTAAAATTTAAATTAAATTAAAATACTGTGATTAATTATCTTTAATTAGTTAAATTTGAAGTTAATAACAATTAAATTACTTATGTTTTAGGGGATCAAATTATAAAATATCAAAATTGAGAGATTTTTTTTATCATTTAAACTTTAATTTAAACACACAGATAAATAAAAAGAATATTGTTAAGTGTGAACATTTCATTTAGTCAATATCCATCATCTGCCTTTTCTCAATCAAATCTATTATTTAAAAAGACCAAACGTTTTTGCCAAAAGAATAAAACCCTATAGAATAAATACATAACGTTTTAAATATTTTTTCTCTTAAAAAAGCGTTGAACACTGAAAGAAAAAGTAAAAAAAAAAAACGATTAATACCACAAAAATAAGTAAATAAGGAAAATATAACATGACAATTATTACATCGTAATAGTTGTCAACTAAATACTAATATAAATAGTAGCGGATTTAAAAATATGACTTAAGGGGTAGGGGTAAAGTTATAAATTCTTTTTTGTGAGGAGGGTCGGAATTAAATTATATATTTTTATGATAGTAAAAATATAATTTTTATTTATTTTAATAGTCTATATCTTTATAATTTTTAGAAGATTAAATAAAAATTTTATCATTTTTAGGGCTTAAGTATAATTTTACTATTATTAATTTAAAATTTTATAAATTATAATGGGCAAAATGAGTAATATCTGGAGATTATGAATTTAATGAGTAATATCTTCTTAGGTTAAAAAAATTATATAATATTTTTAAAATGTAAAAAATATTATTATATTTTAGTTTTGAATATTTTTTAAAGGTGAATATTAATGATACATTAGAAATACACTTTTTTAACCTTACAAGTAGAGTTATAAATTTGTTATGTATCTCATTTCTTTTACTATATGTAGCATGCACTTGTCATCACTCCAACTACCTAGCAGCATATTAAATGTTTTTCCTTTTTATAATTATTGATATTTATTTTAACGGGTGGAAACTAAATTTATTGAGCTTATAATATCAAATATTATACTATAAACGCTATAAGAAGATTGTACGTCCATAATCTATCTATACTATATATAAAAAGATTGATTAAGTTAATGTCACAGCATCAGGTATGAAATTACTAAAATATTATCACTAAAACATAAGTTTAGATGAATTTTCATTCTTTTATATAACAATTGAAAAACATTATTTAAGAATTAAAGACGAGAAAAATATATTTATTTATATATTTTTAATATAAAATATTTCGTAGGATCCACATGTTAGGTGTGAATTTTATAAAAGAAAATATTAGTTGTCAGTTAAATCACATTTTATCGTATAGTGGTAAATTAAATTTGTGGAGAGTGTGCTACTTTAGTGGCAGCTCATGATAAAAAAATCTTCAGCTTTTTTAATTCCTAATCCACGTATAAAACCCTCGCTCCTTCATTTGTTCATACAAAATTTTTCATTTTTGTTTAAATAAAAAAAATAAATCCAAAGATTACATTGGTTTTCACGTATTTTACCCAACAAGGTGGCGCACCAAAACAGGTCAGGTGAGTTCGTCGGGTTTCCACCTGTCGGAGATGGCCGTCCCGAACAACAAGAACATGATAGCTGCCGACAAAGACAAGCAGAGGATAGGGTTGAATCATCAGATATGTTTTTTGGATCACAAAGTCATCATCAAGCAACCGAGATGTCTGCAATGGTATCTGCCTTGACTCATGTTGTCTCTGGCCAAAGATTTGCTGCTTGGGATTGTTACCCTTCTAACATGGACGCCACTTGTTTCCAACATACACAAACTGGTTCAGCTTCTGGTCTTGCTCCATGCAAGATTGGTCAAAAAAGGGGCCGTGCAGAAGACGTTACTGCTCATTTGGTTCAAACAAGCTCTCATGCCCATTCATCATCTCCTGCAACTTCTGGTATCTATGATTATTTTCTATCAAAACCCTTTTTTATTACACGTCAAAACTCGAAGCTGCAATGAAACAGTTAGCTTTAACAGTATTATTTATTCAATCTATCCTTTTTATTTTTTTTGAACAGTAACTGAAGAAACTGAAACGGCGGCAACCACATCAATGGAAACTGCAGATGAAGCAGCGGCAGCGTCCAATGAAGAAACCGGCGAGCCGAGGAGAAGATACCGAGGGGTTAGGCAAAGGCCATGGGGGAAATGGGCGGCGGAAATACGAGACCCTAACAAAGCAGCGAGGGTCTGGCTTGGTACATTTGATACGGCTGAAGCGGCCGCCAGAGCCTACGATGAAGCCGCGTTGAGATTCAGGGGAAACAGAGCAAAGCTTAATTTCCCGGAAAATGTCAGAGTTGTTGTTCCTCAACCAATGCAGAATTTTCCGACCACCCAAACACCAGTTTCTAGTTCTCAAACAACCCATTTTCCATCATATTATCAATCCCCACCTACTGCTGATATGCTTAGAGATTATTGGCAATACTCTCAGTTACTGCAGAGCTGTAATGATTTCCATGAACAACAAGCTACAAGCTTGCTGAACCAGATGATTCAATCATCTCAATTACCCAATGTCCAACCGCCATTGTTATCTTCTTCTCTCTCACCACCTTTGCTTTCATCACCATCATCTTCTGCCTCTGCTTCTTTTCCTCTGCTTTTTGGTGAGCAACACCAAATGGGCATTTCCAGGCCGCCAATTAATCAAACTCAGGCTAGTCAATCAGATTTTCCGGCGCCGCCACCGCCATGGTCTCATCCTGGTCATCATTCTTCATCCACCTGTTAAAATAAGTATACCCCATTTTTTTTATATACAAGAAGAAATAATGAATTTTATCGTTTATTAAAAACGAGAAGTTAGTGTTTTATTTGGATTTGTAAAAATTTGAACTTTTCATAAAATACAAGAAATAGATTTGACAAATTAAAGCAAAGAAATTAGCTCTTCAATTTTGGCATAGTAGAACGATGGAATTATTAATTAAGACAAAAAAAAAACAAAATTTTAATTTTATTTGGATTTTTCCCCTTTATTTTATTTTTCTAACTTTGAATTTTTCAATCATTGTTATTGTAATATATATATATAAAATTGGGGGATAATATATAAAGAAAGAGACAATTAGGATAATATGGTTTACTTTCTATTAATTATCCAAAGAAAGATGTAGAAACAAACACCTCTTTTCCTTTGCTTTACACCCAAAGATTCTTCAAACCATGTAATTTGTTTGCTTTACACCCAAAGGCAGGATACTATTTTTGAATAACATCAACAGGTCACTTTGCTTGATAAGATTTTTAATTCTATTATCATCCATTCACATTAAATTTTTAAAATATTCATACCAATCGAATTAAGGCTAAATTACTCTTAAATATTTATTTTAAAATCACAAAAATAAAATAGATATTATAAAAAATAAATTAGTTAATAAGATACATTTCACTTGTAAAACCTAATGTACGTTTATGTATAAAAATCAAAAGCATAGAAATATGATCAAATTCTGTTTGCGGTCCACATATTTAAATATTATATAGATATAAATGAGTGCACGGAAAAATGGAACAAAATCAAACGACATAAAGCTAACAACTTAAAAGAAGACAATAAATAAATAAATAATACTCTAAAGGGTAAGTATGGGATGGCATTAACTTTAAATCACCTTCTCAACTCATCCCATTTTTATATTAAGCACTATTTATTAAACCTTTATCCTCGTTATTAATTCAATTAAAAAATTATGAAAATATATTCGAGAGTATTTAGTTTTTTTCATTTCAACGAAAATTAATTAAAATATGCATTTGATGGAATTTAAACTCATGCTAATTGAATTATTAAAACTTTAAATTTATCACTTAAATCAAAACTTCATTTTAATATATTTCATACATTTTTGTTTTAATATACACAATTTATTATCTACATCGGTTATATAATTAGTTTCAATCTATATGTTTTATTATTGATTGTATGTTACTTTTAAACAGACATTTATATTTTAAATCTGTAATTTTTATACGTATATGCTTGTGATAGAAATTCTAGTAAAACTTTAACAGTGATAGTAAAATTTTAAAATTAGTTTAAGTTAATTATACTTTATATTGAATTGTATTAAATTCCAATGGACCCCATATGTAGAGAAAGGATTGTATGAAACTGTAATTCCACGTCATCCTTATCCCTTTTCAATAGGAGAATGACACATCATATATTTTTTCTCCTTATTTTTAGCATTTTTAGTTGAATTTGAATTTTTTTCAAGAGAAAAAAGTTGAAAATCAGAAAGAAAAATCTGATTAATTTATCATTCTCATGTTAGAAAGGGATAAAAATGACATGGAATAACAGTTTTATACAATCCCTTCTCCCATATGTATTATTTATTATTTGTAATTATAACCTCCTTAAAAACCACTAAAAATACCAAACTTAATTTTTATTTATAAAAAGATTGAATAATTAAGGAAATGTATTGTTTCAGCCCCTAATGGATTTTAACTGTCTCTTTTATTTTCTCAAATAAGACAAGATTAAAATGGTTTTATGTTAGATTTTTATTTGAATTTGAAGTTATGATGTATTTGTTGGGTGTTTATATTTTTTAAAAATAGCTCGAGTTTGAATTATCATTGTGCCAACGAAATAAGAAAAAATTAAAAATAAATTATTTTATATTAATAATAGAATTTTTTAATTTTATAAATAGAATTAAGTAATTATCAAATATTTTTATTTAATATTTAAAACTAAAAAAAAATGAAGCACGACTTTAATCCATTTGTTTATGTAATTAAAAAACTCCAAAAATATATAACTTGAAGTCATAAATAAATAATTCTGAACCTGATTACTCTCAAGTCTCAAATATATATATATATATATATATATATGAATTAACTCAAATATTATATTTATATATGTATTTTTTTTTTAAAAATGGTGCTTTTTTCATTTCTGAAGTCATCATACAAGATGGAGTCATACGTGACAAGGAGGGCTCAGTACTGATGATATAAAATGTTGGGTGTGGGACCCCACAAGGACACGTGTTAGTCGTTGAACCTAATATCGAGTAATGACGTCAACGTGAAATAGTCAACATCAAGATGCGTGCCCAAAAACAGAGACGTGTTAACCTTCGAGATAACGAGTCTTTTAAGCTTTTATTATTTTATCCAGTTTGATTTAGTAAACTTCTTTTTTATTAATACTTTTTACATATTTTTGTATTTTTCACATGTTTTTGTATTTGGAAATAGCAGTTTTAATACATTGATACAAGTAGCAGGGGTATGTTGAACTAGATTTCGTTACGGAATACGCGGGGTGAATGTTTTCAATAGAATGAGGATAGCTGTAATGAAATATATCTTGTCATTCATTCTAACTTGATGGTATAGAATGGTTGAACTCACTTGGTGTTTAGTGACTAGCAACATTACATTCCTAACAAAAGCTTGAAAGTCTAGGTACCGAATGACTTGTGCTTGCTCGGATAGTGGGGTTGAAAGATAGGATTTGCGGATTACTTCTCGGTTCACTGCCGGCTAGCTTGTTGCTAAGGTGCCCTTCTAGCTTGTCACAGTCCTTATACAGATGAGGGTATAACAAATAGTTTTTAAATTATTTATCGAAATGAATAATTTTTCAAAATACATTTTTAGGGGTAGTGTCGAGTTTCGTTTATTGTATTGAGTTGCGAAGGTTTCCAAACCATAAGGGAATTGGGATAATTGTTATGGAATTATTAAAAGATCTCGAAACCCACAGTTGTCGAGTTATATATAATTTAAGTTTTTACTGTTGGGGAGCTAAACCTTAATAGTACAACAGGAGCTTAACACCTATGTATGTTGAGTTACGTATAAGTAAATGCATTTAGCAGTTTAACCCTGATAAATACAAGAAGACAATGATGCTTACGAATGTCAACTTCTTCTCTAATTAAAATTTCAACCATTTGGGAAACTTATCGGGTTTCAAGTCCTTGAAAGTATAAGCATGGATGTTGTTTATAGCATCAATCCCTTCTCATCCATTATCTTTTTTACAGGTAAAATAGTCAAAATATATTTATATTTAACTTTTAGAATGTATACCCACATTTAAGTTTTTATAATGTAACTTATAAATATTTAATATATTTTTAGATTTAAAATAAATTTCATTAATTATCATAAGCTTAAATAGATCTAACTTAAACTGAATAAATAAGTTCTTACCCTATTAGTATTTAACTAATTGATTATTGTCATCAATAGTTATTTTGTTAACCATAAATTATCATTCGTAGTTTCAGTGGACACTATACTGACTGAAGACATTCAAGTAGTACTCTTGAGGGAAGTAGCCGAGGAGGCATACATATTGGGAAAGGCCTACATGACCATTACTGTTGGAAAAATCTGGTTAAGAAAACAGTTTTTAGTTACAACAGAAGTTTAAAAATTTTGAAAATCGAGCCAATTTATGATATTTATAGCAATAAACTTTTTCCAAAAAGTAATCGTGCTTTGTGCGAGACGGATCCGAAACGTTCTCAGCTTTGAACCAAATGACCTTCTCTATTATCTTTGTACCCCTGAATTGCGTCAAGTTAAGCTTGAGCAACACGAACCAAACACAAAACAAGAAACAATTTAATTACTTTTAGTAGGAAAGTAATTCTCTCAAATAGAAACCAGTAGAAATTGTAATTCCTAGAAAATAGAATTTATTTTCACTACTAGTTTCATCTATTTATAGGGAGAGATAAGAGAATCTTGGTATACCACAAATAATATTTATTTAATAAAAAATAATCTTCTAGTCTAACTGCAAGGGGGGCAACACACGTCTCAATTCCCTTAGGGTTGTCGCCCCTCATATTTTTATGTGAGGCAGATTGAGTCTCTCATGTATTGGTTCCAATTATATGTGCTTCCTGGATTTTAACTCCAACACTTTATAATCTAATCCAACTAAATATTTGTTTTCTATTTCCAAAATAAATATTAATTAATTAATCAAATTAACTAAATTAATTTTTCAATTAAATAATTTTCTCAACCCAATTCTAATTCCATTAAAGTCATGGCAACTTTTTTTTTTGAATAAAATATCAATTGTGCTTATATTATAATAGAAACCAATTACAAAAAAACAAGAGTCCAATAAAAAACCAACAAATAAAAGAAAACGGCCCAAAAGAAAAGAGGCCCAAAATAAAGTAAAAAGAATTGGAAGAAAAATCTAGATATTTTGAAGACATCTACAGACTAATCTTGGAATACTAACTCTACCGACACTAATGCCCAATCAGAAACGTTTGAAATCTGTCAACCCCCTGTCATCATAACTACTCCCTAAATTGACGATTTCACTTCTTTGGGGCACTATTTTCTATTAAAAAGAACCTTTTCATTTCCTTAGCTTCCTTTTCCCAAGCCTTCTGCCAAAATCCTCCCTTTCAGTCTAGTTCGAGTACCCACTCTAGTAACCTCCGATCTTCAGCGTATTCCGAGACTTTCTTTTCCAGGTAAAACTCTTCTTTCCTCTTTAAAGTTTCTGTTGCAATTTTATGGGCAAGGACGTTTGCAGTTCTCGGAATATGCATGAACACAAAGTGCTTAGTTCTATTTACCATCTGTCTATTTACCATCTGTTGAATATTTGAGATGTAAGCTCCTATCATTGATTTATCCAGTTCTTTCCTGTTACATTTTTTCATCACTGCGAGGGAGTCGCCTTCAACAATAACTTCCGACCATGTATTTTCCATTCCCATTCTGACCGTTCTCCGGCATGCAAGTGCTTCGACTGCAAAAACCAAAGTGACCTCCTTGTGGGTTTCAGAGCATGATAACAGAATACGTCCTTCGTCATTTCTTGCTACGATTCTTGAGGTTGAAATATTGTTTTGTTCGTCGAAAGCTCCATCAAAGTTAATCTTAACAGATTCCCAAGTGGGCGCCTCCAACTCCTTGTTTCTTTTATTTTTGCTGGTTTCCTACTCCCGAGACCATCAAGTTCTGCAATATAGTTATTTATGAAATTTCCTATTTCCTTGCATGTACTGACCTTTTTATTATGTATTCTTGAGTTCCTGTCTCCCCATATTGCCCAGAGTGCACAACTGAAAATGCGGTATTTATGAGGATTGAGCTGTTCAAAAACCCATGTAAGCCACTGTTTGAAATCCCTATTAACAGCTATGAACACATTTTGGAGTAGTAATGTTGACCACACTTCCACTGTAACAGGACACTCCCGAAATAGATGGTCAATCATTTTAGCTCGCTCTCCACACCGATGACAACTTGTATCAGTGACTAGCTTCCTAAATTGCATGTTAACTTTCGTAGGCAAATAATTCCATGAAATTCTCCATATTGTAATCTTTATTTTTGTTGGTAGATTCAGAAGCCATAATTTTTTTGTAGAATTTCCTATAGATGGTTTGTAAAGCATAAGCTCTAGGATTTTCATCAGCAATTTGTAATAGTTTATAGGCGCTCCGAACCAAGAATTCTCCTGAAGCTTCACCTCCCCATGCCAAGAAGTCATCGTGTGGTACACTTGCCAAGGGGATTTGGAGGATTCGTTTAGCATCTTCCTCTGCAAATGTATACTTGATCAATTCCATTCTCCATTTTCTTTCATTTGTATTGATCAACGTATGAACTGTAAGATCTCGCATAAAATCAACCTCGATGATAACCTGAAATTTATTGCATCTAGGATCCAAGCATCACTATTAATAGAAATATTAGTACCTGTGCCAACTCGCCAAAATAAACCTTTTCTCAAAACATCTTTTGCTGCCCATATGCTTTTCCAAGTATAAGAACTCGAATTTCCCAAACTGGAGTTTAAAAATTGATTATTTGGAAAATATTTAGCTTTAAGGACTCCCGTGACAAGTGAATCTTCATTATTAATAATCCTCCATCCTTGCTTCGCTAGAAGAGAGATATTAAATTGAGACATATTTCTAAATCCCATACCCCCCTTCTTCTTTAGAGCGTCACATAAATTTCCATTGACACCAGTGTATCTCTTTCTTCTTCTTTCCATACTGCCACTAGAATTTTGCAAAAATGTTTTCTAATTCCCCGTATAAAGACTTTGGTAGAAGAAAACATGTCATAGCGTAATTTGGTATTGCTTGAAGTACTGACTTTATAAAAATCTCCTTCTCCCCTTGTGATAGAAGCCGTACTCTACTGTCCAATTCTTTGATTGACTTTGTCCTTTATATTCTGAAAAAACTCTTTCTTCCTTTTTCCCACCACATTAGGAAGTCCTAAGTATTTTTCCAAATTTGTTGAACATCTCACACCCAATACGTCCGATATTTCTTCTTTCACCCCCTCGATGTGTTACAGCTGAAGAAAATTGTCAACTTGTTAAAATTCACACATTGATTGAAGCATTGTTCATATTCTTTCAAAATGTCTTTTAAAAATGACGCTCGTTCCTTTGTGGCTTCTCCAAACAAGATACAATCGTCTGCAAACAAAAGGTGTGATATCGCCAGTCCCCTTCTGCTCGCATTGACTCCTTTTAGAACTCCCTCCCTAACTGCCAATCTAATTAGAGTTGAAAGTTCCTCACTACAAATCAAAAAAAGATAGGGGTTAAGCGGATCGCCTTGTCGTAACCCTCTAGTAGGTTGAAAAATTCTGCCTCTATTTCCATTAATATTCACTGCATAAGAGACTGTTGAGACGCATTTCATGACTAATGTAACCCATTCCTTTGCAAATCCCATTCGTAGCATTACATCCTTTAAAAAGCCCCATTCAACTCTATCATAGGCTTTACTCATATCTAGCTTAACCGCCATAAACCCTCTTTTCCCGGTACGCTTTTGACGTAATGTATGAAGAATTTTATAGGCAATTAGCATATTATTCGAAATTAATCTTCCTGGAACAAAAGCGCTTTGAGCACTGTCAATGCATCTTCCAATATAGTTCTGAAGTCTATTTGCTATTGTTTTTGCCACTATTTTGTATAGAACTGTACATAGGCTAATGGATCTAAAGTTAACAAAGTTTGTAGGGTTTGGAGTTTTTGGAATAAGCACTACATCTGTACTATTAGTAGATTTGAAATCCTTATCCTCATTTAAAATTCCAAGACAAAAAACTTCAACATCTTTACCCACAATGTGCCAGTATTTCTGGAAAAATAAAGCTGGAAAGCCATCCCAACCTAGTGTTTTAGTGGGCCCCATCCTTTGTAGCGCTTGATGAACTTCTTCCACCGTATATTTTGATAGCAAAGCTATATTAATTTCATAGGAAATATAAGTACCAATACCCGTTAGTAAGTATGATGAATTCTCCACACCATTAGACGAAAATAAGTTTTGAAAGTAGTTTGAGGCTATTTCGTTAATTCCTAGATCATCAGTAATTTACCGCCCTTCTATTGATTCCAGCCTATTGATTGTGTTGATCCTTTTACAAGTTGAGGCATATTTATGGAAAAAGCTGAATTTTTGTCCCCTAATTGAAGCCAGTTGGCCCTTGCTCTCTACTCCCAATACATTTTGTCTTTATCGATCTCCATATTTAATCTAATTCTGATATCAATTAGCTTTGCCATTGTATCATCATTCCTCTCGCTTTCCAATAGAGTTTCCAGTTCTTTTGGAGCTTCCTTTTCAAACTATCTCTACCTTTTTTAAATAATTTTCCCACATTGTTAAGCTAGTTTGTAGTCTTTCCAACTTTTCAGAAATCGACCCGTTTGATGATTCCCATAACTTTTTAATCTCTTGCTCAAAAGACTCTTCTAAGGTCCACCATACCTCAAATTTAAATCGTGGTCTTCGTTTAAAACTTTTTTCATTGCCTGTGTGAATAAGGATAGGACAATGATCTGATATCGAATGAATTAAATGACGAACATTACCCTTTGGGAATAGTTGCATCCAGTTTTCGTTGGCCACACCCCTATCCAGTCTCTCTTTTATATTCGTTTATGGTAAATTTCCCCTCTCCCATGTAAACCATTTTCCCTGAAATCCCATATCCAGTAATTGACATTCATCTAAAACCTTGCGAAAGGCTGCTGTTTTCCTCTCCCCCCTCGTTTGGTGTCCACTTTTTTCAAAAGAGTACATAATTTTATTAAAATCACCACTAACCAACCACAGGTAGCGTTGTTCTTGCCCCAACGTCCTTAGCAAATTCCACGAAGTGTTTTGATCACTAGCATAAGGCGACCTATAAAATCCTGTAAATCTCCATACTCCATTCACATTGCTTTCTTCTATCAGCACATCAATATGATTTTTCGAGAAGGTTTTGAGACTGACCTTAATTTCTTCTCTCCATGCTAGACAAAGTCCACCTATCGAACCCTCTGCTCCTATATCAATTCCATTCACAAAACTATATCTTCTTCTGATCCTTTCCATACACTTGTCATTAATTTTGGTCTCTATAAAGAAAACCATATCGGGGTTATGTTGCTTCAGCAAGAACCAAAGCCTTCGTACTGCCCATGGGTTCCCCAAACCACAGACATTCCAACAAATAATTTTCATTACGTCCGATCGGCTTGTAATCTGGCAGCCGCCGATCAACTTTGGTTGGGAGAATCATCTTTTCCTAATTTTTCTACTAACAATTCTAAACCCTCATTACTTTTTGGATCTTGGACGTCATACTTCGTTTTTTTGACTGTATCTTTAAAGATTCTTTCCTCCTCACTATCCCCAATATCGAACTCTATCAATTTCCTCTTACGCGCTATGCTTTCTTCATTATACGGACCCATCCCTATCACAGAATTAGTTCTTTTCTAGCTGGTTTTCCTGGCTGATTTCAAAATTCCTTCCTGTTCACCGCTTCGTTCATGATCTTTCTCATCTGCAATCATCCTTTCTTCTTGAAGTTTCAACACTTTCTCCACTCGTAATAGTTGTAGATCATCTGTTTGTCTCATATTGTAAATATCCTCTTCTTGTAGCCCCATCTCTCGGCTTTCCTCCAACAGACCCGTGTACGAACATTGATTCTTTTTCTTTTTTGAGAAGGCATTTAACTTTAAACTTTCCCTTCCAAATAAACTACTTTTTGCCCTTAATGCTAATGAAAAAGGTGAATCCTCTCTAATTTTGTCTCTTTTTACAGGTTTTATCGCCTCACAGCTTGGAAGAGCATGCCCCATTCTGCCACATCCAAAACAGAAAGTCGGTAACTTTTCGTATTTAAAGGAAATCCAAAATTTTCCTTGATCATCTGTGGATACAAATATACCCCTACGGAGAGGTTTCTGCACATCTAACTTAACTCTAATCCGACAGAATTCACCGTTTATTTCAAATCTAATAATTCCTCCGAAAGTCGCCCCAATAGCATGCATCAAGTCTTTCTTAGCAAATTCTGGTGAACATGGCCCAATTTTAACCTAGAACAGGGACAAAACAAGCTTAATTCTACTCCTTTCTGTCGATCTAATCAATCTGTCAAAAATAACTAACTGCTTTCTAAATAGCCATGGCTGACCTTCTAGGATTGTCTCTAGAGCTTATTCAAACTCAAAATTAATCATGAAAAGATTTTGACCTGCTAATTGGATCTCAAAATTTTCCTTTGTTTTTCAGATACTCTTTATCTGTGCCCTAAAGATATCCCGGTTATAAGACTTCTTGGTCCATACAGTGCAGATCAAGGTAGGTTTTCCGCTTGGTTTCATACCAAACTCTTCACCGATAGGTGAATGAGCTCTTCCGCCAAAAAGGAAACCTCTTCATCCCTTAACCCTTCATTGCCACCACTTTTCTCCATCCCAAGACGCAACAAAACTTCTTGGCTCCTAGGGTTTCTCCTTAATCCATGGCAACTTTTATTTAATCCAAACATTGAAGGTAAGGTTTGTAACAAAATCTTTCATTATTTCAATTTTTAAAATAAAATATCTCTCTATTCCCACTTTTTATCTCATTTTTTTTGGAAATTTCCATTGAAATATGAAGATGATTATTTGAGTTTTCTTAAATCTAATCACTTAATTTCAATAAGGTAATGTGTTTTTTTAATTATAATATTTTATTTCAATCATTAGAAACTTATTTCAACAATCTTTCTTCATTCAAGTTTTGTAATGTGCTAGAGAAAACTTCGATTTTGTGGGTTTTTTTTATGTTTTTAGGATGTCTTCTTGATGATTTTAGTTTTAGGATCGTATTAGAACAACAAAATTTAGATTTACTTTGAGTTTAGATTAGGTTTTTGAGAGATGCCAATAATGAGCTCTAAAGAGAGAAAGGATAGGAACTTTTAGTTTTGTTGGGGATTAGTGTTGTTTTAGAGAGATTTAGGGTTTCTAAACTTAGTTATAATGCTAGATTTTAGTTTCTTTAAGTTTAGATTAGGTTTCTCTTAAGTGGTTCTAATAAGCGAAAAAGTGTTTCGCTATATCAAATTGCATCTCATGACAAATTTAGGAGTTTTAAATATTGGAATGTGATTTTTCTAACTTGTTTATTGTTTTGGATGTGTTATTGTAGCAAAGGAGGTGGTCGAGTCATCTAAGGCTAAAAGGAAGAAAACAATTATGGAGGCTTAATGAATTCAGTTTATTCTTACTAAATTCGATTTTTCAATATATGTTTGATTAAATAAATAAGCTTAGGGTTGTATCGTTAATTATATACTTTTGTAGTTAATTGATCTCGTGGAATACGAAACTTTTCTTGTTGATTGTCTATTGAAGTGTTTTGTGATTATACATATTTTGCTATACGAGTATGGTGAATGCTATGAATATAGAAATAATCTGAGTTTTAAATGCTAAGATTGATGTTTATTGCTTTTATGTGGTGTTGAAATAATAATGCCTATTAAACAAATTGGAAAAGCTTCGAGTATAGTTGGCATGCTATAGGATATTTGTATTTTGGAGCTTATATATGGCATTTGTGTGCATGCTTATAGTGTTTGAGGAAGTTGTGTCTATACATGCATTGGAGTATTGCTATCATTTTTGGTGCTTGTGTGTAATATTTTGGAGTCTCCGGGAATTATCAGTGTATCTATTCTTTATTTCTAAATTTGGTTAATAAGGGGAAATCGAAAATGCTAATTCAACATATCAATGCCTTATTTGTTTGGAATAAGGATGAATATGACATTCAAAGATCAATATCTCAATGGTATGCAAAAGATTTCCTATGCTTCAACAATTTAATATGTGCTTAGGTTTGTACGCGTCCAAATGTTGCATACATTATTGTGAAATGTAGATATTTGAGCAATTCAGGTATGGATAATTGGAAAGCAATTAAATGATTCATACGTTATCTTTAGAAAACAAAACAGTACATGTTCATATGTCGAACGTCTGATAAGTTAAAGATCGTTAGGTATATAGACTCTGATTTTGATGGAATATGGATGCAAAATTGCCAATAGGCTGCAAATTGTGGCGATAAATGTTAGTCTTGTATTCTAATAACAACAGGAGGACATCAACGTCAATGCACATAAACTTGAAATTCATTATTGTTAAAGTAAGAGTTTAGATTGGTTAGATGTCTATAAAGCATATTGGGATAAGCTTCATGATTGCAAATCCATTTACTAAGAGACTACCACTCAATGTTTTTATGGGCACACTACTTATATGTGTGTAATGTCATTTCTGGATGTTCATGTTAAGTAGGAGTTTGTAATTTTAAATGCTTTTTTGTTATAAAAACATTTTTGGTTATTTCAGTTTAAGGATATTTTAAGATTATTTTCTGCATAAATAATTTTTATTTGGTTTATTCACATTTTGATTTTGGTAAGGTTTGATCTCACTAATGTTTAAGGAGGACTAGTTGAGAATAAACATTTTTATATCACATTGCAAGTAATTTTCATGCAATACATTCACACTTGATCTATATCATTTAGTTGTGTTAATATATGTTATTAGGGATTATTTTAGTTATGATATATGTAATAAAAATTGCCTTAGTTCTATGTTAACATAATTAATGGACAAGATTGTTGGAAATACCTTTTGGTCATGATAGTAAAGTTTTGACCTTATAAGGTTATATAATGACATGTAATTATAAACTAATTAGTACATACACATAATGTGTGTGGTCCAAGTATGAGATCATTATATAATATGGACATAACATATATATATTAAAAAATTACATTTTATTATTTACTATTATAAAAAGATTAGCTCAAATAAAAGTGACCTAATTTGGTTAAAACTTAATGGGCTTCAGTTATTAAATAGAGAATGAGACGAATATGTGCAGATACTCTAGTAACTAATTTCTAATTGATGATGGGTTGATTAGAAATTAATGTTAATATGCAAAAGTCATATATTGAGATTATAGTCCCCAAATTACACATACATAACTTTTCTGACATCTCATCTTTAGAAAAGAGAGAACCATTTTTTCTAAAATACTTGTGTGCTAATTTGAAATATCAAAACATAATACATGAAGAATTCAATATATTGATGGATTCAAGTACTCTTTTACATCTAGTTTTTTTTTTTTGTTCTTAATGATCTAACATAAAAAATCCTGATTTACGATTTTAAATTTTATATCAGAATTTCAAAGTTTTAAAATTCAACACTTATAAGTACTGAGATATTATTAAAAAAATCGTATTATAAAAAATAATTTAAAAAAATACCTATGCTAATATCATAATAAAATGAATACATATATAATATTTTTTTTTTTGAAGTTCAACTGGACTTTATTAATAGAAAAATCAAAATACAAAATGGTTTAAGCCAACTTGGCTTTAAGTTCATAAAGAAACAGAAAACAGTGCCTGGATCAACCAAGCCCAAAACAATCTTGACCCATTAAAGATTCAAATTCAAATTCAAAAATAAAATAAAACTAAAAAAATCTTTCGTCCAGTCAAACAGATAGTTGGATAGCACTTAGCCTCTGTCTTTTCATCTCCACCGCCCATCCATTAATGATAGCAGCAGTTTCCAAAGCAATCTTTTGTTTACTGCTATTGAGATTTTCACCCAGTTTCTTGACTCTTCTTCTACTAACTCCCCTCATTTCTTTCTTTTTCTCTTTCGTCTGATTCCCATCAATGCGTCTTCTCTTTTACTGCAACATTTCTTTATCAAAATCAGATTAAACTTGGGTCTCCTTGATGCTATTCTCTTAACCTCCATCGCTCCCTCTCCTGATGAGTATTTCTTGGATGCGTCCCCAGCAGGTAATGCCCTTCACCTCTTCTCATCGCTTCTTTTGCAACAAAATGGGCAGTCCCATTTTCTGTTCTAGGAATGAAATGGAACCCAACATCTTGAAAGAAACCTTTTTTGGTATGGATATCCCTCATAATCGCCCCTATAATTGATTTATCTTGATTCATGGTTTGACATTTCTTAATCATTGTTTTTGAGTCTCCTTTGATATCTAAGATATTTAACCCCATTGTAATCCCTAATTGAATCGCCTCTAATCCTGCATGTGCTTCCGCTGCGAACGACGATGGAATGTTGGAGTGGATGACCGACTTAGAGGCTATTATTTCCCCCTCCGTGTTACAAACAACCAAACCCGAAGCAGATCTGAAACTTCCTTTGTCATACACCGCATCGAAGTAAACTGACATTCTTGTGCTCCTTTCCATCTGTTTATGGCCTCTGTCAACGTTAGTAAGTGGTCTTTTTTCCTCCGCTCCATTCAGCTCTGCTATAAAACTGGTGATTTGTTTAGAAATTTCCCTGCCTGTTGTGTTCTTTTTTTTCAAAAATTAATTTATTTCTGTGATTCCAGATTGACCATAACCCACAGCAAAACAGGCGGCACTGGTCTTTATCACCCTGTTTGGAAACCCAGATAAGCCACTCCCATAAGCTTTATATATTATTATTGTTTACCCATGCCAGATTTAGTTCTGACCAGACTTCTGTTGTTGTAGGGCAGTACCTGAAAACATGATTACTATCTTCATCAAAAGTGTGACATCGGGGACAAAACATTTCCACTGCTAATTTTTTACTCTTCAAATTAGAGAGCGTAGGGATATAATTCCAAGAAATTCTCCAAATTGTAATTTTGATCTTTGGAGGGATTTGTAAATTTCACAGGTTTCTGTAGAAGCTTCCATTCTCGGTTTGTATTAAACTATTACTAAGATCCAAATTAGTTTCTTGTAATAGTTTGTAGGCGCTCCTGACTGAATATTCTCCTGATGGCTCTCCTCTCCATGCTTGGAAACCTTCACAAGTTGTCACTGACAAGGGGATCTGTAAAATTTTCCTGGCAGTATCTTCATTAAAGGTGCTTAACATTAAACCTGTTTTCCACTTTCTATTATTAGCATCAATCAAATCTGATACTAATTTAATTTCTTCATTGATGGCTTCATTCCGCAATCTACCATTTGCAGCTCCCGGAACCCATAAATCATCCCAAACAGCTATGTGATCCCCTGTTCCTATTCTCCAACATAATCCTTTCTCCAAAATCCCTTTTGCTGCCCAGACACTCTTCCAGATAAGCGAAGGTACATTCCCCAACTCCGCTTTGAGAAAGTCTGAATTTGGATAATATTTTGCTTTTAAAACACGACCTAGTAAAGAGTTTGGATAATTGATAAGACGCCAACCTTGTTAGGATAATTGATAAGACGCCAACCTTGTTTCGCTAATAAGGCTATATTAAATTTATCGAGACTTCTGAAACCTAAACCACTATTTTCTTTCAAAGAGCATGAATCTTTCCACGTGCACCAGTGAATGCCTTTTTTATCTCGATTTTTCTGCCACCAATATCTAGCCATAATACCTTCCAATTCAACACATAAAGACTTCGGAATTAAGAAACATGCCATCGTATAGGTTGGAATAGCTTGAAGGATAGCTTTTATGAACACCTCTTTTCCCCTTTGAGATAAATTTCGTACACTCCAGTTATCAATTCGCTGTTTCATTCTATCCTTCAATATCTGAAAGGACAATTTTTTCTTCCTACCCGCCATATTAGGCAAACCAAGATATCTTTCCGGATTATTTGACCTGCGCACTCCAAGGATCCTAGATACAACTGCTTTATCCCCTTATTGTGTATTAGTACTAAAGAATACTGTAGATTTGTCGTAGTTGACACACTGTCCTGAACAGTTTTCGTATTCTATCAACATCTGTTTGAGTGAAAGAGCTCCTCTCTCTGTAGCTTCCCCAAATAAAATACTGTCATCTGCGAATAATAAATGAGAAACCTGTGGACCGCTTCTGCTTGCCTTTACCCCTCTAAGTGTGTTCCCTTGTAAAGCTATTCACATGAGGCTGGAAAGACCTTCCCCACATATTAAAAATAAAAATGGACTAAAAGGATCGCCCTGTCTTAGTCCCATTATAGGTTGAAAATATTCTCCAATATGACCGTTCAAAACTACCGAATACGAAACTGTGGAAACACATTGTATTAGAGATTCAACCCATCTTGATTTAAAGCCCATTCGCTTCATAATTGCTGCGATAAAATTCCACTCAACTCTGTCGTAAGCTTTGCTCATATCCAGCTTTACTGCCATATATCCTTTTTTTCTAGTCTTCTTTTGCTTTAAAGTATGTAGAATTTCGTAGGCTAACAACACATTATCGGAAATCAACCTTCCCGGTACAAAAGCACTTTGCGCTAAATCAATACATTTATCCATGACTAAACGAAGGCGATTCGCTATAACCTTAGCTATCAATTTATAAATCATATTACATAGGCTTATTAGGCTAAAATGGGAAATATTTGTAGGATTTTGAATTTTGAGAATCAACACTATATTAGTTTTATTAATTAAACTAATATCCATACCTTCATTAAGATGCTTTAAACAGAATGAAGACACCTCTTCTCCAACAATTGACAAACATTTTTTATAAAACAAAGTTGGAAATCCATTTTCTCCTGGTGCTTTTGTTGGGCCCAATTCAGCTAAGGCTTCCCGAATTTCCTCTTCTGTGTATCTAGCTGTCAATATAGAATTATCTTCTTCAGAAATACATCGCTCAATGCCTGTTAACAGATGTTCATAATTTCCCCTCCTCCCAGCTGAAAATAAATTCTGAAAATACGATTTGACAATTGCCTCCATTTCTCCAATCCATTATGTTTCCCTGCCATCTTCAAATTGCAATTTCTGAATAAGATTTCTTCTTCGTCGTTGAGTCGTTTGTTTATGAAAGAAGGTAGTATTCTTATCACCACATTATAGCCAATTAATATGAGACCTTTGCTCCCAATATTGTTCATCCTTTTCGATTTCAAAATTGAGTTGGATCTTCGTATCAATAAGTTCTACCAAATTTTCATCATCCCTATCAGATTCCAGCAACTCAACCAATCTAGCAGTTAGCCTCTCCTTTTTTATCTTCCTACTATGCCGAATTTAATTTGCCCATCTACCCAGACTTTTTCTTACATATTCCAATTTTTGTAGCAAATCTCCATTTGAATTCTCCCATATGTTTCTTACCTCTTCAACAAAAGATTCCTCTAACATCCACCATGCTTCAATTTTGAATCTTCTTTTAGGTTGATCTTTTTCTTTTTTATCTATCGTGATCAGAAGTGGGCAATGATCAGAAAAAGAATGTGGAAGGTGTTGAATTGTTGCCTCTGGACATAAGGATAACCATTCATCATTAGCAACTCCCCTATCTAGCCTTTCTTGAATGTTTGTTTCTGGTAAATTCCCTCTTTCCCAAGTAAACCAAATCCCGGTATATCCAACATCCACTAAATGACAATCGACTAGTGCTGATCTAAATGCATTCATACGCCTTTCCTCTCTAGGTAATCCACCTCTCTTTTCATGTCCATACATAATTTCATTAAAATCTCCGCAAACTAACCATGGGAGCTCTTCAGTGTTTCTCAAGCTTCTTAACAAATCCCATGATTCACTTCTATCTTGCATATATGGGGAGCCATAGAATCCAGTAAATCTCCATCTACTACCGTTCTCAGAATCTTCGATGCTCACATCAATATGCCTTTTTGAGTAGCTTCGAAGAATAACAGTTGCATCATCATGCCATGCCAGACATAATCCTCCTCTCGAACCATCTAAATCAACATCAATGCCATTTTGAAATCCGCAACTTCTTCGTATTCTTTCCATTTGGTTTTTGAGTACCTTAGTCTCCATGAAGAAGACAATTTGGGGATTATATAACCTCAGCGAATGCCAAAGTCTGCGTACCGTCCGTAGATTCCCCAAACCACGGGCGTTCCAACTTAAGATTTTCATTGTTCTCGGTCGGCTTGCCTTTTGGCAGCCGCCGATAATAAAATGTTACTGTTCACCAATTTTCTCTCCTTTAACAATGAATTGTTAGAATCAATGCTAACAATGTCAGCTTCATTATCTCCTCTTTGCCGCTTTTTCCCTTCTACACCTATAAGGAACCCGTCTTCAGCATCATGATCCATTAAATACTTGTCTTCTTCTAATGGTTGCTTTCCATCCTTAGAAGACGTAGGTATGTGACCTTCCAAACAAAACCCCAAAATAGGGTCATTTCGCACCTTCTTTCCCAAATTATTCATCGCACCCTATGTTCTCCCTTCAGCTGTCCAATTTTCGTCTAAAATTCCACCACTTGTTTCCCATTGCTCCTCTCGTAACCAGATACTACTCTGTAACCTTGCTTTTCTAGATTGAGCTCTTAAAGAAAGATCCCAACCCATAACAGTAACCTCCATTCCTAGATCCATTTCTGCCTCACAGAAAGAATCACTATGTCCCAAACGACCGCAATAAAAGCAAAGCAGTGTTAATCTTTCATATTTGAATCTGAATAAGATTTGTTGCCATAGAACATAATCTGTTTTTTCCTTTTTAAAGGATACCTTACATCTAATTGGATTCTGACTCGTAAAAAATTCTGGTACTCCTTTCCTATATCAGCACCATCATACTCCAAGAACAGGCCTATAAAATCCCCAAGTTGCCTTGCCAAAGCCTCAGAGTAAAATCCTGCAAGAACATCATGAATCTGAACCCAAAAAGGTGAAAAAATTAAAGGAACAAGTAATGGATCTTCCCCCCAATTTAACAAATGTAGCAATAATAAGTGATTATTAAAAGTCCATGGAGATCCTTTGAGAACTCTTTCCATATCCATATTGTGAAAAAACTGAAACATAAATCTTTTTTCCCTAGATCCAAAATGCGAACACCTTTGACCGGATGCCACAGATTAGCCATAGTACTCTTCATAGCCGCAAAATTGATGACACTTGCTGTTAAAAAATAGCCCACCAGTCGATAACCCCCTTCTTTCTCTAGGCTTGGAGAAGATGGAATTTGTAGAATTTTGTCCTCCTCTTCATTAATAGATAAACCAGCAAATTCAGTTTCCATGGATGCTATTTCAAATCTCCACGATGTTGAAAAATAATTGCAAATTATCAATTGACGAAAGCTAAACGCCGCCACAAAACAAAAAAACCTAAACTCTGTCAGAGAAGACAGACAAAAACGTGCTAGGGTAGCAAACTTTAAATTTCCTCATACATATATAATATTTAGGTAAACTAAAATTATAAAAAAAAATATTTTCGGTAAGAAATGAAAACTTCAAAAGCATAATTATGTTAAAATAATAAAAATATTTTCGGTAAGAAATGAAAACTTTTTCATTAGTTAGTTCTTTAATAATAAAAATAGTTTTTTTTCCTAAAATTATGTTAAAATAAGTTTGGCACAATCGTTTTGACACGTGATCTAATGGTTTTAGTTCCTTGAAACATTTTTTTTTCACTTAAAAAAAATTTTAATTTACCAACCATTTCCTACCCTTTTGGGGAAACGAGAAACTTTTTCTTTTCATATTTTTTATTTATATGCATAATTGTTAATGTACTGACTATAGAAATTTTAACTATGGTTTAAATTTTATTTAAAATTTTTAAAATAAATAAGATATTAATTTCCTTGAACTAATTATTTCTAATGTTCACGTATCAAATAATTACTAAATTTTTTGGCCTTTTAAAGAATTAATTTTAACCTTTCATTTAATTTTTTTGCCAAATCATTTCAAAAATGGATAGAAGAATTAATGTTTAGCATACACGTGGTTTGCCGCGTAAATGATACATTAGTATTTAATTAATTTTTAAAATTTAAAAATATTAAAAATATTTTTTTTGAATTTTAAAAATTTTTAAAATTAATTAAATACAAACGTGTCATTTACACGGCAAACCATGTGTATGCAACATCAGAAAAGTTAAAAAAATTAATTTTTCGTTTATTTTGAATGATTTGATAAAGAAACGTATGTTTAAAGACTAAAAATTAAAAAATTAAATAAAAGATTAAAATGAATATTTGTAAAATTAAAAGGGCAAAATAAATTATTATGCGTTTTCTTTATTAATATCAATTTGGGAATTTGTACAAATGTGACATAACATTCCTTTTTAGGTTCTGGTAGGTGGATATTTTCAATTTTTCTTTTTTTAATTGAGATTATCAAATTAATGAAAAGCATATATTATTTACCGTTTTACTCTAATAACCATGACAAATATATATTGAAAAAAAAAACACCATGGAAAAGTATTGTGATGTTAATGTTAAATGATTTTCTTAAAATTTTATTTTTTATATAAAAATAAAAATAATTTATTTTTCATATTTTAAAGTTGTATTAAATGATAGCTAATGGCACCTTAATTAAGTCGTAAGGATAATATTCGAAAACTTTGAGATAATAAATTTGAGTTAAATTTTATTTAAATTTTACTAGGAGTGGGCCGAAATTATTATTATTATTATTTTGTTTATATTTAAATATATTTAAGTACAAGATAATTATATACTTTACACGTCTTTTTCTATTGATAACAATCTTATGCTAATTTAGTTAAAGATTCAATCGGCGAAAAATGTTCTTTTTAATGAAACTTTACCAAATAATGTCCAAAAGTCATATAATAAACTTTATCTTATCAAAATAAAGTCCAAAACCCAAAATTAAATTTAATATAAAAATAATAGAGAATTGAATTGAATTATCACGGACGATTGACCAAATTAAACCGAACTCAGTCCTGATATTTTTAAAAATTATAATAAATATATGAATATTAATTTAATAACAGAAAATATTATTATTTTTTTATAAAAATATATTATTATTTAGTTACTGTTTATAAGCACCTAACAACCAAAACCTAAAAAATAAAAAAGAAGTGATATTTGGGATGATGGAGCATTGGATGCTTAGGTAAGGTTAGGTGGCTTTGTCTCTTTGTTTTTAGGGTTCAACTTTAACTTACTACTTGACCCCTCCCTCTATTTCTCAAATTCTCAACCCCATGTTAAAAGCTAGGTAAGTCGGGTACCACTAGGTTAGATTTTTTTGTATTTAGATGTAATCATGTATTCTCTATTTAAGATGGTATTACGAGCTAATCATACACCATATTAATAAGAAATATTTTTATATAAAATACTTAAATGAATATAAAAGATAAATATATAGTGAACTTTTTACTTAAATCTTTTAAAAAATTATTCATTGTTAGAAAAAAAAACTTTTAAAAGTCTACTCTTGGAAAGATAAATGTATGGTTAGTGGTAAATGAAGTGAAGATTGAATGGAAAGAAGAAATATAAGTTTGTATTAGTTATAAAATGGAAATGACAAAAACCAAACATTTTAATTGAGTTTAGGTTAGAATGAAAAGAAATGGTCCGGAAATTTGGTTTAAATGCAATGCCTACCCTTTTTGCTTTTTTATTTTTGACAAAGATTGTGTGGTCTCTAATCCAGAGTTTGAGCTCCTTTCCTAAATTAGTGGAGTTCAAGCTTGTAGCTTTAAATCAAGTCAGAGGCTCCATTTTGTGTTATAACTTAGTTTTCTATCCCATCATCATTCTTTTGTTGTTGTCTTTTTTCAAGTATATATATATATCAATTGTTTTATAATTATATCATTACGATCGGAATTTATCATTACAGTTACGAAATTAAATAATTAACTCAAGATTAACTCGTTATAGTATTTTGAGCTTAAACCTTAAAGTTTCTAAACTTGTTTATCATGAATAGCATAGCACCACGCCATCATCCCCCTAACAAAACTCTCTTGAATCCACAATCTTGTACCTATTGGCTAGAAGCTAAGATGATACCCAGCAACATAGTTGAGTCTGCCATTCTAAACCCTCTGCACCCGACCCAACTCTGCATGCAGGATAATGATATATCATCACATCACATGCTTATTACGTCCTTTAGATTCTTCACTTTTCATCCTTGACCTCTTCCATGGTGTTAAACTCTTTAAACACTGCAGATGCTTCATATCTTTCCTCTTTCATCATCTGATTGAGACTGCTTCATAAACTTCATGTATTGTGGGACTCCTAGGACCACTAACAACCAGTCACATTCAATTCTAATTCACCTGACTCTCCCCTGTTCTTCATGCTATTTATTAACAAAAAAAAGGAAGAGATTTTCAATAATTTTCATGTTTGGAGCAGTAAAAATAATATTTTTACAAACTGAAATTAAAAAAAAAAAAACAAAAACCAAAACTAGACATTCCACCCAACGTTGCATATCATTCAACAATACTAAGAGAGAGGGTAAAAGTAAGACAACTATTCACTTATCTTCTCATAACAATTACAAAGACACATCCAAAGACACTAACCGCATACCAATTCATGCAGTGGCAACTCTATACAAATTAACCCCATCATTGTCGACCTTCTTTCCCCGTCATATAGCTTCTGCTTTCCGTCACTTTGGAATTGGAAAGCACATCATCGGTTGCGATTTCCCAACTACCGCTTCTCCTTCCCCAACTCGAGTGTCTAGTTTCGGATCGAATTGTAGGAGCTCGATGATCAGAATCCAGAATAGCATCAACCTCCAAGGCGGTATGAGCAGGGCCATTGCTCCCTCTACTGCGGATGTCCTCATCAATTTCCTCAATATTACGTCGCTGGGAGATCTTCAATAGATCTTCACCGATCTCTAGATCATCCTCTACTTTGGGACGTGGATCACCACCGCCTAGATCTTCAGCTTCTGCTCCCTGAATACTTTGTAAAGTAGGCCTTGACACCTCCTCTCGAACAAAAGCCCGGAAATTGTTCTTTGAGGGCTTTATCTTTGTGCAAAATACTTCAACAAAATTACTTGGACAACCCAGATTGTAAACATTGATTCTATTGTCAGCCCTAAATCGGAAATTTTCATATGTCGTCTGGAAAACATAGAGGCACCTTAGTCAACAACTAAACACTTGTGGGATGGAATCAAACAAAAATGAATCTATGCTCCTTATCACGTGAAATTCAAATCTTGCCAACATGCATTCTATTTCCAATTTTTTAAAAAAGCTAGATTCAAGGCCTAAAACTTACTATTTTATTTCTTGGAGGACTTTCCCATATTTATTTACAAAACTCTGACAAGACAGGAGGGCAGGAAAAGCTATGTAAGAATTTGGGTCAATTTTTATCATACTTGATTCAAACTCTTATGTGCCTTTCAAAAACAAAATCAAGCTCTGATTTGTACTAACTAAGATCAAGCACAACATAAATTGTCCTAGAGCAACCAAGAGAAATTGACAGACCTGGTTTGTTGAGATGAGGTACAAGTGAAACCCGGTCAGCCCGCCAACAAACCACAGTGCGATGAAACAATATGCCATTAGTATGACAGATGGAGGAGATTCCTTCATTGCTTTCCAAACTGTTCCTTGGTGATCATCCATCAGAACCTTGATGTACAATGCTGACATGGAGAATACATAGATGCAGAGAAGAGTTGACGAAGAAACGAACATAAAGAAATACCGGTAATTTCGCTGCTCAAATACACAACAGTTAGCCTCCTAACAAAGCACTGCTTGAGAGAAGCAAGCAAGAAGCATTCAGAGCAATATTAAGAAACAAACTTATCAGATAAAAGAACATACCAATCCAATACATTGGCCCACCCAAGGACAATGGTGATCAAAACGCTCCACACAATTGTTGCAAATGGAACAGTGGGAGCAACGAGGAGGACGATAAAGCATGCACGTGTCACAATACTTCACCCGTACATGAACCCCATTAACCATAACTTCCTTGGTTCGAGGGAATTGGAGGCTGGGTGTTTGCCTACCCCCAACCTCAGCTGAAACAGAAGAATCATAGCGGAACTCCTCCTCTGGTGGATGTGAATTGCGTGGTATGATTCCTGGGTCCCGAGCTGATGTGAGGAAAAGAAGAAACAACACCTATCAAAATAAAATTGTCCTATTAAACTTAACAGCAATTTAGACAACCCAAAAGGAACAGTTGCCAATGATAAGAGACTAGAAGTTATCCAAAAGGTCTACAACTTTATAAATGCATTCACCATATGAAATCAAGTCGAGAAATTAGAAGAGGCTCTCCTAAATATTATCTAGATCTGAGAAGGCCAACCTTCTACGAGAAAATTTCCAGCACAAAGTTAACAAATTGATCTAAATCAAACGAAAGGGTTCCACCATCTATTCTACCAAAATATATTTTAAAATTTAGAAGATCGATTATTTTCTGAATTGAAACATAAAAGTTTCTTTACTCTAAATTGTGACAATTTATCTTCAATAAATGCCCATGAGAATTTCATTCAATAAAATTATAACAGAATGATAATTTCCAAGAAATCCTATCATTTTGGTACTCAATGAAGTTCATAAAGTTCTTAGAAAAATGGTTTAACTGCTGGCATTCAGGGTGATCAACTCAACAGTAGTTGTTCTAAAACCTTAACAAAGAACACTCATGCAAGAAGTAAAAGGTGAAGACTTACATAGATAGTAAAGACAATTGCTACAGCCAGAATTGCATATCCCGCATTATATGGAGAAAATGCATGCCGAAGATGCCTTGCAACAAATACACAAAAGATAATAACAGGAACAGTGATCAGCAATAAGGTAACGAGCAGAGACTTAGCATCTGGCCCGAATATCAGCCTCCCACCAAGGATAAACTTCTGCAAAATGCAAATAAAAGAGGAAATGAATGCTGAATGATCATTCCACAATCAGTCTAGACGGGAGAAAGTAAGGATAAAATGAATAACACCGGATGAGCTATCAACCTACCACATTTCCATATTTTAACTTTGTTAGTCTAAATATTTCAAAAAATTACATCCTATTATTCAGTTTTGGTCCTAGTTAAACTACATCCATGCATCCTAAAGCACTCTTCTAAGTTTCACATTTATTCAGTTTTGGTCTTAGTCAACCTACATCCATGCATCCTAAAGCACTCTTCAAAGTTCTAACTTTCATTTACCTCCAACCTAAGTTTACTAATTAGTATTATTTACAAATAAAATGTCCAAGGGCATCATCTTGAAATATACTTGGTAAGTTTAACCATGACCAGCACAAAGTATGAGGACTTAAAAGTAGTTTCTTGCTGTAAATATGTAATAACATGAAACTTGTAACTGCTTCCCTCTACATATCCACAATAAATCAACATATGTATCTAAAAAATTACTCCTTTAACATAACATCTACTTCAAGATCCTGATTAATTAACTATCACATTGGGGGTAAGGCGTGAGGGGCTGATATTCTATGTTACTTGGACTCGGGAATGAGTGCCGGATATGGGTATGTCCTCAACACGGGTATATGGTTATATTTGTTTGAAGTTTTTCTATGTATTTGGAGGATTCTTAGAGGTCATATCCTCATATCCATGAGTCAGACACGAGTGTTGGACATGGGTACTTCAAGAAAAATAAAGAGTCCGAGTAACATAGTTGATAATTAAGCATTATATCCAAGTTTGTTTGTTTTTTTTCGCTTCAATGTATAAGTTGAATAAATGCTTTACCCTTTCTCAATGGTATTCAATAATTATGAATTTTATAAAATTTCAGAAGGGGAATAACATCAAGTGCGATGAAAGTAATTATTAAGCAAGCAAATTTCCTACAGTTGAGCATTTAGATCAATACTTTGCTTTTACAAGTCTTCACAAGTAGCAGAAGGGCTCCTAAAGAACCAAAAAGGACAGGAATATAACCTTTGACATGTACTCAGAGCAGTAGGAATAACAAAATCTTCTCGTAGTTCCTATAGTAACCATATGATTGCTATAATTACCTTAACTTTCTCTTAGTCTATAAAACATTTATCTGCCCCTGTGAACAACAGAAAAGGATTGTCGGGATACTAGAAGCCCCATGACAATAGTTGAAATCCTCATGCACAAACAAATTCACATAACTTTTTCCAAAAGTTCAAAACATAATTTCCATTTCGAAATCATCTTCTATAAATTAACGTGCTAACCATATGCATTTGTTTTATTTATAGATACCATATTATGATCAGATAACACTAAAAATATGTAAAAAAGGAAACCAAGCACTCAAAGGAAGACTCTGAAAGGAACTAAATAGGGTGTTCTGATCATCTACTAGTAAAACACAGTAATGGTAGTATCACAATGAATTACAAAGCAAGTTAAAAAGCAAGAGAGGCTTACAAGGAATTGACCTATAACTAAGGAGTCCATAAACCTTCACTAGTAAATATAATGTGGCCATCTTTGAACGACTTCACTACTCTACAAAGCTAAAGCTGGACCAAACAAGGGTATGGAAGAAACATTACCACAAGTACCATATACAAGTTCCTTAAAAGACCAAAAAAATTATAGTCATGGGGCTTCTGGAAAAGGTGCAACACAAAGTTTCACAACTTTTTTTAATCTTGTTTTTCCTGGAGGATAGGGGTGCTAGGGACTGAAAATCTGACCCATAACATCCAACAAATGTAGTCATTCCTCTCACAAAATCGATCACAAACTAGAACCACATTACTCATTCTTCTACCATTAAACAATACTTTTGCACTGGTTCCTGCACAAAAGCATTCTGTTTGATCTAGAGATTGCTGCATTAATAAAGTAACAAGTATATCCAAGCAGTCACCAAACTTGTAAAAGCAACAGCTTGATTATTAAGGTTTCAAATTAGGGAGAAGTTAACAAGAACAGAAAAGAACCTGTCTCATTTGGTCTTCCACATTTGCAAGAACTTAGTAACATTATAATTATACTTACTTCAACTATGTCATTTCTCTCAAAACATTGGGAGATGAGGTTCAAACCCTTAATAACACATAAAAGTAGTGTTAGAGTTCTCACGACTGATACAAAACACACATGGCACCCTTCAATGCAAAAATACATTAGAACCAACCATGTATCAAGCATGGACTCAGTCTACTTTCCCCAAAGTAATTCGGCATAAAAGCACACCAACTCAACCTAAAAACTGCAAGGCTATATTCCTTACCTCTAGTCAACAATCCATAACTGACTGTTACTCAAAGCCAAAGATTTTCCTCCATTTGGTCATAAAGAGTAAATAACAAATGCTTCACTAACATTAACCAAGCTCTTTGCCTAACTTCATAAATGCAAAACAAACAGTCAAAAACAGCCCCCCCCCCCAAAAAAAAAGTAAAGAGTTCACTATTTTCTCCATGCTTTCCCCCATTTTCTCATTATCATTAATTCATAGCACCAAAAATCCAACTAGCAGGAAAAAAAACTAGTAAGAATTGTCAACTGATTAAAAAAACCCAAAACCTAAAAACCCTACTAATAACTAAACCAAATTAAAACTAACTCATTTTTCTACAAACCAAACAAATCTAACAAATACCCAGATACCAAAACCGTGCATTTCAATAAAAAAATCTAAAAAAGTTTAAAAAACAAAAACAAAAAAAAAAACTGAACATCCTTACATTACTTCCTTTCCAAACTTCATACACTCTCTTTTCCATTAGAGAAACTTCAAAGCCTCTTCTTCCCTACTGTAGCTTTATTGAACTAGGCTTGAACTGAGTTGGGAGGATTTGAAACTTGTGCGGGAGTTTCAGTTCATTTAAAATATATATATATATATATAATTTTCCTATTTTTGAAATAAAAAGACAGAAAATCCCAAAAACCTCTCCTCGCGAAAACCTTCACAAGCAGACACTGAAAGAATCGTACTCAATTGGGTGATGATTGAATCCGTAAAACGCCTGTGTTGAACCCTCTTACTTTTAGGTATTTAATAACAAAGAATAATATAATAAATTAATTCTATATAATAATGTTTTCAAACACTAATTTAATTTTAAAATACAACTAAATTTATTTTGCAAACTCTGTTTGTCTTGCCTGATGTTGCGTCGTTTTATCATCTTTTTCTAATTGAAAGTGAACTTTTTGGGGTTAGAATTGTCCAGTTTTGAGTGGCCAAGATGAGGTGGCGTCACCTTATTGGCCTTGAAACGACAAGTATACCAGGAATTTTCTTTCTTTCTTTATTTTCTTTTTTGGGTCTGCTTCCTTTTATTTATTGAAGTCATCGAAAACTGTAAAGGAAGAATCTTGTACTAAATTACTGCGTTTTGCCCAAATATTTACTGCAACTAAAATATTTCATTTTTTATTAAGGTACTTGAAAATATTTAATTATTGTGCTTAAATATTAATAATATTTCAAATATTTAAATAAGACAAGATTTAAAAAGAAAAATTATAACCCACGAGGGAGTTTTCTGCCGGCTTGCAGAGGAGATCCAATGTGAACCAAATGGAAGCTTAGTATACTAGATATTGTTACCCTTGCTGTCTCTCATTTGGGTTTAATTGTAATTTACAAATCTTGAAAATCTTTTATATAGCAAAAGGCGGAGATATTCCGAGTTGTGATATACATTTCGCTTATTTTCTCGTCGCGTCTCTACATAATTTTGATATCAATAAGAAAAACTGAAAGTAGAAAACAGTTTCAGTCCCTAATAATACACCCTCACCCATCTCTATATCAAATTTTACTAAGGAGCTATATCAGAATTTGATTGTTTTACTTAATCAAAATAATTGGCAAAAATTAATAGTTTAATCATTTATATTAAAAAATAATTAAAGATAATGTAATTATTTGGACCAATTTTTAAAATTTCTTTTAAGTGCGAATTATCAAATTATATGAAATGAGTTGGAGAGCTTCAAAACACCTTGTCAACATTGCCAACCTAAAATTGGTCCATGCTTCCACGGCCACCCAAGAAACTCAAATTGGGCCAAAATGGTTGTTCAACCCATCACCTTGATGAATAAAATAATCAATACTTATATTTTATGTAATTCAGTTTTTTTTTTTTTAAAAAAAAAACATAACAAATTAATGATTTTCCATTTGAGAGGTCAACTGAACCATCAGTAAAGTCACAAAAGATTTATATTAAAAATTTGTTACTAATTTCATGTTTAATCTCTAAATAACAGACATGTTTTGTCACTTTACCAATTTATATTAAAAAATGTAATTAGTAGATATTTTACAAAACCGACGTGTTTTCTCACCGATTTCATTAATTTCTAATGTAATAAAATTTTAATGCTACCAACATTTAGTATATGAGTTAACAATAAACTAATTAATTTGGTAGCATTTAGTGACTCTCATGACTTATTTTTAGTAAAAATAATAGAAAATTTCACTTATTTTGTACAAGAGTTTTAAATTTTTAGTAATTATTCTTTATTCTATATTTAACTATTGTAATATATATGTAATGTATAAGTGTTTTCAACACGTTATTATACCAGTAACCAAATGTAGCATAATTGTTATTGTTGATACAGTGATACAACAAGGATGAGTGGAGGAGAGAGTGGTGGTTGTTGTGGAGGTCAATTCTCCCAATTGGGACGGAGAGCCAAATGTTATAGCGAGTGGTGGAGAAAAGAATGTAAAGGTTGAGGGTTGAAAGAGTGTTGGCTTAGTATTCTTGGAGAGTCAATCATTTCTTCATCAATCTTAGAGGTATATATAAGTAGGGGTCTCATATAAGATGGTGTTAATGTGCTGAAAAGGATATCTTCAATAGAACAAGGATGTTTGTAACAAGACAAATTTTGTCATTCATTTTGACCATGATGGGATAAAACAGTTGAGCCCATATGATGTTTGATAACTAACAACTTCATAACTTCATGTTCCCAATAAAGATTAGGTCATCCGTTGATCCCAAAAGGGTGAGCTCGCAGGTAACCTTTCAACTTTCTTATTGTTCAGGCGTTTTCTTAGCTTGCCACATATTCTAGCGTAGATAATGGTATAACAATTATACTAACAATGGTGTCAACTGAGCTAAAGTTCAATCGATAAATTTTTTTTTATTTGTTCGAAACTACTTGATTTATGTACAATAAGAGTATGTACTGATTTGGCTTAGGATCTTTTATTATTATGATAGCTACTATTCTATTTTCAGAATGCACCAATTTTATGCATTTCAGAGTACTTTAAAAATGGTATACCGATCTCAAAATATATGTTAAAACGGGTAAAAACTGTAACATATGTTGTTAAATTAATAATATTTTAACTATTGTTGGAAAAAAATTCAAATTAAAAATACGAAAAATAATAATTTTACGGTTAGAAAATTGTTTTTTCTTACATTTAGATACCTAAAATTTAAAATTCAGTTTTCACCTTTAAAAATAAAAAAGATTATAATTTAATCTTTTAAAAATGATAATATTTTTACATTAACATAAAAATAAAATTACATTATATCTCTCTCAAAAACTGATTATTTAAATCCGCCTTCAAAAAGTATTTTGACTTTTCTCTCGATAAACACCCAACTTTTACTTTTAAATTAACTTTTCAAGTCAAACATTAAAAAACAAGAAAGAAGAAAACCCAAGTTTTAGTTTTTGCAAAAGCCTACTTGGATGAACATTTATAAATCAACCCTCTTAATTGCTTAAAAAGTGTTTAAAATCTACATTTAAAATTATTTAAAATATATCATAATATTAATGAATTTGAATATAATTTAAATTAACTTATTATTTTACCGTTCAACCTTATTTAAAACCTACATATTCTAAATTTCCAACAAAAGTTTTCGACAACAATATTAAATGCTTGAAATCTTAAATTAGATTTTTTTTTTCACGACAGTTTTACACAATCATATTTCAAAAGCATTGTCTCAAAATCAAAACTTTAAAAAAAAAAATAGCATTATCTATATGGTGAAAAACTAAACAAAAAGTTACATTCAAATGCTTTCCGCTTTTATAAAAGCTAATTTAGAATAGAGCTATTTAAAATTAGATTACTCGCATAAAGGTTTAGTTGAAATCGGACAGAATTTGAATAAAAATATTAAACTTAAAATATGAGTTTATGCAAAAAATAAACGTTCTAAAAATAGCCAGAAACTAGAATTCAACCCAACCCAGCATAACATGATTATATATATATATATATATATATATATATATATGTTTATTTAATATTTTAAATAGTGAAGGGGCTCATTTACATCGGTGTAAAACATAAGTGGTTTTACATTCTTTTGTAACTTTTTATACGATTAATATTTTAACAATTCAACCATTGAATTTATCAATGTATCTGTACTTGGCATGCATGCATATTTTTGAACAATCCGATATCTCTATCATATCAATCTAGAATATTGTCTATATTAATATAAATTTAACGGTTGAATTTTTTTACATAAAACAAATAGTTAGAAAATTTTAATTTATGTCAAACTTGACATGCATTATCTACATGAAAGGAGAATGAAATATTACGGTTGAATTGTTTAAATATAATTATATAAAAAGTTACGGGAAGATGTAAAACCATTTAAATTTTATACCGATGGAAGTTTATCCCTCCCTTTTAAATATATTATATTTTTATATACATTTATAAATAATAGACCCAAACTCCTGACACTCATATTTTATACCGCCATATCTTCTTAATGATGCAGATTTTATGGAACGAAGTTCCCACTCGAAAATTTAAACCGACAAGAGGTATTAGACAGGGTTGCCCTCTATCTCCTTATCTTTTTTGTCTTGTGTATGGAATGGTTAGGATATAATATTCGTACTGCTATAGACTCTAGTGATTAGTGTCTTATTCTGCTTTCACGATTGGGACCTGTTTTATCTCATCTTTTCTTAGCAGACGACTTAGTTATTTTTTGCAAAGTAGAGTTAGAGCAAGCACAAGTACTTAATAGGATTGTGGCACGCTTCTGTGGTTATTCTGGACATAAGATCAATGCTCAAAAAAGTAATATTTTCTTTTCTAATGGATTTGGGGATGCCTTAAACAATCAATTTGCGAGATCCTTGGGTTTCAAAAGGTTTAGAATCTTGGCTCATATTTGGAGGTGCTTATTCTCCACGAAAAGGTCACCAATAGTACCTTAAGCTTTGTGGTGGAAAAGGTTCGACATAAATTACAAAGTTGGGATTCTAGACAGTTGTCCTTAGTTGGTAGAGTTACTTTGGTTCAATCTGTCCTTATCTCAATACTTTGGTTCAATCTATCCTTCTCTCAATTCTTAATTATTTTATGCAATTATTGATGATTCCTAAGGGAACTTGCACAGAAATTGAAAGAATGGCCAGACAATTTATTTGGGGTTATTCTAGAGGATAGAAAAAGATGGCTTTAGTCGGGTGGGAACCTATCTGTTAGCCTTGGTCTCGTGGTGGTCTTAGTCTTCGGTATTTGAAAGATCAAAACACTTCGTTTCTGGTGAAGATTGGGTTCAATTTGGCTTTTAATGATAGTGCTCTTTGGGTCCAACTCTTTTATGCTAAGTATGGTTGAAAAGAACAACTATCGGATAACATTACTCGAAGTAGATGTTCTTATATTTGGAGGGCCCTTTCAAAGGCATGGCTATTATTTCGAGAAATTTTGGCTTGGTCAGTAGGAAATCGTAATAGCATTCATTGTTGGAAGGATTCATGGATTCTGACAGTAGGCCCTCCAATTATGCAAATTTCTACTCACATTAATCTTGCCTTAGATTGCCTTCTTAGTGGAATGGTTACACAGAACGAATATTGGAATCTTAATATTTTTTGCGTTTGGCTATCAGAACATGTCGTCAGACAGATAGTAAGTATTCCTTCCCCCCACTCATCGTTGGGACCGAATATGATTATTTGGGTTCATACGGCGATAGTGTCCTTTTCTGTTCGAAGTGCCTTTTGGTCTTTAAAGGAAAGTACTTGGAATCCTAAAGATGACTTTTGAAAGAACACGTGGAAGTATCCAGGGCCTTAGAGAGTCAGATATTTCTTGTGGCTGGTTTCTAAACAAAGATTGCTTACTAATATAGAGCATACTAGGTGAGGAATAGGACATGATAACTTCTGTTCTTTTTGTGGGAACAAAACAGAGGATATCTTACATGTGCTTCGGGATTGTTCGACAGCGAAACAAGTATGGATGTAGATTGTCCCTTTGGATCAACAACGCATGTTTTTCTTTGAACCTTTACAGGTTTGGTTAACTTCTAACAATCTTTGTTACAGGATGTTGCTTAGGCGAAGGATAACTTGGTCTTGTCTTTTTGGGTTAATTGCTTGGCATATCTGGAAGAATAGGAATCTATTTATCTTCCAAGGTATCTCTTGGAATGCTCTTGAAATTGTTAAAATTTCTTATAGTTGCGCTCAACAGTATGAGTTCAACCATAGTAGGTTCAAGCAAAATAATCATCCTACTGGTGCTCGAGCATCCTCGACAGACAATTGGGTACATCTTTTCACTGATGGCGTGGTTGATAGAGGCTCTAGAAGTGTTACTGCTGATGGAGTGCTGTGAAATCAAAATGGAAGCTAGATCTTGGGGTACAATCACTATATGGGAAAGTGCTCAGTTTTCAAGATTAAACTATGGGCATTCTGGATGGCATACTTATTCTAATAGCAAAGGTTTGAACAAATCGATTCAAACCGATAATCTGGAGGTGGTTAGAGCTTTGCCTGATGGTATGTTGGTGGATGCGGGAATTACTGTTATTAGGAGGGTACAACGAATTATGATAACTGAAGGTCATTGGCTTATCATGTACATTCCTAGAGAAATTAATCTTGTTGCTGACAGTTTGGCTAAGTTGAGTTTAGAGTGGGAGTCAATATTATAGGTTTATGAAGATGCCCCTAATGAAGTCTTAAAGGTGCTACAAAAAGATCAAGCCAATGGGGCTTTTGAACATTTTAATTTGATGTAATTACTTTAGTTTGTTTTATCACACACACACAAAAAAAAACATAACCCAAACCCATATTATAATTCTTAAAATTTAAAACCTATAAAGCATGAATTTCACCTAAAAAAAAAAAGAGGCATTTTCATTTTCAGCTGTGAGCCTTCACTTTCACCTTTAACTTAAAAGCATGAGATATTTGTTAATTTGTCTTTTTTTTTTTTTAATTTTAATCAGAGCTTTTAGGTTCAATCAAAATAATTAGTGTACTCGTGAATAGAGGTGAGCTTTCGATCAAATTGAGTGAAAAATTTTTGAGTTAATATAAAGGTTTTCTTGACATTTCTCTTTCTTGCTTAAGTTGTTCCCCTATTTACATCCTAAATTATTATGATAAATCTGAGAATGACACATATTTTGATCTAATATATAATGTTATATTGAATTTTGATTTTGTGCAATTATATATATCAAATTTTATTTTGCTTCAAATATATATAAAAAATATAATTTTAATTCAATTATACACATTTATAAAAATAATTTAATCTAATTATTTTCATATTTAATAAATATAATAATTCGTGTATGTAACAAGTAAGCTTAAAATAGTGTCACACCAGTAATGGTGCCAGCAGTCGAGAAGATTGAACTAAAATAAAAATTTCATGATATAATTATATAAAATTAAAGTTCATATACTACATTACACGTTAAATCAAAATTCATATATAATTTTAAATTCTTATATTTATCCCTAAATTACTAGTTTGAACTTTGAACTATTGTGGGATTCAATAGATTTGTTTGGACCATAATTTGTGTGAGTAAGGCCAAGTCGAATAATTTTGAAATAATCCAAGTTAGGTTTGGTTAAAAGAGCAAACTCCTGTTTCGAATTGGATCAAGCCTGACCTAAGATAACAATAAAAAAATATCTTCCCTAAGCTCTGGTTAAACTCAGTTAGACTTATCAACAAATCTCTTTTGGAACTTAAAATTACTCTCTCATTTCTCTTTTTGAAATTTATTTCAAACCTATAAGATTATATGTTTGAATTTTTAACCTATTACTTGCTTAATAAGAATCTAAAATTTTGGGCTTTCTCCATCCCATTAAATTTGTCACATTTTGACTTTTAATGATTAAAAAAATCCAATTTTAATTTCTTATTATTTTTTAAATTTATCATGGATAAAAAATTTTAAAAATATATCACAAAAACTTTTCATTAATATTTTTTTTAAAAATTTAATAAATTAAAATATTTAATAATAATTGAGACTCAAATTTTAAAAATGACCCTAAAATTTATTAGGATAAAAAAATGCTTCACACATCGTAATATTAACTAGTTCGAATATCATTTAAATTAATTTTACTTTTAACTTTATAATATTTTATTTAAAATGAACCCTTTTTGAACTTTTGGAGATTTTTTAATAGCAATGCTAAAAGAACTTAAAAATTAAAATCAAAATTTTCACAATATTTTTCAAAACCAATTTTTAAAGATAATTAAGTATTGTGAAAGGATAATATAATTCTTGACAATATAGAAAAAGTGAGAAAGAGAGAAAATGCAAAGTGTTGAAACTTGTTAATGCATGGGACCTTGAGAAGATGAGAATATATAATTAAGTTGGTGATAAAAGAAGACATATGGGGTAGATCAAATCCTAGATTCAATTATTGTTTTTGTATTCTTTTGACAGTAAAATCTTTGGTTTGGTTTCTTTTACCAACCCCACTATAAACATCTTTATAACCTTAATAATTGAATCAACAATGATTTCCATGTATTGCTTCCATCCAGGTTAATCTTCGCGTCACAAAACACCCATCATAATTATAAGTTTTGATCATATCTATTTTTTGACATAATACTTAGAATTACTCATAGTCCCTCCCCAACCCATAAATAGAAAGATAATGTGCTTCAGCGCACTCGAACCCACGTCCTCTTACATTAAGAAGAATGTTTATGCCAATCAAACTAAAACTCAATCGTCAACACATTTCATAATTTTAGTTTACTAAAAGATGTTGAAAAACATAAATATATAACATATTTTGAATTATATATTCAACAACTTGAAAAATATTTAGTCAAAAAAACTTTGGTTAACATTATGTTTAGTGTTGGAACTTTTAGATAACTAAATCATTCTCCCCTAATTAAAAAAAAAAACTCAGCAAAACACCCTTTGGTACACATATATGGATTGCATTGCTAAAAATCTAAATTATTGTATATATAAATTCTTACATGATGATTAAAATTTAAAGAGATACATGTTTTTTTTTTTTGTAAAATTTTGATTGAAGTTCTGTATTGATGATATTGAAAAAATCATTAAACAGAAATAAAAAATAAAGAAAAAAAAGGAATAATATTTTATTTATTTACACAAAATGATTGGAAATGAAGATATTTAAATCTTATATCTATTGATATTATCTAGTACAGAATGATCATATAAAATAATTAAACTAAACTCATTTTTAAAGGAAGAAATATTTAACCATTTTCACCCAAATATATTACAAGACAACCCAAATGATCAAACTTCGTAATGAAAGAGTAGACTCTACTCCCAAGTCCCAATTTGATTGGGTTATTTTCCCTTTCTTCTAATGGAGGAAATTCTTTCCTCTCTGATTTGCAAACAAAATTATACAAGATGAGAGGATTAAACACTAAAAACATCTCTAGTTAATCACATACCATAGCGAACATCGGTGAACTTGCTCTTGATCCACTTAAAGCTGTTCCTAACACTTGATTTAAGCTTACCCTCCATTGTAAACACGTTGTATGAGGCGATCCTCTTCTTCCTCTTAAGTTCCGGGTCATTCGAGGCCGCGAACCCATTACTCTTGCTGCACGGCCCGTTGAAATTATACGAACTCGACCGGTTTTCGAACTCGAATTCACCTGACAAAGATGAAGAATAATATTGAGGCAATGACTTGCTCTTCTCCATACCTTAGAATAGCCCTTTTGGTATAGTAATATAGCAAATTAAGCTCAATTGTTGGGTGTCTTGATGGCATTTATATTAAGGGGGAAACATGTAAGGTAGGTGCACGTCAAATTTAACCCACTTGATTGGATTCGAATTTATAATATTTAATTTGTGTTTTTTTCCTTTATTTGAATAAAGAAGAAACTGGAGTGGATGATGAATAGAGTGTGGTGGCAGACCATGTGTGATGTTGAGAGGGATGCATTGGAAATCATGGTGTCGGGGGAAGAATCATGAGAGCCATTGGTTGATGGGGCCTAGTTGTATGCAACATGGCATGGCACCATTGAGTTCACGTGGTTCAGACGGTCCAATTTAGCTCACCAATTGGCGTGGGGGATTTGGGGGGGGGGGGGGGGGGGGGCTTTAATTAATTTTTGTTTCATATTTTAGCGTTTAAAGCGAGAGATATTGAACTCATAACTTAGAGGAAATTAGTTTGTAGTGGAGTTATGAGTCATCTTCCCATTCCAATTAATCTCTTATTTTATTTTATACAAAACAAATCCAAAAAGAAAAAAAAAACCCAAGTTGAATCATAGATTTTACAATTATTTTTTTATCCACATTAATCAACTCAATCAACAATGATATAAAAGAAGATAGAGATACACATTAAGCAATTTTCTGACTTTACTCATAGACGTTGATCAACATTGTACGTTGATCAACATTGTAAAAACGAGATCAATAATCAAATTGGTCAGAGTATTAGTTTCTCTTCATCTATTACTTAAAGAGTCGGTGTCAGTGAAAATGAGATTGAATTGGGTCTAGGTATGGCATCAAATTTGCCTTTATAAAAGTGATTGGAATCATCTTCCACTTTATGCTAATATTGGTGGCTTAGTGATATGTGGGGCTTTGTTGTTTTCATGGCCATTATCTTGACTTCACCCTATATTTGCTTTTTTATATTTCATAAATAAATAAATTCAATTTTCAAATTGTCACATTTGCAAGGTATTGAAACTCAGATTTATTAAATATTATTTTTAAAGATGATTTAATGAATAATTTATCATCATCATCATCACCTTCACCTCTTGATGAGCATGCATAAAACTAACATTCAATCGTCCATTGGAGTGTCCAACTTGCACGCTGAAAAAGAATATTTAAATATAAATTACAAGTTTATATTAATGTACTACATTTATCATTGAACAAAATATTTAAAACGCAATAATTCAATTTTCATGTAAAATAACTTTAATTATAATGTGGGTGGTAAATAAAATAATGTAACAATAATATATAAAAATATTTAAAAATAAAATGAGGTTTTGGTTTAAATGTTAAAATTATAGTCTCAAGTTTAAATTTTATTATTTTCGTATTTTTCAGTATTTATATAAAAGATGTAAAAAGATAAAGTCGCTCTTAAAATAATATAATTTATTTTGTAAAGAAATTGTAGTTTAATCATTACCTAACTAAATTAATACCTGATTGACTCACGACACCAACTTGATCAAAGACTTAATATATAATATTGAAGTACTTTACCCTTATTTCATATTTACTTAACACTTATTAAGTACATGGTGTTGGTAATGTTAAGCGGATAATCCCACATTGGTTCAAAAAAGACTTCTAAGAAGGTTTAAATAAAGCCTTACCTTTTACCTTAATTGAATAATCGGGAACACGTGTGTTTTGTCATTGTTGTTTGGCTTGATTTGTATTCATGTTAACATGTACCACATGTATTTTTTCTGGATAACTGCATGTTTTATTATTTTACCCATTCAAAAAATAATTTAAATAGTATGACATTCTCCTCATTTTATAAAAAAAAAAAAGAAAAAAGAAAACAACAACCTCATTTTCCTTTTCTCAACTCGCTTGTTTTCTTTTCAATTATTTTTTTGGTAAAATTTTCTTACCAAATTTTCAGTTTTATTTTCCGATCTATTTTTTCAATTCATTTCCCGAAGAGCAATAACAATTGTGTTCTACCTTCTTTATTCAAGTGTATGAATATTGAAGTACTGTGTAAACTTTATGAGGCAACGTTTACTACACGATTATAGTGATAAGGATGGATTTGTTTATAAGGCAGTACTTCTTCTACGACATAATAATTATTTTTATTGATTTACGCTGAATTTATTTTTCCTTTCAAGACATGAATCCATGACAATAAGAGGATATTAATATGAATTGAAAAAAAAAAATGAAACATTCAAAATTTGAAGAAATTTCGAGGTAAATTGGTTCCCTTCGCGCGCCAACCCAAAGTGCGACAGGTGGGCGCCAATGCGCTATAAAACAATGGTTTATAGGGCCATAATCTGGCTACTCCGGTGCGCCACTCCAGCGCTAGGGCGTCGATTATTTCAAAAAAAAGGATGGAAACACGAAATTATTTATTTTAAAAACATCACTGCTTCAAAGATGGAATTTTTTGAGTTTCTCCAATTACCTAATGTTGAAAACATCCCCATAACACCAAAAATTCATCAAACAAACATTAAATACATCTACCATTTATATGAAATCCTTAAAATTAAAAAAACCATAACAATAAATAAAACTATGAATTTTTATGCTAAAAGAAACAATCCAAATCACACCTAAAGATTTTACAAAACCTTTACTCATGATTCTACTTGGTAGAAACATTCAAACAATATGAATCATACAACCAATAACCCGAGATTTTTAGTAAATCAATAGATAATGATAGACAACTTACTTTGATCAATTGGAGAAGCTCATAAAGTGATTAAGATGTTCTAAGTCTAGATACGTTGTTTCTGCTCTTGGATAAGGAAGGAAGAAAAACCTACGACCTTATTTAGGGACCATGACTCCTTATAGCAAATTAGGTTTGTATTTAGTTATGGGCCCATCAATGATCACTAAAGTATTATATGATTTCTACGCATATTAAATCCATACCAAACCAAATGATATTAAGCCCTATAAACTTCAATACCTTATTAGATCAAATAACTAAACACTTACAATTGGTAGCAACCTATGCACAATTATATTAATATACGAGTCCACTAAAGTAGAAAATTGTTAACACATATGTCACTTTTTTAATTGTATTTATGAAGTATCAAACAATTCTTTTATTCTGAATTTGAAACCATTAAAGCTTTCAAGTTAGCCCCGACGATTGATCCATTGGTCAATAGTGTTCACCTTAAATCCATGTCGTGGAATCGAATCACAAAATTTGTTTGCTAGTGATATAAGTAGTTGTGATATAGCTATTACGAGGCTAGAACTTTAGTCTCGCAAACTGCGCAACCTTAGGCAATTCTTTAACTCCAAATTCGCCTAAGTCAGCCTTATTCTCAAAAATGAGAATTCACAAAGGAAATTCTCCAAGAAATTGAAATAAAGCAGAAGCAAACTCAAAACAATGGAGCAACAAAAGAACTGAAAAAACCACAAGAAAGCAATGCACACCAGGTGTTTGCGTAAATGCTCTTAAATATATTCAATAACTATGAATGAAGTGATTACAAATGAAGGGGGAGGACTCTATTTATAGTTGAGTTTCCTTAGATCCAATGATACAAATCAAATTACATTAATGGATGAGATTAGTGCCTACCTATAATATGAGAGTCCTAAGAGATTTAAACTCTATACATCTTTATCCTTTAGGATTTACAATAATTATCCTGGTAAAAATACAATACATTTTAATCAGGATCCAACTAGATGGGCCTTGAGTCTCTTCCAAGCAATAGGCCAACCCTTTCGAGCCGAATGATCCCAAGGGAACATGAAGGGTTTGAAATGTGCTCATCAGTTGCAAGCTCCAACTCAATCTTGTGATCTACCTCCTTCTTAGGTGGTAACTTAGGCAACTCGGTATGCATCACATTTTGAAAAGACTGTAATAGTTTTACCACTTCCTTTGGAATCTCAATAATGTGTTCAATAAACTTGTCGATTGTCAAGGTTGCTAACTAGGAAACTTCATCTCTGTGTACCCCATTAGCAAACTGGATTGCCAACAATACATTGGTTCCACTTTTCTCATCACGACTCACTAACACAATGCATTATTATTGATAAGTATCCAAGATACATATGCAATCGACAAAAGGAACCAATAGAGCATTAATCTTGTCAAAGAATTTCAAGCCAAGAAAAAAGTCGTAATTATCTAACTGAATTACCTCAAAGTCTTCCTTGCCTTTACAATCCCTTTTTAGCTTAACTCCTTGTGCTATTCCCATAGTGAGACTTTTTTGGAATTAACAATCTTGATCTTAGCTAATTTGCTAATTGAGAGACCAAGTTTACCCATGACTTTCTCCAATATTAACAAATTAGAGGCCCTTGTATCAATAAGAGCACTCTTCCTTTGGCTTGAGATGTTGATGTCCACAAACATCAATCCTTTTTGCTGGCGATCCCTCTTCGCTTTCGCAGAATTGAGTATCATTAATCCAAGCTTCAATAGCCTACCTTCCTTAGGCTCTGCTTCCTTTTCTTTACTAATTGCAGTGAACTTGAATCTTTGTTGGAAGTCTCGCACCCTAAATGGACCACAACATAAGAAGCATTGTATCTTGCTCTTCTTTTCCTTCAAGTTGTTGTTGGGTTTCCCTTTCCCATTTCGTGGTTTTCCATTACCACCATTACTATTTTTATACTCAACCTGTCCCTCTTCATCTGCCCCGCCATTGCCTTTCTCCTTGGCCTTGAAAGGCTCGAACTTGTCTTTCTTCGAAACAAGCTCGATTAAGGACTCTGCCATGATCATGGCTTTGGAAAGTTCTTGAACCCCTTAACGTTCCAATTCCTACTTAACCCATGACTTCAACCCATTCATGAAAAAGAAGAATGTCTCATTCTCACTCAAATTAGTGGTTTGGAGCATCAGGTCACTAAATCCCTTCACATACTCCCTAACCGTGCCTTGTTGCAAGAATCAATGCAACTTAGCCCAAGCTTCCTTCTCGGCATATTGTGGGTGAAATTGCTCCTTGAACTCTTTCTAGAACTCCTCCTAGGTCCCAATTTTGGTCCCACCTCACTTTTCATTTTGGACCTACGATGCCACCATAAAAGAGTGACATCAGTAAAATACATAGAAGCGGTTTTTACCTTAGCATCATCATCATCCTTGATGCTCACGGAATGAAAGTATTGCTCCATTTCCCACAAGAAGTTGTCCACGAGGGATGTGGATCTTGCCCCCTTAAATTTCTTCAGTTTAGGGACATCAATCTTATGGCTCGCTGTTGCACCCAACACCTCTTTACCCACAACAACTTTGCACATAACGAGCTCTCCCTCGAGCTCCTCAATTTTCATGTTCAAAGTTGTCACTATGGCTTCGTTTTCTTCCTTCATAGCTATCATCCCAGCTTCGAGAGCCTTATTCTTTTCCGTCAGCTTACCCACAACTGTATTGAGGAGCGTTTGCAACGCGTCCATTTTGGAACTAAAGGCCTCCGCCACATATTCCTTGTCGTAACCATTTTTTGAAAAAAACGGGTATCGACTTGGTTTTGAAAATAAAACGGAAGTCGCCATCGATCTTTTTTGTTTAGGTGTGATCAGGTCACCTATAAAAATATTTTGGTCTTCGAAATTCGAGAAAATGGGTTCGGGAGTCGGTTACGTGCAAGGAAGGGTTAGCACCCTTGCAGCGCCCAAATTTGGTACCAAATCGATTGATGTTGTCCCGATGTTGAAAACTTGAAAATATTTAAGGTAAAAAGAATTAAAATAATAGGTTAATTAAATCGGGATTGAATCTCAAAATTAACTCGTTTCAAAGGAATAAAAGTACCATACCCAGCATGTTAGGATATAACACATTCGTACTCTGACACCGAGATCATCTTTGGTCTTCAAAGCGTATAAAAAGGATATTTGGTTATTTAGTTGAACAAAAAAAATCGACACCCAGCACGTTAGGATGTGATCTTTCGAACTTCTAAACATACAAATATTACCTTATTTTTAATATGAAATCTTAAAATTTGCTCAATATTCATTTTCAACGTAATAAAATACTTGAAGAAAGGTTTGGGCATGTTGAAGTTTGAAATACAATTCCAGGGCAAGAAACGTAAACATTAATCATGAAATACGCGGATTAAAAAAATATTGATCGACGAACTATACAATACCCTATATAATAAAATAAAAAAGAAAGCAGTAATAGTAATGACAAGTGATAAACAAACGATAATATATACATATATATATAAATTAATATAATAACAGTAACAATAATGACAAAAATACCAATGATAATAATAACAATAATAATAATAATAATAATAATAATAATAATAATAATAATAATATAATAATAATGGGAATATATAATAATAATAGTAATAATAATGACAAAATAGCAAAATAATTACAGAAGATAGAATAAAAAAGATGAAATTAAAACGGAAGCAAGGATCTGAGGCGAAAATCAAGAATAAAAGAAAATCAGAGGACTCAAATGAAATGCGCCCCAAACTAGAGAGGATTTGAAACGAAATTCGCCCAAGTCCTGGAACACGGCATGTAGAATGGGACTAAATTAAAACTGTGTAAAATTATGGGACAGAAATTAAAAGGAAGAAAAGAATCAAAAGGAGCCAATCGAATAACCGTGCAAAGGAGAAGGGACCAAATGCGCAAATAACCCTTTTCGGAAGTGAGTACACGCGCATTCATTCCCCCCTATCTAACAGCTGTTTCCTTTAATATCTTTAAACCCATTTTTTTGTTCTTATTCATTCCAATTTCTGTTCTAAAAAAAACTAAAATTTTAACTTCTCCCCTTCTCTCTTCCGATGTCGAACGATTGGTCTCCTTTAGATCGCCCGTCGATTGGATTCTCCTGGCCGTTCATCGCGCCACCGCACCACCGCCAGATCGGTGGCCAGTGACGCTCAAGCCGGTGGGCCTCGGCCCCGTTTCGAAGCCCTTTGAAATCTCGTTTTTCGGTGCCCAAAACGAAAGGGAAAGGGGGCCTTCGACACTCCTCCACGAGTCAAGTTCCGTCGACGGGAAAATGGATTTCCTACGTTACGCACGTGAGGGTTTCAGACCAGCCTCTTCTTCCTTTCTTTTTCATTTTATACTTAATGTTTATGCTAAGTTTCAAGACGGCAGTAAGTAAAGAAAAATAAATAGGTGAAAGAAACTTTGGCAAACAATCGAGAATGAAAAAAGACAATCGATTGAAAATCAACCTTCTAGAATTTCTTGCTTATTTCAATTGCTGATATCTGTAAAAAGGGAGATTACAAGAGCTCTTTTTGGTTCCTTTCTTGATTTTTCTTTGGATGCATCAAAAGGATCTGTTTTTAATGTTCGTTTTCTTTTTCTCTTTTCCTCTATTCGGTCCCCTGTATAAATCGTCCCCCTTCGGTTTTATAACCGATTTTACAAATGATTCCATCTTACTTTTTCTATTTTATTCTTTGTTGTGCTTGTCATTTCTTCTTTGTCGTGTTGCTGCGTGTTCTTCCTTGCAGGTGACATCGAGAGGCATGAAGGAGGGCATGGTAGTGGATAGGAGTGTGGAGGCCACTAGTGGAGGTTGTCAGAGGCGTGCATAGTGGCTGTGGGTGCGGGAATCGACGCACGTGGTAGCCAAAACGAGGCGAGGCGTGCGTGTGAGGGACGTGGGGAGGCCAGGAGGCATGCGGAGGGTCAACGCCTGGGGACTGCTTCTGTTGTTACCTTTTCATCTTCTAATGATTTGGGCTGGTTGTATTTGGGTTAATTGGGCTTGCAGAAGCTGTTTGTTTTTTTGGACTTTATTCTGTTTATGGGTTAGAGCTTGGATTGGGCTTGGTGGGTCTGACGGGTTTTGGGCTGGAATTGGTTTGGATTTGAATTTGTTTGGCTTGGTTTTCATTATTTGTTTTGATTTGGGCTTGATATTTGGTTTTGTAATTGGGCCCTGGATTTGTTCTGTAAATGGACTGGACTTTTTATTTATTGGGCTTAATTTCAGGCTTGTAATTGGACATTTGGTCTATTTGGGTTTTATTGTTTTTGTTTTATCACTTGGGCCTCTAATCTGTATTGGGCCCGAGCAAAAATTGGTTATTACATTCATGTTCAAAGTTGTCACTATGGCTTCGTTTTCTTCCTTCATAGCTATCATCCCAGCTTCGAGAGCCTTATTCTTTTCCGTCAGCTTACCCACAACTGTATTGAGGAGCGTTTGCAACGCGTCCATTTTGGAACTAAAGGCCTCCGCCACATATTCCTTGAGCCGCTCTTTCATCATGTCCAACTCATCAGCGCGTCCCTTAACTACCTCGAGTGTTTCCTTCACTTCAACCATGGATTCCTCAAGGTTGACTACTCAACCATCCAAAGTTGACAACATATCCCTTGATCTACTATTTTCCCTACCTCTACCACCAAGGGTCTCCGTTGAAACATTCTACTCGTCTACTCCTTTCGTCATCTCAATTAATGCCTTCAAACAGTGACTCATATACCAAACACAAATTCTAAATTGCTTTTAATATTTTATTTTATCTATAATTTCCCAATCCCAATTCCCAACTCAATATTTTTCGAAAACTTTCCAAAACTCACCAACTTCACCTGCGGAAAGAGCACAACAACTTGCAATTATGCAAAGAGACATCAAAGTTAAATTATTATATTGATGTGGTAAGGGAAATGATTAGCTACCAGCTAATTTCCTTAATCATCCACTTTTGATCAGCCAATAATTACATTTTGATGTAAAGAAGCTTGAGACTTGTTATTTTCCCTTCTCTTTTAATTAATATAAAAAAAATCATCATTAATCTCAACTTTTGAGCTAGTAATAATTTACTCGTGTCAAGATCAATGTAAATATAAAAGAAAATTACCACAACAGTGAAGTGAAATATATATGTTTTTGGTGACTATTAATTTCATTAGTTGCAAATGTTGCACTTTCTCTAACAAGCTTTTATGGTGACACTATTCATATCGCTAATTGTGATGCCTTATTTTCTCATTTGCTATTATATACTTTCTACATTAATTTGTAAGTAAATTGCTTGTTATGGTCCAAATATTTATATATTTGGAAAAATCAAGATTGAATTATTTGATCATAGAAATTTAGATACTATATATATATATATATGATCATTATATATGGGGGCAAAGTGAAGGGTAGGAACTGGCTTTAGTTTAAATGAAAAAGTTTTATTTATTCCTTTCAAATATTAAAATGAAAAAAATTAAGAAAATGAAAATCTTCAAACTTCTCAAAAATTAATAATTTAATTTAAATTTTTTTAACACAATTTTTCAACTCTTAAAAATCAAGAAGAATTTTATCTCAATTCCTATATAAATTCCTAGCTTTACCTCTTAATATATAATCCACAACTGTTGATAATTGCTGTATATAAGATATATTAGATTATGGCATGTCTATGATGCGGGTGAAAAAATTATATAACAATTTATAAAAAAATTGATATGAAGGTTAAATGTGGTTTTGGCTGAAATAGTAAAGCTGATAAAAGAAAGATTTTGAGGTCTTAAGTTCAAATCTCATTACGTGCATATATTTTTTTAAATTGTATGTAAAAAGATAATAATACCCTCAAAATTATATTTTTTGTTTTATAAAAATATTAATCTTTTAATAATTTCATAACTAAATTAGAACTCGGTTGAGAGTGACATTAACACAAGCAAGGTTTTAAATAATAATGTACATATATATACTGTTGAAGTCGCTACGTCAACCTCTTGTTTTCAGAATAGCGACACCACCCTATCGAAGTCTGGATCCTGAGCTTTTGCCTTTGATGTTGTGACGCTAGCCTGATAGTTTTGGAAAATTTCACATTTTAGTCCTCATTTAGTCTCGGGTTATCGAAAGAGCTCTCCTAAGCTCGTTTAAATCCCGAATATGATTATATAACATGTTGATGTATTGAACTTAATAACTTGTATTAATTGATGAATTGAATTGCAAATAAGATCGTAGTTGCTCTAGTAATGAATGTGATATCTCGTAACTCAGACATGACCATCAAATTGAATATGAGATGTTCCATTTAGTGGTATCATATATATTATTTAAAATAAACAGGAAGAATATTTTATAGAAAAAACTAAAAACAAGAAATTAAGAATATCTTAGCAGTATATATTTCTTAGGGAACATGCTTTGTAGTTTATACTTCGCCGGAAATTGTCGCAAAAAACAAGAAAAGCATAAAACCGGTGGCCAACAAAACCCTAATAAACCCATATAAGAAAATCTAATCTTTTCCAAGATTCTCTCTCTCTCTCTTTTTCTTGGATTTTAATTTTGAAAAAGATAATGTCAAAAAAGATTCCATGCAGAAAAGTAAGCAAAATCAAATCTTCTCATTTTGGATGAAAAAGCTGAAGCACAGTAATATGAATAAGGCAAGTGGCCACCTTGCATGATAAAAAGCCATAATTTTGCCACTACTTTAGATTGACTTCGCATGCTTTTGGTATATAGAATATACTATTGATTTCATTTATATACAATATAATATTGGTGGGGCAGATCTTTAAAACTCCCACATAAAATCAAATGATTATCATTTAAAAAGAAAAGTATGTATCATCTTATTTATTGTAGTTATGGAATTTAAAAAAAAATTATTTTGTGAATATGAAATAATACAATGATATATTGATCAAAGAGTTTGAATCAGGATCAAATTATAAAATTTTAGGGAATTGAAACCAGAATTAAATTAAATTATTAATTTTTGAAACGATTGAAAATGTAAGGGTTTTTTTTTGAAACAAAGTAAATAAAAAGCTTAAATTTATTTTATAATTTTTTAGAGGCCAGAAGTGCAATTTGCTCATTTAATCAAGAGGTCATAGCCCTTGCTTGCTAGAGGTGTACATGACTTGAGTAACTTGCTCAACTCAATTTGTTCCACTAGTTTTTGTTTGTGCTTTGACTTAGATTTTTCAATCTCGATCGAGCTAGGTTTGACCCATTTTATTGATTAAAAAAAATTAAAATTAGTTATTTGGACAAACAGATAGAGCTTAGACCTAGGCTTGAAATATTTTTTTAGAATCAACCCTCAGCACAACTCAATCCACAAACAATTTTATTGCCGACTTTGATTTTGTCCCTAGATATATTATGACTATATGCCAATTGAGTTTACCGACACTCTTGCTAGAACAAGAAAGTCTTATCCATTTGTAGATGGAGCTTCGATAGCAACTGGGTCTAGAGGGAAGTTATGAGCATTATGTCCATGCATAACTTCCATACAAAGGTTAGCTTGATTAATAATATCAACCCAAATATTAATTACACTACCTTGACTATTAACTACAAATTGGTTAAAATTGAAACTATTTAAATTGAAAGCCATAGTGTTAATACCTAAAGCGATGAACTAGATACCTACTATATGCCAAGCAACTAAGCCCAGTTGACACCATTATTATTGCAACCATTAAGAGGATGTGAGTTTGAGTGCGCTTAAGTAATTTTTTTTTCTCTAAATTAAGGGTTGATAGGGGTTATGAGTACAAGTAAACATTGTATAAAGGCATAATAACTTATTTGACCTCTAAACTTCACAAAAAAAAAAGAGGTCATTTTAGCCATTCATTTTTTTGCCTCTTTTAGCTCTTAAACTAGCGCTTTTTGTCAAAACACCTCGAAATGGATGAAAAAGTAACGATTGTTAACTTTGCTTCCATTAATTAAATTTTAAAAAGAATTCCAAAATTTATAGAATATTATTAGAAATTTTATTATTAAATAAAATTTAATAATTTTTATGCTTTTTAATACTTTTAAAATTTTCATTATAAGTGACCAGTCACACCAAACAAAAAACATCAATCACGAGTCTCGTTTTCTTAATAAACCCCATCTTTTAAAAAAAAGCATTCCCCCATAACTTTGCAAATATCGTGGAGTTAAAAAGGGTTTCGAAAAAGTGCATACTAAAAAATAATATGAAACCGAAATTTAAGCATGGTAACATATCATCTATAACAAATCATGGCATTACTAAGTACTTCTAATATCCAATCATTACATGCAATTTAATGCACTTCCATAAAACATATCTTTATTCTCACAGTAGACATGATCTTCAATATTCAATTCATTATCATTCTTAAAACATCATTTAAAATAAAATCCCTATTAATCAAACAAAGAAATGTAAAATAGATACACGGATAATCTTAAACGCCTAAAATTTATACATCGTCCTCGTAAAGAATAACAATACTTTGTTATGTGTAATAACGCAAGTTCCAATTAAACACATCAAAATTATTCAAATTATAACAATATTTCCCTCCAAACATCAACACTCCCAGACGCATCAAACTAACCCATCAATATCTTATGACATACTAATTATACTCACATTCCAAATTATTTAACAAAGTTATTTACCCTTTAAAACATATCTTAATAACCATCTCAATGATATGTTAAAATCACCCAAAAACATAAACATCAAGTATTACAAGAATAGTAATTCAAACCTTCAACATTAAATATTGGACCCAATTAATTTATAACCAAAGTCAAATCCTCAAGCAAAATATTTATCCAAAAAACATAATATCCTAAGCAAATTGACTTAAATTAACATATAAAGTAAAATCGAAAATCTTAAAGAGTAGAAACCGATACCTGCTACTTTCTCCTTCCACTAGGCTTTTTAGGTTTCACCATCTTTACTAGAAAAACATTAAAATAAAGTAAACTATAAAAATAGTCACTTTTTTTTATCTCAGATTACATTTTAGTTATTTATGTTTTAAACTTTACGTTTTAGTCACTTACACTATTGTGTTATAACATTTTAGTCACTAAGGGTGGGTTTCGATGGGCGGTGGGGTGCGGTGCGGTGCGTTTAGCTTACTTTTTGTCTCACGCTAAAGTATCGTTACAGTATCTAATCTCACTACCATTGCTGTTTTTACATTAATCGCATGTAAAAACACCGCCCATCCAAGCTTACCCTAAGTCGTTAATTGCTATTAATGATGTAACTATAAGCTAACATGGCATGCTAAATCATCATTTCAAACAAAAATTTTAGGTTAATTTATACAATTGGTCCTCATATTTTTTTCGTTTTGGACAATTTAATTTTTTTCTTTTATGTTCTTTTAACTTTCCATTTTTTTCTTTATTTTCCATTCTCTTCTGCTTCTCCCTCTGTTTCCTCCCTTCTCCATTTCTTTTAACATAGTTTTTCTATATTTTCCTTTTCTTAAAACCAGTCCCTATACTTTTTATTTTTTTGAACAATTTAATTTTTCCGAGTAAGACAAAAACCCAATTTCGCTTCTTACAACCATCCATCTAAACTATAATATAAGCCCTCCTAAACCAAAATCTAATGATCTAGCTCAAAATATACAACCCCTCAATAAACTTAAGATCACTCAACATTCTTCTCTTTTTTAAATTCTCACTCTAACTCAAAATTCACAAAATCTTTACAAAAATCTATTGCTTATCCTATGATAATATAAACTCATAAGCATTAAAATCTAACTAGATCAAAACATCAAAAAATTAGCAAAATTCCAATTCAGCACTACAGGAAAACAGACTTTTTGTGGCATTTTTTTTGGCCTTTAGCGACGCTTGTTTATGGTGATCTTTCAAATTGGTCAAGACTCTCTAGTTTATGGCAGCTTCTTTATGGTACCAGTTGTTGCTTTATTGAATTTGCTTCATTAATAGGCTCGCGCTTCGACTTTGATCGTTATGGGCTGGTACCAAGATCGAGTGCTAGACAGGCAGACCTAATTTTAATAGCTGGAATAGTAACAATGAAAATGGCGTCCTTTTTAGTGAGATTATATGAACAAATGCCCGAACCTAAATATGTTATTGCTATGGGCGCGTGTACAATTACAGGAGGGATGTTCAGTACTGATTCTTATAGTACTGTTCGGGCGGTCGGTAAGCTAATTCCCGTGGATGTCTATTTGTCGGGCTGTCCCCCAAAACCCGAGGCAGTTATAGATGCTATAACAAAACTTCGTAAGAAAATATCTCGCGAAATCTATGAAGATCGAATTAGATCTCAACAGGGGGATCAGTGTTTTACTACCAATCACAAGTTTTGTCTTGTACGCAGTACTCGTACTGGAAATTATAATCAAGGATTTCTCTATCAACCACTATCTACTTCAGAGATTCCTCCTGAAACATTTTTCAACTACAAGGGTTCACTATCTTCCCACGAATTAGTGAATTAGGTAGGATTTTTTTATAGAAACAGACAACGAATTAATCTTCATAAATTCGATTTCGTCATAAATGCGAAATACTTATCTTATAAAAATGACAAATAAAAAGGAAAAGTGCGAGAGAGATAAAAAGATGCAGGGTCGTTTGTCTGTTTGGCTAGTCAAACACGGGCTAGTTCATAGATATTTGGGCTTCGATTACCAAGGAATAAATACTTTACAAATAAAGCCTGAGGATTGGCATTCCATTGCTGTTATTTTATATGTATATGGTTACAATTATCTACGTTCCCAATGTGCCTATGATGTAGCACCAGGCGGATTGTTAGCCAGTGTGTATCATCTTACGAGAATAGAGTATGGTGTAGATCAACTGGAAGAGGTATGTATAAAAGTATTTGCTCCAAGGAGTAGCCCTAGAATTCCGTCTGTTTTTTGGGTTTGGAAAAGTTCAGATTTTCAAGAACGAGAATCTTATGACATGTTGGGAATCTCTTATGAAAATCATCCACGACTGAAACGTATCTTAATGCTGGAAAGTTGGATAGGGTGGCCTTTACGTAAGGATTACATTGCCCCCAATTTTTATGAAATACAAGACGCTCATTGAATGATAAGAAACTAATTACAAATTCCTACCTCATACGGCTCGGCAGTCAATTCTTTTGGTGTCCCATTTTTTTACCCTACCATATATCCAATTGAATGAGATTTCTCATAGATCTATCGATTTGTCTCGGGTTAACCAAAAGGGGTTAATTGCATGAGTTTCAAACTCTAATTTGGATTAAATTAATAATAAGTTTTATATTTTCTCCCACCTTCAGAAAAATAAAGCATAGGCATTTCGGGGCTGTCGCCCGTTAGATTTTTCTGAAAGGTAAGTATCTTGGTTTCATATCATATAGAAATTTATATAGAATCCTTGAAAAATTCTTCCTCATAAAAAAGACTTACTGTCTTTGGGATCTGATGCTACACCGTTGCTCAATAACTTAGGGGATTGGCTCTTGATCGCGTGTCAGAGTCTTAAAATTTATAAAAAGAATGATTGAACCTAGAAACTAACTATGATAACAATTTTTGAGGCAAGCGCACCTATCGAACAGTAGTATAGTTAAGGCAAGACTGGAATGTCGAACCCAAAGGAACCAAAAGTACTAATACTAACTCTCTTTTTATTTGTTAGCCTAAGAATAAAGGGATTTATTTATCTAATCTAGATTAATTAACTACTAAACTAAAGACGCAAAGACAAAGAGAAAGAATTTGGGAAAATAACTTGAGGAAAAACCAATTGATTAAGACGGCACCCAAGGAAGAATTCACCTAGACTTCTCTTGTTATCTAACTCTGAACCAGACGATTTATTCACTTGACTTGATCCGTAAGATTCTCTAAGTTATATTAATCCCTCTGTCGAGGCGACTAACGTCTAACCCTAGGTTGATTAATTGAAATCTCTTTCTAATTAAAACCCCTAGAATTGCATTAACTCGATCTATGGACTCCCATATTAGGTTTCACCTTAATCCGGCAAAATCTCGTCACCCTATCTCTAGGCGCGTGATTAACTCCGCTTAATTATGCTAGATCTACTCTTAGGCAGGGACTTTTGCTCCTCCACCTAAGCACAACATACTTGAATTAATATCCCGGAAATATCAACACAAGAATTAAGAACACATAATTAAGAACAAGTCAAATATTTATCATATAGTTCAGCAAACGATAACAAGATTCATCTTAGGGTTCATCTCTCTTAGGTATCTGAGGGTTTAGTTCATAACAATAAAAGAAAACATCTCAGAAGAAAAGATAAAACAAAATATAAGAAATCCCTAAACCCCCTGAAGGAATTGAAGGAGAGGTCCTCCGTCTTGAGTAGAATTACAGCTTCTTGAGATGGATTAACTGGCTATCTTCAAGTGATTCCCACAAATCTAACCTTTCTGGCTCGACTCCTTGGCCTAGCTAACCGCCTCCTTCTAGATTATACTTAGGGTGTTTATATAGGCTTTTGAGATAAGTTTCTTTACCCCTAAGTATCCTTTTCCGAGTGAAATTGCTCTTTTCCACGACAGGGACATGGCCATGGGACACGCCCGTGTGAGTTGTCCTTAGGCTGTGTTCGGACTTATAATGAGGCACGACCTTGTGGTCTTGGGCCCAGGCCGTGTCGATTTCGTGATATGGCCCAATTTGGTTTGTTTTAAGCCAGTTTCTTGTTCTTTTCATCCTCGGGTGCTTTCCTGAGTATAAAACATGAAAAGAAAGGATTAAGAGCACCTTTTTACATAAATCAGGGGATAAATCATCCAAAAGTATGTTAAATGTGGGCTTAAAATATGGTACTTTTACGGTTTATCAAATACCCCCACACTTAAGCTTTTGCTTGTCCTTAAGCAAAATTCTCAACTCATAATTAAAACGAAATTCCTTGATTCATAATATTCATCAATAATGTTTCATCATAATTCAAAGGTAATTTACACATGGATAATTAAACTCAAGGAGTCCTAAAGATTCAAACAATCAAAGTCATAGTTTTTATAGTATGAAAACATAGGTGTTTCCCCTTACCTGAATAATTACCTCTGATTCGAATTCGATAAGAACTGACATCCTCACTAAAGATTCACTCAAACCACTCGAAGTGTTTAAGGTTCAGAATTAAGCATCAAAAGTCAAAATTGAAGAGTTAATCCCATAAGCTTGCATGAAAATCAAGTCTCTACCACTTTAAAATGAGATGATACACAAATCAAAAGGTCTTTAACAGGGTTGTAACGGCGCTTAGGTTAAGGGTATGGATATAGGCTGAATTAGAAGGTTAGAATCGAGATTGACCTGACAAATTACCCAACTAGAAAAATAAACTAATCCTAAATAATTACATCAATTGGAAACTAATAATACTACTATTGATAATACTCTAATACGAGCTTCTTCTTCAATAATTGGAATTTAATGCATAAGCTCACTTAATCACACAACTAATAATGAATATAATTCGATTTTTTTTTAAAAAAACAATTCAAATAATAGGAAAGAACTTTTACAACTGAAATATAGAACATAGTTAGGTAATCGTTCAAAATCAAATCTCGACAAAAAGGTAGTCAAGGAATGGTGATAACAAATTGAAAGGGTTTTGGGTTAATATTAGTGGGTAAGTCAATAAAAAGGGTTGTTAGGATTAAACGGGGTTCACTAGGGGTTAATTATGAAGGTAGGTTTTTTAATGGAGTAAGTGGGTTAAAACCTAGGTGCCTTTATCATCTCTGTATATCAAATCAAAGGTGTGGTCTTGACATGTATAATCGAAGCAAGTTCTAGAATAACAAATCAATGTTGACACACTCATAATCAATAAAGTGAGCATGAAAAAGAATGTATGCTCTATAAGGCTCAAAAGCTCACAGAAATTATGGGTATTTGATATCAACCTCGTAAATTTCAAATTTCAAGGTAACATTCAGATTCAGGTAGACAACCTAAAAATTTTTAAAATTTTGAAAAATAGAATTATCATGCTTGATTCTCTAGTATTCTTCAAATTTAATCATCAATGCACAATTATCAATGAATTAATCTAAAACATATCAACAAAAACCATAAATCAAAGGAAATTTCATTCTAATCATAATATGAAAAGCTTATTTCAAGACAAGATATCATTCAGGGATTTGAAAATAATGAAGAAAGTTAGGCACTTTCTTGAAATAAATATTCACCCCCACACTTAAGATGTACATTGCCCTCAATGTACAAATATATATATATATATGCATTTTAAGAGAGAGAGGGAGGTGAGACTTCCTGAATTTGGATGGTTTCCTGGAGTTGGAAGTCGATAGGGGTGGTGGCTGCTACCGAGCTCTGCGCTAGATGAAGAAATTGGGGAGCTCGTAGATAATTAGCCAGGAATTATTAAGACATATTTAACATAAACTAAATATATAATTAAAGACAAGAAAGATAAAAAGAAAGAAAATAGAAGTGTAAATAAAATTAAAATTAAAGATTAATGGACCAAATAGTCCTTATTGTTAGATGGTTCGCAAGGTGGGTGTGACCTCTAAGGCTACGGAGGTGCTGGCGGTGGCGGAAGTGGTGTGATTCCCAAGCAGCCTTTAGAACTTCTAAGGCTACATTGAGGCAGTGGTCGTGGTTCCAGTGTGATTCCCTAGCAGTCTTTTGAACCTGACACTAAGAAACTAAAATAAAATAAACTAAATTAAGCATAAGATAGTCAAAGAGAAGGAAAATAAATGAGAAGAGTAAAGAAGAAGAAGAGTTAAATGGTCTCAAAGACCCTTGGCTTGTTGAGTAAATGAAGCGGCCGGCATGAACTTATGTATATCGGCCTCCTTCGGGGGGACTGTGCTTGGATCCTTCCGCTTCTTCGACATGGTTAGAATGTGGTTCACTGGTTAGTGAAATGTTAGAGAAGAAAAGTAAAAGAAAATGGCCTGGAGATAATGATGAGTGGGTGAGAAAAGGGAGGGGTGGGTGGTTTAAATAGAATTTCAAGTCTGACACCTCCCCTCGCTTGTGGATCGTGGGCGTGTCGAATCACACGGCCACTTCGCACGGCCGTGTAGCTGGTCGTGTTGTTTTTCCCACGCCCATGTTAGGGTAGCCATGCTCGTGTGAGCAAACAGTGTCGTCCACGGTCGCGTCGCACGGCCGTGGGGTTTTGTCGGTGCCCGTGGGGTGGTGGTTGGAGCCTGTGACTCGAAGATTTGATTCGTCTGACTCGTACCATTTTTGCCATGTCAGTACAGAGATTAGTGTAGTCCACACGGCCACGGCCACGGCCGTATGCAAGGCCGTGTGGCTTGAAATTTTGTATTTTTGGTTAGTTTAGAGTTAGGTGTTGTAAAGAGAGAATAGAATAATATAAATAAGATGAAAAATACAGGAGTTAATGGGGTTAGTACTCGGGTTGCCTCCCGAGAAGCGCTCGTTTATAGTCTTAAGCTAGACTCTCCTCTCTTTTGTATATTCATGGTGATTTGAGGAGTTGAAAGTCCTTCCTCGTGCTGGCAGTTTCATTATCATGATAGAGTGTAAGACGAGTAGCATTTATTTTGAAAGTGCCGAACATAGGGTTACTTACCTCGATTGTTCCGTATGGAAAAACATCGATTACCTTGAAAGGGGTTTCTTTGCTTGTGTTTGGATCAGGTGGGGGTATTCGTGGGTCTGCTTTATCTAGCATTACCTGATCTCCAATTTTAAACTTGTTTGTCTTGTAGGGTGGCCTTGGTTCTACTTCATGTATCCCTAGTGTTTCTTTAAGATGCTTCTTCCCCTCTTTTAGTTCATCGATCTGAATCCTTTGTTCCTTATGAGTTATTTCTTTGTTGGCACAGGGTCTAGGATCGGATTCAGTTGTGTTCTTTTGTGGTGTTTCCTGAAAAGAAGGGTTACCCGAATGGTAATCAATAGAATTTACTTTCTCACATTGGTTGTTCGATGTTCTAGCTGAATCGAGGGCTTGAAGAGTGACTGTCTCCTCACCTATACAAAATATGAGTTCACCTGCGTCGACATCAATTTTAGTTCTGGCAGTTGCTAAGAATGGTCTTCCTAAAATTAGGGGGATTGTGTTGTCCTTATCCATGTCTAAAACGACAAAGTCTACTAGGAATACGAATTTATCAATTTTCACGAGTACATCTTCGATTATACCTCTAGGAATTCTAACAGTTTTATCAGCTAATTGAATGCTCATCCTAGTTTGTTTGGGTTTCCCTAGACCCAGTTATTTAAACAATTTATAAGGCATGACATTTATGCTTACCCCTAAATCAGCTAACACATTATCAATAGTTAAACTACAAATTAAACATGGAATTGTAAAACTCCCTGAATCTTTCAATTTCTGTGGTAGTTTATTTTGCAACATAGCTGAGCACATTGTGTTCAGTTCCATATGTGATTCCTCGTCTATCTTTCGCTTATTTGTCAATAGCTTCTTTAAAAATTTCCTGGAATCTGGCATCTGTGAAAGAGCTTCAAGAAACGGCAAGTTAATATGTAATTTCTTTAAAAGTTTAAGAAACTTACCGAACTGTTCCTTGCTTGGGGATATGGTATGCGAGGTTTGTACTATTTGATTCCCGGTTTTGGCTTTTGATTGACCTCAACCATATCTTCTTCTACCACATTTTTTTGTTTCAAATTAGGCTCGTCTAACCCTTCACTATCTTGAGCTGTTATGGCTTGAACTTGCTCCCTTGGGTTAGTCTTGGTGTTGCTCGGCAGTCTTCCCTGCGGTCTCTCAGAAATCTGCTTAGCAAGTTGCTCGAATTGATCCTTGAACTCTTGTGACAATGCCTCAAATTTTGTTTCTATCTTCTGGAAACTTGTTTCTGAGGCTGCTATGAAGTTTGTTAGCACCTCTTCAAGGTTCGGCTTCTTTTCCTGTGGGTAGGGCTGTTGTTGGAAGTTTTGGGAAGGTTGTTGCCTTTGGTTTCTTTGACCGCCCCATGAGAAATTGGGGTTGTTCTTCCAACCTGGATTATAAGTGTTACTATAAGGGTTATTGTTAGATCGGAAATTATTACCCATATAGTTCATTTGCTCGCTCTCCATGCCCTTTCCGTAAGGTGGGTACTCAGGATTCACCACGCTCTCACTTGTCTCGCACTGCATTACTGGATGTGCCTGCGAAGAACCACAGAAACTATCAAATTTTTTATGTAGCAATTCTACCTGAATTGATAGCACGGTCACTGCATCAATGTTGAAAACTCCGGCTGCTTTGGCTGGCCTTGTCCTTGTAACTTGCCACTGATAGTTATTCAGTGACATCTCCTCTATAAACTCGTAGGCTGCTTCAGGAGTTTTGTTGTTCAAGGTTCCGCCGGCAGCTGAATCGATTAATTGCCGTGTTGAAGGGTTCACACCATTGTAAAAAGTTTGGACCTGTAGCCACAAAGGTAATCCGTGGTGTGGGCACCTCCTTAACAAGTCTTTGTATCTCTCCCATGCATCATAAAGTGTCTCTAAATCCATCTGCACAAAAGAAGAGATATCATTCCTTAACTTGGCCGTTTTGGCCGGTGGGAAATATTTTAATAAAATTTTTTCGATCATTTGATCCCATGTAGTGATTGACCCTCGTGGAAGAGAATGCAACCATTGTTTGGCTTTATTCCTCAAAGAAAAGGGAAATAACCGAAGACGGATGGCATCATCAGAAACACCATTTATTTTGAAGGTATCACAGAATTCTAGAAAATTCGCTAAGTGTGTGTTAGGATCCTCATCCTGCAAACCATCAAACTGAACAAACTGTTGTATCATCTGTATAGTGTTAGGTTTCAGTTCAAAATTATTTGCAGCAATAATAGGCCTAACAATACTTGACTTAGTTCCTGTTAAACTAGGTTTAGCATAATCATACATAGTGCGTGGAGCATGATGTTCGGCTATCTCTAGAGGTGGCAGATTATTCTCTGCCATCTCTTCTGTAGTATTAATTTTGGCTTTTTGCTCTTCTTCTATGTTGTTTAAGCTTCGCCTTATTTCTCTGCGATTTCTGCGAACGGTACCTTCAATATCACTTTCGTAAAGTAGGGGTCCTGTCGAGTTCCTTCTAGTCATAAACTACAGGTACCTAAAAGGAGTGAAAGAAGAAAATTTAGAAAAACAAAAAAAATCTAATTGCAAAAATAAAAATAAAATAAAAATAAATATGGCTAAAGTAATAAAAATTGAGCTTTCTTAATATTTCAGTCCCCGACAACGGTGCCAAAAACTTGATCACGTGTCAGAGTCTTAAAATTTATAAAAAGAATGATCGAACATAGAAACTAACTATGACAATGATTTTTGAGGCAATCGCACCATCGAGCAGTAGTATAGTTAAGGCAAGACCGAAATGTCGAACCTAAAGGAACCAAAAATACTAATACTAACTCTCTTTTTATGAGTTAGCCTAAGAATAAAAGGATTTATTTATCTAATCTAGATTAATTTACTACTAAACTAAAGACAAGGACAAAGAGAAAGAATTTGGGAAAATAACTTGAGAAAAAACCAATTGATTAAGACGACACCCAAAGAAGAATCCACCTAGACTTCTCTTGTTATCTAACCCTGAACTAGACGATTTATTCACTTGACTTGATTTGTAAGATTCCCTAAGTTATATTAATCCCTGTCTCGATGCGACTAACGTCTAACCCTAGGTTGATTAATTGAAATCTATTTCTAATTAAAACCCCTAGAATTGCATTAACTCGATCTATGGACTCCCATATTAGGTTTCACCCTAATCCGGCAAAATCTCGTCACCCTATCTCTAGGCGCGTGATCAACTCCGCTTAATTATGCTAGATCTACTCTTAGGCAGGGACTTTTGCTCCTCCACCTAAGCACATCATACTTGAATTAATATCCCGAAAATATCAACACAAGAATTAAGAACACATAATTAAGAACAAGTCAAATATTTATCATATAGTTCAGCAAACGATAAAAAGATTTATCTTAGGGTTCATCTCCATCAGGTATCTGAGGGTTTAGTTCATAACAATAAAAGAAAACTTCTCAGAAGAAAAGATAAAATAAAATATAAGAAATCCCTAAAACCCCCTGAAGGAATTGAAGGAGAGATCCTCCGTCTTGAGTAGAATTCAGCTTCTTGGGATGGATTAACTGGCTATCTTCGAGTGATTCCCACAAATCTGACCTTTCTGGCTCGGCTCCTTGGCCTAGATAACCGCCCCCTTCTAGGTTATACTTAGGGTGTTTATATAGGCTTTTGAGATAAGTTTCTTTGCCCCTAAGTATCCTTTTCCGAGTGAATTTGCTCTTTTCTACAACAGGGACACAGCCATGGCACACGCCCGTGTGAGTCGTCTTTAGGCCATGTTCGAACTTTTAATGAGGCATGGCCGTGTGGTCTTGGGCCCAGGCCGTGTCGATTTCGTGATATGGCCCAATTTGGTCCGTTTTAAGCCAGTTTCTTGTTCTTTTCATCCTTGGGTGCTTTCCTGAGTATAAAACATGAAAAGAAAAGATTAAGAGCACCTTTTTACAAAAATCAAGGGATAAATCATCCAAAAGTATGTTAAACGTGGGCTTAAAATATGTTACTTTTACTGTTAATCAGCTCTATTACATAATTCAATTCCTAATTTTTATCTCATATCATGACGTAAATAAGCAATTCTTATTTATTGTATCGGCTCAAAACCTCGCTAATTGATATTTACGGCGCTTCCTCTATCAATTAGATCTTTATCCATAGAATAAAGTATCTAGGCATATATATTTCTTCATATTTCGACTTCTATGAAGTTTCTTTTTTTGTTACAACTGATAAAAATCGTTTTTTAGACGATGCAATATGTAGAAAGCCTATTTTATGCCGCTATAGACAACGCCACTAAATTTTGCTGCTAAAGACCAGGACTTTTAACGGCGCTTTTATAAAAAACTGTAACGACCTAATTTTCAGTGGTGTCGGAAATCGTGATATGAGATCACTAAATCCGACAGGTAAGATTGAATAAGATAGTAATTTAATATTTATGAGCCACGTGAGAATTTAAAAGAATTTGTGGATTGGTGAATTTGGTGAATTAAAAGAATTTATTAGGTCAAATGGGTCAAAAACGAGGTATCGAGACCTCGAATTTGAAAACTGAGCCATAAAAATATTTTTAGAAATATTTATGGAGTGTTATTAAGTTAGCATTAAAGTTTGGTTGAGAAATTTAAATGTTTGGGTAGTCAATTAAATAAAAAGGACTAAATTGTAACAAATGCAAAATTTCTAGAAGAATTAAATAGCTCAAGTGTTAAAAGAAGGAGGGTTTAAAGGACAATTAAACCTAAAAGTGAAAAGGTTGGACGGCAGGGGGAAGAAAATCATCAGAAAGATAAGGGAAATAAGGGCAAAATTGGAAATTTAATAATTTTAACATGTATAATAAAGACAAAATTGAAAAACCTAGAGATATCTTCACATTATCTCAGCCAAAACGCCATAGGAGTTCTGGAGAAATCTGGTTTTTCATATTTTTACATCATGTGAGTTTGATTCTTGCTTTTTCTTGATAATTTTTATGTTTTTATGACTTTTACAACTAGATCCACTTATAGAATTCATTAGTTTTTGATTTGGTGGGTAAAATTAAAAGTTACCCTTGCTGAGAAATGGAAGTTTATGATGAATTATTATGAAATTTAAATTCTAATTTCATATTAAGGTGATTTTATTAAGTGATTTTGATAGGAAATGGTATTTAGGACCTAATTGTGAAAAAGTTGTGAATTAGAGGTTGGTGTTGAAATTCAGAATATCAAAGGTTGTGAAATAGTTTGTAATGATAGAATAAAGTGTTGATTGAGAAAAATTAGTTCAATTGATGGCTGAATTGAGCAGGGACTAAATTGTAAAAACTGTAAATTTTGGGGTAAAAGTGCAATTTCAAAAATGGAAGAGCATAAATTGTGAAGTGAAATAGAAATGAAATAAATGCTAATGAGTGAAAATATTTTACATTATAGATCAAGAATCCAAAGAAGAACGAGGAAAAGAAAAAGTTGCAGAATAGTCCCTAAATTTCAATATCTACTACAAATCAGCCGGGTAAGTTCATATGGTTGAATTTATATGTTTATTTGTGAATGATTGAATGATATAGTGTGTTGTTAAATATGAATTTGCTGTGAAATTATGAAAATTATGATAAAATGAAAGAATAAAGGCGTTAATTCAAATTAGGAAAAACGCAGAATTGAGTACGTTCGTACTGTGACATGTGATGAATTGACGTGTAAGACCATGGTTAATCCATGGCAAAGTGTGAAATGTAGGTATGGTATTAACCATACTGAGTTAAGAAATGTAGGTATGGTATTATCCATACTGAGTTGTGAAATGTAAGTATGGTATTAACCATACTGAGTTAAGAAATGTAGGTATGGTATTATCCATACTGTGTTGTGAAATGTAGGTATGGTATTAACCATACTAAGTTAAGAAATGTAGGTATGGGTATCATCCATATCGAATTGTGAAATGTAGGTATGGTATCAACCATACTGAGTTAAGAAATGTAGGTATGGTATCATCCATACCGAGTTGTGAAACGTGGCACTGAGAAACGACGTACTCAAATTCGTAAGACGTTTCCTAATTTGATAATAAGTAATATAAAATGAGTGAATCAAATGGAAGAGATTGAGTAGTTGTTAATGTTGAGCTCAACTATGTGAAGTATTTTAACAATGGTTGTGAATGGCAAGGAACTTTAGTAAATGTTTTGTTATTGTTTGGAAATATTATGTGTGGTAAGAATTACTTTTAAACCTATGAACTTACTAAGCTTCATTAATCTTACTTGTGTGTGTTTGATATTTTTTATGTAGATTGAATTAAAGAGAAGTTGGTAGATCGGATCATCACAGCAAAGCTCACTATCCAGATCAATTTCGGTAGCTTTTGTTTTATGTTTAAAGATTTATATGGCATGTATAGAGTTTAAAAGAGATGGAGTAAAGATGTTATAAACTAGTTAACAATATTTTGCAATGAAACAGTTTTTGAATTACAGCAGTGACGTGGTTTTGAAAAATCACCAAAAATAGAAGAAATGGAATTAGAAAGTGAATAAGATATATAATTGAAGCTTATTGAGTCTATTTTCACATAAAAGAAACATAAAAAACAAATTATTCTTATGTTTTGAGATATTTGAATTTTTGTGAGACTAGTTCAGAATGATTACGTGATCCCCTATTCTGTCTTTGAAAAATCATTAGAAATTGTACAAAAATAATTGTGGGATATAGTTTATATGCATGGAATCCTGAATGAGTCTATTTTCAAATGAAATAAATAAGAAGGTCATATGAATTCTGTACGAAGAGTAATTTGATTTGTAGTGAAGAGAGGTCAGAACAGTCGAATAGTAAAATAGGGGAAACTTTAATGAATAAACTGTACTAATTGGCCACATGAAAAATTCTAATGATATTTGAAAATTAACAGATCTTAATTTGGAGTTTTGTATCTCGAGATAAAAATAATTTAGTGACTATGACGCAGATGGACAGTTTTAAATTTTTATGCCGAATTAGTAGTTAACTCTAGTAATGCCTCGTGTTCAACTCTGGCAACGGTCTCGGGTAAGGGGTGTTACAAAAACACCGCTAAAAGTCCTGGCCTTTAGCGGCGCTTTTTTATAAAACGCCGCTAATTTGGGCAGATTTGCAACATACAATTTTCACCAATATCCCACCCTTCCTGCATAAAATCCAACCAAAAACAGCAAATACAACATGAAATCTAACCAAAAACAGCAAATACAGCATGAAATCCAATCAAAAACAACAAATCTAAATGATACCAAATTATACGAAAGATATATGATATAAATTATAAATGAAGTATAATTTGGAGATTTCTTACAATAAAGTTAAAAGTTACAATAAAATAAATGTCTAAGATAGCGACATTTGCGACTGCTGGAACATCTTCATCATAGTCTGAAGCTGTAGCTGGAGTTCATCATACTTTTTGCTCTGCTCTACTTCCCTCGCTGTTGCCTCTGCTTCCCTCGCTGCCCTCGTTGCTGCCTCTGCTTTAAGTTGTAGCTGAAGTTCTTCATATTTTCTTTGAACCTTAGCTTCTCTCGATGCTGCCTCTACTTTAAGTTGTAGCTAGAGTTCTTCATATTTTCTTTGAACCTCAGCTTTTCTCGATGTTGCCTCCGCTTTAAGTTGAGAAATTTGCTCAACTGTGCTCGCTTGCATCGGAGCTATCTGGTCTCTTAACCTCTGAACTTCAACTTTAGCTTGACTCCCGGAAGGCATGTATTGCTGCGAGCTGGATCCAAAATATTGGGTCGAGTTAACACCAGATCCTTGAAATCTAACCCGACCATACCTTTCAGGACCCAAAACTTCATTAATAATTCTGTTATCAATGTCCTCAAAATTAACAGAACTATCAGTCAAAGCAATCGCTTCATACTTTGCCTTCTTATCTTTTAGTTTCTCCTAATAAATCAATTAAAGAGTTAAAAACAAAATATATAATAAAAAAGGAATACAACATAACTTAACATTATTTAAAACTACTAAAGACGAATTAAACCATTATAATTAAACATTATAAATATTTATAATAAATCAAATTTTATTAAGTAAATACCATAATTTCTGCAGCTTCGGATGTCATCGGAGATCCATCTTTCTTCCTATGCGTAATGTCAAAAAGCTGAAGGCGTCCAACTTTTTGACCAGACGATGCTTCTTACAATATAGTAGTAAAAATATTATTTAATAGTAGAAAGTCATTAATATTTGACAGAGTTAATAAATTCATAATACCTGGGCCTCAGCTACACAAGCAAAACTTCTCGACCCTGCCGTGTGCGTGAATTTTTGTTTTTGCCTGTTGCTTGTTCCAACTCGCTCACGGTCCTACATAATGAAATTATTATTATGTATATAGTAAATACTATAAACCGAAAAATTTATAAGAGTTTGGAAGTACGGAATACCTCTCCTTTCTTTGAATTCCAGAATCTAACTGCATCTTCCCATTGGTAGCTCAGCATTCCCGGCGGGACATTTCAGAATTTTTCTTCAAGGCTTATGCCTTTCTTAAAATAATCTTTTTTCAAAGTGCTTTTATGGTCTCTCTATTTTTTACCAATGCATTCTTGATATAGGCATCCGAGACCTGTAAAGCAAATCTCTCCTAAAACACAAATTTAGAAAGTAAATATAAATGAAACTTAAACCAAAGTATTATAAATTATTTCACGTTTTATTACCTTAATGTTATAGAGAGCTTGATTCTTGTTGCTATCAGGCATGTGATGCCATGATTCGTAGTTGATGGGCAACATATTGGCATTTCGTGCTATAATGCCTAAATAGCCTGCCAAAAGTCGAGCTTCTGATCAAACAGGTTGACCATGACTATTTCTATTTACTTTGACACGCTCGACAGGATTTAAGTTGTATAAATCTTTAAGTAGCGTACGTTCTCGACCTCTGCGTGTCCCACCACTTTCAGCTGAAAAATAATATATTATTATATTGAAATTGAGAAATACGAGCAATAATAAAAGTCTATACGCACGTAAAATAAACTTAACATTACATTGAAATTCTGCAGGCTCGTCAAGTGTCTCCGGCACATTCGAAGATCCAATAGCTGTTTGCTGTTCACTATTTCCTTCTTCCGAATTTGGAGTATTCTAGACTAAGGGTGAGTATTCGATCGAGTCGAGTCAAATCAAGTCAAAAAATTTCGAGTTAGTCGAGTTGACGAATCCTATTTTAGCAACCGAACTCAATTTGAATTTTTTTTGAATCGGATCGAATCGAGTCAAAAAATTTCAAGTCAAGTCGATTCGAGTTGACGAATCCTATTATTTATACTCAATGTTGCATTTACATGAACCGGTTATTTAATTAGTAAACGGAGTATAAAATTATTTAACTACATAAACAATGTAATGGTTTTGCCTTTAACTTAATGAGTAAACATTTATCAAAACAACGTAGTTTTGCCTTTTAACTTAATGGTTTTGACTTTTAATTTTAGAAAAGGTAAACATTTATCAAAATGGCGTAGTTTTGCCTTTTCTTATTCGGATTTTCGGATAACTCGAATTGCGTAATTCATATTCGAGTTAAATCGAAAAACTTAATTTTTTATTCGAGTTGATCGAAATAACTTGATTAACTCAAATAACTCAAACTATTTAATTCAAAATTTAAAAATTTTATCGAGTTTTTCGAATCGAATCGGATTTTTCTCACCCCTATTCTAGACAATACTTAAATTTCGTAATTTTCTTCTACGCATTTTTCCTGCAATACACATAAAATAGTTGAAATTTTAGTAACAAATAACAACAATAATAGTACATATAAAATAGTTAAATTATATAACATGACCAATACTAAAATTATAATATTACATATATTTAAAAAATCGTAAAATCTTACTACATCATAATTCGTAAATATCTTCGTCCACGTCCTGACGAACCCATTGAAATTGTGTACTAGTACTAGGGATATTTTCATTTAAGTTTTGTTCTGGAAAAGGAAAAGTTTCTAATCTTTCGACGATGTCATCTCTACTTCCATTGCCCATGTCAACTAAGTCTCTAGGGGTGTTTCGGAGTACAACGTACCAACCCTCATCAGTTGGATCTTTCGAGTAAAAAACTTGCTTCACTTGAGAAGAAAATACATACGGCTCATCTATCAATTGTTGTCCAGTGTGAATCAATCGAGAGAAGTTCACCATTGTAAAACCAAATTAATCTTGTTTAATTCCACGAGCTGTATTAACATCAGCCCAATCACCTCGAAATAAGACAGCTTTCCATTTTCCATAATAATCCAACTCAATTATGTCAGTAAGAAGTCCGTAATACTCCACATTCCCCTCAACTGGATTACTGTCCCTAGCACTAGCATAACTTGTAATTGAAGAATTAACAACAATTCCCCAATTTTGGGTTCTCCTCAGTCTCTCGTGATATTTTGTATGAAATATGAATCCATTGATGAGGAAGGCACTATATCTTTTCACTATTCTATTTGGACCTTGGGAAAGCCATTTAACTTCGCCATTTACTTCATTCCAACTCAAACCTATTGAATCGAAAGTAAATTGAGTAATTATAAATGTTATGAGATAACATTATTACTTGTCAATGAAAGCTTCAATTGCATACCGTTTGGCTTAACCGTTCATGAAATGATTCTGTGAACAACTTATTAATTTCTCGTTGTTGTAATCTTCGGGACCGTGAACGAGGTCTCAATATTTGTTTGTACTCACTATGTTAAAAAAAGGATATAGATGTGCTTGGACCTATTGAATCATAATGGTTCCATTGAATCGTAATGAAAAAGAAAATATCGATGTGCTTGGACCCACGATCTATCATCTAATTATGTAATTTCAACTTTACCGATTGGTTCTCCGATACTTTTGAAATAAATAAGTTTCGGCCAAGTTATGATCTGTGAGCCCAACATTTCTACTTGGTCTGTTCATTCTTGTTTCAACATCTTCCAAATATCTTGAATAGAAAGTCGTACATTCCTCTGCCAAGTAGCCTTCAGCAATTGATCCTTCCGGATAATGCTTTTTGCGGCAGTAAGACTTCAATTTGGATAGGAACCTAAACACGATATACAACATTATCAAAAGTTGCAACTAAAGGCATTGAGGTGAATGAAGGAATAATTTACAAATAAATTAACACCTTTCTATGGGATACATCCATCGGTAGAAAACGGGTCTACCAAGTATTGCTTCACGAGGGAGATGAATTATCAAGTGCACCATAATAGTAAAGAAGGAAGGAGGGAAGATCTTCTCCAGATTGCATTAAGTCAATGCGGCTCGATCTTGTAGTGTCTTAAGTTCTTGAACATCCAAAACTTTGCCACAAATGCCTTTCATTATATTGGATAGTTCAATTACACAAGACGTCACCTTTTTCGACATACAACACCGCATAGCAACTGGCAGTAAATCTTGCATCAAGATGTGATAGTCATGTGATTTTAAGGCATATAGTCTTCAATCTTTAAGACTCACACATCGAGATATATTTGATGCATACACATATGGGACCTCTATATCCTTCAACACCATACAGAACACTTCTTTCTCCATCTTCGACATTGAAAAAATAGAAGGCGACAATCGATATTTCCTATTCGGAAGTGCTTGGGGATGAAGCTCACGCTGAATTCCCATGTGGACTAAATCAAGTCGACTCTGAAGATTGTCTTTCGATTTTCCATCAACATTCAAAATAGTCCAAATGATGTTCACGCAGACATTTTTCTCAATGTGCATGACATCAAGATTATGTCGTAAAATGTTATGCTCCCAATAAGGCAACTAAAAAAATACTTTTTTTTTTCCACAAGTCCGCCTCATTAGGATAATCCTCTTCATCAAATTCATCACTGGATTCATCCCTTGATCTTCTATTTCTTTGCGTGTTGGGCGGTTGATTCATCTTCCCATAAATGAAATTCATATCTTTCAACATGAACAAGATTTCAGATCCACCAGTCTGCGAAGGAGCTTCTCTAAACTCTTTAGTACTGTCAAACAGAGTACTCTGAAATCTAAATCTATGATTTCACGGTAACCACCGACGATGCCTCATGTAAGAGAACTTCTTCCCATTATATAACCATTACGAACATGTTTGCGCAGCACAACAAGGACAAGCATAACGTCCCTTGGTACTCCAACCAAATAAATTGGCATAAGCCGGGAAGTCATTAATAGTCCACATCAAAGCTGCATGTAAATTAAAGTTCTCCTTTCTCAGTACATCATATGTCTCAACACCAGCCCATAATTGTTTTAACTCTTCAATAAGTGGCTGCAAATAAATGTCAATATCATTCCCGAGACCTTTCTCTCTAGGGATAACCATAGATAAGATAAAGGATGATTGTTTCATGCAAATCTATGGAGGCAAATTGTAAGGAACAAACACCACAGGCCAAGTACTGTACGCAGTGCTCATGATTTTGTAAGGATTAAATCCATCAGATGCTAGCCCAAGCCTCACACTCCGAGGATTGCTTGCAAAGCTTAGAAATTTGGAGTCAAATGATTTCCAAGCTAAAGAATCCGCAGGATGCCTTAACAATCCATCATTGGTTCGTCCATCATGGTGCCACGTCATAGACTCGGTTGTCTTCGACGACATGAAAAGCCTTTGAAGCCTTGGTATTAGCAAAAAATACCGCAAAATCTTAACTGGCTTCTTTCTTGACTGTGCATCGTTTTCATCCTCGTTACCATCTTCTGTATTTCTATTCACCTACTGGGATTGACCGCATACATGACATCACTGTTGGTTTTTCTGGTCCCTTAATACAACATGCCATCATTTGGGCAACTATGAATTTTTTTGTACCCAAGGCCTAAATCTTTTATCAGTTTCTTCATGTCTTTGCATGATTGAGGGATTTTCGCAAACGGGGACATTTCTCTCAAAAACTCTAACAGCATTGTCAAAGAGTTTCCGGTCCACCCTCCCAAACATTTTAAGTGAAAAAGTTGAATACAGAAAGACATTTTTGAAAATTTTGATCCCTCATAAAGTTCTTCATTCATTTCACCAAGTAACGTGTAGAACTTTGCCGCTTCTTCATTTGGCTATTCATCAGGTACAATTCTTCCCGTTTCGGTGAAAATATTTCCACCAAAATTATAATCATCAGTTGCACCCAAGTCAGGTGGAAATGATTGCAAACCATCACTGCGCATATTAAATGCATCCCGCAACATACCTTCCATGTCATATTCTCTAACATTCTGATTGTAAGCACTATGAGGATAACCCAGATTCATCATTGAAGAGGCTCCAGTAGATGTACACTCTCCATGAAAAATCTATTTTTTATACCCCTAGACAAAGCCATCAACAATTAGATGTTCGTAGACAACTTCACGATAATGCCAATTGATATTGCAAGACTTCTTACACGGGTAAAGAATCATATTCTCTTGGCTTGCATTTTGAAATGCAAAATTTAGAAAAGTTTCTACTCCATTTCGATAGCCGTTGCTAACCCTTGACAAATTCATCCAACTCCTATCCATTTCGTAGTTGTTGAAGCCTAAAGTTGACAATAAATTACACGGGTAAGTTATGATATGATATATATTTATGTATCATGTAAGTTATGTAAGTTATGTAAGTTATGAAATTTGATCTTAAAATTATGTAAGTTATGAATTATGTAAGTTATCTTAAAATTATGTAAGTTATGAAATTTGATCTTTAAATTATGTCAGTTATGTATTATGCAAGTTATGTAAATTATGTAAGTTATGGAATTTGATCTTAAAATTATGTTAGTTATGAATTATGTAAGTTATGTAAGTTATGTATGTTATGTAAATTACGTAAGTTATGAAATTTGAACTTTAAATTATGTCAGTTATGTATTATGCAAGTTATGTAAATTATGTAAGTTATGGAATTTGATCTTTAAATTATGTAAGTTACGTATTATGTAAGTTACGTAAATTATATAAGTTATGAAATCTGATCTTAAAATTATGCAAGTTATGAATTATGTAAGTTATGTAAATTATGTATGTTATGTAAATTATGTAAGTTATGAAATTTGAACTTTAAATTATGTCAGTTATGTATTATGTAAGTCATGTACATTATGTAAGTTATGAAATTTGATATTTAAATTATGTAAGTTACGTATTATGTAAGTTACGTATTATGTAAGTTATGTAAATTATGTAAGTTATGAAATTTGAACTTTAAATTATGTAAGTTATGTAAATTAAGTAAGTTATAAAATTTAAACTTTAAATTATGTAAGTTATGTAAATTTGAACTTTAAAATAAATTAAAATATTAAACAAAAATTTCGTGATTAAAATAAAATAAATTATTTAAAATATAACTTTAAATACAATTTATTTAATTAGGTAAATTAAAAATAAAAGAAAAGAAAACAAAATATTTTTCGTGATTAAAATAGCATAAAATAAAAAAAGATAAATAAGAAGGAAATCATATAAATATTTGTATAGTTTGGACCAATTTAACCAAATGTTAAAATTATAAACAATTTAATAAAGGAATAAAAAATGTCATTGTATAACTTAATAAACTGGTGGTAAGAAAGAACGTAATTTTTAATAAGGAAAAGACCATTTGAGCCAATTGCTTGTCACGTTTGTGGTGAGAAATTAAGGGTTTTTTAAGTTACAAATCAAAACCAATTATTATATTCATAAAATTTATTGAATTTTATTCGATTAAATCGAAAATTGAATAGCTTGTCGATTTGATTTTAAATTGAGAAATAATATAGATTAAACTGATTAAAAATCGTCAAAATTATATTTATTAATTATTTTGGATAATTGATAAAATTTTGGTCCAACAAATTATTTTTTAGTCCAATTGTCAAACCCAAACAATGATCCAACATGAATAAAAATAATTAAATTAATATCATGCATTATACATAAATCACTAACAACAATTAATATACTAAAAAGCTATAACTAAGTGCCACAACCAGTTGAAACAATATAAAATGAAACTATATCTTGAAATGATAGAGCAATATATATAATTAAGTATTCAACTTAAAACCAATTGGCAATAAAAGGAAAGGCTCAGCTTTAATGTAAGATTCAAATAAAAAAAAATCATATTTACTAATAAATCAAATAAAAGCATTGACCTGAGAAATCCAGTGACAGGGAAAATGCTGGAAAAAAGACCAATTTAAAGGTTTTTTTTTGTAATAAATCAAATTTTCAAAAACAAAACTTACCGAAAAAAAATCAATCAAGCTAGTAAAACTTCTAGAATGAACATAAAAAAAAAAATCACCAGCAATCACATTCCCAAATTAATCCAAACGAAAAAAGAAGGTAGAAAAATTAAGAAACATGAAAACAAATAAATTGAAAAGGAAAATTTAAGAGCAAATAACCTTGTTAATTTTCAGACAAGCAGGCCAGATGTCAATGGCTGTGGTGTATTTAGTTGCACCAAATATTAATTCAGGTGCTTGATAGTACTTAGAACAGATGTAAGATTATAAGATTAGCACCAAATATTATTAATTCATGTGAACCAAATATAAAAACTTTATCAATATCAGTACCAAATATTAATTCGAAAATTAAATGGAAGCTTCAGTTGAACCAATAGTTGCACTGCACTAGTACCAATTAGGTTCGACTAAACAAGCAATCACTTCTCAAACCAAACAAGTTTAAAGCAAATATCAATCTACATCCACTACAACAAAACAGACTTAAGTCCAAACATAATGTACAAAAAACTTAAAACATAATGTAAAATGAATGCAAAAAAGATGAACAACAAGTTATTTAAGTCCAAATTAGGTATCATCATCACAAAGGTGCTTTAGACATCAAGACACATAAAGATAGTCCTAAATTCAATAGTAGTGTACACATAAGGATATTTCATTATTTGTATAAAAATCGTCAGCATTTAAGCACCAATTTGGACAACAATTATACGACTGAATTAAAAATCGACAGCAATTATGCAGCAATTTGGACAACAAATTTTCCAAAATCATCATGATATAACTGTTATTGATCAGAATTTTGAACTAAAACGTACCTTAATAATTTCAAGATGCTGGTCTACTCCACTCTCACCAAGAAACAGAGGCTGCAGTCAGAAAAATAGTATTTGTTAAGTAATTTAAAGGGAAAATGAATATAAATAAGCAAAAAAAAAAAAAAAAAACAACGAAACATGTAGCTGCCCAAGCAATATTTCAACCAAAACACAGCCAGCAGGCCACATGTCAATGGCTGTGGTGTATTTATTTGCACCAAATAGTAATTCAGATGGTCGTTAGTACCTACAACAGATGTAAGATTATAAGAGTAGCACCAAATATTAATTTTGTTGAACCAAATATAAAAACTTTATTAATATCACTACCAAATATTAATTCGAAGATTAAATGGCAGCTTCAGTTGAACCAACAATTGCAGGAGGAGTAGGAAGCAGTAATTGAAATACAGACAACATTAACATCAAATTTGACATATAATCATCCAATTCGGTTCTACTCAAAGGACCAACAAGTTAACCATTTAACATCAAAAGTCATCATCGAAAGTTAAAAAACCCGACTGCTCTTTGCGCAATAATCGAACATGTAGGAAGACTTACACGGTGATGCAGCAGAGTGTCGAAGGCGATGAGACAGAGGAAGGTCGACGGTGATACGGCAGAGGGAACATCGCCAGTGACGAAGCAGATGGTCGGACGAAGATTTTAGGAGTTAGGGATTTAGGGTAATTTTTGAGGGGAAAACAATAAGGTTAGGGAGTTAGGGATTTAGGGTATACAATTAGGGGAAAACAATAAGGGATTTTGGGGTTGGAGTGGGGATAAAATCGAGCATACAAAAACGGCGCCGTTTTGCTCAAAATCAAAATACATTTTGTGGTGTTTGTACACTAGCGCCACTAATGCTTGACTTTTAGCGGCGTTTATTCACTAGCGCCATTAAAACTTTTTGTGCATTTTGACAAAGCGACGTCGTCCAGCTAATAAGGGGTTTCGGGAATGGATGAAACAAAAACGGCATCGTTTAAACTTTACATTTTGTGGCGTTTATTCCCGATCTTTCGTGACGTTTTCCATAAAAATGCCGCTAATGCCACAACAAACGCAACTGAAACGACTCTGTTTAGCTAAAGTGATATGTTTTTGCGGTGTTTTTTTGTCAAAAACGCCACTAATGTCTTTCATAGTAATAAATTTTAATAGTTTAATTATTTCTTAAATTCCTTTTAAACTAAGTTTGCTTTGTTTCAAACAATATACCTAATTTGTAAAAAATTAATAATTGTGTACGAAATTAATTTTAAAAAAATGAAACCAAACCCTAAACCCTAAAACCATTAACCTTAAACTTTAATTAAACCCTAAATATATATATTACAACGTACAAAGTTATTAAAGAAGAATATTATTTCTTACTTACCCTAAAATAAATTTATTTTTTGTCATTTTTATCAAAATCCCTAACCATTAAACCCTGATACCCTAACCTTTAAAACCATAAACACTAAAACCCTAAACCTTAAACACTAAATCCAAAACAATAAACTTTAAAACACTAAACCCTAAACCCTAAAAAAGTAACAAACCTAAACCATAAACTTAACATACTAACCATTAAACCCTAAATCATAGACCTTAAACCTTAATTATTAAACCCAGAACCCAAAGATAGATTTAATCAATATTAAGCACTGCTTCCACAATTGATTATAAACATAAGCTTTTACATTCATATCTATGTACACATCAACATCCATATGAATTTATTAGGGTTTAAGGTTTTACGATTTAGGGATTAGTGTTTAGGGCTTATGTTTTTAGAGTTTAAGCTTTAGGCCGGGTTTAATATTTAAGCCACTAACCCTTAAACACTAATACCGCTAATGCCGCTAATGGTGTAGTTTATATTTTTTATTAAGTCAGTTTCAAATATCAAAGTAAAATATAATTCAAAACAAAAATAAGAAATAATTATGAAAATTAAATCGGATCAAATCGAAACGAGTGTTGGTTACCCTACACAAAAATGGCTGCTCAACTTTTTATGGCGTTTGTACCAAAAACGCCGCTATTGCTCAGTTTTTTGCCGCGTTTTCAGAAAAATGCCACTGTTGCTCAGTTTTTAGCAGTGTTTTTAGGACAAACGTCGCTATTGCTCAGTTTTTAGCGGCGTTTGCTCAGTTTTTTGCGGCGTTTTCAAAAAAACGCCATTGTTGTTCAGTTTTTAGCGGCATTTTTAGGACAAATACCGCTATTACTCTATTTTTAGCGGCGTTAGGAACGCTGCTATTTCTCTGTTTTTAGCGGCATTTTGACAAAAAAATGCCGCTATTTCTCAGTTTTTTGCGGCATTTGAAATAAAACGCCGCTAAAAATCTGTTTTGCTGCAGTCTCTACCCAAAATCCAACAAAAATGGTGAAAGATACGGTAATTCCAGGTTTTAAGGATTGAAATCTCAGAAAGAGTTAGAAATCATTTTTTACTTTGCTGAACTCAATTGAATTTCATCAAGAATTAATGAAAAATTGCTTGTAGACATTTGAGACAAAATGTGCAACTATCATGAAAATGGAACTAACTCAACCGTTCCCTTATTTGGTCTTTTCAAATGGTCTATTTGCTCTTAGACCCTTGGGCCAATCACCTAATAAGAACCTCACCTCTTTCTAATTATAAATAAATATATATATATATATATATATAGTTTTTTAGACATTTGCCCCAACAATTTTGAATCTCTTACAAAATAGTCCATATCTCAAAAATTCTAACTATCTAATTATTACTAATTTATGAACAATTATTAATTATCACCCACTAATTATGAATCATAAAATCGACCCGATACTCGTTCCCTGAAGCATTTCAATTTAACTCCCTAGAGCATTTCGAATTACCAATTCCGACGCCAAATCAAACATTTTCTACATCAGAAAATTTCAGGTTGTTATATTTTGAGTAGTTTTGGAATAGTTTTTCTTGGCTTAGACTTTTCTTTTAATTTCCTTGCATTTTCCTTTTCGGTTTTTTAAGAACTATATTAGTTTATAATAAAAAAATAGTTTTTTTAATTTCTTGCAACTTGCACTTGGTCTCAAAGAACTAGGGATTGATGAGGAAAATGCATGAGATTAAGCTTGTGCTTCACCAACCCTGAGCCATTATAACATTATTAAGTATCTCTTAACCTTGTTTATTATTTTATGTTTCAAAGGGGTTAATGGTTTTGCATGCTTCATATCTATGTCTAGCAAAATTTGTCATGTGGGTAATGGTTTGAATATGTATGTGAGGTGGTTTTAGGCTTGCTAGTTGGCTATGAATGTGATATACTTGTTAATTAGGTGGACTTAAAAGCTACTCAAACGTGACGATTTTAAGTGTAATTAAGTTTCGAGAAAACATATGAGGTGACTTTTAGTTAACTAGCTAATTAACAAATAGAACACCATACATCGAAAGAATTGATATATGTTAACTTGAAAAGTGAGAACTACAAGTTAAAGGTGATTGCCACATTCAAAACGAATCGAGAGAGTGTTAGGATGTGAGGATCGTATTGCCACACTTGTTAGCTACCAATTAAGCTTAGAATCACTAAAGTAGGCTATTCACTACTTTATCATCCAAGTAGTAGTAATTTATGATTACATTTTACTAGTGTTTGAAAGAAAGAAAAAGTTATTTATGATTACATTTTAGAAAAATGAGAAGTTTTCTTAAACAATAAATAATTTATTTTTAAATATTATAGAAAAAAGTTGTATTGTGTAGTAATTATTAGCAATAATATCAAAAGATCAATCCCAAATTGATAACCTCTATAGTAGCATATCGATTGAAGTAATAATGAAACTTCAATAGGTAAATTTGTACAATTAATGTTTTTATTTTAAAATGAGACCAAGGGCTACCGAGGTGTGATGACATGAACTGGTGTGGTTCAAATTCAATATTTCTCTTCATTCATTTATCTCTTGGTTGGCAATGCTCACTAGCTTGCCAACAGATGATAGATTACTCTATTGGGGGAATGAATATCGATAAATTAGGTTTGCTTTGCAAGAGAGAATGAGAGTATCGATTTTTATGAGCCAGGTCGAGGCTCGGCTCTAAAAAAAAATTTTTAGTTTATTTAATTCCGCTCAAATAATTAGTTTTATTGTTGAAAATATATTATTTAAATTTAATTATAAAAATATAAATTTATTTATTTTATATATTTTTATTATTTCTAAACAATAAAACAAATCAGATCAAGATTGAAAGCCTGTTCTAAAATGAGATTGTCTGCAGATACTCAAAACTAAGCTAGTAGCGAGTATTAGAGCTTTGTGAGATTTGAAGACAAGCTGCACACCTGGAACTAGAGGTGCAAAGGGTTCTTAGGCATGCATTAAAGGTAAAGCTTCGATTATGATAATTCTTCCTATGGCTTGGATTACATTGAAAAGCAACAGACTGTATAAAAGAACAACAAATGGTGAAAACGTAATCCTAGAGCATAGTCTTTAGATAGTTTCGACAACGTTACGAGGCTTAAAATCAATAAAGATAGGTATGGTGAATCTGTAATGCTTGGAAAGTCCATTTGAATGCACAATGAGATTAGTTTTAGTGAGCTTAAAAACATCAATGTCAAAGAAATAAATATTTAGATTTAAATGCAGATGAAAAAATATCATTAAGATATTATTAGACTAAAAATTGCATTTAATAAAAAAGTTAATTTTTTTTACCAATATCAGAGAAATACTTTATTTTTATTTTTTTTGAAAATTAATGTGCTTTCATTTTTACTTAGCTAAATACAGAGGTGGAGACGAGCTTTAGACACCCCAATATGGTAAAAATACTTTTTTGATCTTTAAAAATTTTGTAGATACAAATTAATATAATGATAAATTTAGATTTTGATTCTTAAAATTTATTATTCATTTTTAACCCATTAAAACATGTACTACTCAGTTCCTTCTGGGTAAGTCCTCAACTTTCCTAAAAAATAAAATTTTAGCATATCATTGTTCATTTGCTTCCAAAAAAAAAAAAAAAAAACAGAGAGTGAAAATGACAATAACTAGAGAAAACAAAAATATTAGGATAAAAAAGATGTCCCTTATTCTCATTGACCTCAAACATATATGGACAGATCCAAGACTCTTATTAGAAATAAACTTTTATATGTGTACAAATCAAGATTTCCTATACAGAGTAAGTTACCAAAAATACAGCAACTAATATAGCTAAAGATCCTAGAATATCATTCCTTTAATTGCTGCACAAATTATGTTGTTCGAAATTTCCTTAACACCCCTCTTCAAGTTGGAGCATGAAGATTTGAAATGCCAAACTTGCCAAGAAGAAACTGAAATTGATTAGTGCCCAAAGCTTTAGTGAAAATATCATCAAGTTGGAGAGAATAACACACATGAGCTATTTCAATATTCTCGTTTTCTATCTCCTCACAAATAAAATGGCAATAAACTTAGATGTGTTTCGTACGCTCATGATATAGAGGATTTGCTGCAGTATGTAAAGCGAATTGACTATCATAGTACACACACATGGAACCAAAATGACCGGCACCAAGAAATAGCAACAAACCCTTCAACAATTTAAGTTCACAAGCTGCAGTAGTCATTGACTGACATTTTGCTTTGGTAGAGGAGCGAGAAACTGCCTGTTGTTTCTTGGTTTTCCATGAAACATGAGATTTTCCCAAAAGAATAAAATAATCTGTCAAGGAGCGTCTTGTCAATGGACAACTCGCCCAATCTGAGTCACAATCAGCATACAGATTGAGATTAGAATTTGCTCACAAAAGAATTCCCTGTCCAGGATTACCCTTCAAATATCGTACTACTAGTAATGCTTCTTCCCAATGAGCCTTCTTTGGTTGCTGCATAAATTGAGCAAGAATATGGACACAGTAACTCAATTTAGGTCGTGTAATAGTTAAATAGATTAGTCTTCCTACCACCTGACGATATTGAACGGGGTCATGAGCATCCTTCTCTTCTACAAGAGCAAGTTTATGATTCTGCTCAAGTGGAGTTTTCGTTGGCTTAGCTCCCAGCCAATTGACATTAGAGATGATATCCAAGGCATACTTTTGTTGACAGAGAAAAATCCCTTCAGCATTTCACGCCACCTCCATGCCCAAAAAATATTTCAACTGTCCCAAATCCTTCATATAGAAACATTTGCTCAAATACTACTTGAATTGTTGCACAGCCTTAACATCATTACCTGAAATAATGAGATCATCCACATAAACTATAACATGTATTTGCACGTGTCGTTTGCGGAAAGCAAACAATGAATAGTTTGAGCAAGATTGATGAAAACCATACTCCTTCAAATAATTTGCTAGCTTAGCAAACCAACAGCGTGGTGCCTGGCGCAAGCCATATGAAGTCTTTCAAAGTCTACACATTTTTCCAGGACTTCCAGAGGCAAAACCTGGTGGCATTTTCATGTAACCTTCCTCGTTCAAATCTATGTGCAAGAAAGCATTCTGCACATCCATTTGATGCAGTTCTCAGTTCTTTGCAATAGCCACTGCGAGAAAAGTACGTATAGTGGCCATCTTTGTGGTGGGAGAAAAAGTTTCATTGTAGCCGATACCCTCTTTTTGATTATTTCCAAGAACTACCAATCGAGCCTTGCATCGTTCAATGCTTCCATATGAATTATATTTTATTATGTACACTCACTAATTGCCAATAGCCTTTTTTCTAAAGGGCAAGTCTTCCACCGTCCAAGTCTCATTATCTTCCAAAGCTTGAATCTATTTTCTCATAGCTTCTTGCCATCGTTCGTCTCTCACTGCTTCATTATAAGTTGGTTCTGAACCTGTAGTGATGCTTGCCAAGAAGGACCGATGCTATAAAGAAAACTTATCACAATTGACAAAATTGGCTATTGGGGTAAGACATACCTGATGAAGGGATTAGAGAGATGAACTCTGCGAGGAGATGAATCTCACATAATCCTTTAGACGAGTGGATAACTGTTTAACAAAATGTCCTCGACCCAATAGGTGTTCTACAAGCACACCCTCTCTTTCCGAATTTTCTTCCCTATTTTCGACAACTATGTCTCCAAAATTTTCCTCACCAATAAGACTGTCTTCAAGAGGTTTCTCGTTGTCCAATACCTCTTGCTCTTCTTTAAAAGTTTCCCAATCCTTATACATGTTAGGCCCATCTATAATTCTAGTGGAATTATCACTTGCAAACACATGTGTAGCATATGAAAAATTTGTTTCTACAAACATCACATCCTTTAAGACTAGATACTTGGAAGTTTCTAAATCATATACTTTCCATCATTTCTTGTCAAAAGGGTACCTCACAAAAACACACCTACGACTTCTACTGAAAAATTGATCTTTATCTCTAAGTCGTTTATACACATAACAAAGACACCCGGAAGTCCTAATATGATTATAGGAAGGGGGCTGTCCAAAGAGAATTTCATAAGGAGTTTTTCCCTTCAAAACTTCAGATGGTGTTTGATTGATTAAGTATCCAGCGGTAAGAATGCATTCATCCCAAAAATCAATTGGCAAGTGTGTCTGAAACATCAAAGCTCTCGCCAGATTAAGTATGTGACGATGTTTTCTCTCGACACATCCATTCTGTTAGGGAGTTCCTACACAAGAAGTTTGATGCAATATGCCATGCTCATCCAAATATTCTCTTAGATAAACAAATTCATTTTTGTTATTGATAAACCAAAACAGTAACATATTTTAATCCCACATTTAGCATACTTTTGGATGATTTAAGCCTTGAATTGTGTAATTTGGTGCTCTTAATCCTTTGTTTTCATGTTTTATACTTAGAAGAGCACTGGATGATGAAAAGGACGGAAAACGGGCCCAAAACGGAGTAAATGGGCCATATCATGAAATCCACACGGCCTGAGCCCAAGACCACACGGCCGTACCTCATTCAACAGCCTCGTACACAGCCTGGCCACGATGAATCTTGTTATGAACTAAACCCTCAGATACCTGAGGGGGATGAAACCTAAGATGAATCTTGTTATCGTTTGCTGAACTATATGATAAATATTTGACTTGTTCTTAATTATGTGTTCTTAATTCTTGTGTTGATATTACCGGGATATTAATTCAAGTATGATGTGCTTAGGTGGAGGAGCAAAAGTCCCTGCCTAAGAGTAGATCTAGCATAATTAAGCGGAGTTGATCGCACGCCTAGAGATAGGGTGACGAGATTTTGCCGGATTAGGGTGAAACCTAATATGGCAGTCCATAGATCGAGTTAATGCAATTCTAGGGGTTTTAATTAGAAAGAGATTTCAATTAATCAACTTAGGGTTAGACATTAGTCACCTCGAGAGAGGGATTAATATACGTTAGGGAATCCTACGGATCAGGTTAAATGAATAAATCATCTGGTTCAGAGTTAGGTAACAAGTGAAGTCTAGGTGGATTCTTCCTTGGGTATTGTCTTAATCAATTGGTTTTTCTTAAAGTTATTTTCCCCAATTCATTCTTTTTTTCTTTGCATCTTTAGATTAGTTGATTAGTTAATTTTAGATTAGATAAAAATTCATTTAATTCTTAGGCTAAATAATAAAAAGAGAGTTAGTATCAGTACTTTTGGTTCCTTTGGGTTCGACAATCCGGTCTTGCCTTAACTATACTATTGTTCGATAGGTGCGCTTGCCTCACATCGTTGTCATAGTTAGTTTTCAGGTTCGATCATTCTTTATATAAATTTTAAGACTTTGACATCGCATAAAACAATGATCAGTTATCACTCCTAATAGTTTTCACACCCTTCTTAAACTATCTTTTAATCATAGCAATGAAATTTGATAAATCGTAAAAGTAACATATTTTAATCCCACATTAAGCATATTTTCGGATGATTTTTTCCTTGATTCATGTAAAAAGGTGCTTTTAATCCTTTCTTTTCATGTCTTATACTCAGGAAAGCACCCGAGGATGAAAAGAACGTAAAACAGGCCCAAAACGAAGTAAATGGGCGATATCACGAAATCCACACGGCCTGAGCCCAAGTCCACATGGCCATGCCTCATTAATCTACTGGAACACGGCCTAATCATGATCTACATGGCTGTGCCCCATTCAACAGGGTCGAACACGGCCTGGCCACGACTTACACGGGCGTATGTTATCGGCGTGTCCCTGCCGCGGCCAAGAGAAGTTTTACTCGAATTTGGATACTTGGAGGCAAAGAAACACATTCCAAAGCCTATTCAAACACCTTAGTAGGAATTCTACTTGAATTAGGATACTTAGGGACCAAATAAGGCATCTCAAAGTCTATACAAACACCTAAGGGGGCAACTTGAAGGGGGGTTCGGTAGAAGCCGGAACGGGCGACTAGCTAGGCCAAGGAGTCGAGCCTAAAAGGTCAGATTTGTGGGAATCACTCAAGGATAGCCAGTTGATCCATCTCAAAAAGCCAGAATTCTACTCAAAACGGCGGATCTCTCATTCAATTCCTTCAGGGAGTTTTAAGGATCTCTTATGTTTTGTTTTATCTTTTCTTCTGAGATGTTTTCTTGTATTGTCATGAACTAAACCCTTCAGATACTTGAAGGGGATGAAACCTAAGACGAATCTTGTTATTGTTTTCTGAACTATATGATAAATACTTGATTTGTTCTTAATTATGTGTGCTTAATTCTTGTGTTTATATTTCCGGGATATTAATTCAAGTATGATGTGCTTAGGTGGAGGAGCAAAAGTCCCTGCTTAAGAGTAGATCTAGCATAATTAAGCGGAGTTGATCGCACGCCTAGAGATAGGGTGACGAGATTTTGCCGGATTAGGGTGAAACCTAATATGGGAGTCCATATATTGAGTTAATGCGATTATAGGGGTTTTAATTAGAAAGAGATTTTAATTAATCAACTTAGGGTTAGACGTTATTCGCCTCGAGAGAGGGTTTAATATACATTAGGGAGTCTTACGGACCAAGTCAAGTGAATAAATCGTCTGGTTCAGTGTTAGATAACAAGTGAAGTCTAGGTGGATTCCTCCTAAGGGTATCGTCTTAATCAACTGAGTCTTCCCAACAGTATTTCCCCCAATTTATTCTTTTTGTCTTTGCGTCTTTAGCTTAGTAATTAGTTAATTTTAGATTAAACAACAACTTCACTTATTTTAGGCTAGATAATAAAAAGAAAGTTTGTATTAGTACTTTTAGTTCCTTTAGGTTCGACAATCCGGTCTTGCCTAAGCTATACTACTGTTCGGTAGGTGCACTTGCCTTAAATCATTGTCAGAGTTAGTTTTCAGGTTCGATCATTCTCTTTATAAATTTTAAAACTCGACAAAACAACGATCAAGTTTTTGGCGCCATTGCCGGGGAACTAAAATATTAAGAAAGCTCTATTTTTATTACTTTAGCCATTTTTTTATTGTAATTTATTTTCATTATTATTTTTTATTTTTTTTTTACTTTGCTAAATTTTCTTTTATTTGATTTTGGCAGATAGAGGAGATGTCACTAAATAACTATCAGTGGTAAGTTATGAGGACAAAGCCAACAAAAGCAGTCGATATCTACACCCTCGACCCAGTACCCATGCTATCAAATCAGATAGAGCTTTTAAGTAAGAAAATTGACATTTTATGTGGTTCCTCTTAGGTATATCCAGTTATGCAGTGGGAAACAAACGGAGGCGTGGCGAATCCCGAGTACCCACCCTACGGACATGGCATGGAAAGCGAACAAGTCAACTATATGGGTAACTATGCTAGACCTCAAAATAATTTTTATGATAACACTTATAATTCAGGTTGGAGGTACCATCCCAATTTCTCGTGGGATGATCAAAGTAGCCAAAGACAAGAACTTCATCCAAATTTTCAACAACCACCTCACCAATAGGAGGATAAGTCAAACCTTGAAGAGATGCTGGCAAAATTTATAGTAAACACAGAAACACGCCACCGAAATATAGAAACGAAACAAGAAGCATCGATTCAAAGGATCGGGGATCAGTTAGGTCAGCTCGCTAAGCCGATCTTAGAACAACCACAAGAAATCTTGCCAAGCAACACTGAAACTAACCCAAAAGAGCAAATTCAAGCCATAACAGCTCATGACAGTGAAAGGTTAGTAGAATCTGACCCAAGGCAAGAGCTTGTGGTAAGTGAAGGTAAGGTTGAGGTAAGCCAGGATTTACCAAACCCGGTAATTACAGAGTACCAATCTCTTGTGCCATACCCTAATACGATAAAGAAAGACCACACAGAGGAACAATTCGGTAAGTCTCTTAAACTTACAAAGAAATTTCATATTAACTTGCCGTTTCTTGAAGCTCTTTCGCAAATGCCAGACCCTAGACCTCGTGGCGATAAAGAAGAAATTTATGAGGAACGAAGGTTGTGGATCGATGAACTAGACGAATGAAAGACACACCTCAATGAGAAACTAAAAACACACGAAGCAAAAACGAGGCGACTCCACGACGAACTTAATAATGGGACAAGCCAGCTTAAGATAGGAGATCAGGTACTCAAAATCTCCCCAGATGGAACAGTCGAGGTAACTAGTCCCAAAATCAGCACCTTTAAGGTAAACACTACTCGACTTAAATTTTATATCAATAATCGAATTGATCGCATGAGAAAGGATTTTCACCTCCTCAAACCACCATGACCATACGAATGAGAGGTAAAGTCTAGCTTAAGACTATAAATGAGCGCTTCTCGGGAGGCAACCCAATCACTAACCCCATTAGTTTTTACATTTTTTTTTATTTTTTTACTTTTATTTTTCCTTTTAGCACCTAACCATAAACTAACAAAAGTACAGATTTCCATACCACATGGCCTTGCACACGGCCATGGCCATGGCTGTGTGGCCACCACAGGAAGATACAAGGGCGGGGCCAACTACTAGATCCATAATTTCTATTTAACCCTTCTTTTTTCTCTCATTTTCCATTATTTATTTTTATTTTTATCTTTATCTTTATTTTTATTTTCATTTTATTTTCTTTATTATTTTGTTTTTATTATTCGTACCATTTAGATTTAGCTTAGGATACAATAAAATCAGGATGGCTGCTTCGAGGACTCAATTTCAAACGGTTCGAGACGCTTCCCCACGTTCACCTCAAATCCTATCCGGTTTCTTTTCATTGACTTCATCCAAAATCCAGGAAGTTTCACTTCTCTCCCCATCTTACAATTTTATGATCATTTTGATATTATCTATCTTTGTACATTGAGGGCAATGTACATCTTAAGTGGGGGGAGGGGGTGAATATTTATTTCGAAAAAGTGCCTAACTTTCTTCATTATTCTCAAATCCCTGAATGATATCTTGTCTTAAAGTGAGTTTTTCATATGATGATTAGAATGAAATTTCCTTTGATTTATGATTTCTATTGATATGTTTTGGATTAAGTTATTGATAATTGTGCATTGATGATTAAATTTGAAGGATACTAGAGAATCAAGCATGATAAGTCTATTTTCAAAATTTAAAATTTTTTTTTAGGTTGTCTACCTGAATCTGAATGTTACCTTGAAATTTGAAATTTACGAGGTTGATATCAAATACCCATAATGATCACTGAAATCAGAGTTTTAAATTTATAATGAATGAGATCGAACCTGAAAACTAACTCTGACAACGATTAAAGGCAAGTGTACCTATCGAACAGTAGTATAGCTTAGGCAAGACCGGATTGTCGAACCCAAAGGAACTAAAATTAATAATACTAACTTTCTTTTTATTATTTAGCCTAAAATAAAGTGAAGTTTCTTTAATCTAAATTAACGACTACTAAGCTAAAGACGCGAAGACAAAAAGAACGAATTGAGAAATAACTTGAAGAAAAACTCAGTTGATCATGACGATACCCTCAAGAAGAATCCACCTAGACTTCACTTGTTATCTAACACTAAACCATACGATTTATTCACTTAGTTTGATCCGTAGGACTCCCTAACGTATATTAAACCCTCTCTCGAGGTGAATAACGTCTAACCCTAGGTTAATTAACGGAAATCTCTTTCTCGAATAATAACCCTAGAATAGTAGTAAATCGATCTATGGATTCCCATATTAGGTTTCACCCTAATCCGACAAAATCTCGTCACCCTATCTCTAGGTGTGCGACCAACTCCGCTTAATTACGCTAGATCTACTCTTAGGCAGGGTCTATTCCTCCTCCATCTAAGCACATCAAATTTGGATTAAGCACACATAATTAAGAACAAACTAAGTATTTATCATATAATTCAGAAATCAATAACAAGATTCATCTAGGTTTCATCCCATTCAAGTATCTGAAGGGTTTAGTTCATAACAAATAAATAAAACATCTCAAGAGAAAAGATAAAACAAAACATAAGAAATCCCTAAAACTCCCTGAAGGAATTGAAGGAGAAATCCGCCGTCTTGAGTAGAATTCCGGCTTCTTGGGATGGATCAACTGGATAACTTCGAGTGATTCCCACAACTCTGAACTTTTCAGCTTGGCTCTTTAGCCTAGCTTCCCCACCTCCTTCAAGATGGTACTTAAGGGATTTATATAGGCTCTTGGAATGTGTTTCTTCGCCCCAAAGTATCCAAATCCGAATGAAATTGCTCTTTGCCACAATAGGGACACGGCCATGTCACACGCCCGTGTGACTAGTCTTTGGACCGTGTTCGGACTTCTTTAATGAAGCACGGCCGTGGGACTCGGGGGTAAGGCCGTGTTCTAGATGCTTGACAAGGCACGACCGTGTGGTCTTTGGGCCAGGACGTGTTGATTTCGTGATATGGCCCATTTACTCCGTTTTGGGCCCGTTTTATGCTCTTTTCATCCTCGGATGCTTTCCTTGGTATAAGACATGAAAAGAAAGGATTAAGAGCACATTTTTATATGAATTGAGGCTTAAATCATCCAAAAGCATACTAAATGTGGGATTAAAATATGTTACTATTACGGTTTATCAAATATCCCCACACTGAAGCTTTTGCTTGTCCTCAAGCAAAATTTTCAACTTACAATTAAGACAAACTTTCCATGATTCATAATTCCTATCAATAATGTCTCATCATAATTCATAGATAACTTATACATGGATGATCTAACTCGAAGAGTCCTAAAGATTCAAACAATCAAAGTCATACATTTGTAGTACAAAAACGTAGGTGTCTCCCCTTATCTAAATAATTACCTTTAATTCGAAATCAACAAGGATTGACGTCCTCACTAAAGATTCACTCAAATCACTCGAGGTGTTTAAGGTTCAAAATTAAGCTCTCAGAAGTCGAACTTGAAAAGTTAATCCCATAGGCTTGCCTGAAAATCAAATCTCCACCACTGTAATATGAGATGATACACAAATCAAAAGGTCTTTAACAGGGTTGTAACGGGGCTAAGGTTAAAGGTGTGGATAAAGGCTAAATTAGAGGGTTAGAATCGAGACTATCTTGACAAATTGCCTAACTAACAAAATTTGAACTAATCCTAAATGATTACATCAATTGAAAACTAATAATACCAACTTTTTCCTCAAGATGTGAAATTTTAACATGTAAGCTCATTTAATTATAGAACTAATAATGAAAATACTTTGATTTTCTTTAAGAACAAACTAATAATATTACATAATAATGAATGGATCTATTACTTAAAAATAACAGCTAGACAACACATCAAATCTAATCTCGATATAAGGGTAGTCAAAAGGAATGGTGATAACAAATACAAAGGTGTTTTGGGTTAATATTAGCTGGTAAGTAAAAAAAAAAAAAGGTTGTTAGGATCAACGGGGTTTACTAGGGGTTAATTGTTAAGGTAGGCTATTTAGTGGAGTGAGTGGGTTAAATCCTAGGTGCCTTTATCATCTCAGTATATCAAATCATAGGTGTGGTCTCAACATGTATAATTGCAGCAAGTTCTAGAATAACAGTTCAAAGTTGTCATACTCATAATCAATAAAGTGAGCATGAAAAAGAATATATGCTCTATAAGGCTCAAAATCTCACAAAAATTATGGGTGTTTTGACATCAACCTTGTAAATTTCAAATTTCAAGATAATATTCAGATTCAATTTAACAACCTAGCAAAGATTTTAATTCTGAAAAATAGACTTATCGTGCTTGATTCTCTAATATTCTTCTAATTTAATCATCAATGCACAATTAACAATGACTTAATCTAAAACATATAAAAAAAATCAAAAACCATTAGAAATTTCATCCTAATTAGTAATATGAAAAATTTACTTAAAAACAAGACTAAATTCAGGGATTTGAGAATAATGAAAAAAGTTTGGCCAGATTTGAGAATAATGCAGAAAGTTAGGCCCTTCTTTAGATAAATATTCACCCCCCACACTTAAGATGTACATTGAGATATAAAAGTTATGGGATAAATCAAAAGAGAAGGGGAAAGAATACTCCCTGAATTTTGGATGGTGTCCCTGGAGGATGGTAGAGGTCGTGGTGTGTGATAACTCGTGTAGTAGTGAATTGCTCCTAGTGATGTTTTTCTGAAACTGCTAAGTCATCAGTTAGAAATCTCGGAGGCGTAATTAAAATATGTGAGGCATACTCGAAGATAATAAAAGTTTGCAATATATAAAGAACAAGTTCCAATTAAGACAAATAACAATTAAAATAACTGGAAAATAAAAATAAGAAGAAAAATAAAAATAAAAATAAAAATAAACATAAACATAAAAATAAACAGGAAAGAGGAAAAAATTAGGTAAATAAAAGGACTCAGAGGTCCTCATCATCGTTCGGGTCATGTGGTGGTGGTGGTGATTAGATGTGGAGGTGATGGCATATTTGTTGGAGAGTGGCCTCTATCCGATCAAAGCGTTGAGGGTTTTCAATGAAATACTGCTCGAACTGGTCGAGGCGTGCAGAGATATCTGCCCATGAGGTTGTTGCACGGGATGGCCGCTGGTTCGAAATCGGTGCCTCCTGTGATGGTGGGTTGCGGTTTTTGAATGGTTTTATGAAAACAATGAAGTTTTGAGGGATTTTTAAGGGTGAGGAAGATGTGGCTATGGCCGGATTTAGAAAAGGGGGCTGAGGGATCGGTTAGGTTTTTCTTTGAAGGAGATGAGCGGTTGAGTTTGCTTAAATAGGGGTTGTGCCACGGGCAAGGGCCACGCCCGTGCTTGATTTTAATTGGCCCGTGTTTTTCGAGATTTTGAATTTTAGTAGCGTTCAGGTGGGTTTGCCACGGCCGTGTTTCCTATGACACGCCCGTGGTCTTCTTCATACAGTCAGTTGAAACGGGTGTGTTTCGTCCGTGCTTGGCAAGTCAGTATGTTGGCACGGCCGAGCGGCATGGGCGTGTTTATCCCGTGCCCAATAAGTCAGTAACCTCGCACGGGTAGTTAGCACAGGCGTGGACTAGTATCTCAGCCCGTGTTGGGGAAAGAAATTCTTCTCTGTTTGTGCACGGCTACTGGCACGCCCATGGTTCGTCCCCTGTCTTCCATACGGCCACGGGCATGCCCGTGTGCAAGGCCGTGTGGTCTAAAACTTGTGCTTTTATTAGACTAATTTAGTTAGATGCTGAAACAAAATAAAAATAAAAATAAAAATAAAAATAAAATGTTAGTGAATTAGTGCTCGGGTTGCCTCCCGAGGAGCGCTCGTTTATAGTCTTAAGCTAGACTTACCTTGTTTTCATTTCTAAAAGAAGGCTCACGGAGCTGAAGCTCCTCTCTCATATCCCTAAAATCTTCACCATTATAGATTTTGAGTCGGTGACCATTTACCTTGAATGTACCCTTAGTGGGGTGGGTTACCTCGACTGTGCCATATGGAAAAATTGTTTTGATCATGAATGGGCCTGACCACCTTGATTTCAGTTTCCCTAGAAATAATTTAAGCCTTGAGTTGTATAGCAGGACCAAGTCCCCTACTTTGAATTGTTTCGATTTCTTTAGACGAGCATCGTGGCGTCGCTTTGTTGTCTCCTTGTACAGTTTCGAGTTTTCGTAGGCCTCAGCTCTCTATTCGTCTAACCCGTTCATCTGCATCATTCTTTTCTTTTCTGCAGTTTCAAGATCGAAATTCAAAAATTTTATGGCCCAAAAAGCTTTGTGTTCTAACTCGAATGGTAGATGACAGCTTTTCCCGTATACAAGTTTGTACGGGGATGTCCCTAAAGGTCTTTTAAATGCTGTTCTATAGGCTCATAAGGCATCATCTACTTTTAATGCCCAATCTTTTCTATTCGATTCAACCGTCTTTTCTAAGATGCGCTTAAGTTCTCGGTTTGCTACTTCAACTTGCCCACTAGTTTGAGGGTGATATGGGGTAGCTGTCCTGTGGTATACTCCGTATTTTTTTAAAACTTTTTCAAATTGAGTATTACAGAAATAAGTACCCCTATCACTAATGATGGCTCTAGGTGTCCCAAATCGAGAAAACAATTTCTTGAGAAATTTAACTACTACCCTAGCATCATTGGTAGGTAAAGCTTCTGCTTCTACCCATTTTGACATGTAATCAACTACCACTAGGATGTATTTGTTTCCAAATGAACTAGGGAATGGTCCCATAAAATCAATACCCCAAACATTAAATATTTCACATGACAACATATATGTTTGAGGCATTTCATCATGTTTAGAAATATTACCTGTTCTTTGGCATTTGTCACACGAGGTAACATACCTGTTGGCATCTTTAAATAGAGTGGGCCAATAAAAACCTAATTCGAGCATTTTGTGTGCTGTCTTAATGCCACTGTAGTGTCCTTCTGAAGGTCCTGAATGGCAATGTTCTAGGATTTTGCTTGCTTCTGCCTTTGTAACGCATCTTCAAATTACCTGATCTGCACATATGCGGAAAAGAAAGGGGTCTTCCCAAAAATAGTTTTTTGCATCAGGAAAGAATCGCTTCTTTTGGTGATGTGTTAGTCTTTTTGGCAAGATGTTAGCGGCTAAATAATTCGCAATATTTGCAAACCATGGTACCCAGAATGTGTTATAGAAAAGAGTTGTTCTTCGGGAAACGAGTCGTTTATTTCACTTTCGTTGAGTTCTTTGGCATGTGGATTTTTAAGTCTAGAGAGGTGATCCGTTGCAAGATTCTCAGCTCCCTTCTTATCTTGTATCTCCAAGTCAAATTCCTGTAAGAGTAAAATCCATCGTATGAGTCGAGGTTTTGCATCAGATTTAGTTAAAAGATAACGAAGAGCTGAATGGTCAGTGTAAACAACAACTTTAGACAATATTAGATATTTCCTAAACTTGTCAAAAGCAAAAACTACAGCTAGCAATTCTTTCTCTGTGGTGGTGTAGTTTTCTTGTGCGGGTGTTAATGTTCTGCTGGCGTAGTAAATTGGTTGAAAATGCTTGTCTCTTCGTTGTCTCAAAACTGCAACTACTGCAAAATCACTTGCATCACACATTATTTCAAGGGTAAATTCCAATCAGGTGCAATTATAATTGGAGCATTTATTAGTTTATCCTTAAGAACATTAAATGCATCTAAACATTCCTGATTGAAATTGAAAGGAACATCTTTTTCCAGTAATTTTGTTAAAGGCTTAGCTATTTTAAAAAAAATCTTTAATAAATCTTCTATAGAACCCTGCATGTCCTAAAAAGCTTCTAATAGCCTTAACTGAGCTAGAGGGAGGTAATTTTTCTATGGTTTCAACCTTTGCTTTATCTACCTCAATCCCTTTACTAGAAATCTTATGTCCCAACACAATCCCTTCTCTAACCACAAAGTGAAATTTTTCCCAAGTCAAAACAAGGTTTGTTTCCTCACATCTTATTAAAACTCGTTTTAAATTTTTAAGGCAAAGATGGAAAGAATTACCGAATACCGAGAAGTCATCCATAAATACCTCCATAATGTCTTCCACAAGTTTGTCAAAGATTACCAATATACAACGCTGAAAAGTAGCAGGAGCATTACATAATCTAAAAGGCATTCTACGATAAGCAAACGTACTGTATGGACATGTAAATGTTGTCTTCTCTTGATCTTCTGGAGCTATTGGGATTTGGAAGTAGCCGAAAAGTCTGTCCAAGAAGTAGTAGTACATATGCCCTGATAGTCTTTCTAATATTTGATCTATGAAGGGTAGAGGGAAGTGATCTTTTCTGGTGGCGTCGTTCAACTTCCTATAGTCTATACAGACTCTCCAACCTGTAACTGTTCTTGCAGGGATTAACTCATTCCTTTCATTGGGCACCACAGTCATCCCTCCCTTCTTTGGAACTACCTGCACAGGGCTTACCCAAGTACTGTCAGAAATGGGATAAATTAATCCTGCATCTAAAAGTTTAATTACCTCGGCTTTGACCACTTCTTTCATGTTGGGGTTTAGCCGTCTCTGGGGCTGCACGCATGGCTTGTATTCTTCTTCCACTAAGATTTTGTGGGTGCAGAATGATGGGTTTATTCCTTTGATGTCAGAAATTTTCCAAGCTATGGCCCTTTTATGTTCTCTTAGTAACTGTATCAACTCCTCTTTTTCCTTGGGTTTTAGTTCTGAAGAGATAATAACTGGTAGCGTAGAATTTTCCCCAAGAAATGCGTATTCCAAGTGTTTCGGCAATTGTTTCAATTCTAGATTGGGCAGCTCATCCATGGAGGTTTTCTGTTTTAATTCGTTAGTGTCTTTAATGCTTTCTTCTTTCATTTGTCTAAATGAAAATGTATTCAAGTTCATCTCCTCGCCTTCATCTTCTTCCCTCTCTTCTTGAGTCAGGCACAGTTCCATCGTGTCGTCATGGATGATTTCCTGTAATGAATTTTGAATGATATGATCAGTAGTATCAACAAAATAATAGGAATCATCTTGTTCTTTAGAATCTCGCATGGCATCACAGATTTGAAAAATAATTTCCTCATCGCCTATCCTTAATGCAAGTTTATCGTCACCTACATCGATAACGGCCCTAGCAGTAGCTTAAAATGGACGCCCTAAAATTAAAGGAACATCAATGTCTTCATTCATGTCTAACACAACAAAATCAACAGGGAAAATAAATTTATCAATTTTCACCAAGACATATTCGATAACTCCTCTAGGATATTTAATAGATCTGTCGGCTAACTGAATACTCATCCTAGTGGGTATTGGTTCCCCAAGATCTAGTTGTTTAAACATTTTGTAAGGCATTAAATTAATACTGGCACCTAGATCAACTAATGCCTTCTTAATATTTAAGCTACCAATTAAACAAGGAATAGTAAAACTCCCTGGGTCTTTTAATTTGGTTGGTAACTTGTTTTGGAGGATGGCTGAGTATTCTTCATTAAGTTCCACCGTTGATACTTCTTCAAGCTTCCTTTTATTCGTCAGGAGTTCCTTTAAGAATTTTGCGTATGTCGACATCTGTGAAATGGATTCAACAAAAGGTAAGTTAATATGTATTTGTTTAAAAAGTTCAAGAAATTTACCGTATTGGGCATCTAATCTTTCTTTCTTCAACTTTGCTAGGTATGGGATTGGTGGGTTACTTTCTTTGCGTACTAGATTTACGTCCTCAACTCCCTCATCCTTTGTTTTGTTATCTTCGTGTGGTCTCTTTGGTTCGACTAACTCTTTTCCACTTCTTAGTGTAATTGCTTTTACCTGTTCTGTTTCTTTCGAAAGAATCTCTGCCCGTATTTCGCAAATCATCTTAGTAAGTAGTCCAATTGACTTAGTGAGTTCCTCAACTTGGTTCTTGGTCTCTTCAGCCGATGTTTGTTGACTTTTAAGTTTTATCTCAGTATCCTGGAAGCGATTTTCCGTGTTTGCCATAAATTGTGTCATCATCTCTTCGAGGTTTGGCTTCTTTTCTTGCGGATAGGGCTGATTTTGGAAGTTTTGAAGAGGTTGTTGCCTTTGATTTCCTTGACCTCCCCACGAAAAATTTGGGTGGTTCCTCCAACCTGGATTGTAAGTATTATCATAAGGATTATTATTGGATCTGAAATTGTTACCTATATAGTTCATCTGTTCGCACTGCATGACTAGATGTGCCTGCGAAGAACACAAACTATCAATCGTTTTATTCATCATGTCTACCTGTGTTGATAGCATGGTTATTGCATCGATATTGTAAACTCCAACTGATTTTGTTGGTTTCTTCCTTGTAACTTGCCACTGATAGTTATTCAGTGACATCTCTTCAATGAACTCGTAGGCTACTTCAGGAGTTCTGTTGTTCAGGGTTCCACCGGCGGCTAAATCGATTAGTTGTCTCGTTGAGGGGTTTACACCATTATAAAAAGTTTGGACTTGTAGCCACAATGGTAGACCATGGTGCGGACACCTTCTCAAGAAATCCTTGTATCTCTCCCATGCGTCGTATAATGTCTCTAAATCCATCTGCACAAAAGAAGAGATATCATTCCGTAATTTGGCCGTTTTGGCCGGTGGGAAATATTTCAATAAAAATTTTTCGGTCATTTGTTCCCATGTAGTGATTGATCCTCGTGGTAACGAGTTTAACCACTGTTTGGCTTTATTCCTTAATGAAAAAGGGAATAACCGAAGACATATGGCATCATCAGAAACGCCATTTATTTTGAAGGTATCACAGAACTCTAAGAAATTAGCTATATGAGTGTTTGGGTCTTCGTCCTGCAAACCATCAAATTGAACAAATTGTTGAATCATTTGTATTGTGTTAGGCTTTAATTCAAAATTATTAGCAGCTATAGCAGGCCTAACAATACTCGATTCCGCTCCTGTTAAATGTGGTTTAGCATAATCAAACATAGTACGTGGAGCATTGTTTTCCCCCACATCATGTGGTTGTGGGTTATTCTCGTCCATTCCTTCAGTAGGATTGGATCTGCCTTTTTGATCTTCCTCTGTGTAATTTAGGGCTCGCCTGATTTCTCTGCGAGCCCTACGAACGGTAGCTTCAATTTCACTATCGTATACCAAAGGTCCTCTGGGGTTCCTTCTAGTCATAAACTAGAGGTACCTGCGAAAAAGAAAGAAAATTTAGCTAAAATTTAGATGATAAAAATAAAAGTAAATTGCAAAAAAAAAAAATGGCTAAAGTAATAAAAATAGAGTTTTCTTAATATTTTAATTCCCTGGCAACGACGCCAAAAACTTGATCGCTGAAATCAGAGTTTTAAATTTATAATGAATGAGATCGAACCTGGAAACTAACTCTGACAACGATTAAAGGCAAGTGTACCTATCGAACAGTAGTATACTTAGGCAAGATCGGATTGTCGAACCCAAAGGAACTAAAAGTACTAATACTAACTTTCTTTTTATTATTTAGCCTAAAATAAAGTGAAGTTTCTTTAATCTAAATTAACGACTACTAAGCTAAAGACGCGAAGACAAAAAGAACGAATTGAGAAATAACTTGAAGAAAAACTCAGTTGATCACGACGATACCCTCAGGAAGAATCCACCTAGACTTCACTTGTTATCTAACACTGAACCATACGATTTATTCACTTAGTTTGATCCGTAGGACTCCCTAACGTATATTAAACCCTCTCTCGAGGCGAATAACGTCTAACCCTAGGTTAATTAACGGAAATCTCTTTCTCGAATAATAACCCCCTAGAATAGCAGTAAATCGATCTATGGATTCCCATATTAGGTTTCACCCTAATCCGGCAAAATCTCGTCACCCTATCTCTAGGCGTACGATCAACTCCGCTTAATTACGCTAGATCTACTCTTAGGTAGGGTCTATTCCTCCTCCACCTAAGCACATCAAATTTGGATTAAGCACACATAATTAAGAACAAACTAAGTATTTATCATATAATTCAGAAATCAATAACAAGATTCATCTAGGTTTCATCCCATTCAAGTATCTGAAGGGTTTAGTTCATAACAAATAAATAAAACATCTCAAGAGAAAAGATAAAACAAAACATAAGAAATCCCTAAAACTCCCTGAAGGAATTGAAGGAGAAATCCGCCGTCTTGAGTAGAATTCTAGCTTCTTGGGATGGATCAACTGGCTAACTTCGAGTGATTCCCACAACTCTGACCTTTTCAGCTTGGCTCTTTAGCCTAGCTTCCCCGCCCCCTTCAAGATGGTACTTAGGGGGTTTATATAGGCTCTTGGAATGTGTTTCTTTTCCCCAAAGTATCCAAATCCGAATGAAATTACTCTTTGCCACAGGGACACGGCCATGTCACACGCCCGTGTGACTAGTCTTTGGACCGTGTTCGGACTTCTTTAATGAAGCACGGCCGTGTGACTCGGGGGTAAGGCCGTGTTCTAGATGCTTGACAAGGCACGGCCGTGTGGTCTTTGGGCCAGGACGTGTTGATTTCGTGATATGGCCCATTTACTCCGTTTTGGGCCCGTTTTATGCTCTTTTCATCCTCGGGTGCTTTCCTGGGTATAAGACATGAAAAGAAAGGATTAAGAGCACCTTTTTATATGAATCGAGGCTTAAATCATCCAAAAGCATACTAAATGTGGGATCAAAATATGTTACTATTACGGTTTATCACATAATTTCTGTGAGCTTTTGAGCCTTATAGAGCATACATTCTTTTTCGTGCTCACTTTATTGATTATGAGTGTGTAAACGTTGATTTGTTATTCTAGAACTTGCATCGATTATACATGTCGAAACCACACCTATGATTTGATATACCGAGATGATAAAGGCACCTAGGTTTTAACCCACTTACCCCACTAAACAGCCTACCTCTATAAATTAACCCTAGTGAACCCCGTTGATCCTAACAACCCTTTTTGTTGACTCACCCACTAATATTAACCCAAAACCCTTTGTATTTGTTATTACCATCCTTCTGATTACCCTTTTTGTCGAGATGTGATTGTGAGCAGTTACCTAACTATGTTCTATATTTAAGTTGTTAAAGTTCTTTCTTATTATTGTAATGATTTTTTTTCAAAAAAAAAAACGAAGTATATTCATTATTAATTCTATAATTAAGTGAGCTTACATGTTTAAATTTCAAATCTTGAAGAAAAAGCTCGTATTATTAGTTTTCAATTGATGTAATTATTCAAGATTAGTTCATTTTTCTAGTTAGGTAATTAGTCAAGTCAATCTCGACTCTAACCTTCTAATTCAGCCTTTATCCCCGCCTTTAACCCTAGCCCCATTACAACCCTATTAAAGACATTTTGATTTGTGTATCATCTCATTTTATAGTGGTGGAAATTTGATTTTCATGCAAGCTTATGGAATAAACTCTTCATGTTTGACTTTTGAGTGCTTAATTCTGAACCTTAAATACTTCGAGTGATTTGAGTGAATCTTTAGTGAGGATGTCAATTCTTGTCGATTTTGAATCAGATTTAATTATTCAGGTAAGGGGAAACACCTATGTTTTCATACTATAAAAACTATGACTTTGACTGTTTGAATCTTTAGGACTCTTTGAGTTGAATTATCCATGTATGAATAATCTTTGAAATATGATGAAACATTATTGATGAATATTATGAATCGAGGAAGCTTGTTTTAATTGTGAGTTGAGAATTTTGCTTGAGGACAAGCAAAAGCTTAAGTGTGGGGGTATGTGATAAACCGTAAAAGTAACATATTTTAATCCCACATTTAGCATATTTTCAGATAATTTTTTCCTTGATTCATGTAAAAAGGTGCTTTTAATCCTTTCTTTTCATGTCTTATACTCAGGAAAGCACCCAAGGATGAAAAGAACGTAAAATGGGCCCAAAACGGAGTAAATGGGCCATACCATGAAATCCACACGGCCTGGGTCCAAGTCCACACGGTCGTGCCTCATTGATCTACTAGAACACGGCCTAATCATGATCCACACGGTCGTGCCCCATTCAACAGGGTCAGACACGGCCTGGCCACGACTTACACAGGCGTGTGTTATGGGCATGTCCCTGCCGCGGCCAAGAGAAGTTTTACTTGGATTTGGATACTTGGAGGCAAAGAAACACATTCCAAAGCCTATTCAAACACCTTAGTAGGAATTCTACTTGAATTAGGATACTTAGGGACCAAGTAAGGCATCTCAAAGTCTATATAAACACCCAAGGGGCAACTTGAAGGGGGTTCGGCAGAAGCCAGAACGGGCGATTAGCTAGGCCAAGGAGCCGAGCCGAAAAGGTCAGATTTGTGGGAATCACTCAAGGATAGCCAGTTGATCCATCTCAAGAAGCCGAAATTCTACTCAAAACGGCGGATCTCTCCTTCAATTCCTTCAGGGAGTTTTAGGGATCTCTTATGTTTTATTTTATCTTTTCTTCTGAGATGTTTTCTTGTATTGTCATAAACTAAACCCTTCAGATACTTGAAGGGGATGAAACCTAAGACAAATCTTGTTATTGTTTTCTGAACTATATGATAAATACTTGATTTGTTCCTAATTATGTGTGCTTAATTCTTGTGTTAATATTTCCAGGATATTAATTCAAGTATGATGTGCTTAGGTGGAGGAGCAAAGTCCTTGCTTAAGAGTAGATCTAGCATAATTAAGCGGAGTTGATCGCACGCCTAGAGATAGGGTGACGAGATTTTTTTCGGATTAGGGTGAAACCTAATATGGGAGGCCATAGATCAAGTTAATGCGATTCTAGGGGTTTTAATTAGAAAGATATTTCAATTAATCAACCTAGGGTTAGACGTTATTCGCCTCGAGAGAGGGTTTAATATACATTAGGGAGTCTTACGGATTAAGTCAAGTGAATAAATCGTCTGGTTCAGTGTTAGATAACAAGTGAAGTCTAGGTGGATTCCTCCTAAGGGTATCGTCTTAATCAACTGAGTCTTCCCAACAGTATTTCCCCCAATTTATTCTTTTTGTCTTTGCGTCTTTAGCTTAGTAATTAGTTAATTTTAGATTAAAAAACAACTTCACTTATTTTAGGCTAGATAATGAAAAGAAAGTTAGTATTATTACTTTTAGTTCCTTTGGGTTCGACCATCCGGTCTTGCCTAAGCTATACTACTGTTCGATAGGTGCACTTGCCTTAAATCGTTGTCAGAGTTAGTTTCCAGGTTCGATCATTCTCTTTATAAATTTTAAAACTCGATAAAACAACGATCAAAATTCTTAAGAACACAAACAACTTCATGTTTCCTTTCAGCAAATAAATCCACACAGCACAAGAACAATCATAAACATAGTAAAAACATAATTAGCTCCACAAGAAGCTAAAATTCTATAAGGTCCCCATAAATCACAATGCATTAGATCGAAACAATATTTAGCTTTATTGTCATTATAATAAAACATCTCTCTAGTCTGTTTTGCTTTAAAACAAACATCACAACATAAGTTATCACTACTTTTACTAGATTTATTTGTTGCAGAAATCAGATCTAGCATCTTAATCGACGGATGAGCCATTCTCCTATGCCAATGGTCAAAGTCTGCAACTCTAGAAGCTTTACAAGCATTTTTTGAAACCACCTCGTTAAGATACAACCCTTCACGTTGTTCATCCACTGCAATCAACCTTCTCGTATTTCGGTCCTGTATAGCACATATTTTGTTAGTGGTTTTGCAACACCCATTTAAGTTTTTAAGAAGTTGTGAAACATAAATCAAATTGTATTTTAAATTAGGCACAAAAAGAACATGTTGCAACTTCAATCTTTCTTCAAGATGCACCGTTCATTCTTTTAGTGTCACAGTTGCTTCACCATTTGACAACCTGATTGAACATGGGACAATGTCAGACAGATCTCTTAGACAAGCCCTTATGCCAGTCATATGATGGAAGGCTCCTGCATCTATCATCCAAGATAAAATTCCTTGCTTACTAGTCAACCGTTCAATAGATACAGTCTTCTGTGAACTCAAAATTCCCAGCAAAATGCTCCATTGCTCATCATTCAAACCATTAAGCCTTTTTTCTATCTGAATCTGTGACGCTTCCGTGACCACTCTTTATTGGAAATGTCTAAGTGACATTTTCTCGTGGTACACCACCCTTATCACGTCCCCCACCTTCATTTCACTTATTCCCACTTCCTTGTCATGTAGCTCTAGAGTAAGGTCTATTTCCCCACTAATTTGGATACCATATCAACTGAAAGCAAGTACTCGAGTCATGTCCCTCACGGTTGCAATGCAAGCAAACCACAATTTTTCCCCCTGAATTTTGTCTTCTAGCCTAAATTGCAAAGCTCATTGGGTTGCCTTTCTATTCTCTTGTTCGTGATATTATCCTTACTCGTTCTTATTTAAGAACCATTACATAGACCCTATTCAGATTAGGTAATAGGTATATACTCAAGATATTAGTGCGCACAGTACCATAGTGTTCTTCATCCAAGCTTATAAACAATTTATGAACTCTTTCTTCCCCCCTTTTCTTTTCCAGCTCAATAGTGAGATTGCATCTGCATCCACCACAACTACATAATGATATTTTTTCATAATTATTTAGTTCATCCCATAGGGTTTAAGCTGTCCATGGTAATTGACTATGGCCTGTCCATTTAGCTTATAGTTCGTCAAATATGACCTCAATTGCTGCACTCTCAGGCCATTCCCAATGGAGAAGCGTTGCCTTATGTTCCCCCACATATCTCTTACATTCTCCACAAGAGAAATAGTTGAACATAAAGAATGTTCAATAGTGTTAATGATGGGCTCGAAACTAACTATTATTTCGACAAAGGCAAGCACACCTATCGAACAGTAGTATAGTTGTGATGAGTCCAGAATATCGTATCCTCAAGGACTAAAATTACTAGTAATAACTATCTTTTTATTATCTAGCCTGTAATTAAGGGGATTTATTTTTAATCTAAATTTAACTAACTAATTTAACTAACTAAATGATTATGAACATGACAAAGAGTGAATTGGGAAAATACTTTTAGACAACTTATATGAGATAGGTAATACCAAAGGAAGAATCCACCTAGACTTCACTTATTTATTTTGATTCATATGATTTATTCACTTGACTTAATCCGTATAAATCCCTGATTTATGTTAATATCTCTTTTAAGACTAAAAACAACTGACTCTAGGTTGATTAATTAAAATCTCTTTCTAATTAAAACCCCTATTGTCGCATTAACTCGATCAATGGATCCCCTTATTAGATTTGACTCTAATTCGGCAGATTTTTGTCGCCCTATTTCTAGGGTTGCAATCTACTCCGCTTAATTGTGTTGATCTTCTCTTAAACAGGGACTTTTGCTCCACTGAATAAGCACATTCAACTTTGAATCAATAACTTGAATTATCAAAACAAGAATAAGAGCTCACAATTAAGAATAAGAACAATTATTTATCTTATAAATCAAATAATAATAAGATCCGTCTTAGGTTTCATCCCCTTAGGTATTTAACAGATTTAGTTCATACTGATAAAGGGAAACATTTTAAAATAAGGAAAACAACAAAACATAAGAAAACCTAAAAACTTTTAAAGAACTTGATGGGAGATCTTCAGTGTTGATGGAGATCCTTCTCCTAAGCTATTCCTGACGGCTGTCTTGGTGTATTTTTTGCCTTCTACTTGGCGTCCCCCTTTAGGTTGCCCCCTAGGGTGTTTATATAGGCTTTGAGATGCCTTTCTTGGCCCACAAGTAGCCTTTTCCAAATAGAATTAAACTTGGGGTCGGCAGGGACACGCCCGTGGTGGACTCCTTCGGCCGTGCTCGATTCTGCTCGCCACACACAGCCGTGTGATCTGCCTGTGGTCGATAGTCCAGGCCGTGTGATTTTTGATGTAGGCCCATTTTGTCCTTTTTTGGCCCGTTTCTCGTTCTTTTCGACTCCCTAAGCTCTCTTGAGTATAAAACATGAAATTAAGGGATTAGGAGCATCGAATTCATCAAATCTAATGAAAATTCATCCAAAATTAAGCCAAGAATGGGGTTAAAATATGTGTAAATTATGGTTTATCAGTTAAATACCCATGAAACAAGCATGGAATTGACTATCCACCAATCTTCAATTTTTGGCTAATCATCTGGTTTATTTCACGGTTCCATCAATCAAACCATCCTTATTTTTGGCCCTTAACATAATCTACATTGCCCGTGCCAACTCTTCATAATTTTCCCCCTTCAACTGCACTTGAGTAATTATTTTACCTTGTTATAACCCATTTTCAGTGGTGTTAGAAACAATGGTTTCGAGACCATGATTCTAACGAGTGAGTTAGTAGTTTTATTATTTATTTAATATTTATGAGTATTTATTAGAGTCGTATTAAAATTTGATTAAGAAATTTTATCGTTTAAATAGTTAATTAAGTGAAAAGGGCTAAATCATAAAAGTTTCAAAAGTGAGTTTATTAGTTAAAAAGGGTGTTAAATAGTTTATTAAATTTACATGAGTTTATGTGGAAGTTATACCATAATTAAATGGTAAGTGTGGTTGCTATTTGATTTATTATATTATTATATGTTTTATTAATTAATTAAAGTAAAAGTTAAGTTAAAAATATAATAAACAAAACAAAAGCATCATTTTTATTTGGTATGTTCTTCTTCCCCAAGCTGTGTATCACCATTTTTGAAGTCAAGAGGTTCGGCCAAGCCTCTTTCCTTGCATGCATGTGTTTTAAGGTCTATTTTTAGCGATTTTTATATTTTTGTTACCGTTTTAGCTTAATTTAGCTAGCCCGTGGATCAATTTGTGAAACTGTTAAAAATTTAGGGACTTGCCATGAATGAATTAGCAGTTTTTTTGAATTTATTTGATAGATTATTAAGTTTGTTAGTTAAATAGAAGTATTTTGTTAAGTGATTTTTGGTAAATTTAAGGTTTAGGGAATTACTATTGAAAATGGTAAAATTCAAGGAATAATTTGCTAGCTTGGTATTTCATTGATTGTGGTTAAATTTTGAGTTTCGGGTTTAGGAACTAGATTGTGTAAAAGTTAAAACATAAGGGGTAATTTCGTAAATTCACATTAAAATGGGCTATAGGCTTAAATTAATTATTTTAAGCTATTTTAATTGCTTAGTTGAGTTAAATTATTATCTAGATCAAGAAACTGGTCAATCGAAATTGAATCGAGGAAAAGCGAAAGTTTCGGATTAATTGTCGACTCCGTTTCAGTCGAGGTAAGTTCGTATTTCAATTAAAATAATTCATTTTATTTTGTGAAGTAAATTGATACTTATATACATATTTATAAATTGGATATTGAATTTCTTGAATTGTGAAAAGGGAAATACATGATTGAAAGATATCATGGCATTATACTCGAAAAGGAAAAGACCATGATTGAAAGATACCATGGAATCATTTTGGGATTGTGTAAGACCTTGGTTGAAAGATACCATGGCATCCTTGAAACAATGGAAAGATTGAAAAGGATATCAATTGAATGACTATTATGCCAATGTTCTAATGTTTATGTATATAAGAAGTTTTGAATACATAAGTGAGATTAGGGATCATGTATGATTTATGTAAAGTAAAATTTATTAATTAAGTTATATTTACATGTATTTGAACTTACTAAGCATATCATGCTTATGTATCATGTATTTCATGTAGATTTCGAGAGGTATAGTAGATCGGAAGTTCAAATCGGAGCATACACACAATCTATCTCTTATTTTGGTAGATGTTTTGAGTCATTTTGGAAGTTGGTTATAAATGGCATGTATTAGGACTTTTGGTTGGTTTGTTCATGTTGTATCTGTCTGGTACTTAATTTGGTAACATTTTGTGGTCGTGTATATATGTTTAGTACCTTAAACTAGAGAATTAGGTGTAAATACTTTAGGTCTTTTGCTTAATGTTTAAGATGATGTATATATATAAGTTGTTTAGATGTGTATGAATGAAATGGAATGTTTGAGTAGTTCTAAATATATGCATTTAGGGTGACAGTTTGAATTGGAATTATGGACTCTTGAAAATAGACATAAATGGTATGGTTGGTTTGCAAGTTGGATATGTGATTATTTTGTTCATGATGAATCTATATACAAATGAGTTTGGTGCTTTATAAGTGTTTGATTTGGTTTATTTTGGTTTATAAATTGTAGTGTCAATGATGGCACATTGGTTAGGCACCTAGGTTGATTGATTTTTGGCTTATTTTAATGTCTTTAAATGTGTTTAAATCATGTGAAAGTACCTTAAATTGGTTTGGTTTGGTGCCCAAGTAATTGGGTTTGATTTCGCTTGCATTAGGGGTGATTTGTGATGCACACGACTGTGTTCCACACACGGTCACACCACACGGCCGTGTGTCTTTTAAATTATTAGGTGCAGGATGAGATACACGGTCTGACACATTGCCTGCGACACGGCCGTGTGCTAAACTTTGAACGCACACACAGTCATGTGACCCTATTTCGAATACCAACACAGGCGGACACACGTGTCCCGTGTGTCCCATACATCGAATACTCACATGGTGTGGGCTTTGTCACACGGCTTGGCCACACGATCGTGTGACCCCTATTTTCAAACTTCTTCACTTTTTCCTAAATAAACTTCTATATCTATACAAATCAAGATTTCCTATACAAAGTAAGCTACCAAAAATACATCCACTAATATAGCTAAAGATCCTAGAATATCATTCCTTTAATTGCTGCATTGATTATGTTGTCCGAAATTTCCTCAAAAATAATTATGAACTTCGAAGATTAAATTTTTTGTTGTCTTATTTGATTATATATTGATTTATGTCGATCTATTTGTATGTAGCTTTGTATACGTATTAGTTTGCTACTTTCTTTGGATGAATAGAAATATTATTAAAACCAATCATTTCTGAATTTTGCTTAAAAAATTAATATATATATGGAGAAGGCAAAAGATAAACAAGTTGAAAACATTGATTAATCATTTCATCTTCAGAAAACACGCAAAAGGGAAACAAAAAACCATATATATATAATCATATGTGTTCACATAGTGGAGATTATACACAAAGTTATAAAAGGAGTCATGTTCTAGTGGTTTAGAAGGTGCAAGTGAAACACATAAAGACTTCTCAAGGTTAAAGGCGAGTGTTTATAGGTGAAAGTGTACCTCTCTTAGCCTTGATTCTTGACATGTGTATGGCACAAGTCTCATCTTGGTTGGCCATTTGGGAATTATTATAGTCCTCTAGATAGTAGTAATGAGATGGAGATGATTAGACAAGGTCTCATGTAGAAGTCATGCAAAGAATGACTCAACATTATCCTCAGCGAGGTAAATCATGGGAGTTCCACGTGCAAGGGCAAAGCTATGAGGCTGGCAGGGGTCCCGACCCCCTAAAATGTAAAATTGCAATATTGGTCCTTTTGAGTTTTACAAGATTTTAATTGAGTAAAAATAAAATTACACGTTAGCCCCCAAAAATGATAAAATTTTAATTTAATCTTTTAAAATTATAAAGATATAAGTTATTAAAATTGTGAAATTGCATTTAAACTCTCATAAAAATATGCAACTTAATTTTGACCCCTTAGAAAAAATTTCTAACTTCACTTCTATCCACATGTTATGCGTATGTATGTTTACATGGCTCAATCTTAGTGAGGAGTTGTTAGTGGCAAGGTGACGATTGGTGAAGTTGTGGAATTGTGCCATTTTGAATCTTCCCTCCAACCTTTGCTGCCTTATTTATATTTAAGGCGCCTTAGTAGTGTTGTGGAATTTTGGCTTTACCCTTGGTGAGAGATTTTGGGAATGTTTTTTTTTTTTTAAAATCTAATTCAATTGTGAAAGTATTTGAAAGTTTCTAAATTGATACAATACTTAGAACTACCCATAACCCATCGCAACCCTTAAATAAAAGAATAAACGCGCTTCAACACGCTCAAGCCCACGTCCTCTTGCATTGGCAACAATACCAATGCTAGTCGAGCTAAAACTCAGTCGATATTTTGAAAATGTTTTAATTGCTCTAAGACTTTGCTAAAATTGTAACAGCTCATTTTTAGTGAAATCGAAATAGTGGTTTTGAGACCACAAATCTGAGCCAGAAAAAAAATTTATTTTAATATTATTGCTTGGTTCGTATTATGATAAGATTGTTATATGAGAATTCTGATAAGAAAATTTTATCAATTATGTGCTTAATTATGGAAAGGACCAAATTGCATAGAATGGAAAAGTTGAATTCTAGTAGCTAAAATGATCAAATAGCTATGGAATTCAAAAATTTATGTCCTTATATGGCAATTAGACCATTAAGGAAAAATTAGTAGATATTTTTGGTGATTCATCCATGGAAAAATTAGAAAATGCTAAGGACTAAATTGGAAATGAGAAAAATTAAAAGATGATAACTAATTAAATAGAAAATATCATCTTATTTTCATCATTTTCACCCCAAATTATATGGAAACTCTAGGTGAGAGAAAGGAAACTAATCAAGCTTAATTAGGTATGTTTTCTTGTTCCGTGTTTAGTAATTTTTATATTTTTTAGATCGGGATAGTTTAATTTATCTATTTTGGGGATTGATTTAAAAAGAAATCAAAGTATAGAAATTTTTCCATGGATGAATATGCTGAAAATTTGAAATTTATGGTAGAAAATGAAATGTTGTTGATAGATAAACAACTTTAACAAAGAGATTTTTGATGAAATCATGATTTAAGACTAAATTGAAAAGTGGTAAAACCCATGGAAAAATTCTGAATTTTTTGAAATATAAGTGTTGTATATGTTATATGAAAATTTCAGTTAGGCTTGGAATAAGGGTTAAATTGCATGAATTTCATTTTCTGAGCCTAGGGATGAAATTGGAATTTATGGAAAGATGGGGTGGAAAATGGTAATTTTGCCCGGGGTATAAATTGAATCCAATTGAATATGAAATTTGATAAATTGATGATTAAATTCATTTATATAAATCCGGACAACTCAAATTCGAAGTTAGATCGAGGAAAAGAAAAAGTTTCGGATTAGTAGAATTCCTTATACGGATGATTATCAAGGTAAGTTCGTATAACTAAAATTATACATTTACACACTTTAATTTAATGTTGCGTATGAGAATTATGTATGTAACACCCCGAATTTTGAGGTTAGAAGTTTTTGGGTTTTGTGGTTAGGGTCTGAGAGAAGGGTGTGCTTTTGTGTTTAGTTGTGCGCTTTAGTGTCAGAATGGACCTGCTGGTCTGGTGGTGGAGTGAGTATTAGCGAACCTTTGGGTTTCGGGTTCAATTCCTTGTGTGAACTTTTTAGAAGAACATATTTGTTCTGTTTTGTTTGTTTTGTTTTAGTTTAATATATAATTATTTTCATATTTATTCTTATTCTTATTCTTATTCTTATTTTATTTTATTTCTGTCTTTCTCTGAGACGTTATTTCCTGCTTCTCTGTTATTTTATTTTTATTTTTACTTTGGTCTTTGTTTTCTCTTCATTTTTCTTTCTAACCCTTGGGAACCGGTTATCGCTGCTCAAATATCGAAGACTTTCGCTCCTCCTTCGTCGAAACAGGTGTGGGATTCAAACCTTAACTATTTTGTTTTGCAAATCGTTGTTTCGGCATTTCTTGAGTGCGATTTAACTCATTGATTTGAGAGTTTAGTTGTTGAAAAAGAATAAGGAATATTGTGTATTCTGATGTACTTTTGATATTGTAAAGGTTGGGGACTATTTGGTCGGCTAAAACGAGGGTTTCGACCTGTTTCGAAGGCGTTTCGTGACTGCTTGGGCGGTCACACGGGCGTGTGCCTATCCACACGGCCATGTGGAATTAGGAATTAGGGTTTTAGGGTAAAATTTGGTGCCACACGGCCTGGTCACACGGTCGTATGGCCGATTTGGGGAATTTGTCGTTTTTCACACGGCTGTGTCCTTCGGGCACACGGGCGTGTGTGTTTGGGAATTATGGTTAAGTGATTTGGTGTCACACGGCCTGACCACATGGTCGTGTGGCTAATTTGGGGATTTAGGGATCCCACAAGGGCGTGTGTGTTGGACCATGTCCCTGGTCCACACTGGTGTGTGCCTCAGTCACACGGTCGTGTGCCCCTCCTCAAGCGGGCGTTTGACCTCCCACACGTCCTAGGAATTACCACACTGCTAGAGTACACTAGCCAAATTTTAGCTTGTGTTTTTTATCTGAAAATGTGTCTGTGTTTTTTGATCCCTGGCTAAGCCTTAGTAAGGGTAATTAAGTTTCTGTACCTGTGGCCAAGTGCTCTACTTATGTGTTATTGCGACTATTTAGAAAAATGCTTGATTCTAAATCTGGGCTGTTGGGCGTGTGTGCTTATCTATCTCTGTCTGATTATCTGTTGAAGTGCCCATTATTTCTATGAGATTGATTGCATTCATTCATTTGCGTAAAGTGTTTTGGGTGGGTTTGCGAAGAGAAGGGAGACTGATTCCGATTTGATCTGGTATTTTAACTGCAAGCTTATTTATACAGCGGTTTATCGCACCGTACGACACATACATCATCTTTGCAGCTTACCATTATACGATTTGGCAGTGTAACTGCATGTTGATAAGCCATCGTTGACGGGCAACTCGGGGTGGCAGGTCATTGACCGGGCAACCCGGAATGACTTTACATGGTGTGTAGGGTTGGATAGGCCTTTTGAGGTCCTATGTGGTGTGTTTTGGTTGGATGAGCTTAATCAGCTCTAATGGGGTGTGCTCGGGGGACAGAGAGGTGTGTTGGCTAGATGGGTGGGTTTTATTGCTTGACTGCTTTTCATGCGCATTTGTTTGAGCTATTCTCGTGCTTGATTATTTGACTGTATTCTGTCTGACCGAAAACACATATGACTGAGTGTTCTGGGTGTAATGTGGTGTGTGTTTGAGACGTTACGTCCCGTTGGGACGTTGGTCTCGAAATTACCTTCGGTTTCAGTATATATCCGGAGTTGATTGATATTGAATTGGGTACTATATTTCTTTTCTTAGTCTTGATTCGAACTCACACTGAGCTCACCCCCTCTTAGTATTTCCTTTTCAGGTACCTCTTCTGAATTTCTTACGATGGGCTCGGTATGCGGAGGTCTCGGGCAGTCTCAGAGAAGAACAAATTATTAGTTTGTTTCTATTTGTTATCTGGTTTTTGGACTGTAAAATTTTATTAAAATTGTGGTACGGACTCCGTTTCAAATTTTTATTCGATCATTTAATTCAAGTTTTAGTATAAGCTTAAAAGTGTTTTTACTGAATAAATTTAAGAAGTTAAACGATTCGGTTTGTTGGAATAACTTGTTTTGTAAAATTTACCTACGATCACTTCGGTGATCAATGTAACATCCGGGATTTGGTTTAAACTTTTAAACTGTGCATATGAAAATTGAATACATGTCCGATAATGCCCGATAAATGATAAGTTTCGTTTGAATAAAGAAATTCGATGGATATAAGTGATTTCCGATATTACATGTGGTCCTGCATATGTTGCGAACATTATAGCTCAGACAAGCATCCTGTTAAATAGTTCTTGCGAGCATCCTGATCGGTAGTGATTCTGCATGTGTTGCACACTACTACACCTCTATGTGAGCGTCCTGTTACATGATTCGATCGGTTGTGATCAAGCATATAATGCGGACACAAATGCAACTCTACATGAGCGTCCTGATATAAGCTCTTATAGGCTTCCTAACATGACTCACTTTAACTCCCTGTTACCTTATCCGGTGCTCCCTGATATTAACTTTTCGAAGCTATCTGTTAAGCTCTATGAGCTCATTGAATAAAACTTATGAGTTTCCTGTTTAGTCTGGATAAGTGTCCTGATACATGGCTCAACTGAGCATCCTGATATATGGCTCAAGAGTGTGCTCCCTGATTAAGTGCCCTAATGGGTACCCTTGATTATGAGTTGACGGATTGCGGTTTTGTACACCTTGTGTGTACTACCTAAGTATCCTTCAAAATTTCAATGATTCAACGGATAAATTCCCAAATTGAAAATCTATGAGATTAAATGAATTAAATCTCAAATGTTCTTAAAATTCCTGAAAATTTGTAATATGATGAGCTCATCCATGCTATTTAATGTACACATGAATTATGTAACTAAAATAATTGTTGAGTGTATGTGTTTAGGCAAATTTTGCCAATTTGTTGGGAATCATGTTATTGTATGCTTATTTGAAAGAATGTAATTAGTAAGTTTAATTCTTGTTATACGAGCTTACTAAGCATTAAATGCTTACTAGGTTTTATATTCTTTGTTTTATATTGCTCGAGAGCTCGCAAAGGTTGGAGATCGGTTGGAGCATCATCACACTATCCACTAGCTCGTTTTGGTATAAATAATAAACTTATTTTGGTATAATTGTATGTATCAATTAACTTGACCAAATGATGGCTTGTAAATGGATGTTTGTAATCTAGCCATTGGTATGGCTAGTGATGTTTGATTTGGTATATTACTATAAAGTTATATAATGTTAATATATATATGTGTATGGTATGGTTAGATTAATTTAAGGTAAATTATATGCCTTAACAAAAAGGTAAGTTTGGCTATATGAATATAGGTGATGTTATATCAAACATGCTAATGTTGATTGCTTGGTTTAATGTTTGGAATTGGTTGATATATGTAAGTGTTGGTGTAGGTTGTTGGCAAATTTTGGGTGAGAAATAAAGCTGGGAAGTAACTTTATTTTGTCCACACGAGTGGACACACGGGCGTGTGTCTTGACCATGTGTGACACACGGCCTGTTACATGGGCATGTGGTTTGGCCGTGTGTCCCCTGTAACCTAAAATTTAGAAACAGAATGCTCAGAATTGGGCATACGGGTAGAGACACGGGCGTGTGTCTCAGCCGTGTGTACTACACGGTCCAAAACACAGGCGTGTATCTTGGCTGTGTGAAACCTGCACCTAATTTGTGAAAATTAATTAACCACATGGCTTAGCACACGGGCGTGTGGCAGGCCGTGTGGCACAAGTCAGAAAGTTCACGAGGTCGGACACAACCTGCAGCACGGGCATGTCCCTTGACCACACGGACGTGTGTGCCCTGCATCAAGGAAAAAATTTTAAATTTCGCGAAAAAATTTCTCAGTACTCGGTTTAGTTCCGACTCGATTCTAATATGTATTTTGGGCCTCGAAGGCTCTTATAAGGGACTTTAAAAATAATTTCTGATATGAAAGTTAAAGTATCTGGAATGTTTTTATTTGATTTGTTTACCCCGGTAATGCTCCATAACCCTGTTCTGGTAATGGATACGGGTTAGGGATGTTACATTTATTGGTGTCAGAGCTACGATTTAGTCGATTCTCAGACTAACGTAGCAAGTATGAGTTTAGCTGTACATGCCATTATATAGTTTGTGATAGTGTGGTATCTCCTAACCATTTTAAATGTGTTTTTCATATAGAAATGTCATCCAACCGAGCTAGAGCTGAATCTGAGGAAGCTGAGAGCACTGCTCAAGCTTATACTCAACGAGCTGTATCTAGTAGTAGAAGGCCCGTCTCTGAGGGCCGAGGTGAGAAGGTAAAAGAAGCCTTCTTTCAATTAATGAATGAGTGGTTTACTAAATATTTGAGAACAAATCCTGCTGTATAACAACCTCCCTCACCTACTTCTCAACCGGTTCCAGAGATGCCACAGGGTACTGAACATGTTAGAATTGGTAAGCCTTCGGTAGATAAAATTCATAAATATGGGGCAGAAGAATTTAGGGCTACTGCTGATGATGATCCAGAGAGGGCTGAGTTTTGGTTGGAAAATACCATCATGGTTTTAGATGAATTATCTTGTACACCAGCTGAGTGTTTGAAGTGTGCAGTATCGTTATTAAAAGACACAGCCTACCATTGGTGGAATACTCTGATTTTAGTTGTACCGAGAGAAAATATTACCTGGGAGTTTTTCCAGACTGAATTCAGAAAGAAGTACATCAGTTAAAGATTTCTGGATCAGAAAAAGAAAGAATTTTTAGAGCTTTAACAGGGAAACACGACTGTATCTGAATACGAGCGAGAATTTGTTCGATTAAGCAAATATGCCAGAGAATGGGTCCCAATTGAGGTTGATATGTGTAAACATTTTGAAGAGGACTTAAATGAAGATATCAAGCTGTTGATTGGAATCCTTGAATTGAGGGAATTTGTGGTGTTAGCCGATCGAGCACACAAAGCTGAAGAATTAAGTAGAGAAAAAAAGGAAGAGAGAGAAGCTCAAATTTCTGGTAAAAGATTTATAGGCCAATCACAATCATCTGTTTCAAAAAAATCAAAGGAGTACCATGATCATTCTACCACCTTTACGGGATATTCTGAAAAAGAGTGGGGCTCTCAACGCTCTAACCCGAGATCTTCGTCTTCATCTGTAAACAGTGTTGGAAGTGTCGGTAATCCCAAATCGAAATGTAAATATTGCAACAATTTCCATTTTGGGGAGTGTCGTTTGAGAAGTGGAGCATGTTACCGATGTGGTTCCCTTGATCATTTTCTTAAAGATTGCTCAGAAAAGATTGAAAAAGATACTGATCAACCTTCGAAGCCAAGTAATCCTGCCTCGAGAGGCAAACCACCCTGTCACCCCAACAATGTTAGGGATAGCCAAGGTATTACAAGGGATTCAATAGTAAAACCTGAAGCACGAGCACCGGCAAGGACATATGCTATTCGTGCCAGAGAGGATGCTTCTGCACCAGACGTCATTACTGGTACATTTTCTCTACTTGACACTGATATTACTGCTTTGATTGATCCTGGTTCAACACATTCATACATATGCACAAATTTAGTGTCTATTAAAAATTTATCTGTTGAATTCACTAAATTTGTGGTTAAAGTTTCAAACCCCTTAGGCCAGTATGTTATGGTGGATAAAATTTGTAAAATTGCCCGTTGATGGTAAAGGGTTATTGCTTTTTGGTTGATTTGATGTTGTTGCCGTTTGATGAATATGATGTAATTCTAAGTATGGATTGGCTAACTCAGCATGATGCAGTGGTAAATTGTAAACAGAAGTACATTATGTTGAAATATTAGAATAGTGAGTTACTTCATGTTGAATCTGATAAATTAGATGGGTTATCTAATGTGATTTCAGCAATATCAGCACAGAAATATGTCAGAAGGGGATATGATGCTTATCTTGCATATGTGTTAAGTACTTAAGTATCTGAGTCAAAGATCTAATCAGTGCCGATTTTTTATGAATTTCCTGATGTATTTCCAAAGGAATTACTTGGTTTACCACCAGATAGAGAAGTGGAGTTCTTTATAGATCTTGTATCGGGGACAACACCGATATCTACAGCACCCTACAGAATGATTCTATCAAATTAAAAGAGTTGAAAGCATATTTGCAAGAATTGATTGACAGAGGCTTTGCTAGACCTAGTTTCTCACCATGGGGTGCATTGGTTCTATTTGTAAAGAAGAAAGATGGATTATTGAGATTGTGTATAGATTATAGACAATTAAACAAAGTTACAATAAAGAACAAGTCACAACAAAGTCACATATGCACAAATTAAAACTTAAACCGTCCACCATCTTAAGAATGGGTAATTTACCCATTAACGCCATCCAGTTATAATTCTTTAATTAATTAACACCTTTAAACTAATAGCGATTTACTTTTTCAACTTTTACGATTTAATCCTTTTTACTTAATTAACTATCAAAACGTTAAAATTTCTAAACAAAACTTTAATACCATTTTAATAACACTCCATAAATATTTATAAAAATATTTACGGCTCAGTTTATAGAAATAAGGTCCCAATGCCTCATTTTCTAAAACCACTTGACTTTAGGGTCTTACCACTTGAACTTAATTAATCATTTATATAACATACGTTATGTAACATCCTAAAGTTATGGGCCTATGCATTTAGTGTAGGGATAGGATTAATTTGTTAATTTAAGTGATAGGGGTCCAAACTGGGCTCAGGATTAGGCAAAGGCCTTGATTAAATTATTAGATTGTGCATTATAGAGTTAAAAGGTGGTAATTATGTTTAAAATACCAACATGGGCTTGTGGCTCAACAATAGGTGGCACTGTAAGGGAATTAGAAGGTGGCGCCATCAACAATTAAAGAGGCCCAAGTTTTGGTCGCAATGAGCCCATGTTTTTGGGCCATTTTCGGCACTTAAATGGGAGCAAGGGTGACGCCACAACAAGGGAATTAAGGGCCCAAAATTTAAGTTTAATGAAGCCCAAATCTTTTAATTTAAGTGAGTTAAATTTCGGCATTAAGACTTGATGAGGTGGACGGCTACAAGGCTTAAAAATAGGAAGATATATTTGGATTTTATAATTGATAATATAGAAGATAAAAAGGAGAAAAGGTAGGAGCCTATCTACAAGGAGAGTGATGGCCGAAAATCCACCACTAAGAGGAGTAAAGAATTCGGCTACTGCATGGCAAAGGGGTGCCGAATTTTCCCTCTCATTTAGCTTGAATTTTAATTAACTAGGAAGGGCGTTTTCGGTTTTATACAGGAGGTGTCGAAATTCCTATAAATAGGGGGGATAGCTCCTTGATTCTGACATTTAAAACCCTAATTCTCTCCTTATTCTTGTGCCGAAAATCCCTAGCCTCTTCCTCTCAAATTTCTTTTCTTCAATTTCTTCAAAAGCCGAAACCTCTTCTCCATTCTTTTTCCCTTGAGCCGATTTCTCTTTAAAAGCCGAAAACTCTACAGTTTTTCTTTATTCATCCTATTTGAGAATTAGTTCTATTTATTCCGGCATTTAAAACTTCCTTTGGCATTGCCGAATCCTCTCTCTAGTGCTAGCCGAACCTCCTATGCTAAGGTAAGTGTCAATTTTTGATTAGTTCTCACGATCTATTCCCGGTTTTTGAAAGGCAAAAAGCCGAAAAGCTAATAGTTTAATGGTTCTATGTTGGGATGCAATTCGAGATTTGAAGGAAGCTTGGTCAACTAGATCTAAAAGCCGAAAATAGCTAGTCTCCAATTTCGGGATTTTAAGGTAAGAAGATTTTCCCTAGATTTTTACTAGATTCATTCATTATATGCAAGATCTAAACTTTAAGATGAGGATTAACGATTAAATATTGTGATAATAGCTCTGATAAGGATTTATGATGGAATTAAATATGGATCAGGCAAAGGAAAGAATACCTAAGTTTAAGAAACAAGCAGTATCTACCGTTCGAGATTGGCCACTTGGTTCTGGATCGGCTTCTGAACAACATCTTAGGAAGATAGCAGTTGTGTCGGCTAAGGATAGCGTCGACATAGAAAGCATCGTTTTATCGGTAATCAGGTGTGTAGATCTCTAACACACTACTAATAAACCTGTATGTATGTTTATTTATATATGTTATGGGCTAAAAAGCCGGAATGAGGCTGTATAGACAGTCGAATGGAACCCTAAAAGGGTTAGGCAAAGATGCCAGGTACGTAAACATAGAACTCCCTATGAGTATCGAAAAGTATATAAGTCTTTATGATGTTTTCTTTATGTATGTATGCATGGGGTGGGAATGATGATATTGAAGGGGAAGTGCATGATAGGTCACTTGGTGATCGGTGGTAGAAATCTCACATAATTTAAATGTAAGTTCACATAGTGATCGGTGGCGATGCCACGTTAAATGATTCCTAATTAATAGGAATAGGCAGTACGGCTGTCGTTTTGGTGTGTAGCGGATGGAGGGTTGATTGTAGAAATCCCCAAAGTGTGATGTGTTGGTACGGGATGGTGTGTAGAGAATGGAAACCTAGGATGGGTTGGGTTTTTCATTATTTATTGATTATCATGTGATTATGATTGATACCTTTATGTATAGGCCAGGGCCCATAATGTGTTTGTGGGCTCAGGTCGTTGTGTGTTTTGAGATTTATACACTGAGTCTTGGTGACTCATGCTTTCCTTTTCTCTACTCTTTTAGATGAGCAGTAGATCGTGGACATGGGAGCCGAGACGGACCCGAGGGGCCATCAAGCTTTATTTCTACAAATTATTTTTGGGATTTCTTTAAGTTTTATTTTATTTTTACTTTGGAATTATCAATGTAATAAGGCCCCATAGTTTTATCCAATTAAGTAGTTTTAATGTTCTGCAACTTATGAGATGATGTCAAAGGTTTAATTATACTTAATACAAGGTTTTATTTTTAAAATGCCGCTTGTTTACTTAAATAATGTCTATTTAATTTACGACTTCCAAAACCAACAAGACAAAAGTTTTCAATGTACAACCCGTGACACGCCAGATCCGGTGGAAACGCATGGGCCGGGTTTGGGGTGTTACATTTTGGTATCAGAGCCCAGTTCAAAACTCGGGCTGTGAAATGGGTCTAGCAGCGTTTTGACAATTTGATGTGAATTTGGAAAAAAAATTTATGGAAGAAGATATGGCCTTCGAGTCTACCGGTACCCGATCCACGCAGGTAAGTATTCTAACTCTTGATGTGATTTATATGTTGGGTTTGATGGGCTTGATGGACGTAGATTAGTATGATAGTATTAATGGACCATAGGCTTAGACAAACAACTCTTCAATTCCATAAGACTTAATCCAACTAAACAAAACCCAGGAACGAGTCAAAAGGTTAAGGTGTGGCAACAGGCATACGCATGTCTAGGATTGGATTCAGGAAGAGCTTGGTATTTAAGCAGTCCTAGTGACTCACCTCCTCTTCGCTGGAATCTTACCTGGTGCGTAGTGACTGTTCGCCTTAGCTGAGTTAGGCTGTGGCAATGGGCATACGCATGCCTAGGAATGGATTCAGGGAGAGCTTGGTACTTAAGCAGTCCTAGGGACTCACCTCCTCTTCACTAGAATCTTACCTGTTGCGTAGTGACTATTCACTCTAGCTACGAGGACTTCTTGATGGACTAAACTCTATAATTAAAACCCGAAAGGGACCAGCCACCTTATTTGAAAAAAAAAATCCCCAAGTTTTGTAAAATTCTCAAAATACACTTGATTTGTGGAAATTTCTAATCAACCATGAATTTATAAAATACCTATGCTTTGAAAATTTTACCCGAAAATCCCATGTTTACAGGAGTAACCCGGATTATGAAACTAGATTTTCTAAGGTATCCCTATTTTAAAAAAAAAAAACAACAACAACAACAACCGCAACAACAACATCAAAATATCCCTGGTTTGTAAAATTACCAAACTACCCTTGTTTTGCAAAATGACCAAAATACCCCTGGTTTGTAAAATTAGCAAATTACCCTTGATTTGTAAAATTATTGAAATACCCCCGAATTTTAAAATTACCGAAATACCCCAGATTGCCAAATTACCGAAATACCCCCAGATTTCAAAATTATCGAAACACCCCCGGATTGCAAAATTACCAAAATATCCTTATTTCACAAAATCACCAAGAAACCTTATTTTGAAAAATTACGAAAATACCCCTATAGGAAAAATTACAAAAATACCCCTGGGTAGTGAAACAATGAAAACACCCTTACACGATGAATGTAAGTTCATGGATGCTATTTGTATGTTGATGATTGAGTGTGTGTTTTCTAGAATTAGAAGGTACGAACTTGAGACTGAATTGTGAATGCGAATTCGAAAGAACTACTTTTAAAACTATTATTCATAAGACTGTTCGTGGATAATCAGTGGAAGAAAACTAATAATTCATAAAATTTCTAATCAGATAAACGCGAAGCGGTAAAATGAGTACAAGGGGTAGAAGACGTCCGCCATGTGGTCGTGGTAGGGGTAGGATGACGGTGTCGGAACCAATAGGATCTGGTCATGGATTTGGAAACGAGATGCCAGCTATGGGGGAGGAATTTCTGGATCCGACTGCCAGAGATGACGCGGTATCTCAGGCAATGTTAAGGGTTTTAGAGAGGGTTGCTGGGACTGGTATGGGCACAGGAGCCCGGAAATCTGTGCCTGAACGGCTTAGGGCCAATGGGGCAGAAGTGTTTAGAGGAATTTCTGGTGTAGCCCCAAGTTCAGCTGAGTATTGGTTGGAGGCAGTAGAACGTATAATGGATGATTTGGATTTCACGGAGGAGAAGAAGTTGAAAGGAGTTGTATCCCTCCTACGGGATGAAGCCTATCAATGGTGGCTTACGGTTAAAGATGGTACAGTGGCTGACCGTATCACTTGGGATCTCTTTAAAACGGCGTTCCAGAATAAGTACATTGGATCGAGTTATGTGGATGCGCAGCGCAAAGCATTTCTGAATCTGGTTCAAGGGAGTAGGTCAGTGGCGGCGTATGAAGCTGAATTCTTACGCCTTAGCCGTTATGCTCGTGGAATGGTAGCCACGGAGCACGAACGTTGTGTTAAGTTTGAAGATGACCTGAGGCATGATTTGCGTGTTTTGATAGCCCCACAGCGGGAGAGAGAATTTGCTGTCCTAGTGGAAAAGGCTAAGATAGCCGAGGAGGTAAAGCGGACCGAAAAACTGAATCGAGATAGAGATAGGGGTGGAAATAAGAGGAATTTTGGATCGTCAACCGGGCGTACTCAGAAAAGGTCCAGGTCTGATGGACCGAAACGGGAAGAGACACCTGCTGCTGCTAACCAGACACCAAAGTGTGCTCGATGTGGTAAATTTCATGCCGGTGAATGTTGGGCAGGCAGTGGGAAGTGTTTTAGGTGTGGATCTACGGACCATCAAGTTAGAAATTGTCCGCAGGAACGGGACGGTGAAGGGACCATGGGTCGAGGGAATGCTCAGCCTGGTAGAGGAGGTCAGCAGCCACAAAGAGGTCGTGGTGCAGCCAGAGGTGGTAATGGTGCTGGTCGGGGTCGTGGAGCACCAAGCCAAGGGGCAGGAAACACTGAGGCGAGATAGCCAGGGTTGGTCTATGCTGTCAGACGTCGAGAGGAGGCTGATGCACCGGATGTCATAACCGGTACGTTCTTAATCTTTGGTTTGCCTTACACTGCATTGATTGACATTGGGTCGACGCATTCATATGTAGCTAGTAGCGTATCGGGAACTCTAAGGTTAGAATCTGAAATTACCCCTAGGGCAATGATTGTAGTTTGCCCATTAGGACAATCTATAGTAGTGGATAAACTCTATCAGAAAGTACCTCTAGATATTTAGGGGATAGTTTTCCAAACGGATCTAATGGAATTACCGTTCGGGAAGTTTGATTTAATTTTAGGCATGGATTGGCTTGTGAAGTATCAAGCTAATCTAGATTGTACGGCCAAGCGTATGGTGTTAAAAACCCCCGAGGGTGATGAAGTGTTGGTGATAGGAGAAAGGGGGAACTGTTTGTCGAATGTAGTAACTGCCCTAAGAGCAGAAAGGATGGTGAGGAAATGATGTGAGGCAGTTCTATTGTTTGTTCGGGCTCTAGAAGCTAAAGATCTGACTGTTGGGGACGTCAGGACGATAAAGGAATTTCCTGATGTTTTCCCTGAAGAGCTTCCGGGATTACCCCCAGATCGTGAAGTGGAGTTTGGTATCGATCTTCTTCCGGGAACAGCGTCGGTATCTATTGCTCCGTATAGGATGGCGCCGAAAGAGTTAGTGGAGTTGAAAGCGCAGATTCAGGAGTTGTTGGATAGAGGATTTATTTGACCGAGTGTGTCGCCTTGGGGAGTGCCGGTGTTATTTGTTAAGAAGAAGGATGGATCAATGCGTATGTGCATTGATTATTGTCAGTTGAATAAGCTAACAATCAAGAACAAGCACCCATTGCCAAGGATCGATGACTTGTTCAATCAGTTGAAGGGGGCCTCAATCTTTTCTAAGATAGATCTGAGGTCAGGGTACCATCAGCTTAGGGTCAAGGAAGCGGATATTCATAAGATGGCTTTTAGGACTTGCTACGGTCACTATGAGTTTATGGTGATGCCGTTTGGATTGACCAACGCGCCAGCAGCGTTCATGGACATGATGAACCGAGTGTTCCAACCCTACCTAGACCGATGTGTCGTGGTGTTTATCGATGATATCTTGGTTTATTCCAAGTCAGAAGAGGAGCATGATGCTCATCTGCGAATAGTTTTGCAGATTCTAAGGGAGAAGCAGTTGTATGCCAAATTCAGTAAGTGTGAATTTTGGCTGAGGGAAGTAACATTTCTAGGGCTCGTTGTGTCAGTAGAAGGGATTAGGGTTGACCCTCGAAAGATTGAAGCAGTGTTAGATTGGAAGCCACCCAAGTCTGTGGCTGAGATTAGGAGTTTTCTTGGTTTAGCTGGGTACTACCGAAGGTTTGTTGAAGGATTTTCTTCGGTAGCGGCACCGTTGACTAAGTTGCTACGGAAAGGAGTTTCGTTTGTTTGGTCTGATAAGCAGCACAAGAGTTTTGAAAAGTTAAAGAGGTTTCTAACGGAGGCTCCGGTGTTGATTCAGCCGGAGACAGGGAAGGAGTTCGTAATTTACTGTGATGCGTCACACGCAGGATTAGGATGTGTGTTGATGCAAGATGGAAAGGTGGTTGCATATGCATCTCGGCAGTTAAGACCGCATGAATTAAATTACCCCACCCATGATTTGGAATTGGCAGCAGTGGTGTTTGCCTTAAAAATTTGGAGGCGTTATCTGTACGGGGAGAAATCTGTCATTTACACAGATCATAAGAGCTTGAAGTATCTTTTGACTCAGAAGGAGTTGAATCTAAGGCAGAGAAGGTGGATCGAGTTGCTAAAGGACTACGATTGCTCGATCGAGTATCACCAGGGTAAGGCTAATGTAGTGGCGGATGCTTTAAGTCGTAAAGTAGTCTCCGACTTAAGAGCAATGTTTGCTCACCTTAGTTTGTATGAGGATGGAAGTTTATTAGCTGAACTTCAAGTGAAACCCTCTTGGATCAGTCAGGTGAAGGAGAGGCAACAGACCGATGAGTTGTTAAAAGGGAAATTGCAGCTAATCTCAAAGGATGGGCCAGCAGAATTCAGTATGAATGAGGAAGGATTGTTATGCTTTCGAGGGAAGGTTTGCATGCCAAAAGATCCGGAGTTAAGGCAGAGGATTTTGAATGAGGCGCATGGTAGTGTATACGCTTTGCACCCTGGAGGAAGTAAGATGTTTCGGGATTTGAGAGATCAGTTCTGGTGGCCGGGTTTGAAGCAAGAGGTAACCGAATTGGTGGGTAAGTGTTTGACCTGTCAGCAGGTCAAGGCGGAACACCAGTTACCATCAGGATTGTTGCAGCCAGTGAAGATTCCCCAATGGAAGTGGGAAAGAATTACCATGGACTTTGTTAGTGGGCTTCCCCTCACACCCACTAAGAAAGATGCAGTTTGGGTAGTTGTTGATCGCTTGACAAAGTCTGCACACTTCATACCCGTACGTGTTGATTATTCCTTGCAGAAGTTAGCTAAGTTATACATAGCAGAGGTGGTGAGGTTGCATTGAGTACCGGTTTCGATCATATCAGATAAGGACCCTAGGTTCACCTCACGATTTTGGAAGGCGTTGCATCAAGCGCTGGGTACGAAGTTGGATTTCAGTACAGCATTTTATCCTCAGACCGATGGACAGTCTGAGAGGGTGATCCAGATCTTGGAGGACATGTTAAGAGGATGTGTCATAGATTTCAGAGGTAGTTGGGAAGAGTTTTTACCGTTAGCAGAGTTTGCTTATAACAATAGTTACCAGTCAAGTATTCAGATGGCGCCCTATGAAGCTTTGTACGGGCGGAGGTGTCGTACTCCTACCTGTTGGACAGAATTAGGGGAACGTCAGATTTTGGGATCAGAGTTAGTGAGTGAGACAGAAGAGAAGGTTGAATTGATTCGGGTTCGACTGAAGGAGGCGTCGGACCGACAAAAGTCCTATGTTAATTTAAAGCGTAAGGACATAGAGTTTGCAGTGGGTGATAAAGTATTCCTAAAGGTATCGCCATGGAAAAAGGTACTAAGGTTTGGTCGAAAGGGTAAATTAAGTCCTAGATTTATCGGACCATATCGGGTATTGAAGCGAGTAGGACCAGTAGCCTATCAGCTGGAGTTACCTCCGGAGTTAAGTCAAATTCACGATGTATTTCACGTTTCCATGCTAAGACGTTACCGTTTGGATCCGTCCCATATTGTGCCTGTGGAGGAAATCGAGGTAAGACCTGATCTATCCTTCGAAGAGGAACCAGTAGAAATTTTGGATCGTGATGTCAAGGTGTTGAGAAGGAAAACGGTTCCATTGGTTAAGGTGCTGTGGTGGAATCATGGTTCCGAGGAGGCTACGTGGGAACCCGAGGAAGTAATAAGGCAGCAATACCCTCATCTTTTCTTATCAGGTAATTTTGAGCACGAAATTTCTTTAAGGGGGTAGAACTGTAACATCCTAAATTTATGGGCCTATGTATTTAGTGTAGGGATAGGATTAATTTGTTAATTTAAGTGATAGGGGTCCAAACTGGGCTCAGGATTAGGCAAAGGCCTTGATTAAATTATTAGATTGTGCATTATAAAGTTAAAAGGTGGTAATTATGTTTAAAATACCAACATGGGCTTGTGGCTCAACAATAGGTGGCACTATAAGGGAATTAGAAGGTGGCGCCATCAACAATTAAAGAGGCCCAAGTTTTGGTCGCAATGAGCCCATGTTTTTGGGCCATTTTCGGCACTTAAATGGGAGCAAGGGTGACGCCACAACAAGGGAATTAAGGGCCCAAAATTTAAGTTTAATGAAGCCCAAATCTTTTAATTTAAGTGAGTTAAATTTCGGCATTAAGACTTGATGAGGTGGACGGCTACAAGGCTTAAAAATAGGAAGATATATTTGGATTTTATAATTGATAATATAGAAGATAAAAAGGAGAAAAGATAGGAGCCTATCTACAATGAGAGTGATGGCCGAAAATCCACCACTAAGAGGAGTAAAGAATTCGGCTACTGCATGGCAAAAAGGTGCCGAATTTTCCCTCTCATTTAGCTTGAATTTTAATTAACTAGGAAAGGCGTTTTCGGTTTTATACAGGAGGTGTCAAAATTCCTATAAATAGGGGGGATAGCTCCTTGATTCTGACATTTAAAACCCTAATTCTCTCCTTATTCTTGTGCCAAAAATCCCTAGCCTCTTCCTCTCAAATTTCTTTTCTTCAATTTCTTCAAAAGCCGAAACCTCTTCTCCATTCTTTTTCCCTTGAGCCGATTTCTCTTTAAAAGCCGAAAACTCTATAGTTTTTCTTTATTCATCCTATTTGAGAATTAGTTCTATTTATTCCGGCATTTAAAACTTCCTTTGGCATTGCCGAATCCTCTCTCTAGTGCTAGCCGAACCTCCTATGCTAAGGTAAGTGTCGATTTTTGATTAGTTCTCATGATCTATTCCCGGTTTTTGAAAGGCAAAAAGCCGAAAAGCTAATAGTTTAATGGTTCTATGTTGGGATGCAATTCGGGATTTGAAGGAAGCTTGGTCAACTAGATCTAAAAGCCGAAAATAGCATGTCTCCAATTTTGGGATTTTAAGGTAAGGAGATTTTCCCTAGATTTTTACTAGATTCATTCATTATATGCAAGATCTAAACTTTAAGACGAGGATTAACGATTAAATATTGTGATAGTAGCTCTGATAAGGATTTATGATGGAATTAAATATGGATCAGGCAAAGGAAAGAATCCCTAAGTTTAAGAAACGAGCAGTATCTGCCGTTCGAGATTGGCCACTTGGTTCTGGACCGGCTTCTGAACAACATCTTAGGAAGATAGCAGTTGTGTCGACGAAGGATAGCGTCGACATAGAAAGCATCGTTTTATCGGCAATCAGGTGTGTAGATCTCTAACACACTACTAATAAACCTGTATGTATGTTTATTTATATATGTTATGGGCTAAAAAGCCGGAATGAGGCTGTATAGACAGTCGAATGGAACCCTAAAAGGGTTAGGCAAAGATGCCAGGTACGTAAACATAGAACTCCCTATGAGTATCGAAAAGTATATAAGTCTGTATGATGTTTTCTTTATGTATGTATGCATGGGGTGGGAATGATGATATTGAAGGGGAAGTGCATGATAGGTCACTTGGTGATCGGTGGTAGAAATCCCACATAATTTAAATGTAAGGTCACATAGTGATCGGTGGCGATGCCAAGTTAAATGATTCCTAATTAATAGGAATAGACAGTAGGACTGTCGTTTTGGTGTGTAGCGGATGGAGGGTTGATTGTAGAAATCCCCAAGGTGTGATGGTTGGTACGGGATGATGTGTAGAGGATGGAAACCTAGGATGGGTTGGGTCTTTCATTATTTATTGTTTATCAATTGATTATAATTGATACATTTATGTATGGGCCAGGGCCCATAATGTGTTTGTGGGCTCAGGTCGTTGTGTGTTTTGAGATTTATACACTGAGTCTTGGTGACTCACGCTTTCCTTTTCTCTACTCTTCCAGATGAGCAGTAGATCGTGGACATGGGAGCCGAGACGGACTCGAGGGGCCATCAAGCTTTATTTCTACAAATTATTTTTGGGATTTCTTTAAGTTTTATTCTATTTTTACTTCTGAATTATCAATGTAATAAGGCCCCATAGTTTTATCCAATTAAGTAGTTTTAATGTTCTGCAACTTATGAGATGATGTCAAAGGTTTAATTATACTTAATACAAGGTTTTATTTTTAAAATGCCACTTGTTTACTTAAATAATGTCTATTTAATTTACGACTTCCAAAACCAACAAGAAAAAAGTTTTCAATGTACAACCCGTGACACGCCAGATCCGGTGGAAACGCATGGGCCGAGTTTGGGGTGTTACACGTTACCATATCAAAAGCCTTTTTAAAATCATATTTGACTCTTAAATTTAAATAATAATATTTACGAGCTTACTCATCGAATTTATGACCCTAAAACCACTGTTTCCTACACCACCGAAAAATAGACTGTTACATTAAGTTGAACTATGGCATGAAATTAAATAGATGATTATGATGTGTATATTGTGTCTTGTATATCCAACTTTGAATGTGAAATGTCATGAAATGTATTATGGTGTTAATGACAGCACATTGGTTAGGTACATAGGTTGATTTTTTTTACATGTTTGAGTATTTTGAAAGGTGGTTGTTGGCTTATAAAGTTGTGTATTTGAATGTGTTTAGGCACTTAAGCAAATGGGCGAAAAATGAGCATGATTTGGGTCAATTATGGGCACACACGGTCTGGGACACGGGCTGTCACACGACCGTGTGCCACACACGGGTTGTCACACGGTCGTGTGTCACACACGGGCTGTCACATGGTTGTGTGTCACACACAAGCATGTGCTCTGAGCGTGTATAGATGCAATTTTTACACAGGCTAACACACGACCGGGGACACGACCGTGTGACCCGACATCAATTGTTACACGGGCTAGTACACAACTGGCGACACAGTCGTGTGGCGTCATTTCGAAAGATACACGACCTGGCACACGGGTAGTGACACGGCCGTGCCTAGCACCACACAGTCTGGATCATGTCACACGGCCTGGCCACAAGGCCGTGTGGCCACTGTTTTGAATTTTTTTATTTTCCCGAAATGTTTTGATTTATTTTGATTTGGTCCCTGAATGCTGTAACTTACTTTTAGGACTTCGAAAGCTTAATTTAAGGCCCGTAATCAGATGTTTTATTTCATTATGAATATTATACGTATTTATGGAATTTAATTGATAATTGAATGTTATTTGTTATAAAAGGTTCTAACTCATTCGGTAATATTTTGTACACCTATTCTGGCAACATATACGAGTTATGGGTAGGATATTTGAAAGGAACAAAATGTGGATTATTCCACAATCCAAAAGATAATATGATTAAAGCTTCTACTCATGCTACTTTCATTAAGGAAAGCTACATAGATAACTTTAAGCCTCGAAGTAAAGTGGTACTTGAGGAACTTTCATGAGTTGTAGAACAATAACCAAGTTTAATTTTCAAGAAAGTTGTGGAAAGGCCTACAAACAATTAACAATATAAAGGAATCCACGTAGTGGGAGAGTTTCTAGGAAACCAGACTTCTTCATCTATGATGGTAATATTTATAATACGAAAGCAATCATGAGAATGATGATCCACTCACTTACGATGAGGTTATGCATGACGTTGATTCCAAACTCTGGAAATAGGTTATGGATGTCGAGATGGATTCTATGGAATCCAATACGGTATGGGAACTTGTAGACTTTCTGGTTGGGATTAAACCCATAGGATGTAAGTGGATCTACAAAAAGAAGAGAAATATGGAAAGAAAAGTGAAAACACATAAAGCTAAACATGTAAGGAAAGGATACACATAAAAAGAAGGCATTGATTATGACGAGACCTTCTCTCTAGTAGCCATGCTCAACTCTATCTGCATACTCTTATCCATTGTCGATGCTCTCGATTACGATATTTGGTAAATGGATGTCAAGACAACATTCTTGAATGGTTATCATGATGAGACCATTTACATGGCTCAACCCACTAGCTATGTTGCCAAAGGAAAGGAGCAAAATTTTGCAAACTATTAAGTTCCATTTACGGACTTAAGCAAATGTCTAGCTTATGGAATAAAAGATGTGATCAAATGATTAAGACTTTTGTGTTTGGGAAAAATGTTGATGAACCTTGTGTTTATAAGTGTATAAAGGAAAAAAAGGTAGTCTTCCTCGTTTTGTATGTTGATGATATTCTACTTACCGAAACGATGTAGGAGAATTGTCATTTATTAAATTATGGTTATCTTAATAGTTTAGCATGAAAGACTTGGGTGAAGCTAGTTATATTCTTAGAATTCAAATCGTTAGTGATTGAAAGAATAAAACGATAGCTTTATCATAATCTTCATACATTGATAAGGTACTGGAACGGTTCGCAATGACCGATGCAAAGCCAGGTGCTCAACAGACTGCTTCGGGTTTTCATATTTCTTTGGATGATTTTCTTAAGACAGCGGAAGAAAAAGAGCATATGAGTAGCGTTCCATATGTTTTGGTAGTTGGAAGCCTTATGTATACTATGCTTTGGACACATCCAGATATATGTTTAGCCGAAGGAATAGTAGATGTGGTGAAAGTAGATTCTGAATATAACCTTGCGAATTTGTTTGCTAAGACTCTTGTAACTAGGAGTTTTAACAAACACCGAGGATATGAGAATGCAAAACATGACACTTTTACTTCGCTATGGCAATGGGGAGATTGTTAGGAAATGTGCCCATATTGTAGTAAACATGTAATTGTTTTCTATGTATTGAACGATAAATAAATAAATAAAGTTAATTTCACATTTCACTATTATGTCTTTTGTATTTCTGTGTTTCATGTTTTGCATTCATAGCAAAATTGTGACAAGCAAATATTAACTCATCGATTGTCTAAGTTCAAACTGATGATAAGTGGCACTGTAAGAACGTTTACATTGCGAGAAAGACAACTTACATCAGTAGATAATCTAAATGAGTCCATAATCCTTTAAAAGAATCAAAGTGAGCATTTAATTCAAATACGTAGAAGGATTATTATGTCATCTACAATTCCAATTCGGGAGATGGCTAATCCTGGTCATTAGAGCAATTGCCTCCACGAGTAGAAACATAGATGTATTCATTCGAAGAATGATACATTGGACTGGACCCAAGATGAATTAATTTTGAATTCATTTGTAAATTAATTTAGTTGTGACATTAATGGTGTGGTTTACCTAAATCTTGAGTTATTCATTGACCATGCATATGTAACTCATGTGCTTTGATATAAGTGGAGGCTTATACTCTAAAAATGATCGAACCATAGTTGGTATGTTAGGTACATGACTTGTGGATGGCATGGCTTTACTAGCAACAATGGGATTCATAGCTCAATTAAAGAGTTAATTATATCCTCTCATTGGTTTTACGTGAATTGATAAATATGGAACGTGGTCATGGGTTGCTTGTTCTCGAACGAGCGATTTATTATAGTCATTTGTTGAAAGTAATCATATTAATCATTAAGAAGACACAATGGTAACAATGAGATAAAATAGGATTGTATGGAGTAAACATGCCACTTCCTGAAAATCGGGTTAGTAGATATGGGCATTAGATTTTAAGCTGGAGAGAAAAATCGAGTTTTGTGTTGTAGAAGCTGGAATAGGATAAAATAAATAATTAGCTAATAATATTAAAAAAATAATAATTAAATTTAATAATAATGGTATTAATAAATGGAGAATGAGTAAAAATTAATAGAGACTAATTTGGAATATTGTTTAAAGTAGAGGTTAAATGTGTAAATTAAGACTAGTTGTTAAAAAGAGAGTTACTAGTGTTAGAGTATGCCCAAAAACTAATCATGAGATGACTGTAATCACATACTCATTTTACCTTATTTATTAATTTAAGGCATTGCCATTATTATTTCAGTTTCTTTTTCTGCGTATATAAATAAACTGAATTGTAATAAAATCCTAAGAAAATATGATTATTCTTAAAAAGGTCCTTAGTCAAGTATTATTGTGGGCTTGGGCAACAATAATATATAGAGACTACTGTGTAGTTGATTGATGACAAAGAATTTTCATTGACATAGGGATGTCAAAATCAATACATGAGTATGTGTTAGAGAACAACATATTGGACTGACCCACTATGAGTATGTTTCTTGGATTATTATGTAATAGTCACAATATTACTCATAGTGATAACTATGTATATGATCCTTAGACTTGAGGTCATCATTGTCCCAACATCGTGAGTCTTATATTTTGATACAGTCAAAATTTCTATCGTAATAGGTTGTACTATAAAGACTGATGTTGGATATACCACAATCCATGTAGTGGGATATGGTTGATTAAGATAGGATTTATCCCTCCTACATAATAGGAGCAATATCTTAGGCCTTTTGATGGAGTGGGACTAGAAATGCATGATCATGCTCGAATAAGTTGATATGAGATATCACACTTATTTGTTTATTGTATTCTACACAGAAAATTAAGAAATATGAGATTGGACTATACAAGCGTGACTATTCCATGACTTGTGTCAAATCTAGATATTAAGGATAAAATGATATAATAGATGAAAAGATTATCACAGAAAGGTTATGCCAAATCACAACTTCTTCTAACTTGGGTGGCAATGATGCATTGCTAGATGTCACTTATTGCTTGTAATGTTAGAAACATTCTAGTATTACTACCAACGTTACAAGAGCCTAGAACGTCACACCCTATACTTGAAACGAACAGAATCCAAATACATTTTGTATTGTATTTAGTTGTCACATGAATTAATTTAATTTTTGAATTAATTTAATTTGATAGTTAAATATTAAACACATTATATTTACAAACTTGTTGTACACAAATAGAGAACATAGATAAAATTAATATATGGATTTGATTCATACAAAATATTAATTTTATATATTTTACCGAATTTCTTAATAGAAACATTTATATTAACTAATTTCGGTCAAAATATAAAAGGTATGGAAATTAATATATGAATTTGATTCATACAAAATATTAATTGTATATATTTTACCAAATATATTAATATAAATAGTTATATTAATTAAATTCAGTTAAAATATAAAAGACATGAAAATTAATATTCTTTTGGAAAGAATATAATTCCTCTATCTAACTTTCCATTTGCATTCTCTATCTTATATTCTTTTGGAAAGAATATAATTCATTTTTCCTACTTTTCATTTGCATTCTCTATCGATAAGAGAATAACCTTGATTTTCCTTTTTTAATATGTGATATCAAATAGGATAAAATGATGATAATCCATTACATGTATTAAGGTTATCAACTTAATAATTTAAAAAGTTTAGCAATTGCTTTTAATTCTCTCTGAAAAGTTCAAGAGAAAGTGGTTATTCTTTTTTACGAGGTGGACTACGTAGAGGTCGGGACGTTTTAATTGTGGCTTATAATCAACATCGAATCAGCAGCATCCTTTCAACATTTTCAATAAAGAAGGTATATTTTCAACCTTATTTCAACCCTATTCATTCCTCATACATGGATCCTTGGCTGTGGATCACCGGAATACTTTTTTTCACTACGCCACGGGGAGAACTGGCAGTCCCAACAATGGTATCAGAGCCACTTGTATGATATGGATTCAGGATTAAATTTATTAGTTGATGCAAATGTATGAGGTACATGTTGTGTACTATGTTTGATATGCACGGTGTTTGGAAATGCATGGTTATAGCCCGATAACCCATTTAATTTATTATTTTCAAAGGTTGTAATTTTATAAATATGGCCTGCGTGTCGTGCCTTTCTATATTTCTCTTGTACTTCTCTTCCCATATTACTCCCTCATATTTAAAACAAGTTTCTATAATTGTAAATTGTACAAGTTGATACAAACTAGAGGAAAAGAAGGCTAGGCTACCAAAAGTGGAAAAGAAGTTTGAGAAGTGACATAAACCTTTAGATTCCCTACGATTTCTCCATTGGCTTAGGATGAACCACCTTAGTTTTATGGGCTATAACCATTACGTTTATTTACAACTTTATAATTTTCTTGTATATGATACAATTGATGATGTGTTAGCATGTATGTTATAGGATATTGATAAGATTAATTAAAGGATTAAATGGAAAAATGTTGACCATTAATAGTGAGATTAATTTAATTTAAAAAACCCCACAATAAAATATTAAGTTAAGATTGTCTTCTAATATTTACCCTCGTTAAAACCTCGATCGATACTATGTGGGCTCTGTTAAAGCGAAGTACATGTATCTATCTTGGTCAAACGCGAAGAACAAGCAAGTGATATTTTCCAGTTATGACATTGGTTAATAACTTAACTACGTTACTCTAATAGGATTAGATACCTAGAGGCAAGAGATTTGGATAAATCATGAGATGATTGGAACAAAATAGAGGAGTTACATGTGATGTAATTAGCAGGTGTTGTTTATAAATAACCATAATCTTGAGAGTAAAGCCAAAGTTGACTTAAGAAGAGGAGAAATATGGATCCTTACCCACTAGAAAACTTTAGAGAAAGTCTTTCCCAAATTAAAATATGAGGGTTATTAATTTCGAATAAAATATGGGAGCCTCATTTAATAAAGTCTTTTAATGATTATAATAAACTTGGTAATTGTACTCAGAAGCATATTTTATTATTGTAGATTAATTACAGCAAACAACACAAGTTCTTTATCATTGTGATCGGTCATTGAGAAGGACAAGTTGAATGGCTTAAACTTTCTTGACTGGTTCCGTAACTTAAGGATTGTCCTCAAGCAAGAACATAAATTATATGTCATTGAAGAATCCGTTCCTTATGAACCAACACCAAATGCCTCTAGAGCTGACAAAGATGCTTATAAGAAGCATCTTGATGACATGTTAGACATATGATGTCTAATGCTTGCCACCATGACTCATGAGCTTCAAAAGCAACTTGAGGATATGGTTGCCTATGATATGATCTAGCACCTCAAAGAATCATATGAAGGGCAAGCACATCAAGAGTACGAGACAACTAAAGCTTTGCTTCGATGCAAAATGATGGGGGAACTCCTGTGGGAACTCACATTCTCAAGATAATAGGCTATATTGAAAGCCTTGAAAACCTAGGATTCCCTCTAGGTGTGGAGTTGGCCACCGATGTCATCCTGTAATCGTTGTCGGATAGTTTTAGCCAATTTTTCCTTAATTTCAACATGAATGAGGTTAATAAGACTTTTCCACAGTTGCTCAGCATATTACGAACTACTGAAAATAACATGAAAAAGGCTGGGCCTGAGCCCATTTTGATGGTCCGCAAGGACAAGGGCAAAGGAAAGGCTAAGGCTAAGGCAAAGCCTAAGGAGAATGGCAAGACCAAGCCCAACAAAATAAAATTTGCATTGAAACCTAAAGGAGGAATTGCTAAGGAAGGAAAATGTTTCTATTGTGGTAAGGACGGACATTGGAAGAGCAATTTCTCTGCCTATCTTGAAGAGGTTAAGAAGGCAAAGGAAAACGGACCCGCCTATCTTGAAGAGGAACCGGTGGCTGGACTGGATCAGATTGACAACAATCGAACCAGCTCGGGGTGACGTGCATTCACCACTAGACACGATGTGCTGACGGTGGCATTCCGGTGGCTGGCAGGTAATCCTTCAGTAGTTGAGCAGTGGAGGAATCATACTCCTAATGGGACTCTACCGAATAGTTTGATTTCAAATTAACTATTCTAAAAATAATATTATTTTAATAAATTTAATATTAAATTTAATTTAATACATATCTTAATAGTATTTTATTAATTTAATAGATTTAATATTAAATTTAATCTAATATTTATCTTAATAAGTATTATATTAATTTAATATTAAAGTGATTAACTTTAATCATAGTTGAACTTTGTAAACTCTCCCTATATAAAGAGAGCATTGGGTCATTATTTTATATACACTTGAATTTATGAAAAAGTTGTAGAGAGAAAATTCTCTGAAGAAATTATTTCAGAAAATTTCTAGAGAAAATTCTCTCTATATAAAGAGAGCATCGGGTCATTACTCCACTGGTAATTTTGTGGAAAATTCTCTCTTTCTTAGTAAAAATGTCATAGTAGATATTTTTAGGTAAAAATTTTAAATTTTAACTTCAATTATTTTAAAAATTTTAATTAAATAAATTTTAAAAATATATATTTAAAATTTACTTCATTGAAGTTCTTTATAATATATATTTTTTTCAAATTTTAAAAAGTAAAAGGTTAAAAGTTCAAATATTTTGACCACTAAAAAAATCAAAATGTGATCAAAGAGAAGGGATTAAGTGGTAGTATACGATAAAGCACTGACACGACTCTTCTTTTCTTGTGTTCGATTTCTAGTGCTGTCAGAAACAGTAGTTTCGGGACCACAATTCCGATGTAATAATCTGTAAATATTATTTAATTAATATTTACAAGGTCTTTAAGGTCGTATTTAAATTTTGGTTAGGTAATTTTATCGTTTAGATAGTTTAATAGGTAAAAAGGACCGAACCGTAAAAGTTACAAAAGTTGAATTTATTTAATTAAAGGGACCAAATGAATAATTTAACCAATAGAGGTTAAGCTAGTGGATTAACATGATTGCTATTACATGTGGATAAGCTTAATTAATGTTAATAGTGATTAATTAAAGATTAATTAGGAAAGACTTAAAAATTACAAAAATACCTCAGTATATATATTAAATTTAAGTGAAGAAAAGATGTTAGTTTGTTGAAAATCACTCATCTTCTCCATGGTACAAAAGGGAAACTAGGGTTTCATAGTTCAACTTTGAAGCTTTGATTTGTAAGTAAATCCTAGCCCATTTATAGTAATTTTATGTTTTTGAGCTCGTATTAGCCTAATCTAGCTAACCCGGGGACTAATTTGTAAAATTTTCAAACATTTTAGATTATTCCATTGATGTTTTTAGGTTGTTTTTAAATTTTTATGGAAGATTATTAAGTTTGGTTGTTAGTTAAGACTATTTTGTAAAGTAATTTTTGATGATTTTAACGTTTAAGGATTAAATTGTTAAAGTGATAAAATTTCAAGGACTTGTTGTGAATTAATCACAAATATAGGCTGAATTGGGGGGTTGACATTCGGCTAGGATGGGTTTTGAATGAAATTGGTTTAATTGTAAATTTTGGGCCTAGGGACTAAATTGAATAAAAATGAAATGTTGAGGGTAAATTTGTAAAAATTTCAAAAATGACTTAATTGCATAAAATGGTTTAATTTTGCTATTGATTTAGTTAATTGAATGAAACTATTATTTGAGATTAAGAATGTGTTGACGATCGTGAAAAAGAAAAGGTTATGGAGTAGTCATTATACTTGAGTCGTTACTGCAAATTAGTCCTGTAAGTTTTATATAATTATTTCTATATTATAAATGTATATATTCTATGCTTATTATAATTATATTCAATGATATACTTAACTATGGACTGATTGGAGAATTCATGATAAATGAAAATGGATATTAACTATCAGGGCTTGAGCCAATGATACAGACCGTAGCGATGGCTGAGATCCGGCATTTGTTGCGGATTCTCTACAGCTTGTGTGAGTAGCATTGTGAGCCGATGATTACTTAGCAAGTACTATGTACTAGTGATATAGACTGTAGCGATGGTTTGAGATCTTGCATTTGTTGCGGATTCTCTGCAGCTTGTGTAAGCAGCATCATGAGTCGGTCTCTGAAATTAACTTGAACGAGTGATACCCTATGATTACCTGAGTTGATATCTAATTAATACATTGACTGAAGATATGATGTGAATTAATGCACTGTGTAATACTCACATGTTGTGAGCTGTGATTGACAGGAACTTTGTTAGTTAATCTTAAAATTTAATTTGTTATGTTTAATTTGGTAAGATTTATCATTTAATTTAGTGAACTTACTAAGCTTCAAGTAAGCTTACTTGTGCCTTGTCCTTTGTTTTGTAGATTACATTTTGTGATCGAGAGATCAGATCAACTCAAGGAATCACACTATTCCAAGGACTCCTTTGGTAGATTTCGTAAACAACTTGGCTTATATGGCATGTAATAGGGCAAATGATTAAGTAGTAATGTTTCATAGCTTTGTATGGTGTTAGAGCATGTTTGATGTTATGAAATGGTAATCCTATAAGGTATGCTTGTTAAACTAAAGTAAGCTCGGGTGTTTGACCATGGAATGGTAAGTGTCATGTTTAAGCTTAGGGTGATGTGGTTGGAATAGGATAGATTGTGTGTGTAAAAGTATATTTTATTTAAATGTATGATGCATTGGTAAAGTCTTAGGTGGTTGGAATTGGAATGTTTGGTTGTTTTTAGGTGTGGTTGTAGTCTTGTGATCATGTGTTATGAATTGGTCTAGGTTCCTATGAAATTGGTTGAAAAAAATGAGCATGATCTTGGTCACTTTTGGGTACACACGACTTGGGACACGAGCTGTCACACGGCCTTGTGTCACACATGAGCGTGTGCCCCTAGCCCATATACACGAGCTGACACACGGCCGTATGACCCAAGTTAGAAAGTTATGTAGCCCATATACACGGGCGTACCAGATCACACACAGGCGTGTGGGATGACCACACGGCCATGCCTGGAGCCACACGATCTAGGCTCTGTCACACGACTTGGACAAATGGCCGTGACCCCTGTTTTGGAAATTTTTCATTTTTGTCCCAAATATCATGTTTTGTTCCAAATTGGTCCCTAATTATTCCTAAACTATTTTATGGTCTAGTAAGTTCGATTTAAGACCCGTGAATGTATGTCCTGGTTAATTTTGAATTATTTATGAATATTGTTAATTAATTTGATGAATTGGATGCTATTGTTATGATATGTTCAAATTTTTACAGTAAAACTCTTTTACCCTATTCCGGTGACAGAAACGGGTTTTTGGTGTCACAAATGTCATATGGGTGTCTAACATAGACACATCGCAAGTACGCCATATATATGGGACACACTGAAATACGTCAAAAAAATTTGGACATGCTCAAGACACCAATGTTTGAAAATGGACACAAACAAACACAAATGATTGACAGTCGATGAACAGATGAAGAAGAAGTATTAGTCCGCAAATGAAGATGAGGAAGGATGAAGAAGCAATTGAAATGGTGAAAAGAAAGGAGAAAGTTATGGAATTTTTCGAGGGTAAAAGTACCATGGAGGCCATTATATTAGAAGTCGATGTCTATTATATATAAGTAAAAGTATCATGGAGACTCTTGTACTAGTTGTTTAACTGCATTTTGGTCCCTCTGTTGGATATAATTTGTAACATTCTAGAATATACTAGCTCATTACTTGCATGTACTTATATATAATGAATATATTAGAGTAGATGTATCTAGTTTAATGAATGTATTAGAGCAGATGTATCTAGTAGTCATTGATGTATTTAACTAGGATACATGAATGTGTTGAAACCAATAGTCACTTACAAATACTATATAAATAGTTGTATGTGATAAAGCATGGTAAGCGAGAGGAAAAAAGACAAATTTTAATACAAAGTGAGTTCATTTCTTTCCTAAAAGCTATTTCTCGTCCACCTCCTTCCAACAAAGTGGTATCAAGAGCTTGGTTCGACAGTGAAAATAGATGGCCAACAATGGAATGTTTCCATTTCAATTTCCTCGTCTTACAACAAACAACTATGAAAATTAGTGCTTCTGTATCAAAGCTCTACTTGGCTCTCAAGATGTTTGTGAGATTACACAAAATGGTTATGGTTTTCCTCAAGACGAGGCATCTTTGTCGCAACAAGATAGGGATGTCTTGGTGAGGACAAGGAAGAAGGATCAACAAGCCCTCACCCTCATCCATCAATGTTGGATGAATCGATGTTTTTGAAAGCGGCTAATGGTAACACCGCAAAGGAAACGTGGGAGATTTTGTAAATTTCTCTCCAATGAGTTGACAAAGTGAAGAAGGTTTGACTCTAAGTATTACGAGGTGAGTTTGAAGTTTTGCGGATGAAGGAATCCGAGTCAATTTTAGACTATTATTCTAGGGTGTTGGCTATTTTTAATCAAATGAAGAGATATGGAGATACCTTAGAAGATGTTCCCATTATTGAAAAGATCTTTCGTTTTTTGGTTCTAAAGTTTGATTATATGGTTTGTTTCATTGAGTTAAAAGATTTAGACTCTATGACTATTGAATAAGTAATGGGTAAGTTACAAGCACAAAAAGACAAATTCAAGATGAGACAAGATGAGTCCTTAGAATAAGCTCTCAAAGCCAAGGTATCTTTAAAGATTGCCGAGAAGAAAAGAACCAAAGAGGTCGAGGCCGTAGACGCGGGTGAGGACGAGGTTATGGCCAATAAGGACTTGGAAAAGGTGATCGTGAAAATAGCAACAATGATAATAGGATCCTATCAACTAGAAATTGTGGAAGAGCGAGGGGAAAAGGAAGAGATAATTATCGAAGATCGAATGAAATAAGGTATGACAAGTCTAGTTTTGAATGTTACAATTGTCACAAATTTGGCCATTTTTCTTGGGAATTCCAAAATGATTCTAACAAAAAAGAAGAGAAGACCAATCTCATTAAAGATCAGCAATATGTAGAAGAGCCAACTTTATTGCTAATAGTTAAGAATGAAGAAAGTAATAATGCAAGCATATGGTATCTTGACAATGGAGCAAGCAATCACATGTACAGATGCAAATAGGCCATTGTGAAGCTTGATGAGAAAGGTTAGAGGCAATGTTTCATTTGGAGACTCTTTGAAAGCCCAAATCCAAGGGAAAGGTACCATTCTAATTTCTCTAAAGGATGGTGGTCATAGCCTTATTACCGATGTGTACTGTGTTCCTAAGTTAAAAGGCAATAATTTGAGTTTGGGACAACTCCTTGAAAAGGGTTATGAAATTCACATGAAAGATTGTTTCCTTTGGCTAAGAGATCAATATGCTAACTTGGTTGTTAAAGTATTCATGTCGAAGAATAGAATGTTTACGTTGAACCTCAAGACTATTGAAGTAAAGTTCTTGAAGGCTAGTGTGAAGGATAAAGCATGGTGTTGGCACATGAGATTTGGCAACTTGAATTTTAGAGAACTCAAAGTTCTTGGAGAAAAGAAGATGGTTAAAGGAATTCCAACCATTATCCATCCTAATCAATTATGTGAGGCATGTCTCCTAACCAAGCATGCAAAATCAAGCTTATCAAGAGCAATTGAGCCTCTTCAACTTGTTCACACCTATGTGTGTGGACCAATCAATCCTCCATCATTTGGTAAAGTATTTTTTTATTGATGATTATAGTAGAAAGACTTGGGTTTACTTTTTGAAGGAAAAATCCGAAGCCTTTGTTGTATTTAAAAATTTCAAAGCTCTTGTGGCAAAGGAGAGTGGCTATGAGAAAAAATCTTTAAGGTCCGATAGAGGAGGCGAATTCACTTCCAATGAATTCAATGCTTTTTGCAAACTACATGAAATTAACGGTGCATAGATAACCACAACAAAATGGTGTAGCAAAAAGAAAAAATAGAACTATTCTTAACATGGCTAGATGTATGTTGAAGGCAAAGAATATGCCCAAGGAATTTTGGGCAGAAGTTGTTTCTTGTGCAATTTACTTTTCCAACCACTTTCCAAAAAAGAACGTAAATGGTCTAAAACTTCAAGAAGCATGGAGTGGAAGAAAGCCAAGTGTTAGACATCTCTGGATGTTTGGTAGCATTGCATATGAGCATGTATCCAACCAAGATAGATTAGAGCTTAACGATTAAAGTTCAAAATAAGTTTTCATTGGCTATGACTCAAACTCCAAAGGCTACAAGTTGTACAACCCAAGTAATGGAAGGATAATCATAAGCCAAGATGTTGAGTTCGATGAACAAGCAATTTGGAGGAGGCACAAGAAGAACAATCTTATGTTTTTTTTTTTTTCCTTATTTTGAGGAAGAACAAGAAATTGTGGCATCAGTGCAAGACGTGACTCCTCCATCTTTAACTGCCCCAATCTATGAAGCAACTTCCGAAGAAAGCTCGAGTGAAAGACCTTGAAAAATGAGAAGTATCTATGACTTGTATGATGATACTGAAGTTATTAATAATTTGTTTTGTCTATTTGTAGATAGTGAGCCACTTAACTTCAATGATGTCGTGAAGGACGAAAGAAAGATGGAGACTAGCCATGGATGAAGAAATAAAATCCATTGAGAAAAACAACACTTGGGAGTTATTTGAACTTACAAAAGGCCATGAAGCTATCAGGGTCAAGAGGATTTTCAATAAAAAGAAGAATGCAAGTGGAGAAGTGGTGACGTACAAAGCAAGGCTTGTTGCTAAAGGCTACAAACAAAAGCATGGGATTGATTATGATGAAGTCTTTGCACCCGTTCCCTGATTTGAAACAATTTATTTGCTTATTTCCTTGGCGACACAAATGAAGTGGAAAATACATCAACTTGATGTAAAATTTGCATTTCTTAATGGTTTCTTGGAAGAGGAAGTTTACATTGAGCAACTCATGGGATACAATGTCCAAGGATAAGATGATAAATGCCTAAGGTTAAAAAAGGTACTATATAGGTTAAAACAAGAACATCGTGCCTGGTATAGCCGCATTGACAAGTATTTGTGAGACAATGGATTTATTAGGTGTCTTCATGAACATGCACTCTATGTCAAGATAAATGATGGTAGAGATTTCTTGATAATTTGTCTTTATGTGGATGATTTGAACTTTACAGGAGTCAATATGAATTTAATTGAAGAATTCAAGAAGCACATGTCACTTGATTTTGAGATGACTGATGTGAGGCTCATGTCTTATTATTTGGGCCTAGAAATGAAACAAACGGATGACAACATATTCATCTCGCAAGAAGGTTATGTAAAACAAGTGTTGAAGAAATTCAAAATGCTTGATTACAATCTTACTTAAACTCCAATGGAGTGTGGAGTGAAGTTGTCAAAGTTTGATGATGGAACAAAGGAAGATCCAATTCTTTTCAAAAGTCTTGTGGGAAGTTTAAGATACTTGACATGTATAAGGCTGATATCCTATTAGCAGTTTGTTAGTAAGTATAGGAAAATAGAAAAGAAATATAAAATGAGAAATGACTGAATATTCTATTATTGATTGCTTGATTGAATCTGTACAGAAACAAGGCTTATATACATGAGTAAGTGTCAACTGCTGCTAACCAATTCTATTAACAATATACCAGATTGTATGACTGACTGCTAACAACCTAACTTATCAGATACGCTAACATTCACCCAACTTCTCAATAGGTAAAACCCGAAGCAAATTTTGAAACTGAGTAAACAAAGAGACAAACAGGAGTTTTGTGAAAATGTCAGTGACCTGGTCACAGGCTAGATCCTCTCCGACAACAAGTGAACCTTGAGTAACCTTTTTGCGGAAAAAAAAAATAGATCAAGTTCAACATGTTTGAACTTTGAGTGTAAGACCAGATTTGCAGCAACTGCTACTGCACCAAAATTATCACACCAAATAGTAGGTACATCGGCAGACGATATTTGTAGCTCTGCTAGGAGAGAGACTAACCACGTAACATCACTGGTGGCCGCAACTAGACTGCGATACACAGCCTCTGCTGTCGACCGAAAAATAACTTGTTGCTTTTTTGAACACCACGAAACAGACGTATCACCAAAATGTACACAATACCCAGTCGTAGATCTACGATCATCAAAATCCAATCCCCAGTTAGCATCACCATAACCAATGAGAGATAGTCGGTCGGATGGACAAAAAACCAACCCATGATCTATGGTCTCACGTAAATATCGTAAGATTCATTTTAGGGCCACCAAATGTATTGAAGTGGGTGCATGTATGAACTGACACATACGATTTACGGCATATGTAATATCAGGTCAGGTTAACACCACATATTGTAGCCCACTAGTAAGACTTCGATATTCTATAGGATCAGTAAGACGATTGCCCTCATCTTTAGACAAAGCTGACGAACTGATCATAGGTATGTGGACACTTTTTTCATTAGTCAAAGATTTTCTATCAAGAATATCCCTGATGTACTTGCACTGGCACAATTGTAGACTTCCAGTGGAGGATCAGATGACTTCAACACCTAAGAAGTAATGAAGGTCCCCCATGTAACACCCCTTACCCGTATCCGTCGCCGGAATAAGGTTACAAGGCATTACCTATCAAATCACAACATACAACACACATTTATGCATCTATTCTCAAACACCATTCAATCATAATCACATTATCTCTTATAAGGGCCTACAAGACCTTAAACATGCTTTAAAAGTGGTTTGGGACTAAACCGATAACTTATAAAAATTCTTGAAAACTTAGGAATTTTTCAAACATACCAGGGTCACACGCGCATGTGAACAGGCCGTGTGCCTCACACTGCTCCAAACACGCCCGTGTCTTAGACCGTGTGAAAATAGGGCATATATACTGACTTGGTCACACGGCTGACCACACGCCCGTGTGTCTAGCCCGTGTGCCCTTCGAAATGGCCACACACGCCCGTGTGCCAGGCCATGTGTTAAGCCGTGCAAATCCTGTAGGGTATACTGACTTATGCAACACGGCCAAGTCACACGCCCATGTGCTAGGCCATGTGCCATTTAGGGGGTATACTAACTTGTGCCACACGGCCGGTCACACGCCCGTGTGTGAGACCGTGTGGAACATACTGACTTCAATTCAATCTCAACACCAGGGGACACACGACCGTGTAGCATGACTATTTGTCGCACACGACTGAGACACACGCCCGTGTCTCTGCCAGTGTAGACAAAAATAGGCCATTTACAAGGCCAATTTGCCACCCTTTCTTATGCTCACCTAAACAACCAAAATAATACCATTTCAACACATTTATAGGCAACCAAAACATGCCAATTCATATACAAATCATGCAATTTCATCTTCAACCATTTTACTACTCAAATCATAACCATAAACATACCAAAACAATATGCCATTACCAACAATTTCACCTATCTTCCCTATAATCAGCCCAATTTGCCCGGGCCCAATACACTTAAATCAATAAATAAATAAAAAACCAAAATAAAACAATAACAACAGTCCAATAATAGTCCAGTTTTTGGCCCAAAATTTCAGCCCAATACATTACAAGGCCCAAATGGCCTAAAAAATTAACATCTTCAGAAACCCTAGGGGTTTCTAGAATTCTCTGGCGCCGCTCCTCTACACGCGTGCCACAGCCCCCACGTGCTCGGGCCTCCACGTCACCCCACGAGCGGTTTCTCCCTCCACGGTGGTTTGACCTGCAAAACAGAAATACAACACAAAAACAGAAAACAAAAAGCAAAAAACAAAAAACAAAAAAATAGGGATATTTGTATTTTTTATTATTCGGCTATAAAGCCAGAGAGAAGAATGTAACATTTTTCTTTACAGACGAAATCAATACAAAAAATCAGAGAGCAATTCAGTAAAGGTTTCTTTCTTTTCTTTATTTTTCTTTCTGTTTCTCTCTTTGAAACTGCTTATACATAATATAAAGATTTTTGTTTTTTTAAATATTCAATATTAAAATACAGTAAAAAAAGAAAAAAAAACTCACCTGGGGAGGGTCCGACCGTCTTATATGGCGGTCACCGGCGACGGACGACGGTGGTTCGATGATCGGACCTGCGGCTGAAGAAGAGACCTCTGCAGAGAAAAAATGGATCCTTCCCTTTTTTAAAAAAAAAAAAACTGGTTACAAATGTTTTTTTTTTTAAGTTTTTGGCCTTAAATAGTACTCCAATACGGCGCTGTTTTGGAGCCTATCTTCAAAGGTTAAAACGGCGTCATTTAACCCAGATCCACGCGCAACCGACCCGACCCGCCAGGATCCGCGTGTCTTTTTAGCTGAAGGGCTATTTGCGCTTTTAGCCGTTCCGCTTTTTAAACCTATTTCAATTAAATCTTTTTTTACTTTTAATTTGACCCGATAGTTTCGCATATGTTTCATTTTGGTCCCACGCAAAATGCTGCGTTTTGGAGAAGGGAAAATTGCCTTTTGGACCCCTCTTGTTATTCGCGGGTTCGGATAGGTCCTTTCCTTTTTATTTTTTTTAGATTTGCCCCAAACGTTTGTTTTAAGTTTAATTTAGTCCCTTTTTTTTATTTCTTTTGTTATTTTTGTTGTTTTATCATTAATTTAATATTTTTTATTATTATATTATTATTACTATTACTATTAATTTTAATATTACTACTATTATTCTTACTATTTTATTAATTATCATTATTATTATTGTTATTATTATTGTACTTATTATTATTATTATTATTATTATTATTATTATTATTATTATTATTATTATTATTATTATTATAGGTTCCCTCTTTATTTATTTTCTTATTATTATTGTTTTATCATCGAATAAATTATTTTTATATTATTACTATTATTATATTTCTATTTGCTTATGTATATATATTCTCACTAAATATTTATTTTTATCATGTTATTATTTATTTACTTGCTACCATTTTTTTATTTCATTATTATTATTCTATTTTTATTTTTTTTACTTAACTAGTATTAGATTTAATTAATTAATGCCACTATTTGTTTATTTTCGTTATATTATGGTTTTATGCACATGTGTCATCATTTAGTACCAAGCCGTAACTTATTTTTATACATTTTACTATAAAATGGTGTTACATTAATCTTTCTCCGGTACAAAAATTTTATTAAGCAATTTTTTGTAATTCGAGATTCGAGAAGTCGTACCCTAACTTACTAGGTTTCGATTTTTCTTGTCGAGCCTAAAAACTCGATCATCTTTTTAAAAATCAAAGCGTATAAGTTAAATAAAAACTTATTCTCGGGAATTCAAAAATGTTGCGTCCTAACTCACTGGATGTGACATTTTGTTATCTCTAGATAAGGATTTCCAAAAACAAAGGCAATATTCTGTATTTGGAATCTTGAGAAATTGTGCCCTAACTTACTGGGTTTCGATTTTTCATTTGACCCAAATAACCGAATACCCTTTCTAGTTTTAAATGCATGAGTTTTAAAAGTCAAAAGACAAGCTTAGTTTCGCAGATTTAAAATGTCGTATCCTAACTCACTGGGCATGACATTTTATTTCTTCGAAATAAGCAGGTCTCAGCATCCAATTTAATTTATTCAAGCTTTTTTTTTTAAACAAAGAGGATCGTATTTTAAAATCTTTTCAAATTTTTGACATTAAGATGTTAATCAATCAATTCGGTACCAATTTTGGGCATCACAAGGGTGCTAATCCTTCCTCGCGCGTAACTGACTCCCGAACCCATTTTCTCGAATTTCGTAGGCCAAAATTTTTGTTTTAATAAATCAAAATGTTTTAATTCCAAGGTGATCCGATCACACCTCACAAAAATTTGGTGGCGGTTTCATTTTCGTTTTTAAAGTCAACCCCATTTTCCAACGAAAAAATGGTTTCGACATTCCCTATGCATTTTTCACATCATTTTATCAACTAATTCATGCCACAAAATATACCAATTCATCATCCCTATATCATACCAAATCAACCATGGTATATCATTGGTAAATAATCAAAACAATTAATCACTTAGCCATCACAACAATCATACCAAACATGCCAAAACACAAGGCCATATATACATCACATATCACTTACCAAATTCATAAATTAAGCCAACTTAGATGGCCAAATACACACTAACATGTACATCATTTACAAGCCAACTCTCATGGCTAAAATCACAACTCAAAACATATCATCTTAACACTAGCCTATACATGTCATATACCATATATACATAACATCAAAAGTACCAACAAATTGACCGATAGTGTGGCGATGTTCTTGATGATCCCCAAGTCTGAGCTAGCTTTGATTATCTATAAAATAGAGAAAGAACACACAAAGTAAGATTTAAAATCTTAGTAAGCCATATACAAATAAAATTACACATGAATCAATATCATTTTCATTAATAGGCAAATCATGAATAAGCATATAAAAGCTCACAAACCTTTCCCATTGATCGCATATTCAAAATCATAAGTGAATTCATCAAATACTTCCCTTTTCAATACTCGTATGAATCTCGTACATACTTGAGTCACTTAACTCATTCACACACTCTTTCTCGACTTAACTTTTCCCGTTGAACCATTCAGAATCGTTAAGGATACTCGAAAATCACATATAACTCGTACAATGCCATATCTCAGATTTGGTTTTACATGTTATCACATATCGATGCCACTGTCCCAGACATGGTCTTATACGAAATCATATAACGATGCCAATGTCCCATACATGGTCTTACATGTAATCACATCTCGTTAATTCTAATGTCATGACATTTGTATCCTATACTATTCCTAAGGTTTGTACGGGGCTTTCGGATATCATAACCCTATGGATTCTTGCTCGTATTTGATCATTCAACATTCATAGTAGTTCAATGACAATTAAACATATATAATTCAATTTAAAGACATTTATTTGCATATGAACTTACCTTGTATTCGGGATAAACGGACTGGATCGACTATTCTATAACTTTTGATTTTCCCTGATCTAAATTTGATTTCTTTCGTTCTTGATCTATATACATTCAAAATTAACTCATTTTATTCATCAAATCACTCAATTTAGTCCACAAACACATATTTGGGCCTTTTTACACTTTAGCCCCTAAAGTTTCATATTTTTACAATTTAGTCCCTATTTCATAAATACACAAAATTCACACAATTAAATTCAAATACATGCTAACCGAATTTTCCTAGTGCACATACCAGCCCATATTTATCATTTATTCATGCATTTAACCCTTCAATTTACACATTTCACAATATAATCCCTAATTGACATTTTTGTCAAAAATCACTTTACAAAATACTAAAATCTATCATCAAATTTTCATATTTTATAATCAAACATCCAATTGCTCAAATAATCATCAATGGAACTTCACAAACTCGTGAACAAATTCAAAAATTAAGGCACGGCTAGCTAGTACTAGATGCAACGATCACAAAAACATGAAAATAATCAAAAATTGAGCTAAAATGGACTTACATGCTTGAACATCAATGGCCGAACCATTCAAAGCTTTCAAAACCCTATTTCCTTTCTTACTATCGGCTTTGGAGAATATGATAGCATAAAATGGCTTTTTGTTTTATTTAATTAAACTTAAATTTCTAAATTACAATTATAACCTTGGTTAATAAACATCTAAAACATCAAATACATTCCCAGTTATGTCAAAATCCACTATCAATGGTCTAATATCATCATAAGGACCTTTGGTTTAATAAATCATAGCAATTAAACACATTTAACATATAGAATGTCACTTTTTGCATTTTACACGATTAAGTCATTTTACTCAAATTGAGTAATTAAACGATAAAATTAGCTCACGAAATTTTCACACATACATACTATCATGCTGTAAACACCAAAAATAATATTAAAAAAATTTTGACCTCGAATTTGTGGTTTTGAAACCACTATTCCAATTTAGCTAAAATCGGGCCGTTACACCCAATATCTTTTAGTGAAAATTATTTATCTAACAGCTAAATAAAACTAGTTATATTGTGAGCCACACTCCCCGTAATAATAATATCATCCACGTAGACTAGAACATAGATGAAAGATTCGGTCGTTACACGAATAAACAGAGATGCATCAGTTTTGGATACGAGAAACCCAATAGAAATAAGAAACCTCTTCAATTTATCAAACCAGGAACGAGGAGCTTGACACAACCCATACAGTGCCTTTGTTAGATGACACACTAATTGCTCACCATTTGGACCAAACTGAACATAGCCTGGAGGTTGTTTTATGAACACTTCATTGGTGATATCACCATTTAAGAAGGCATTGTTAACATCGACCTGACGAATCTGCCAACCACGAGAGACAGAAATTGAGAATATGGTTTGAATAGTAGCAGGCTTGACCACTGGACTGAACATTTCCTTGAAATCACATCCAGGAACTTGCGAACACCCTTTTGCTGCCAACCTAGCCTTACGCCGAGCAATAGTCCCATCAGGATTTTTCTTTACTTTGAAAAGCCACTTACACCCTTACGTCCATGAGAAAGAGAAACAAGTTTCCAAGTGGAGTTGGCCATGAGGGCATCAAATTCAGCTTGGACTGCTAGTTTCCATGCTGGATCAGCAAGAGCTTCCTCAACTATGCGTGGCTCATAATCAACAGCTTCAACAGACAGAGCCTTGGGTTTAAAAATCCCAACCTTGGACCGAGTAATCATAGTATGAGTATTCCCCAGCAGAGTATACGTTGAAGTTGAAGGGACTAAGTCTGGGGCAGACGGACTATTCTTATTTTTCGAGGTTAAGGGCCAAAACTCATCATGAGTAGCTCCCAGCACAGCCAACGAATCTTTTGTTGTAGACGGCATAGGACAATAATAAGGAGTAGAGAAGGAAATACCAGTGGGACTCTCGATTGTTGAAAAATGGTGAGAGGCAGTAGAACGAACAAAAGGAACATATGTGGAGACACACAAACTAGAGTTCAGATTACCCATGGTAGATGAAGAAAATAATAAGCGTCGTTCATCAAAAACAACATGACGAGAAACAATTACTTTACCATTTGGTATGAGACAGTGATAACCTTTATGTTGGGAACTATACCCCAAGAATGTGCAATGCTAAAAACGGAACCCCAATTTGTGGCTCGTGAACGGTCGCAAATACAAAAAACAACAGTAGCCAAACACCCGTAAGTGATCATAGGTAGGCTCACAACCATAAAAAGCTTGATAGGGAGACTGACCTTTTAAAACAGGAGTAGGTAAATGATTTATGAAATGAACGGCACTACAAAAAGCATAACCCCAGTAGTCCATGGGCAGATTGGCATTAGCTAAAAAAGTGAGACCTGTTTCAATAATGTGTCTATGTTTTCGCTCAGCAACTCCGTTCTGCTCAGATGTATGTAGTAGGATAGGTGATGTAGAATCCCAAGATTAGCCAGAACAGATGTGAATGCACGATGCTCACCTCCCCAATCAGTTTGAAAGCTCTTAATATCCTTCCCAAACTGTGTCTTGACCATCTTTTGAAACTGAAGGAAACAGTCGACTGCCTGAGACTTACGCTTAATTAGATACACCCACGTAAACCGACTACACATGTCAATAAATAAAACATAATACAGATTAGTACCACATACAACCGATGTCGGTCCCCATAATTCGGAGGCAACCAAATCAAAAATATCCTTATATTCAGTAAACAAGTTTGAAAAAGGTAGTTTATGAGATTTTCCCTTTTGACATGCAATACAAATATTATGAAGACACAGTTTAATTGAGAGAACTTTGCACTTATCAAGAACAATTTTAACAGTCGAGGGAGACGGATGACGAAGTCTTTAGTGCCATAAGGCAAAAACATCATCACCATCATTGCGAGCCTTTAGTCTAGTGTTGTGAATAAATGGAGCAACAACAGAAGGATCAGGCGAGACCAGAGAAAAATAATAGAGCCCATCACGAGTGTGGCCTCGCAGCAAAATTTCCCAAGTCAGGATGTCCTTAACAACACAATAATATGGATGAAATTCAAAGAATACGTTATTGTCACTTGCAAACTGAGAAACAAATAACAAATTCTTCCGTATATTTGGAATGCACAGAACATTAGACATATGAAGGATCTTACTCTTCGTAGGTAAAATAGAATTCCCAACACACAATATTTTTGTAGGGGTCTCATCGCCCATGAGAAGAGGAGATGTACCTGAGTATGGCGTGGACTCATGCAAAGTAGTGGCTTCCCAGCATACATGATGCGTAGCCCTTGAATCAGAACACCAAGAGGAGGTCCCTACAGGCATAGGAATATAAGAATTTTCATTATCAAAATTAGACCCACATTGAGTCATATTGACATTGGACCCGGAGGTTGTCAAAAAATTGAAGGCATGAAAGTCTGGAAGATGAGGTAATCCGACGCATGGCGAGGCATTAACATCATGAACACAAGCTATCGGTTTAGTTTGCCACGGTACACCGGTCCCAGTATTTTGAAAAGAAAATTTTCTATCTGTCTCAAGCCTAACAAAGTTAGCAGTGGGCCTAACATTCTAGCCCACATTAGGGGCTAAAGAAGCCAGCCTAATATATGGCCCATACTCACGGCCTTGAGCAATCGGCCTACTAGGTGGCACATTGGGACCAATATTTAGCCCATATTGGAGGCCCAAATCATGTGGCAAATTAAGCTGAAACTGGGTGCCCAAATCACACTACAAGTGGGCACCATATTGAGGGGCAGCATGATTAATATGCAGGCCCACATCATTACCAAAAGTCCCATCCAATTGACCGGCCTCACATTAAGGATTAAAAAAACCCGTAACCCTAGCAGCAGACAGATTTGAGAAAGAAAATTTATGAGGTTGCCTTCTCCATGCAGCGCCATAGGGAGACTCCATCAGAGCCGTCACCGTGGGTCCAAGGTACTGCCCAGAGCTAGCAAAAACAGTCAAACCACCACGCACCGACGGGCACCAGCCAAACTCACCAACACCACCATCGCGTGATCCTTAACCCGTGCGACCAGAAAACCTCGGGGACATGGTCAGAGCCAGAGTAGAAGGCCCGTCGTAGTCACTATCAAATCGATAGTAACATCTTTGCGCCAAATGTCCATAGCGGCCGCATATTTGGCACTGAAGCCGAGTGCGAAACCTATGCCCACAAGTCGAAAAAGAAAAACGGCCACCGTGTATAGAGTCTATCATCAGTGCCGTTGGAGCGGCCACCACCAGATTTACGTGAATTGGCACTTCATGTACCGCACGGGCTTGCCGATTCTCAAACTCGAGGAGCATATTAATGAGCTTCCGAAGAGAAAGCGGTTCAGTTGAGAACGAGGCTAATGTGTGAGAACAACATCGTAGTTTGACGAGAGGCTAGCAAGAATGATTTCCACCTTCTCTACCTTTGGTATCACAGATCCAGACGCCTCTAGCAAAGCGCAGGTGTTTTTTATTTTCACAACATATTCCTTCACTGACATCATCCCTTTTTGATCGAGTGGAGGTCATGTTTTATGCGAGACAACTTCGCTCCAGTGGAAGCGGCGAATAGGCAATTTGTAGTACTCCACACCTCACATGCTGATTTTGCAGCTGTAAAAGAGGACAACAGAGAAGAACTAATCGTTGATAATAACCAAGAGGCAAGAAGCTTATCTTGCTGAACATACAACGAGACATCGGGATTTGGAGTCAAAACTCCATCTAGAGAGGAGACAAAATGAGACAGCACAGGTAAGGTCCTTTAGAGAAATCCGAGCAACTCATAACCTTCTATTATGAGTTGTATATGATGTTGCCATTGCACAAAATTTCCATCGCCTAACTTTACTGTATCATGACGAGGGAACGTCTGAATCAAGCATGATCCAGAGAAGGAGGGACTGCCACGATCAGCAGCGGTAGAATAAGCGGAATGAGCCATGAGTTAGTAGCGGGAAGAAGCACCAGAAGCTCAGGCGACTGGTACCATGTTAGTAAGTATAGGAAAATAGAAAAGAAATATAAATTGAGGAATGACTGAATTCTACTATTGATTTCTTGATTGAATCTGTACAGAAACAATGCTTATATACATGAGTAAGTGTCAACTGCTGCTAACCAATTCTATTAACAGTATACCAGATTGTATAACTGACTGCTAACAACCTAACTTACCATATACACTAACACAGTTGGTATAGTGAGTCACTACATAGAAGCTTCTATGTCAGCTCACATGAAGGCTGCTTAAAAGATTCTTCGGTACCTAAAAGGTACAAATGAATTTGGGCTATTCTACTCATCTTATCATGACTTTCAACTCATTGGATTTTGTGATAGTGATTTTGTCGGTGACATTGATGATAGAATAAGCATCAGTGGATTTATGTTTTTCTTGGGAGATTGTTGCATCTCTTGGAGTTCTAATAAACTACCCATTATTACACTTTCAACTTGTGAAGCTGAATATGTGGCAGCAACTTCTTGTACTTTTCATGCTATCTGGCTTAGAGGATTGTTCAAAGAACTTCACTTTCCACAAGAAGGAGTAACCAAAATTTGCATTGATAACAAGTCTGCACAAGCACTCGCGAAAAATTTTGTGTTCCATAATCGAAGTAAACATATAGACACAAGATATCATTTTATCATGGAGCATATTGCCGAGAAGGAAGTGTAGCTTAAGTTTGTGAAGACTCAAGATCAAGTGGCGGATATTTTTACAAAACCTCTTAAGGTTAAGGTTTTCAAAAAATGCGTGAAAAACTTGGTGTAATCAAGAAAAATTCAAATTAAGGGGAAGTGTTGGATATAATGTGTAACATTCTAGAATATACTTGCTCATCACTTGTTGCATGTACTTATATTTAATGAATGTATTAGAGTAGATGTATCTAGTAGTCATGCATGTACTTAACTAGGATACATGAATGTGTTGAAACCAATAGTCACTTACAACTACTATATAATTAGTTGTATGTGATAAAGCATGGTAAGAGAGAACGAAAAAAGACACAGTTTAATACAAAGTGAGTTCATTTATTTCCTAAAAGCTATTTCCCTTTCACCTCCCTTCCAACACCTTCAAATAAAAAAATAGGAAAATTAAATTTTTGAATGTTAAATTAAAGAACAAGTTGGTCTTCTTGTTAAAATTTCATTCATTTTTACTGATAAAAATTGATTACATGTGTTAACATGAGATACATCTAATACATCAAACGTAACTATCTTATTATTATTTTATCAACCGCACCAATTTTACCTTATATATAGAGAGAGAGAAAGGAGTAAAAGGATGCAATGTTTTTCAATAAAACCCGAAACGAAAACGAGTGAAAACTGTAGAACATAATCTCCCATACAGGGTAAAATACAAACCTCAGTCCCCCCACTGTCATACTTTAAATGCCAAACAGTCACATAGTTAACATGTTACATGCTTGAATAGCTTATTAAGTGTTTAAAGGTCAGACCAAGCTTCCTCCACCGGCAGCTCTTCCACCACAGACGCCAAGTACGCCTTATTATCAGCATTTCTCACCGAGCAATTAGCACGGATTTCGCCATTGTTACCAGTCAACACACTCAGCTGTCCCATCTTTATCATCGACACCACAAACTTCTCGAAGAAGAGCGTCTCATTAAGGGCAAAGCTAGTAACAATCCCCCTCGTCCTGCTATCAGTGTACAAGTCTTGATCCGAGGTAAACAGCCCTTGACGGTTCATCAGGTCCACGTAATACTTATTATCGAATTTGTTGGGGCTCCTTATGTCCATCACCGTCGTGTTGGTTGTATTTACCGTGGGACATATTACCTTGAGATTGTTGGCAAAGGTTTTGTCCATGGTGGGGTCTTGGGTAGGGTAGAGCCTGGCGGTGAAAGATGTGCAATGGCTGATGCCGATGGTGTGGCCGCCGGAGAGAGCTACAACGTCGGTGGGGTCGAAGTTTTTCGTGGCGAGCATGGAAAGGATGGTGGTGGCGTTGGCGAAGGGCGGTGGTAGGTTCTGCAATGTGGCGTTTACGGTGGCGAAAGTCAGTCCATCTCTTCTTCCCAATGGTATGCCATAGTCTGGACCACCTGACTGTGAAACCAAAATGGGGGGATTTTAAGTCAAAATTTCAAGCTCCATGACTATGACATAATAGCTTGACCTTTAAAAAGAATAAAAAGTTAAATATTATAGGAGTTGGTGTCCTTCAGGGAAATTTCACACGACACGTGCTTCAACTTTGATGAAATATCTATTGGTGACAGCAAATTACCTTATTAACTTAATCAAACATACATCTAACAACTTTAGGTATAATATAATACAAAGGATAATTAAAATATGATTCGATAATTGTAGACTAAGTTAGTCTTAATTTAATTGGTATAAATATTATTATTAATATAAAAAATTAATAGAGATTATAAGTAATTTTAGGGATTGCGGGAATTTATAATTTCAATAATAATGAAATATATTTTTATATTTAAAATTTATTGATAAAAGTAAAATATTATTTTAATATCAATTTAATAATATAAAAATATATTCTCATCCTATCGGAAAACTTTTCTCAAAATTCATATTTATATACTATATTATATTATAAATGAAAGGTCCCCATGTACAACTGCTTTCACCTAGACTTTAATAAATTTAGGCTTTATGACACCAAGAAATTGACCATTAATGCACATTTGGTACAATTTAAGACCTTATGGCCCCATTGTGAGAAAAAAAGTTAGCTGAGGCGTATGCCACTCACCCACACACCGCGTTTTAATTTCCAATCACCCCTTCAACAAGTAGGCTAAATTAATCAATTTTGTTTTCTTATATACACGATATAAGAGGTATGGATCGAATTAAATAGGTATTTAATAAGAATTTTAATAATTACTTTATTTAAGTTAAAATAAATAAATTAATTTTGTTTGAAAATATTACTTTTTAACTTTTTATTAAATTATATATTTATATTTGTTTTTTTAACAATTTTTTATAAGTTCTGATCATATCTACTTCTTTTGAGACAATGCCTAGAATTACCCATAGTTCTTCCCCAATCTATAAATAAGAGGATAATACGTTTCAACCCACTTGAACCTATATCCTCCTACATTAGCAATAATGTTCATACCAATCAAATTAAAACTCAATCTGCATTTATATTTGTAATTTAAGTTATACCACACATTTAGATGTGACCCATTGTTTTTCATTGATAAAAAAGAATCAAAATCTTAAATTAGAAGGCTAAAGTCTAGAAGAACATTAGAAAATAATATCGTATACTAACTATTTTAAATATTAAATCCAAGCATGTATTCAACAAAAATTCGTTAATTTTTTAAGTTTTTTAGATTGATTTTTGTGTTTTTGTTCATTAATGTGTTTTTAATGCTTGACCTTAAATAATAAAAAATTTCGACTAAATGAAGATGACATAAAAAGTAACAGTGATTGATGATACCAAGTAAACGGAGTCACGAGCAGCAAGCGCGACGATATCAGAACAAGAGACCACTCTTCCACATGCTTTCTCGACACGGTTGCGCAGGTCATTGATGATCTCGAAAGCCTTGGCCCTCAAGCTCAGGTTCGGCGGAGCCTGTTGCTCACCCGGCCCGCTCGCCGATCCGTCCAGCAACACAGATCCGTCGCATCCCTAGTAAACATCAATGACAAAACGAATCAAAACGACGCATCCATGTTTCAATCGCTGTTTCGGATGTTTACATGGTTTTATAACGTACTTGGACAAAGCAATCATGGAAATGAAGGCGGAGCAAGCCAGCAGCTTGGCCAATGTCGTTGTCGAACACCTTCTTCAGCTGAGTTCTGATAATGGATTCAAGCTTTGGACATGAAGTTTTGTAGAAAGTCCAGGAGAGGCCACTCACGATCGGAACCGAGTTGTCGGCGGCCTCGGAGATGGATAAGTAAGGAGCAAGTAAAAGAGAAGAGATCAAAAGGAGAGCAACAAAAGAGTTAGTAACTTTAGCCATGGATAGATTCTTGGTGTTTCTTCGTCCTTGACGCTGCATGGCCTAGTCTTATTTATAGCCATTTTCAAGTCATTCATTAAGATTTAATTAATATTAGTCTTCCCCTTTTTTTAAGTTATTTCATTTTATTTTGTATTTTTCATATGGAATTTACTTTCTATGTTTGGGCTTCATAGGTGCCTCTTCCAATAATATTGGGATAATGTTATTGGTTGGCAACATAGCAAAATAATTATTTTTTTAATAGTAATATAAATTTTATAAAAAGGATTTAATTAAATGACGTAGTATTAAATTAATAGTGTGTTTGGACATTACATAGTACATAATTCGATGAAACTGTAATTACTAGACGTACTCTTGTAATTACAAGAAATTCTAATGTGTTTAAGTGATAAAATGTAATTACATAATAATTATTTGATAGTATAAATTGTAGTTACGTAATTATATATATATTTTAATTTCAAAAGAAAATATTAATTATTATAAAAATTGTGAATAATACTTGAGAAAAAAAATTCTAAACAAGTAACAAAATCAAAAATTATATCATTGTATATAATATGTTAGTCTAAGAAAGTATTAGACAATACAATTACTAATAAATAACGAGAAAAATAAACATCATATACAATTTTATCTAATTACTCTAACATTCCATATTTGTTAAGTTATTCTTTAACATTAAACATATACTCTTTGTTCTCATCAATTAATCCTTGACCAAGTATAACCAATTAATAATTAATAATATGTATTTTAGTTATATTTAGTATACTATGTAATTTAGTAGGTAGGAAGTTGTAGGAAGTTACCTCTTGTTAATAAAGTTTTTTAAATTATTTAAACAAAATTAATAAAATAACATACAATTATATTTAAAAATAATATATATATTCTAAAATTAAAAATATTGTTACTGTATAATATTAATTACGTACAGTAAAGTTTGAAAAGTTATAAAGTAATTGGATTTGAATGTAATTATTTATAACTGTCCTGGTAATTAATTCAATTCTCACTATCTTCCTAAAAATTGACAAGTGTAATTGAAATGATATAATTACACTCAATTAAGTGAAACCCACTAATTATAATGGTTACTCAAAGCATGCCACAATTGAGTGGGACAAGGGAAGATATTGCTAAATACACCACCACTCCATAGCATTTTCTACTCCACTACTTGTGCTGCTCCACCATAGATATATATAATCTTGAAAATCATTACCACTTTTATGGATGTTGGATTCATCTCACCCCACCTCACTCTGCTTCACTTCAATTTAATTTTTGCTACATATTTTTAATATTTTCAATTTTTTATAAGTTAAGTAAATATTTAAATATAATTTTGTAAAAAAATATTTAAGTATAAAATATATGAATTTTCTATAATAATTAATTACATTTTACCTTTTAATAGTTATATAAAAATAATGATAAATTGGTAATTTCATATAATAGAGCGGGGCGGGGTGGGACAATACAAGCAATTATCATAGTCATTCCATACGGCCCACTATCTAAAAGAAAAAAAAATCCACCCACCCTACCTCATATCTACTTTTTTTAAAAAAAAATCTTACTTCGTTTAAAATGAATTGATTCAAAATTTATTGAGTAGTTTAGATTTTATCATCCTGTAATTACAAATAATTATACTTAATATATTATAAATATGATATGATATTTTTAAGTGGAGTCGACACATTTTCACTCAAGCTGAACTATTACGTTTAAGCTGACGTGTTTCCATGCCTATTACCCCAAACATATTGCTGGGCATACCTATAATTCATACTCTCATCTTTATATGACGAACGTGGATATCAATTTCCTTATGTTTTGCTTGGAAAGTATGATTTGGGTGAAAAATTTAGATTTAAATTTGAAATTTGAATTTCTTTGTTTCGATCATAAATAAAAAAAAGGTTATATTTAAATTTAGATAAATTTAATTTACATTTTATAAGAATTAAATTTTGGATTTTAAAATCTAAAATTGATTAAAAAAACTCTTTTTTTTTCGCATTTCCTTCCAAATTCAAACAATAAATGATTAATTTTACTTAAAATATATCATCAAAAATTTTTAAAATATAATCGGTAGACTAACGAGTCAAATCACCAATTTTCGGTTCAACCGATTCGATCGATCCAATCGGTTTGATTGAATAAATTATTAAAAATAAAAAATATTATTTAAAAATAGATAAAACCGGTTCAACCAACCTGACACCTTATTCCAGACTAATATCCCAGCCGATTCCCAATCCAATCGGTTTGACCGTGTCGGTCGGATATAATTTTGAGAACAGTAACAAAACTTCATGCATTTAATTTAATAAAATATAAATATTCAAAATTTTCATTTATACCATAATTTCTACAATTTTAATTTTATGCCCTTGACTTTTAATTTATACCTAAGTAAGTCCACTTATGCCCGGTGCAATTGATCTGACCAACTGGTCTAATCCGATTTTGTAAATAGTGATGAAGCTTCATGTATTTAACTTAATACAATATAAATATTCAAAAATTTCATTCATATCATAATTTTCACAAATTTAATTTATAAACCCTTGACTTCTAATTTATACCTAAGCAAGGCCATTTATTTAAATACAAATCAATTCAGCCGGTTCGATTGGTACAATCAGGTCGATCAGTCCACTCGGTTCTATTAAATAAATCATTATAAAATTCATACAAAATAAAAAAAAATTTGATTCACTCCGTTCAACCGCCCAATCAATCAGTCTAATACCTTTCTCCAGAGACTAATACTTTAGCGGGCTCCCGGTTCAACTGACCCATCCAATCCGGTTCAAAGAACAATGTTTAAAATTCTCCTATATATATATATATATATATATTGAAGCTTAGAATTAATTGATATTCAAATCCAAAATTTTAAAATTATCCCAACAATAAATTTAAATTAATTCAAAATCTCAAATTTAAAATATTTTAATTCCCAAATAAAAATATTAAAAATAATAAATTTTAAATTAAAATTAAAATTCTCAAAATATAAATTGGAGAGTTAGATTACATTAGCCCTCAATATAACTAAAATCACACCTTTTGACTAATGGATCACCATTGATAAAAAAAAAAAAGATACTATGTTACAAATAACTATGGTTAACTTCCATGGTAAGGAATTATTAGTGGCATAAATTAAAAGATATAAATTGTCAACGTTTTAGACTTCTGACTAATTCAATGAAATTAAAAACACATTTGCTATGTTCACATCTCGCAAGTTGTTATATATGTGGTGCCATGCCTTATCTCGGTCGATTATTTATTATTAAATAACTTTTTATTGCCATAGATATTAAATTTATATATAAATTTTGATTTAAAGTAATTATATACATGAAACTTGAATTGTGATTCGTATGTATATATGAAACTTTAATTTTGATTTAATTGTACACATTTAAAGAAATAAATATATACATTTAATTAATGTTTGTATATGCAATATATTAATGTAAAATAGTGCTAATTCGATAATGTTTTTAGTGATTTATGATAATTGAATTAAACTAAAATTTTATGTATAAAATCACACCGAATCAAAAATTCACGTATCACATTACACATTAGATTAAAGTTCATATATAATTTTATCCCTTCTTCTTCAAATTTAATGTTGTAAACGAATATGAAAAATCACGGAAAAACTGGTGCATAAATTTATGTAAGAAATATATATTTATTAAAAATTATGTAAAAATAAATGAAAGTTTGGTTGAAAATGTAAAGTTAAATTATTTATTGAGTTCAAATCTCAATATTTATAATTTTTTTATTGATTTTTATTTAAAAAATAAATAAAAGTACCTTCATAATAATAAAATTTACTTTATAAAATAAATGGTTTTTTTAGTAATTTCTGAATTGAGTTGTTCCTGACTTGACTATGATAGCAATTCAGTAAAAAACTAAATATTAGTATACATATAAATATAGATATATACAAAAGATTTATGTACTAAAACTACAATTACTTAAATTTATGTTGATTGAGTTCTAATTTGACACGTTATTATTTCAACAATTGAGTTTATACATGTTTAAACGGCCTGTAATATTTATCACTTTAAAAATTAAAGGTTATGATTAGTTTTGTATGATTTCAATTATATAAAACTTATATCCATGCTATCAAGTAAGTTTTGAGTGTTTTGCCATTTGGATAAGAGGAGACTCATCTTTATCAAAGTTCGAGAAATATAACTATTATAATTAAGTGGAATCCATAAGAGACCAATTGCAAGGTTGTTTCACCAGCAAAAGTAGACCTGCTCATAGGTTGAGATACTCATTCAGGCTTGAAGTCTCTTCTAAAATATTGGAGGGTTTGGACAAAAATACGAAACCTAAAAATAAGCTTGGTAAAATTTAAGTCTTGTTTTCTATATAAGTAAGGTCTTGGACAAGATATTTTGACTCTAACTAGGCCCGACCTAGTTTGAATATATTATCTTATAAAAAAACATTATATTAATTATATGTTTTAAATAATATTTATATATATTTATATTAAACCGCTAGTCCAATAACAATTAAATTCATTACTCAAAATCTAAAAAAAAAAAAATATCAACTAAATAACCCAACCCAAAATATAAAATTTTAAAATTTATATTTAATACAATAAAATATCTATTATGTTTATTATAGTGTTTTTTAATATAAATAGTTTTAATGTGTTAGAAAGCTTTTATTTATTATTTTTTTGGTGTATTATATTTTTAAAAATTTAATTTTTTAAATAAAAACTAATTTTATAAAAATTAAATATGTACAGGCTCGGATCCAAATTTAACTTTCTTAAATTGGGATAGGTAAAAATAAATAAACTCATTTTCCGAACTGAATCAACTCAAACTTCAAAAATTAATCTAAATTGAGCTGGTCCCAAACCTAATCCGAGCACCTTTAAGCAAAAGGCAGTGCAGGTTATATATATGCTGTTGTTTTTTTGGTTAATTCTTGCATGATTAAACTACTGTCGAATAATGTTTGACATAGCTAGCCATCTGATCCCATCTTCTTCTATATCCAACTTAACTCCAACCTAAGGACCAGAATATGAACTTTTTGGATATAGCTTGTTATAATTCAATGATGAACCAAAAAAAAAACAGTAAACTACTTGGTCAAGTTAACCAAAAAAACAACATTGGATCATAAAAAAAATGAACATAATAGCATTTAAAGTTACAAGGAAAAGAGTTTCAATCCAAATCGATAATCCCGAAGTTCGAGAGCATGATCTTTACTTGATCGACAAAGTTCGATCCGGTCGCGTACTCCGTTAGCATCCCGACAGCAAAACCGAACATTGCCCATCTACAAGTACACCAACATCGCCAAAAAACAGTCATCATATAGCAAGTTATTTGCTTGGATGTTATTAATAGAAATAGGTTAAAATTTGCCTACGGTCCCTGTAGAATTTAGTCCGGTATTTGAAAAGAGCTATTTGGTGGTATCAATTGACATCGTGTTAAACAAGAAGAAAAGAATGAAGGGAATATTGCGTTAAATACCTTCCATTACTAATCTCATTCTTTCCAATGAAGCCAAAGAAAGGCCCTTGATTTGATTCCTCAAGCTTCTTCTGCTTAAAGTAGTCTTGCACTTCCTTTGCCTTTTGCCTCTGAAACTCCAAACTGATCACATTCTGGTCTCCCACAGGTGCAGGCGAAGAAGAAGACGGAGGAGGAGGAGTAGTTGGTGGTGGCGGTGAAGGAGGAAATGGCTTGACAGGAGACGGCGGGGAAGGTGCCGTAGGTCTTCTCAAAGGACCTTCAGACTGAGAACTCCTTATAGTCACAATATAAGGCTTGGCTGTGGTACACAATCTGCAACAAGTAGAAGATGCTGCTGCTGCTGATGGTGATGAAGTGTTTGGGATTTTGATATAGGGGATTGAGGATGCCATAGACATTGCTGTTTTTTCTCTTTCCAGGAGAAGTCTGTGTGATGGGTTTGTTGTTAATGTTCTTAAGATTTGTGTCTGGAAAATGGGGAGTGTGTGGATAAGGCGTGGCCAAGTTTCAACAGACAGATGGCTCGAAATTTATACAGTTTGGGTCAGTGGGTCGTTGGTTGCCAATGGCGCCCACTGGATTCTGAAGCGCGTGATAAACATTTCATCCCCCCCCCCCCCCAACTTGGCTTTTTTACCATTACTCGCGCTTCCTGTGGCTTTCTTTTTCCTAATTTGACAGCTGCAAAGTGAAAATGAGATAAAACTAACATGATACTAAATCTGGAATTTGATTAATACATAAATTAATTTTTTTATATGTAAGTTGGTTATTTCTCTTAAAAATTTTATCTATTTGTTCGATTAAAAATTGGTGTGGTTGACAGAATAATAAGAGAGTAACATCTGACATGCCATATATATCACATGTTGATATACAATGATCAATTTTTAATAGTAGAAATGAATGTAATTTTTAACAGAAGGATCAAGTTACTCTTTAATCTAATATATAATGATTAATTTACTCATTTCTTAATAGAAGAGATAAAATAAAATCTGACTCCAAATATAAAGACCTTTATTATACTTTTATCATGAAAATCAACATTTGGAAAATGGAGATGAATTATGATTATGGTTTTTTAACTTTATTTAATAAATTAAAATTTTAAATGTTAAATTATTTTTATAAGTACTGAATTTGTATTAAAAAATCATTTGGTATACTAATAAAATTAAGTAGTGAGAAAATTAATTTTCATTTTTAAAAATTATTTTTCTTAAATTTAATCTTATTAATATTTTTATTTTATTTTGTACAGTTTTGAATAAAACTTAAATAAATAATTTGGATATCTCATTTTTTTCAAAAAAAATTAAAAAGATAATTTATTTTAAATATTTTTAAATAAAATTAACTTAATATTTTAAAAGTTTAAGTGATAAATATTAAATAGCTATTTTTACCTATTTTTTAACACTTTTTTGGTGAATCTTTTATTAATTAAAAAACTAATAAGATTATTAAACTTACTTAAAAATTAAATGTTTAATAATTTGAAATTTGAAATAAATGTAATAATGCATTAATATTATTTAAAACTTAATTATAAAATGAGACACTTTTTAAATATCACTAAAAAAATATTTTGAAACCCAACCAACTAACCTAGAACTCAATATCTTCCTTTCTTTTTTTTATATATTATATATTTTTTAATTTAATAATTATTAAAATATTTATAAATAATTAGAATTTTATTATTTTAAATTAAAGATGTTGAATATAAAAATTGAAGATACTAAAACTAAATAAAATAATAAGTAATTAATAAAATATAAAGTTATCATTTTTATTTAAAATTTATTTAATAAGTAAAACTTAAGAAGGGTAGTGTAATTTTTCCTTATCAAACCGGAAGAGTATTGGTGAAAATTATTAAGATGTGAGTATTTTGATTTTATAGTCATTGTAATTAATTTGTTTGGATAAAGAACTGTTTTAACGGAATCTTACAAATTATAAAATAAAATTAATGATATTAAAAACAAATAATATAGAAAATATTTAATAGGGAGATCATTATATGTGTAAAATTTTATAAATATTTTTAATAAATAAAATTTTAAAATATATATTAAAATAAAGTGTGTAAGGCCCAATTTTGAAATTCGGAGCCGAATAGACAGTTCCAAAACAGTCCATTTTACAACAACAGACCCACATGGAAAAAGACCCAAGACGAAGTGGCCCAAACCCAAAAGAGAGAATGAACCCTAGGTCAGGCGGGAGTCCTCGCGCCGCACGTCGCTCGCTAGTAGGGCCATGCCAACACGCCGCACGGCTCTTCTCCGTGTTGGACGCCTCCACGTCGTTTATATCTGTAACAAAATAATAGAACAAATACGGCAGAGAGATAGGCTAGGGGTTTGAAATTTTTGGCTATAAAAGGGAAGAGAGAATCTGTAATAGGGATCTTTTTTTTACACGATTTGCACAAAGAATACAAGCACGTTTCGCAGAAATACACAGATTAATTTGAAACAAACACTGAATCAGAAGGTTTACTTTTTTTTTCCCTCTTTATTTTTTCCCAATTTCATTATTTTCGTATCTTGATGTTTTCTATTTGCATTATAGTCCATCTTTCCAAACTATAATATATATAGATCAGATTTTATAAAAATAAAGTAGGAAACGTACCTTGATTCCTCCGGCCGCCATTTTTGGTGTGCATGAGGGGCTTGCGGTGAAGAAGGGCTTGCCCTGGCAGAGGGAACATGAAATGCATTTGGGAATTTTGGGGGGTTGATTGGAAAATGAATCTGCAAAAGAATGAAATAAAGGGGTTGGGGTTTTCTTTTAAAAATGGCAGGATGCCTTTTTTACTTTTTACTTTTTTTTGGGGGGGGGGTTTAAATGGCGAATTAAATGGTTTGTTTGGGAGGAGTGGAGACCATGCTTTAAAGGAAAAATTGCACAATAAGTCCCTCCTGTTTGCCCATGGTTTAAATCGCGTCCCATTTCATTTTTTTATTTTTTTTTCAAATTTGGCCCTAAATCTAATCTGTCATTTCAATTTGGTCTTCATTCAAACGCACTATTTCAGAGAGTGGAATATTTGTTTTTCCAGTCCCTCTATGTCACGCGCGTATTGCAATTTAGCCTTTTTTTTATATTTTAAATTTGGCCCCAAAGCTCTTGATTTGGTTCTAAGTTAGCCCCTTTTTGATTGTTTTGCTATTTTTTCCATTAAATTAATTATTTTTTTGTGTTACTTTTTTGTATTGTTACCATAATCAGGTTCTTTCTAATATCTTTTATATTATTACTATGTATATATTATCGTCACTTTATTTTTTTTATGACATATTATATTTTTCTTACTATTGCTTTTTTTATTATTAATACTATTATTTAAATACTATTATTATTGTTTTATTATCAATACGATTTTATTTTACTATTATTCTTATTACTTCTGTTTTTACTAATATTATTTGTACTATTTTACTACTTGTTTGTCAATATCTTTATTATTATTATTATTGTTATTACTGTATATATATATATATATATATTATTTTTACTCTATGTATATATATATGTATATTATTATTACTATGATTATTTTTTTATTAGTATTATTATTTTCATTTTACCTTTATGATTGCTATTCATATTTGATCACCGCAATGTTGTTACATAAACTAGCATAGTGACACGTTTTACATTTTTTTAAAAAAACCATATCACATTTTATTCGATACATCACAGTTTTCGTTTCAAAATAAGCAAACCCTCTGTGTTCTAAGGTTCGAAAGGAATCATACCCTAACTTACTGGGTTTCGATTTCTCTTTTCGAGTCTAAAGAACCTATTACTTTCTTTTTAAAAGTTGAATAAAAATTTATTCTCGAAAATTCAAGATCGTCGTGTCCTAACTTACTGGATGGGACGTTTTGTTATCTCAAGATAAGGATTTCAAAAAATAAAGGCAATGTTCCGTGTTTGGCACTTTGGGAAATCGAGCCCTAACTTACTGGGTTTCGACTTTTCAGTAGATCCTAAATAACCGAGTATCCTTCTTAGATTTGAACACATCAATTTTGAAAGTCAAAAGACAAGCTCAATTTCGGGAATTTGAAATGTCGTACCCTAACTCACTGGGCGTGACATTTTACTTCCTCGAGATAAGAGGGTCTGATTACTCATATTTCGTTCAAAGTTTTTTCCTTAAAATAAAAAGAATCGTATTTTAAAATCTTTCAAAATCAATCAATTAGGTACCAATTTTGGGCGTCACGAGGGTGCTAATCCTTCCTCGTGTGTAACCGACTCCCGAGCCCGTTTTCTGAAAATTCGTAGACCAAAATATTTTCTAAAGTGACCCAATCACACTAAAAAAGGATTGGTGGCAACTCCGTTTTCTTTTAAAAGTCGGCCCATTTTCAAACAAAAAAATGGTTTCGACAGCTTGGCGACTCCACTGGGAACCAATAAGAAAGTCAAGCCGTTAGAATTGATTGATTAATGTCCTTTTATCAAAAGTTGAAATTTGATTTTTTTTTTCCTATTGCATGAGTTTGGGTCGTGTCTTAAGTGTCTAGGATACATTTGCATCATATTGCATGACCGTGTGGTCACACCTTTAAGTGAGAGTAAGAAGCTACTCCTTCGTGAGGTCTTCACCTCCGTGCAGGTTAGTGGATCGCTTTCGGGATACATCCGTACCTATGTCTTCGTGAGGTTTTCACCTCCGTGCAGCCATAGGGAAATGTATTCCCCTGAACTGAACTCGGTCTGTATGAGCCTATAATGGGTGAAGATCGAGGAATCTGCTGGTTCAGGTACCCTTGCTTTAGAGCCAAACCACATATAGAGAGCCCTAGGAGCTTACCCTAGGTAGAGCTATGCCAAACCCTAGCAATCACCCAGATAGGTATTGTATTATTTTTCCGCATGCCTCATTTTTGCTACATGATACTGACTTGTTACGTTTTTTTGATTGCATGTCATTTCATTTCAAAGAGGTTTCGGTTCACATTCGGTTACTATATTAGAAGGCTTATTATGGAGAACGGGTTCCTTGATAAAGTAGAGGATAATGCGGCCATTCGAATATGGTCGGAGCAAACACAACTTGAGAAAGGGGATAGTATAGTCGAGGGATATACATCAGAGTCATGTAACTACACCTGCATTAGGTGACACAAAAAAACCTTCGGGAATTAAAAGAGATATGAGACCAGTGGGATGAAGAGGCTAAGCAGTTGTTCTATGGTAATTACGGGGATTTGCTTTACTTACTGGGCATCAAGGTGGACGAGCATTTATTTCGGGCCCTCACTCAGTATTGGAATCCTGCCTATAGTTGTTTTACCTTTGGGGGGTAGATTTGGTACCCACCGTCGAAGAATATACCGCTTTACTTCATTGCCCGAGGATCCAAGTTGACAAGGCCTATTCTAGAGCCGCTTGTGTCCCAACTTTTTTGAAAAGGTTGATGGATATTACAGGGATGAGTGAATAATGGATTACAGCGAGGGTCAAGCAAAAGGGTGAGTATAAATGCATCTCATGGAGGATTTTAAAAGATTTGATTCTAGTGTATCCTGATAGGAAGAAGAGAGTTGACGTTTTTGCTTTTAGCATCTACGGTTTGATGGTTTTCCCCAGGGCATTAGGGTATGTAGATGAGGCGGTCTCGGATCTCTTCGACCGACTTGACAAAGGGGTCACACCTGTTCCTGCAATCCTTGCTGAAACATTCAGATCTTTGAGCGCTTGTCGGAAGGCAGGTGAAGACAAATTTATAGGATGTGCACAGTTATTATTGGTTTGGTTCCACAGCCATTTCTGGAAGGTGGATAAAGTTTCCTATCAGATTTTTTCCAAGAATTACTCTCCGTTAAAGGAGTTAGCGGTCACATTCAGAAGAGATGACATATCAGAAGAAAACTGGATTGCGTTTCTTCAGAATTTACGAGAGGAGGACGTCGAATGGAGAGCTCCTTGGTTGATTCCCGATGAAATTCTTTACCGATGTGGGAGTTTTAATTGGGTCCCTCTGTTAGGAATCTGGGGAGCTGTTGAGTATGCTTCTTTGCTTGTGCTAAAGCAATACAGATTAAGGCAATTTATACCGGCGACGAATGGGCTAGCTCAGTGTAAATTTACGTATGGAGGAGATAAGTACAAGAAAAGGGTTAAGGAGATTTCCAATGCTTGGAATTAGACTCGCCGGATGAAAAGAGTTGCTGTAGGTCCCATGATGACCCTCGAATATAATGTTTGGCGGAGTAGGAGAAGCAATGATAATGTCCCCAGACTGACACAAGATGGTGCTCGACCGATAGAGGAATACCTGCAAGTAATCCCTTCCGAGTTGGAAATCCTGAAACAAGACTTCGAAAGTAAAAATTCAGAGTTAGGGAAAATGATAGAACAATTAGAAGAAGAAAAGGTGCACTTGAGGTTCGATATCGACATCCAAAAATCAGAGGCAGAGAAACTGAGGAAAGGGAAAAGGAAAGCTGAAGAAGATTTAGACAGTTTGAAGACTGACTATAAAAAATTGCATTCGTCAATAAGGACTGCTGGGTTGGGTAAAACCTCAGAACAATGGCGTCAAGAAATTCAAGAGGAGAAGACCAGGGTCGATTAGTGGAAGAGGAGGTTTCATGAGGCTCAAGCACAAAAGGATACTCTGAAAAAGACTGTGGGTGAGAGTCAAAGCGAAAATGAGATGTTAAGATCTCGAGTAGCAGAACTAGAGAGGGCATTGTGTCGAAGCCGCAACTCTACGGTGAAGTTGGAATCAAGCCTAAGCCAGATTGAAGAGTTGAAAGGAAATATGGTAGAGCTCGAAGCGGGGCTACAAAGCAGTGAGCTCCGGATCCAACTATTGGAGGCAGATAACCAACGATGGAAGGAACAGCTTCAAAGATCTTAGAACCAAATCAGAGAAAGGGACTATCTTATGGGCGAAGCTGTGGCTCAGATACGGGAAGTGGCTGATCATTTACAAACCTTGGCGGTTCAGGCTGATGTGTTAAGTATAGTATATAAGTCAAGGTCGGACTGGGGTCGAGAGTTAGCTTCGCTTCTTGAGAAAGTTAAAACTTTGGGCATAAGGGCTAGGTCGTATATGTGACTCTGTTTTATGTAAACGTTTTTGTTTTTTTCAATAAGTATTCTAAAAGAAATTGAATTAGAACCGACTCCTCTTATTTTTGCATTCATTCATTTGCATTGCATTTCATGCATTTGCATTGCATCACATCATTTGCATTAAATATCATAAGACAACCCTATTAACTAGAGGTTATATTATAGTTATCCTGGAACACCGCTATTACACTCGGAAAAAACGAAAGCAATGGATCAAAGGATGGAAAAGTTAGAACAGATGCAGAAGGAAAGGCAATACCAATTGCAGGAACAGTTGGCTAAGGTCCAGCAGGACATGAGGGATCAAATGCTGGAGTCCCAGAAGAGCATGATGAGCCAGATAACGTATTTGTTGTCTAGAGGGCAAGATAAAGGAAAGGGTCCTATGGGCGATGTTGGAAATGAAAATGAAAATTCTGCTTATCCTCTAAGTTTAACCCCGGAAAATTCTCAAGCACAACCACGAGAGTGTCTGTCAATATCAGACCTTAGTATCAATCTGATACCCCAGCGCCGGTAAATTTCCCTGTAGGCTCGAGCTCCAACCCTGGAGGCAACCTGACAAAACCGATGGTCCCTGATTTCGATGACTCAGCTGAAGAGGAAAAACCAAAAGCGGAGCTCCCAAAGGAGTTCGAGGATCGATACAAATGGCTGGAGGAGAAGTTTAAGGCATTGGAAAGTGCTGATTACCAATGTGAAGTGGATGCTAGAAAGTTTTGTCTAGTCCCAAATCTGGTACTCCCACCAAAGTTTAAGATGCTAGAGTTTGAAAAATATAGTGGGACAAGCTGTCCTGAGGCCCATATTACCATGTTCTGTTGGAGAATGACAGGATATGTCAACAACGACCAGTTGTTGATCCACTGTTTCCAGGATAGTCTGACTGGAGCTGCAGCAAAGTGGTACAATCAGCTCAGTTGTACTCAAATCAAATTGTGGAAGGATTTGGCACAGGCTTTCATGAAACATTACGGCCATGTGATTGATATAGCACCTGACAGGATCACGTTGCAAAACATGGAGAAGAAGTCAGGTGAGAGTTTTAGGAAATACGCCCAAAGGTGGAGGGAGGTCGCTACGCAAATCCAGTCACCACTACTAGAAAAGGAAATGACCATACTCTTCATTCATACCCTGAAAGTACCTTTCATCAATCATATGTTGGGGAGCGCATCCAAGAGTTTCGCGGACATAGTGATGTCTGGCAAAATGATAGAGAATGCGATAAGGTGTGGGAAAATAGAAGCTGGGGAGAGTATGAAAAGATCAGCTCCCAGGAAAAGGGAGAATGAAGTGAGTAATGTAAGCTCGGGTTATCCCAGACCCATTACCGTTAATCAACTGAGAGTAGTAACCGTGGGCCAGCAGGCCCCATCAAGACAAGAGCCCAACACGAGGCAGAAGACCGAGAAGTTTCAGTTTTCTCCTATACCTGTAACGTATAAGGAGTTGTATAAAACTTTATTCGATGTGCACGTCGTATCCCCGTTTTACTTGAAGCCGCTGCAACCTCCATATCCTAAGTGGTATGACACAAACGCTCAGTGTGAGTACCATGCGGATATAGTAGGTCACTCGATAGAGAACTGTACTTCATTCAAAAGACTAGTCGAGAGACTTATCAAGGCGGGGATGGTAGACTTCAATGACCCACTTGGTGGAAGAAATTCGTTACCCAGTCATACTGATAATGGGGTAAACGCGATAGTTGAGAACAGGGAGAGGAGAACCAAACAGGAAGTTACTGAGGTCAGAACCCCATTGAGGGAAGTTTGGAAAGCAATGCAGAAAATAGGGTTAGTTCTGCAAGAGAATGTGAACGGATCTCGAGATGCAAGGAACTACTGTGAGTTCCATGGCAAGGAAGGCCATGAGATCCAGCAGTGCAACGAATTCAGAGCCTTAGTGCAAGGGTTAATGAATAATAAAGAGCTGGAGTTCTTTGACTTTTCCGAAGAGGGGGATGTATGCGCCACAGAGGGTGGGTCTGCAGAAAAGATCCCTAAAGTTAATCACCCAATAGTGATTATCACACGGCCAAGGGTTGACGAGGCAGGAGTGAAAATGGCACCGAATGTTGAAATTAAAAAACCCGTGACTTCTCCTCATAGGGATACACCGAAGGTTGTAATCAGAAAACCCGTGACTTTTCCTTATAAAGATGACAAGAGTGTACCTTGGAATTACAATTGCATTGTGACAGTTTCTGGGAAAGAGAGTTCGGCTAGCACACCCAACCCAGAAGCTGAGTTCTCTATGATGAAAAGGGGAGACGAGAAGACAGGGCCACTGGTTAATGAACAAAGTAACAGAGAATGAGGCTGGAGAGTTTTTGAAGTTCCTGAAACATAGTGAGTACAGTGTTGTGGAACAATTACGCCAACAGCAGGCACGCATATCAGTAATGGCCTTGCTCTTAAACTCATATGTACATCGTAGCGCGCTGATGAAGGTGTTAAATGAAACATATGTCGCTGAAGACATTTCAGTAAATAAGCTGGACCGCCTTATTAGTAACATAAGCGCAGACAATTTCATCTCTTTCAGTGATGATGAAATACCACCAGGAGGCATGGGATCCAGGCAAGGCTTTACACATCACTACCCGATGCAAAGTGTATACATTACCAGGGGTATTAATTGACAACGGGTCGACACTGAATGTCTTGCCCCTATCTACACTGAATAGGTTGCCCGTAGACAGCTCTCATATGAAAGCATGCCAAAATATAGTGAGAGCATTTGATGGCACCGAAAGGAAAGTAATGGGAAGAATTGAGGTACCCCTCCTAATCGGGCCAAATACATATGAAGTCGATTTCCTCGTAATGGACATCAAGCCCTCTTATAATTGCTTATTGGGGAGGCGTTGGATCCACTTAGCGGGAGTCGTACCATCATCATTGCACCAAAAGTTAAAGTTGGTGACAGAAAGCCGGTTGATAACTATAGGTGCGGAGGAGGATATCATCGCGTCAGTTACTAGTAATGCATCGTACATAGAGAATGATACGGAGGTTATAGAGTGCTCCTTCAGGTCGTTGGAGTTTGTAAATGCGACTTTTATCAGTGAAGGAGGCAAGATCCCGGTGCCCAAAATCTCTGAAGCAACAAGAATGGGCCTACAGCTGACAGCAGGAAAAGGAGCATTGCCTAGGAGGGGACTCGAAAAATATCTCCAAGGGCCGGTCAGAGTGCTAGGATTGGTTGACAAACATGATCGCTTTGGTCTAGGGTATAGGCCAGATGCCAGACAGAGAAAGGAGGAGCTGGAAAGGAAACGTGAGAAACGGAGGGCACGATTGAATGGTGCTGAGATCAAATGGGGATCGATGACTTTTCCCCATATATCTAATACATTCGTGTCTGGAGGAATTATTCATTCAGGGTTAGAAATTGGGAATAGAGAAACGACTGAGGACATGATGAGAACTTTGAACATCAATGCTGTGTCTGAAGGAAGTTTGAGGAGAGGAAACTTGGCGGGTATTCGCCCTTACGAGCTTGAAAGTGTTCCGGGCAACTGGATTGCGGAAGAAATTCCTGTAGTTTTTAGGACTAAAACAGAGTAATGTTCAAAACACACTTATTGTTTTAAGCCTAGAAACAATAAGAATCTTTTGTGAGATAGGCTCATGTTCACGCATCGTTATTTTCAATAAAAAGTGCATTTTTCTTCCATACCGTGCAATTATTCTTCTACTTTTGCTCCATTACATTCATAATCATAACGCATAAATAAGTCATTCTTAAATCCATTTTCATTGAATATTCTTTCATACCTACCATAGGTCCCCAGATATCGATGTCATGAACAACGCTGTTACGCACCCAGAATTTCCGGATGAGTAAGACATGTGCCCAGAAGAACCTCAAGACTTTACAGATGACGAAGATTATAATGTATCCCCAGATTTGTTAAGGATGGTAGAGCGGGAAGAGAAGCTGATTCTATCTCACGAAGAGACAATTGAGAATGTACTTCTAGAGGAAGGGAAAGAAGTGAAAATCGGCACCTGCATGACCAAGGAAACAAGGCAGGACCTCATTAGACTTCTGCTAGAGTTCAAAGATGTCTTCGAGTGGTCATATCAAGACATGCCAGGGTTGAGTGCTGATATTGCGGTACACCGTATCCCATAAGAGGAGAATGTAAGTCGGTCCAACAGAAGCTTCGAAGGATAAGACTCGATGTCGCGGTAAAGATAAGGGAAGAAGTCAAGAAGCAATTTGATGCTGGGTTTTTATGAGTGGTGAATTACTCAGAATGGGTAGCCAACGTTGTCCCTGTCCCTAAGAAGGATAGAAAAGTACGAATGTGCGTCGATTATAGGGACCTAAACAAGGCCAGTCCGAAAGACAACTTCCCATTGCCTCACATCGACACCTTGGTGGATAACACGGCGGGGTTTTCATTTTTCTCTTTCATGGACGGTTTCTCAGGATACAATCAAATAAAGATGCATCCTGAAGACATGGTAAAGACCACCTTCATAACCTTATGGGGGACTTTCTTTTACCAAGTGATGCCATTTGGGTTAAAGAATGCGGGAGCAACATACCAAAGGGCTATGGTAACCTTGTTTCATGACATGATGCACAAGGAGATCGAGGTCTACGTCGACGACATGATCGCAAAGTCTCAAACGGAAAGGGAGCATGTGCAAGTTTTGAGGAAACTGTTCTTGAATTTGAGGAAATTTCAGCTGAAACTCAATCCAGCCAAGTGTACTTTCGGGGCTCAATCAGGGAAACTACTTGGTTTCGTGGTCAGCAAAAAAGGAATTGAAGTAGACCCAGATAAAGTCAAGGTAGTACAAAAATTGCCTCCGCCGCGCACCCAGAAGGAAGTCCGAGGTTTTCTAGGAAGATTGAATTACATTGCTCGTTTTATTTTGCAATTGATTGAGAAGTGTGATCCGATATTCCGTCTTCTTAAGAAGTACAACCCAGGTATTTGGGACGATGAATGCCAGAGGGCATTTGATAAGATCAAACAGTATTTGTCCAATACTCTAGTGTTAATGCCTCCCAGTCCTGATAGACCATTGATTTTGTATTTGACGGTGTTCGATAATTCAATGAGATGTGTACTCGGCCAACACGATAAGACAGAGAAGAAGGAAAAGGCGATATATTACCTCAGCAAGAAATTTACTGAGTGTAAAATGAGATACTCGTCAATTGAGAAATTATGTTGTGCCTTGGTCTGGACAACTCGGAGATTGAGGCAGTACATGTTGTACCATACGACTTGGTTAATCTCCAAACTGGATCCTCTCAAGTACATGATGGAGTCGACCGCCTTGAATGGAAGAATGGCCTAATGGAAAATTTTGCTCTCTGAGTTCGACATAGTCTATGTGAACCAGAAGGCGGTGAAAGGGAGTGCAATAGCAGATTTTCTAGCCAGCAGGGCGCTAGATGATTATGAGCCTCTCAATTTCGATTTCCCTAATGAAGATCTGATGTTTATAGCGACGACTGAGGAAGATACCCTAGAAGATCATCCTTGGAAGTTGAACTTCGATGGAGCGTAAAATGCCGTTGGTAATGGAATTGGGGCAGTCCTGGTATCCCCAAAGGGAGAGCATTATCCATTCACTTGCAAGTTGGACTTCGATTGCACAAACAACATGGCAGAGTACGAAGCATGCATCATAGGAATCCGAGCTGCCATAGATTGTAAAGTCAAGTGGCTAGAGGTATATGGAGACTCCGCGTTGGTAATATATCAGCTCAGAGGAGAATGGGAAACAAGAGATCCCAAGTTGATCAGTTACCAAAAGTTAGTTTTGGAACTAATTGAGGAATTCGATGATATTACATTCTTTTACCTCCCGCGTGATGAAAATCAGATGGCTGACGCCTTGGCCACATTAGCTTCTATGATCAGATTAAATGGTCAGGAGGGTATGAAGTCTATTCAAATGAGCATCTGCGAGAATCCGGCTCACTGCTACAATATTGATGAAGAGGAGAGAGATGATCGTCCGTGGTATCATGATATTCTGCAATATGTAAATAGTCGTGAATATCCCGATCAAGCGACTAAAAATGATAAGAAAACATTGAGAAGACTTACCAGTGATTATGTCCCAGATGGAGAGATCCTGTATAAAAAGAGGAGGGATCAAGTGTTGCTAAGATGTGTCGATGCTGTTGCAGCTAGGAAAATCCTGGAAGAAGTCCATGAGGGTGTCTGTGGAACGCATGCCAATGGGTTTACAATGGCCAGGCAAATCATGAGACTCGGGTATTACTGGTTCACAATGGAAGGAGACTGCATCCGTTATGCCAAGAAGTGCCACAAGTGCCAGATTTATGGAGACAAGATCCATGTGCCTCCTTCACCTCTTCATGTTATGACTTCTCCATGGCCTTTCTCAATGTGGGGCATGGACGTCATTGGGCCGATCTCACCGAAAGCTTCTAACGGACATCGTTTCATTTTCGTGGTTATTGATTACTTCACCAAATGGGTAAAGGCAGCCTCATATGCCAATGTCACGAAGACGGCAGTTAGCAAATTTTTGAAAAAAGAGATCATATGTCGCTACGATATGCCAGAAAGGATCGTGTTTGACAATGTACTAAACTTGAACAATAGCACGATAGCGGAAGTCTGCAGTCAGTTCAACATTAAGCACCATAACTCGTCGCCAGATCGCCCGAAAATGAATGGAGCAGTTGAGGCGGCTAATAAAAATATTAAGAAAATTGTAGGGAAAATGACTGAGACCTACAAGGATTGGCATGAAAAGTTACCGCTTGCCCTCTATGCCTATCGAACATCGGTTAGAACCTCTACCGGGGCAACTCCTTTCTCGTTGGTTTATGGGATGGAGACAGTCTTGCCTATTGAAGTGGAAATTCCTTCTCTCCGGGTTTTGTCAGAGCTGAAGTTGGATGAAGCAGAATGGGTTCAATCCCGATATGATCAACTGAATCTAATTGAGGAAAAGAGGCTAAGAGCCATTCGCCATAGTCAAATGTACCAGAAGCGGATGATGCGGGCTTACAACAAGAAGGTTCGCCCCAGAGTATTCCATGAGGGAGACTTGGTGTTGAAACAGATCCTCCTCATGCAAAAAGACTTCAGGGGAAAGTGGATGCCTAATTGGGAAGGACCCTATGTTGTAAAGAAGGCTTTCTCTGGGGGAGCGTTGATACTCGCTGAGATGGACGGTAAAAGTCTGCCAAATCCAATTAATGCAGACTCATTCAAGAAGTACTTCGCTTGAAAATGGGCCAAGGCGAAAACCCGTAAAGGGCGTCTTGAGTCCAAAAAAAAAATGTAGAGGCCAAGGTGAAAACCCGTAAAGGGCGCTTTGAGACCAAAGGTGCTTTGAGTCAAAAACCTGAAAAGGGCGGCTCAGATTATGACCAACTCGTGATGGGGCATACAGTAGTTTCGCTACGCTTGAATTAGTAATGAGTAGGTATGTTACATCTTGAGGCATCGACAAAGTACTACGAGTCTTTTAGACATATGTTGAACTCAGAATGATCTGCAAGAAGTACGTACAGAGGAGCTCAGGCTTGATATCTGGGGCATCAATGCCATTCTTACTCATTTTTTGCGCCTTAGTGGAATTTGTTTTCTTTGCTCAATCCATTCTTCACGGGTTTTATCCCGAATAAATTACAATTTTATTCATTTCTATAATTTTTTTCCAAGCATTTCATATTGAAGTAATGATTACTGAACTAATAATATTTTCACAAAAGAAGTTTCGTGTATTACTCTGAAAGTCCCTAAATAATACAAGAATCTGAAACAGGACAGTTATCTAGAACTAACCATACTTAAAGGGTTCGGAGTACTTGAGATAAGGGTCTAAGCAGTAACGACATCTTCAGATTTTCTGTTAGAAGTATCAGTTGAACGCACGTCAGGGATAACCTTAATAAACAATAAGCAATGACAGCCCGAGGGTTAAAAAAAATGGATCATTCTCATGGCATTTTGCATTCATTCATAACATTCATAATACATATGGTTAGGAGTATTTTTCATGACATCCTAATCATCTGGCATGAACACATACCCCATGAAATCAATTCTACAGGTCTTATCTCCACTGAGCAGGAGTGGAGCAGATCGAAAGTTACAAGTTTTATCTCCATGAATCGGCAATGAAGCAGACTGAAGTTTATAGTCTTATCTCCACTGAGTAGGAGTGGAGCAGGCTGAAAATACAGATCTTATCTCCACTAAGCAGGAGTGGAGCAGATCGAAAATTACAAGTCTTATCTCCATGTATCGGCAATGGAGAAGACTGAAGTTTATAGCCTTATCTCCACTGAGCAGGAGTGGAGCAGGTTGGAAATACAGATCTTATCTCCACTGAGCAGGAGTGGAGCAGATCAAAAGTTACAAGTCTTATCTCCATGTATCGGCAATGGAGCAGACTGAAGTTTATAGCCTTATCTCCACTGAGCAGGAGTGGAGCAGATCGAAAGTAGTAAGTCTTATCTCCACTAAGCATGAGTGGAGCAGGCTGAAAATACAGATCTTATCTCCACTGAGCAAGAGTGGAGCAGATCAAAAGTAGTAAGTCTTATCTCCATGTATCGGCAATGGAGCAGACTAAAGATCATAGCCTTATCTTCACTGAGCGGGAGTGGAGCAGATCAAATATAGTAAGTTTTATCTCCATGTATCGGCAATGGAGCAGACTAAAGATCATAGCCTTATCTTCACTGAGCAGGAGTAAAGCAGGCTAAAGATAGCAGATCTTATCTCTACTGAGCAGGAGTGAAGCAGATCGAAGACGACGAATTTTATCTTCATGTATCGGCAATGGAGCAGATTCAAACCACCAGCCTAACTCCCTAAGCAGTAGGGTAACAGGCTGAAGATTACAGATCTTATCTCCACTGAGCAGGAGTGGAGCAGATCGAAGATAGTAGATCCTATCTCCACTGAGTAGGAGTGGAGCGGATCGAAAATGACGAATCTTATCTCCATGTATCGGCAATGGAGTAGATTCAAGGCGATAAGCCTTAATCCCCTAAGCAGTAGGGTAACAGGCTGAAACAAAGCAGATCCTATCTCCACTGAGCAGGAGTGGAGCAGATTGAAAATGGTGAGCCTTAACCCCCTAAGCAGTAGGGTAACAGGCTAAAGGTTATAAATCATAAGCAATAGCGGAGCAGATTGAAACAAAATTCCTATGCCCCTAAAAATGCAGTGGATGGAATGAAACTACCGGAAGAAAGGAAGCATCAAGAAGTCAAGATTCAACAAGATGGGGCAAAATTGACCCTTTTTAAAGTCTTTGCTCCATTCTTGTTACACGAAAATGAGCAAAGAGGAGCAACTATAAGGCCCAATTTTGAAACTCGGAGCCCAATAGACAGTTCCAAAACAGTTCATTTTACAGCAACAGACCCACATGGAAAAAGACCCAAGACGAAGTGGCCCAAAACCAAAAGAGAGAATGAACCCTAGGTCAGGCGGGAGTTCTCACGCCGCACGTCGCTCACCAGTAGGGCCATGCCCCCACGCCGCACGGCTCTTCTCCGTGTTGGACACCTCCACGTCGTTTATATCTGTAACAAAATAATAGAACAAATACGTCAGAGAGATAGGCTAGGGGTTTGAAATTTTTGGCTATAAAATGGAAGAGAGAATCTGTAATAGGGATCTTTTTTTTTACACGATTTGCACAAAGAATACAAGCACGTTTCACAGAAATACACAGATTAATCTGAAACAAACACTGAATCAGAAGGTTTACTTTTTTTTTCCCTCTTTATTTTTTCCCAATTTCATTATTTTCGTATCTTGACGTTTTCTATTTGCATTACAGTCCATCTTTCCAAACTATAATATATATAGATCAGATTTTATAAAAATAAAGTAGGAAACGTACCTTGATTCCTCCGGCCGCCATTTTTGGTGTGCATGGGGGGCTTGCGGTGAAGAAGGGCTTGCCCTGGCAGATGGAACATGAAATGCATTTGGGGATTTTGGGGGGTTGATTGGAAAATGAATCTGCAAAAGAATGAAATAAAGGGGTTGGGGTTTTCTTTTAAAAATGGCAGAATGCCTTTTTACTTTTTACTTTTTTTGGGGGGGGGGTTTAAATGGCGAATTAAATGGTTTGTTTGGGAGGAGTGGAGACCATGCTTTAAAGGAAAAATTGCGCAATAAGTCCCTCATGTTTGCGCCATGGTTTAAATCGCGTTCCATTTCATTTTTTTTATTTTTTTTCAAATTTGGCCCTAAATCTAATCTGTCATTTCAATTTGGTCTTCTTTCAAACGCACTATTTCAGAGAGTGGAATATTTGTTTTTCCGGTCCCTCTATGTCACGGGCGTATTGCAATTTAGCCTTTTTTTATATTTTAAATTTGGCCCCAAAGCTCTTGATTTGGTTCTAAGTTAGCCCCTTTTTGATTGTTTTGATATTTTTTCCATTAAATTAATTATTTTTTTGTGTTACTTTTTTGTATTATTACCATAATCAGGTTCTTTCTAATATCTTTTATATTATTACTATGTATATATTATCGTCACTTTATTTTTTTTATGACATATTATATTTTTCTTACTATTGCTTTTTTATTATTAATACTATTATTTAAATACTATTATTATTGTTTTATTATCAATACGATTTTTATTTTACTATTATTCTTATTACTTCTGTTTTTACTAATATTATTTGTACTATTTTACTACTTGTTTGTCAATATCTTTATTATTATTATTATTGTTATTACTGTATATATATATATATATATATATATTATTTTTACTCTATGTATATATATGTATATTATTATTACTATGATTATTTTTTATTAGTATTATTATTATTTTCATTTTTACCTTTATGATTGCTATTCATATTTGATCACCGCAATGTTGTTACATAAACTAGCATAGTGACACGTTTTACATTTTTTTAAAAAAACCATATAACATTTTATTCGATACATCACAGTTTTCGTTTCAAAATAAGCAAACCCTCTGTGTTCTAAGGTTCGAAAGGAATCGTACCCTAACTTACTGGGTTTCGATTTCTCTTTTCGAGTCTAAAGAACCTATTACTTTCTTTTTAAAAGTTGAATAAAAACTTATTCTCGAAAATTCAAGATCGTCGTATCCTAACTTACTGGATGGGACGTTTTGTTATCTCGAGATAAGGATTTCAAAAAATAAAGGCAATGTTCCGTGTTTGGCACTTTGGGAAACCGAGCCCTAACTTACTGGGTTCCGATTTTTCAGTAGATCCTAAATAACCGAGTATCCTTCTTAGATTTGAACACATCAATTTTGAAAGTCAAAAGACAAGCTCAATTTCGGGAATTTGAAATGTCGTACCCTAACTCACTGGGCGTGACATTTTACTTCCTTGAGATAAGAGGGTCTGATTACTCATATTTTGTTCAAAGTTTTTTCCTTAAAATAAAAAGAATCGTATTTTAAAATCTTTCAAATTTTTGGACATTAATCAATCAATTAGGTACCAATTTTGGGCGTCACGAGGGTGCTAATCCTTCCTCGTGCGTAACCGACTCCCGAGCCCGTTTTCTGAAAATTCATAGACCAAAATATTTTCTAAAGTGATCCAATCACACTAAAAAAAGATTGGTGGCGACTCCGTTTTCTTTCAAAAGTCGGCCCATTTTCAAACAAAAAATGGTTTCGACAAAGTGAAAATATTTTTTTGAATTTTTTTTATTTTATAGTGGGGCCACGTGTATTAAAATTAAAATAATGAGGAATTTGAAAAGGTGTAATAACTTATTTGACCCTTTAACTTTAAAAAAAAAAGATCATTTTAGCCTTTCATTTAGTTTTTACCTCTTTTAACTCTTAAACTTGTGTTGTTTGTTAAATCACCCCGAAATTGATAGAGAAGTTAATGTCTTTTAACTTTGCTGATATGGCATACACATGGATTGCCATGTGGATGCCAAGTTAGCAATTAATTATTTTTTAAAAGTTAAAAATTTTAAAAATAATTATTAAAATTATTAAATATATATTTTTTAATTTTAAAAAATTAATTAATTGCTAATGTGGGGTATACATGTGGACTGTCTTATGGATGTCATATTAGCAAAGCTAACAAACGTTAATTTTTTCATCAATTTTGAGGTGACTTGACAAATAATACAAATTTAAGAGCTAAAAGAAACGAAATATTAAATGGAGGACTAAAATGACTTTTTTTTTAAAACCATTTGTTTAGGTGAAATTTGAAAAAGAAAATTGAGCCACTTAAATATCTTAAAATTCCTCTTAAATTATTTAATTTCTCCACTTGTTTAGGCCGTGAGAACTTTCATTTCTCAAGTTCGAATCTCACTCAGTGTAAATTATACGTAGGAACTTAGTATATCCCACAACATTTGAATGATTAATTCAAGTTTATACCCCCGACACGAATCCTGCATATATTTATTTTGGTCTAGGTTTAGACCTAGTTTGGTTATCAGTCCAATCGTGTTTTAGAATTATCAATTCTATTTATCGTTATTTGAATCTATTCTTTGTAATTGTAATATAATTGTACTTATAACTTTAAAAAAACTTACATATATTAATTGAAAAATACACTATATTTAACATATGATTAGATTTTTATTATTTTTAATTAAAAATATTAAATATAAAGAATAAAGATAATAAAAGTAAATAGAATAATAAGAAATAAATAAAGGAAAAAGCTGACTAAACCTTGAGAGATAATTGGATATTTTTCAAATCTTAGTCAGTAGGGAATTTTCTATCAAACATCAAAAACTCTTAATAAAATTACTGTTGCTTGTCTATTTATTTTATTTATTAATATTTATTATATATTTGATACATTAAATTATATTTAATAAAATTTCAAGTTTGCTTAAAGAAATAAAAATTTTCACACTATTGGTTTTATATTTAATTTATTTATATATATAACTAAATTTATTTAATCCAGTTAAAAAAATCATTGGTACTAAATAGAATAATAACTCTATGCTTTAATTATTCATGATTATATATATATATATATTTTAATATTACAAACATGTATGTTATAGAAAATATTCCTTTTTTGTTTGTTTAATTAAACAGAAATAAATCCAGAATTATTCAAATTAATCAATTCATGAAAATCTATCCAAAAGGAAATAAGAAAGAAAGCCCCCTTTCAATGATCTTCACCCAACATTGCGGTCACAAGCCCAGCACAATATTTATAACCCTTTTCAACTAACCATGATTGAACTGAATACATATTGTATGTATATATAGAACACATTAATTACCCAGAAATAATGGACAACACAGTCGTGCAACAAGAATAATAATAATAATCATGATATAAGAAAATGAAAGTGAAGGCCAGGGCAGGATGGCAAAATTGAACTCTCAAATTCAATATATATTTATATAGACACAATAAGAAAATCCAACAAAGGTGGCCCAGAAAGAAAGCTCCTCTCTAATGGTTGCATTCTGATTTCCATGTAGAATCAACAAAAACAACACTTAGCTTCTTCCCTTGCCCACAAATCAACTGACCATTTTCCAACATATAAGATTGAAGCTCTGTTAGAAAGCAATTTTACCGGATGGCTTCATCAAACTCCGATGTAATGGCCGAACTACATGATTGTACATGCACAAGTTTTTTCACTTCCATTACTGAATTCATCGTCTGATCCACCTGTTTCACTGACATTAAGACGAAGGTACAATATCAGCAACGGGGAAGTGAAGAAAGCCTGAACCGGCCAAACAGATAAAACTAGTATGAAAGCACTGCCGTGTTCATAACCTATTAGCAAAGATGCCATATGTATCACCTCCTATCAGACATTAATGTGCAGAATACATGGAGATTAAAAAAAATTTGTAGGCACAAGAAATTTGCACCTACTAATACCTAATTTCAGCTAAAATACACCAGAAGCATTAGAAAGGGTGAACCTAAGACATTACATACTATTTGTGCAGCAAGTTTCTTGTAAAGACAGCCACCACACAAATTAGTATCAAAGAAAGTTCACAAACACCTTACAAAACCCAAAGATGTATGCTAATTATGCAGAGACATGTTTACACCATAACTTCTTACATTTCAACAAACAGATCACATATATAGATACGTCTAATGTCTGAGATCTTGATAGCCAATGCTCTAAGATCAGATCTATGCATGTTGTCTGGTAACATCTACCTACATTTCTGTAGGCTATAACAAAACCAAAAAGAAATATTGGCTTATATCCTGAGTTCGTGTGAAGGTTGCCATAGCAATGTAATCAGCATAACTTGCAGAAAAACTTCAGAACTTGCCCAAACAAAGAAACACATTTTTGAATAATCAGAATATATTTACAATCTATGTGGCATGAGTGTCTGTAGATTTGTTATAGATGCTGTTGAATAATGCGAAATCATCTTAATATATCTTTAGGAAAACAAGAAAGAATAAAGGGGCACATTAACTAAGGCAGAAATAGCATGAAGAAATTAAATATGTAAGAAAATTGTACTGCATTGCTTATACAACTTTAATTAGAGCAGAAAATTCATGTACCTGGGTTCGAATTCTCTGATTTCAGCAAGCTCACTACCATGAGCATCAGTCCACTGCACCTTTCTTCGTACTGTATGACTCGGGATATCACCATCCTTTTCCCCTGATGCCTCACGGTCATTACCATCCTCAAGAGGAACTTGAGTAGTATTTGATTGCTTCTTCAAACTACTTTTGAAAACAACCTTTCTTGCATTGCTATTGCCATCATCAAGCTGAGTTGCTTGATCATTACTCTTATCTGAAGCAAAGGACCCTGGCAAGACATCCTGCTGTTGAACAGGGCCAACTTTCAAAGGCGACGGTGTGTCAAGCCCAGCGGAAGTGCGACCAAAGCAGACAAAAGAGGCGCACCCGCGGGAAAGCCGGTTCTTGATGGAAGCCAGTTGGAGGTCAGGATCAGGATCAGGTTCTTGGTCTACCAACTGGTAATGATTCCACGGCGAAACTCTCATGGACTTGTCCTCGTGCTTCTGACCCAACAGAAGAAGGGCCAAGCCCTTGCTATACCCGGACGCTGAAGAAGAGAAGAACCCTCCTCCTTCTACTGTCAATAACATCAGTTCTCATCTGGAGAACCCAGACAACTCCATTTTCTTCTCTTTTTTTCTTTTCAGTTACAACAAACTGAACCAAACTACCCCCAACTCCATCCAGCCATATATCAGAGTCAGTGAAGTTATCAAACTTACCAAATAATGAAAAAGATTTATTAAAAACTGATCAGGGAAAGGATTGTCCAGGTTTGAACAGCTAAACCAAGAAGCAGAGCAAATTATTTGCCACTACGCCAGTTGACACCAAATAATGAAATTTAACATCAATGAAAAATCTTAAATTCCATTTATAGTTACTAATGGAGTAAATCCTAAGTAACTAAAACTCATTGCAGACATAATAACTACTTAGTTCCCCAAAACTGCAATAATTATCAACATGGTCACCCCCCTCATTAAACCACACATAATTAAGATCTATAAATTTATTAAATCTAAATAAAATTCAATAACATTAATTTTATTTTTTACACTCAAATCAAGAAAGAGAGAAACATTATTGAATAAATATAAAGAAAATATTAACAACATCAACGTCAAAAATAAAAATTAAATTCATTTAAAAGAATGATTTAAGATCTGTTTACAGTTAAAAGTAACAAGTACCAGCTCAAAGCAATGCTATCTGTTTGATTGAAGTGAAAGCAATAAAAAGATGGAACAGAGAAATGTTGACAGTGACCAGTTCAAAATAAAAACCTTTTTCCTTTCTTGCTTTATTTGTTCTCCTTTTATTTTCTGGGGAAACAAACAGGAAATCAGATGAAAGAACAGGCGTGTGAGTGCTTACCTGATGGCGATTAAGCGGATCTGGAGAGTAGAAAGAAAAAAGAAAGCCCAGGAAACTAAACCGGCGGCGCCGGCATGTTCGACCCCGACTTGCGTACGAATTAATCGGCGAGGAATTGGAATATTTGAGAGAAATTATAAATAAAAAGGGTGGAAAAAAGAAAAGAAAAGAAAAAAGAAATATTATGGGGTAAGGAAGAATAAAAAGAATTGAGTTTATTTCCGGTTGGAATTATTTAAAGTGAAGGATAGGGACAGTGACTTCCGTGGCGCATGATAGCGATTCTTCTTTTTTTAATTTTTCAGATTTTGAATATCTAAAAAACTTTTTTATTATTAAGAAAAAAAGGAAAAGTAAGATGTGTTATGAAATTGTGTGCTAGTAAAGTGTCTTTTTAACGAGGGGATATGATATGAAATGAAAATTTATTATATTTTTTAATTAGGTAAATTTTAAACTCAATCAATTAAATTAGTACACGGTATAAAATGTGTTGAAGTTTATACTAGTGGTTCACATCGTATTGGATGCAGAAAGTCTCTAGGAATAAAAGTATAGTTAATTATTTTGCCTGTGTGCCTTTTGATCTTAAAAGATGAGGTATTTATAAGAATGATAGGTTTTGAGTGGGTCAACTATATTATGATTGTCTATTTAACAAAGTCTAATTTAAACCCAAGTTAGGGTATAGTCAAGGTAAAGCGTTAAATCGATAGAAATTATGTTATAATTGATTGAAGTTGCTCCGACAAGAAATGTGACATCCTTTAGCTTGGACTTGGTGATCAGGTCAGGTAAGGGGTGTTACATTTAGTGACATCAAATCTATGGTTTAGTCGATCCTAGGACTAAATCGTAGTGTGTGTCAAGTCTAACATACATGCCACAATAGTCCGTGACAGTGTGATGTATCGTTGATCTAAATTGGCTTTGGTTTCCTATATGGATTTTCCATGTCAGCTAACTCAAATCAAGTCGTAAATGATGAGGTGGAAAGTAATGCCCCAGCCTCTATCAGCGAGCTCAAAATATGCCCGTTCTGCAAGGGCTAAGAGGTGAGGCCAGAGATACCTTTATACAAATGATGAACCAATGGTTCAATCAGTTTACGGGAGCTACTCATTCAGCTTCCCAATATCAAATGCCACCTCCTCCACCTGAAGTGCACTCGGTTGCACAATCCCAACCCTAAGCTCTTACACTGGTAACTATTGTTCACCCTTCGATTGAAAAAACCCACAAGTGTGATTTTAAAACAATCTCAATTGAACATATAATAAGAATTATATTGGAAATATTATTGATGTGATTGAAAGGTGATATAGAAGTGCCAAAATGTAGAAAGTGCATAAATAGAAGGGATGTGCAAAGAAAATCAAAAGGAGGTGAGAAGTGTAACAGCCCGGTTTTAGCTAAATCGGAACAGTGATTTTGAAACCACAAATCTGAGGTCGTAAAATTATTTTAATATTATTTTTGGTATTTACAGCATGTTATTTGATATGTATGAAAATTTCGTAATTTAATTTTACCGTTTGTGTGCTTAATTTGATAAAAAGGACTTAATCGCGTAAAATGCAAAAGTGGCTTTCTATTTGTTAAAGTACTTATTTGCTATGGTTTCTTATTTGTATAGTCCTTAAATTTAAATTAGGTCATTATAAAGATGAGTGGACGACATTAGGCTTGTATTATATAGTTTTCATAATAATTTATAAAGGTTAAAATGGTAAATTATGTGTTAATATGTGATTAAGTAAAACAAAACACTAAAATGCATGCATTATCATCTTTTTGGCCGAATGTTGTGAAGGAAAGAATCCATATTTGAAGCTTTTAAGTTCGGCACCTAGGAAGCTTGATTTAGGTATGTTCTTTACTCGGTTTTTGATAATTTTTACGTTTTTGAGATCGTTGCTTCGTATTTTAGCTAGCCTATGCCCTAATTTTTGGATTTGTTGATGAATTTGTGAGTTGCCATTGATGATAGCTTGATGTTTTTGTTGTTTTATGATGAAAAATAAATATTTGTTGTTAGATTTTCATTGTTTACTAAGTGATTTTTGATAAAAATGCTTATTAATGATTAAATTGTGAAATTTGTAAAGTGAGGGGTTAAAATGTGAAATAAATGGAATTAATGGGCTGTAGGAACCTAAGGAATATTTGGCCAAACATGGGTTAAATGAACTTTTGAATATTTTTGTGTTGTTTTGAAATAGGGACTAAATTGTGAAAATGTGAAATGTTAGGGGCTAAAGTGCAAAATGCCCACTTATGTGTTTTTGGATGAAATTGAATGAATATGTCTTTAAATAAGTTAAATTTGAATTGATTTAGATCAAGAAAGGAAGAAATAAGATTTAGATCGGGGGAAGTCGAAAGTTGTTGAATAGTCGTTCCGATCCGTTCGTTTCCGAACGAGGTAAGTTCATAAGTAAATAAATGTTCTTAAAATTCAAATGTATATATTATATAATGCTGAATTGAATTGTATATACAAATATATATGTTGCCGAATTGAACTTAGCATGGGATGACCTGTTTCGAGCATGAATTGATTGAATTACGACGTCCGAAAGTCCCGTATGAACCTTAGGAATAGTATAGGATACATATGTCATGAAATTAGGACTTCCGAGGTATGATTTCATGTAAGACCATGTCTAGGACATTGGCATCGTATATGATTCGTGTAAGACCCTGTCTGGGACAGAGGCATCGATATGTGGTAACATGTAAGACCATATTTGGGATATGGCATTGTATGTGATATATGTGTTTCCGAGTATCCTTAACGATTCTGAATGGTTCAACAGGAAATGTCAAACGAGACCAAATGTGAATTTGAGATAAATAATTCAGGTACGTATGAGGTTTATATGTTCATTGAAAATTCAGGTAAGTGAAGTTACTTATTGTGGTATTATGGATTATATGAGAAAAGTGATTGTATTTGTGTAAGAGATTAGTTAAATGTGGCCTATTCGAATTGAATTATTAATGTTCTTGTGATGATTTATTTGCTTATGGCTTACTAAGCTTTCAAAGCTTACCTTGTGTGTTCTTTCATTGTTTTATAGATATATAAAGCTAGTTCGAGCTCGGGGATTGTCAAGGATCATCATCACACTATTGATCGCTATTTCAGTACTTTGAAAGCTTGTACTTTTGACATATGGCATGTATAGGCTAGTTTTAATATGGTTTGTTTTGAATTGTGTATAAATAGCCATGTGAAAATGGCTTGATAATGATGTTAATGTTTGTGAATAATCGGCCTTGTTAATTAGCTCATTTTGGAAAGTTTGTTTGATGGGCATGTGATTCGACTTGAGAAATTATGTAGTTGATGGAGGTGTTTTCGATTTGTGGTACATGTTTTTATAAGCTATGTGATGTTCTTGTTATATCTTGTGAATTTGGCTATTTGGAGTGGCTCATTATTGACCTATAAATTGCTGTACAATTTGTCTTGTAAATCGGTTTGGAAATGGTAAATGATGTGCATTCATATCAGTTAATGATAGATAAATTAAATACATATGTATATGACATGTTTGTTTGTGGTTCGGTATTTAAAGGTCAATTTGGTTAGTTTAATGTTTGATTTTTGTTATGTGCATAAAGTGTTAATGGCAAATTGTAGTGGTAAAATGGCTACTTTGCTTCGAATATTTATTAGTAAATAATGACTATGTTTTAGGTATGTTTTGTTGGCTATATGGATATTTATAAAATTGACATATTGCTGTTTGTATTCGGTTATGAAATCGTACAATTAGCTTAATATTGAATGGTGGAATTGGTACGAATTTTGAGGCCATTTAAATGACCGAATTAATGGCTTATTGGATGGTTGAATATATGATGTCTAGACATGATATTTACATGCGAATTAGATATGCTCTGGCTTGTTATTTGTGTTCAAAAAATGGTCCATGTTGATTTAGTAAAATGCGCATAATTTTTTAATGTACAAGAACTATATTTGATCATTTGGTGATGTTTAATAATGATTCGTTATATAGATAACTTATGAGTTGTATAATATGATTTGTTTTGACTTGGTATGCGAATGTACATAAGTTTATGAAATGGCACATTTGATTATTAGATAATGAAATAAATGTATGCAATTGGATGTTTTGACATATGCATCGGTATATGATTTGTAAGGATATATGCTTGAATATATTTTAAGTATTCGAATGATATGAATGTGATGGTAATAAGGTTCGAACATTGGACTTATAAAGCACATGTATTATATTATTGATGTATGATAGCTTAGTTCGAAAATCTGAATAGGTAAACAAAAATTGAAATGGTTGTGTTTTTTTTAGTATGGTTTGTATGTGATATATGATTAGTAAAGCATGATTGATTGTGGTTGGTTATATGATTTATAAAGGAGATGTTATATGCAAAATTGGTATATGTGAATTGTGGTATTTGAGTTTTGAAGTGTTTATAAAGGAGATGTTATAACTTTATGCTTGAATTGTAATAAATGACTATTCTGATATGTGTTTTTTATCGGTATAGGGGTGTTATAAGAAGAGTAACATATTACAGCAAAAAATGTATAGCTATCATTGTACGTCAATGTAACTTCTAGGTAGTCTCGTGCCAAAATTGTTAGGCGTTTGCTGATTTGATGTCCATCACATGGTCAATATACTTTCTAAAAGGGTTTTTAGCATAGGCTTCTTCTTACACTTTGTTGATCAATACAATTTATTGCATGAGCCTTTCCATTAATCACAATATTACCCCATCGTCAGAATAAGCCTTGTCTGCAAGGTTCCAATTAGAAAATTTCTAGAAAAGTTACTATTTTGTCCTTGTAAGTGGCGTCACTTGTAAGAAAATCATTCCATTGAAAAACCATTGTTCTACCATGTGTCTAGAATGTTGAACCATGATTTTATCAAGAACCACATGTGTTGTAAAATTAGAATGAGAATAGAATTGACCAAATTTAATGGCTTAACTTGATGGTCTGAGGTACTGACACATTTTCGCAACAAAAAAACCTGAAAAATTTTAGTCGACTTTAAAAACTCCAACTTATACGCGACTTCACCAATATGTTTAAGCACCTTATAAGGACCAAAATATCTCTATCCTAAATTTTGATGATGTTACAGTTGAATTGAATTTTGGTGAAAAGGCTGAAGTTTAACATAAACCCAATCATCTTCCACAAAGTAAACTTCACGTAACTATTGATCAACCATCAACTTCATTCTAGTGTCAGGGGGCTAGAACAACTACGGCTCGTGACACTAGCCTAAGCTTTCCTCAAATTATGGTTAAGAAAGGCTAATACTTTGTCATGATCAAGCATATAACTCTCAATCAACAAATAACCCACCAAGTCCCAAATATATTGAGTGATAATAGGTGGCGATAAACCATATATAAAACTTAGAACAAATTCATTCGAGGAAAATTTAGATAAGATGTATTATACCAATATTCATTCCTTGGTAACAAGTTTGCGACTCGGGTCTGCATAAAATTGTACGTAATACCCCCATCCAACAGCACCCAGACAAGTTTGCCACAAACATACCTTATAAGCTAAATCACTATGATTGAAAACCCTTTGCTAAAGCATTGAAAGAGAGAACTAATTGAGGGTTAATTTTGAAATAGTAATAGATTCACACAAACTATGTCAAGATCTAATTGTGGCAATGAAGAATCTATAAGAGGTGAATCGGTATCACCTTCAAGAAATAAAAGTCGAGGTTTAGATTTACACTTATGATAACAGAGGTCATTGAAACACCCCACACCCGGCCCACGAGCCTGAACCGGATCTGGTATGTTCCTTAAGAAAATCGGCTTCAAATTCTTTTGTTACTTAGAAAATTTTTGTGAATTTTTAGAAAGATATTGGTTTTGGGTTGGGCTTAGGTTGGAAACCCATTTATTTAATTTAGAAAACATTTAATTTTGGTGACAAAACAATTTAGGGTTTATTTTTAAAATAAATTTAATTAAACTTAGTCAAAAATAATTCATAACATAACAACTGAAAATAAAAGCAGGGAAATAAAACCATCCAACTTGGGCCTTATGGCCTTATTACATCATTCAAATCCAAAGATAAAATTGAAAATACTAAAATTGAGTAAAGTCCAAATTCTAATAAATTCTTCAAGTGATGCATGGCCACCTTTAGCTCCTGCCGACCCGGTCCATTACTGCTCATTTCCTGAAAAATAGTCCCACAAAGGGGTGAGTCAACAGACTCAATGTGTACACAAACTAACAATCAACATTCCAGGCATACATATTCATATCAAAGCATATTCAAATCAAATAATGATGCAACCCAACCCAAGCCTATTTGTCCATCCGCTACACACCACCCGTACCTGCCAATTACACCGTGGGGACTACTAAGTCAACCCTCCATCCGCTACACACCATCGAAGGCAGTCGCTGCAGTCGACGTGCTCATCGCCCACTTACGTTGTGTCATTAGACACTATATTCAAATAATGTAACCGAAGTTACCATATTCACGCAATGGGGCCGTAGCCACCATATTTCGTTGGTGAGGCCGAAACCAACACCTTCATTGGTGAGACCGAAGTCAACACCTTCGTTGGTGAGACCGAAGTCAACACCTTCACTTTCTTCCTTCACATATATCCCAAATGCCCCAATTATTTTATAACATATTCCACATACTTAATTTTCATTCATGTTACTAATCACATGTTCAAATTATATCACATTCATAATCCTATCAAAAGTAGGAAACATACCTGGGTACTCCTTACCACATTTGTGGTACTTAACCACATTCACATACTGATACATATTCATATATTTAATAATTACCACGTAATTTATTGAAGGTTAGTAAGGGTACACACCTGATTCGCTTAATAGGTTCCTTGAAATCCCGAAGAGAATCAACCACAGATTTAGATCTCAAATCCTACATAAGTAAATCACTTTAAAAGACCATTCGGCTACTTTTCCAAATACAACTAGGATTTGTATTACTTACCTTATTGCCGAATTGATTAAATCCCGAAATTGTGGTATTCCTCCCTTAAATTCGGCTTAAAATTTTCAAAACTGAAAAGAATTTCTTGCCTTATAGAACTGTCGAAATCCCTATAATCATATGTTAAATTTAATCTAACATATAAATCATAACCTTTAATCAAATATATTTATCTTACCTTAGATCCTCGAATTTCCAGAAAGATTCCTCCTTGTATTCAACTTTAATGCTTTGATTGATTGCTTCTTTGCCTAGAGTCACAGAGTTTCGGCTATGGAGATTTAACAAGGATCAAAGAAAAGGGTTTTGGCTTGACAGATGAAGAAAAGAGAAGAAGAAGAAAAGATGAAAAGAAAATTCGGCAGAGAGAATAGGAGAAACTTTAGAGAATTTCGGCAGAGGTTTTCTTGAAGAGAAAAGAATGAATGAAGAATAGCCTTACTCTTCCTTTTATAGCCAAAATTACTAGCTAGAGTCCTTTACTTGGCCACCACTTCTCTTTTTGATAATATTATCTCTTTTATTCAAAAATTAAAGGTGTTTAATCATTTATTTATCTCCTATTATTCACATATTTATGTGAATAAAACTCCTTTATTTATCTCTTATTATTCACATATTTATGTGAATAAAACTCCTTTATTTATCTCTTATTATTCACATATTTATGTGAATAAAACTCCTTTATTTATCTCTTATTATTCACATATTTATGTGAATAAAACTCCTTTATTTCTCTCATATATCCAAGTTTCCCAAATGTTCAAGTTTCCATTTTTGGATCATTTCCAAAAATGTTTAGGTTTCCAAAAATGTCTAAGTTTCCAAAAATGTCTAAGTTTCCAAAAATGTCTAAGTTTCCAAAAATGTTCATTTCCATTTTCCTTTCCATTTTCATTTCCATTTTCCTTTCCATTTTCATGCATTTCTAGATTTCCAAAAGTATCAAAAATTTATTCGTAGTACTTGAAACTTGTCATTTCGTACAATTAAACCGAAAATGCATAGGCCCTTTCCAGGATGTTACAGTTCTACCCTCCTTAAAAATAATTTCGTCCTCGAAATTACTTATTAACAGTCGTAAATCCTTCTCACCGCACTATGCTTACGCTGCGCACTCTGATCTTATTAGAACCATCATACTTTCTAGGCACAATTTCTAAGTTCACGTCCCCTAGAACTCATTTCTAACTTTGCGATTTAATCAGATTACAAAGTTTTATGCATTAACCATTGTTTCACTTATTACCCGCGAAGAAGTTTTATGAACAGAGTTTTTAGAAGTGGTTCTTTCGTATTCATACATACACACAGTCTTTTCATTCACACATTCATCCATCAAACAATTATGAACTTCCGTTCATTCAGAGAAACATTGTAGTTTTCATTGTTGTTGTTTTTCCACTACCCAGGGGTATTTTCGTAATTTGTCCTACAGGGGTATTTTCGTAATTTTTTTTTCCAGGGAAAACGTTCCTTGGTGCTTTTGTCAAAAAGCATTTTGAAAACTTCAAAGTTTTGGGGTAATTTGGAAAAATTTTGAAATCCGGGGGTATTTCGGTAATTTTCGACCTCAGGGGTATTTTGGTAATTTTTCACAAACTGGGGTATATTTGGAAAAACTAACAAATCAGGGATATTTCAAAAGTTGTAAAATTTTGTGGGTTCTTTTTGAGAGTTTAACCTTTCAAATGGTGATGTTGCAAAAATTTGGAAATCAGGGTCATTTTGGTAATTTTGCAAGTTAGGGGCAATTTTGTAATTTTCCAAAATCAGGGTATTTTTGATGGTTTGCACATTAGGGTTTATGAACATTATAAAATAATGGAGTTTTGACAAAATCATTGAAAAGTTTGACATTTTGTGGATCTAGGGCATTTTGGTAATTTTGCCACCAAGGGCATTTTTGTAATTTTCACAAATTAGAAATTTTTCAGAAAAATTGTAAAGATGGTTTTCGAAAGTTTAGTAAAGAGTTTTGAAATCTAGGGTTTGTTGTTTTGTTCTTTTTTTTTTAAAAAAAAAACATGGCTAGTTCCCTTTCAGGTTTTAGTTATTGGGTTTAGCCTATGAATAAGTCCTCATGGTTAGGGTGAACCGTAGCTACGCACCAGGTAGGATTCCTGCGAAGAGGAGGTGAGTCACTAGGACTGCTTAAGTACCAGGCTCTTCCGGATCCAATCCTAGACATGCGCACAATGGTTGCCACACCCTAACTTAGTGACTTAGCCATAGGTTTGTTAAGTGCATTAAGTCTTATGTATTTGTGTTTGAGTAGACTAGTCCTACGGTTCAATAGATTCTAGTTCACTAATCTACGTTCCATTCCTACCCTTTTACAGATCATTCAATAAATCACACAAATGGATAGAAGTACTTACCTGGTGGACTGCGGGTCGGAGACTTTAGGTGCCATGCCAGAAAACCTGCTTAATTTCAAAGAAAATCATTTTGGCTCTCTTTGAAAACGTTTTGGGCCTTAGCCCACAGGCCGAGAGTTTAAAACTGGGCTCTGATACCAACTGAAACACCCCACACCCGGCCCACGAGCCTGAACCGGATCTGGTATGTTCCTTAAGAAAATCGGCTTCAAATTCTTTTGTTACTTAGAAAATTTTTGTGAATTTTTAGAAAGATATTGGTTTTGGGTTGGGCTTAGGTTGGAAACCCATTTATTTAATTTAGAAAACATTTAATTTTGGTGACAAAACAATTTAGGGTTTATTTTTAAAATAAATTTAATTAAACTTAGTCAAAAATAATTCATAACATAACAACTGAAAATAAAAGCAGGGAAATAAAACCATCCAACTTGGGCCTTATGGCCTTATTACATCATTCAAATCCAAAGATAAAATTGAAATACTAAAATTGAGTAAAGTCCAAATTCTAATAAATTCTTCAAGTGATGCATGGCCACCTTTAGCTCCTGCCGACCCGGTCCATTACTGCTCATTTCCTGAAAAATAGTCCCACAAAGGGGTGAGTCAACAGACTCAATGTGTACACAAACTAACAATCAACATTCCAGGCATACATATTCATATCAAAGCATATTCAAATCAAATAATGATGCAACCCAACCCAAGCCTATTTGTCCATCCGCTACACACCACCCGTACCTGCCAATTACACCGTGGGGACTACTAAGTCAACCCTCCATCCGCTACACACCATCGAAGGCAGTCGCTGCAGTCGACGTGCTCATCGCCCACTTACGTTGTGTCATTAGACACTATATTCAAATAATGTAACCGAAGTTACCATATTCACGCAATGGGGCCGTAGCCACCATATTTCGTTGGTGAGGCCGAAACCAACACCTTCATTGGTGAGACCGAAGTCAACACCTTCGTTGGTGAGACCGAAGTCAACACCTTCACTTTCTTCCTTCACATATATCCCAAATGCCCCAATTATTTTATAACATATTCCACATACTTAATTTTCATTCATGTTACTAATCACATGTTCAAAGTATATCACATTCATAATCCTATCAAAAGTAGGAAACATACCTGGGTACTCCTTACCACATTTGTGGTACTTAACCACATTCACATACTGATACATATTCATATATTTAATAATTACCACGTAATTTATTGAAGGTTAGTAAGGGTACACACCTGATTCGCTTAATAGGTTCCTTGAAATCCCGAAGAGAATCAACCACAGATTTAGATCTCAAATCCTACATAAGTAAATCACTTTAAAAGACCATTCGGCTACTTTTCCAAATACAACTAGGATTTGTATTACTTACCTTATTGCCGAATTGATTAAATCCCGAAATTGTGGTATTCCTCCCTTAAATTCGGCTTAAAATTTCCAAAACTGAAAAGAATTTCTTGCCTTATAGAACTGTCGAAATCCCTATAATCATATGTTAAATTTAATCTAACATATAAATCATAACCTTTAATCAAATATATTTATCTTACCTTAGATCCTCGAATTTCCAGAAAGATTCCTCCTTGTATTCAACTTTAATGCTTTGATTGATTGCTTCTTTGCCTAGAGTCACAGAGTTTCGGCTATGGAGATTTAACAAGGATCAAAGAAAAGGGTTTTGGCTTGACAGATGAAGAAAAGAGAAGAAGAAGAAAAGATGAAAAGAAAATTCGGCAGAGAGAATAGGAGAAACTTTAGAGAATTTCGGCAGAGGTTTTCTTGAAGAGAAAAGAATGAATGAAGAATAGCCTTACTCTTCCTTTTATAGCCAAAATTACTAGCTAGAGTCCTTTACTTGGCCACCACTCCTCTTTCTGATAATATTATCTCTTTTATTCAAAAATTAAAGGTGTTTAATCATTTATTTATCTCCTATTATTCACATATTTATGTGAATAAAACTCCTTTATTTATCTCTTATTATTCACATATTTATGTGAATAAAACTCCTTTATTTATCTCTTATTATTCACATATTTATGTGAATAAAACTCCTTTATTTATCTCTTATTATTCACATATTTATGTGAATAAAACTCCTTTATTTCTCTCATATATCCAAGTTTCCCAAAATGTTCAAGTTTCCATTTTTGGATCATTTCCAAAAATGTTTAGGTTTCCAAAAATGTCTAAGTTTCCAAAAATGTCTAAGTTTCCAAAAATGTCTAAGTTTCCAAAAATGTTCATTTCCATTTTCCTTTCCATTTTCATTTCCATTTTCCTTTCCATTTTCATGCATTTCTAGATTTCCAAAAGTATCAAAAATTTATTCGTAGTACTTGAAACTTGTCATTTCGTACAATTAAACCGAAAATGCATAGGCCCTTTCCAGGATGTTACAGTCATGGCTCGTCATTTTGTAGCTCTAGACAGTGTCAATCAGCAGAATATAACCTTATTGCCACTAAAAAGTATAGCTGTGGTAGAAGAAACCAAGGAAATAATCGTAAAACTAGGGAGAAGAAGTTTGGGTGTTAGCAAGGTACGTTTGGAGATACCTAAAGTGGGCTTAACAAGTTCCTTTTCAAAAACAATACATTACTCATGTAATTGGGACAAAATCGTAGCATTTTCAATATAGGAGGGGCTTATGATTGAGAACAATAATCACTCACCATGGAAACTTGTTGAAGTTTAGCTAATAACCCCTTTAATTTCTTCAAGATCATTATGTTAAAAATGCTTAATAATAGCATAGGTGAAGGCGGTCCAACCAATCATTTACTTTGTTTTTGGGCATCCAATCATACCACTCACTCGCATCATCATCATCATCATCATTAAGATAGAAAGAAGAAATCATCAATCAATTTTCTTCTTTGATTGTGTAAAAATCGAAGTAACATTTAACTTGCAAAACCCACCATTTGGATTGGAACTTGAGAATTGAGCCATCTAAACTGGAGAAAGTTTATGTCACCCCAAGGATCCAACCGTAAAGGAATTAAAAAATGAGGAAGAAGTCAACTTATGATCTACTACAACTACTATATGTTTCTGGGCTAAAACAATATATAAATGTAACACCCCTAACCCCTCTCCGTCATCAGATTAGGGTTACGAATATTACCGTACAATCAAAATATTTATATTTAATTTCATTCAGTATCATAAACATAACATAATCCATTCATACATACATGCATACACCGTCCCTATATTGAGCCTTCGAGGCCTAAAAAACACTTAAAAACAACTCGGGACTAAATTGAAATCATTTGGAAAGTCTAGGAAAAAGTTATAAAAATTTAGGTATAGGGGTCACACGTTTGAGACACACGCTCGTGTCTCAGTCTGTGTAACAATCGAAATAGGGACAGATGGTCGTGTCCTAGCCCGTGTCTTTGCTTGTGTAACTCACTGAGTAGGGTCACATAGGCCGTGTCACATGCCCATGTGCCAGGCCATGTAACTCTCGAAATAGCCCCACACACCCGTGTACCAGGCCGTATGCTAACTGACTTGCACCCTAAGCACTCCATAGATGACATACGGCCGTGTCGCCAAGTCGTGTGTCTCACACAGCCAAGTCACGCGCTCGTGTCTCTGGCCGTGTAGACCCAAAATGTACCTTAAACAACAAGTTTACCATTTCCTACTTGCTTGGGCATTAAGCAATTCAAAAACCAATCATTTAACCTATTTAAAATACGATCAAACATACTCAAAACATGTCAAAACAATCATCTTAGGTGCCTAACCAATATACCCTCATTGGTACGACATTTTATATCATCAAAACATATCGACGATGCATCATTCAAATCAAGATTTTTAAGCATGACATAATCACTCAATTTAGCCTAACATATAGTTACCTAAGACATCAAATTTAAAGTTCACACACATACCAAACCTTGAATCAAAACAACATTATACTTATAACTCAAATTTACATTCCATTCACAAAATAACTAACAACCAAGACATCCTAGACACATGTCATTACAAAATTAAACATCACCACACTTGAGATCGGAATCGTTGTTGGATGTTGAGTCGGCGATCAAAAGAGAAGTACCTAACCTACGCACGGAGAACAAAACCGCATGCTGAGTAAAACTCAGTGATGTTTCTATAATCCAAACATTTAAAGATATAATGATACATGAATGCTCAAATTGAGTTATACAATCACACTATTATCTAAGCATAAAATTACAAGATTTCATCATTTCAATTTCATGCATATTACTACATCATTTCATGTTATACTCAATTTTCACATGTTTTCATACTTGATTAGTTTAACAAATATCTCAACTCATATCACTTGCTATATAAATAGCTTTTCATAGATCAGTCAATAATTCATTTAAGCAATAATACAAACCAATCCATATTCAATCCATGAGTGCATCACTCATATAGTTCATTTATGATCACGTCATATTTCACATTTCATTTTTCAATCCACTTTCTCATTTCCAATTCACATACTTTTCCATTTCAATATCAATTACAGAACTTTATTATTTATTTACCCCTATTAACATGACCAGGACTCGAACGGATACACGAATCCAACCAACACACCAGTTTGGCACCCAGTGCCTCATCGGATAAATTCGAAGTAATAACTGCGCCTAGCGTTATATAAATTGACACCTAGTGTCTCATCGGTTAAACCGAAACAAATTGGCACCTCATCGACTCGAAGTCGAAGAAATCCCTAACTCTTCCTATCTTATGGCATGCCATCTATATCCGACTTAGCTCGAAACAGTTAATAGGGTTCCATTTCTCTTACACATACATCCAATGTTCAATTATCATATTTGCACATTATCACATTTAAACATATTCATTTCAAACTCATCTATTCAATACATTCATAATATATACCAAATCACTCCATTGCAATCAGCTACAATTTCAATTCAATCTCAAAGTACTAAAGTACTCACCTTAACTACTTACCATATGCAATAATTCAAAATACAATAATTAACAACTAGGTTCGAATTATAGAAACACAAACTGTAGATTCTGAACTATTCGACGTCAATTTTATCCTTCTCCTTTTTAGTCGAGGATTCTGGTACGATGTTAGCTACAGAATTAAAACAATTAAAATACATTAATACTACACAATTCAATTCCACATTGAATATTCTAATTTTTACACAATATTTGCTTAAATTATAATTTAGTCCCTAAACTGAGACTAATTTTTATTCTTCATATTTAACTTTATATTTTCATACTCATTTCACTTTAAACTAAATTTAACTCCCTATTTTCAATTATACCCTTAAATTTTGAATTTTTCACAATTTAGTCCCTATTACTCAAAATTTACAATTTGTTCTACAATTTAATCCTTCTCCATTTCTAACTTAAAAATCTATTAATTTAATCATTAATACTAAAACTATTCAACAATAACAACATCTAAAATCTTAATCAATGCTAAAATTTCAACATGGGTCGGGTAGTTCTAAACACTGGGATTCAAAAAATATAAAAATTACAAGAAAATAGAAGTTATAAAGTTGGAAACCCGTTTGTGCTGTGCATTAACCCTTCTTCTTTTCTTTCTCTTTTCTCAATTTTGTTTTGCATGTATAGAAAATAAAGAAAGAATATATTTTGTTTGGTTATAATACATTGACTAATATTATTATTATATAACTTAAATATATATTAAGTTAACATATAAATATACAATATAAACCATTAATGCCGTCCACTACTAAGATTAAATGTATATTTGCTATTTTAATCCCTTTAATTAATTTTAATCTATAATTCAACTTTTACCTTATACGCGATTTAGTCATTATACTTTAATAACTCTTAATTTCACAAAATTCACTTAATCAAAATCTAATTCTCTATTAACTAACCTTGTAAATATTTAAATAAAATTATTTACGAGTTCGTTTTACAAAAATAAAGTCCCGAACTTCATTTTTCGACACTCTAACTATTAGGTCGTTACAATAAATGAACAAGAACTTCTTGCACCATTTCTTCTAATCACCAACAAAAGAAGTTAGGGTATCTAGATCTTGTCAAAGCGATGAATGATATTCTTGAAACACTTTGAAATTATCATTGCAATGACTCAATGAAAGCACCAATAAAGTGGATCCTAAAATAATCTCAACTAAATAGAATATAGGAATTTTATTGGTATTATTATTATTATTATTATTATTATTATTATTATTATTATTATTATTATTATTATTATTATTATTGTGATTTGAAAGATATTCTGTAACACCCCAGCCCGTCCCAATCGTCGAGACTGAGCTACAGAATGCTACAGTGCAAAACATAATAGCTATAGACCTTTAACAGATAATTCGAGTAAAAAATCATCAATTGCCATTATATAAGTCATTTAGAACAAATTTAAACCTTTCCCGAGTTTAATACGAGCTTATGTAAGCTTTAAAGTTAACTTGGGATCAAACAAGGACCAAATTGAAGAGTCTGAAAAGTACAGGGCCGACATTGTGACGATATTTTCTCCACGTCGTGACGTCGCCAAACAGTATGTCACGTCACGACGTCGGACCACTTGATGTCGGGACGTCACAAACTGTTGGTCGACGCTGCGACAAGGGAAGATTGACTTCGGGATGAGAAACTTGTTTTTGGTAAATTTTGGCCATTTGGTATTTGCCTCAAACCAAACTTTCAAATAGGTCATAAGAATGCACTTGACATCATTTAAACATGTTCAAAACATACCAATTCCACGCTAAAACATAACATATAATCATCTAATCAATCCAGAAAACCAATATGCCACATTTGGCACCAATTTACAACAAGGATACATGAATCAAACAAGCCATTCAACCTATTTTTACCATTACATATCACTTATCCATTCCATACACAAGTTGATTCATGCATACCTAACTCATTATAATTGCCCATCCATATATTAGCAAAATACCAAAACTATGAACATGAGCAAGTTAACATTGCCATAAGTGTTCATAATCAACTTTGTCTCAAAACATGCTTAAAATTACAAACAACTTGACACTCCTAAGTACATGCCACATATAACCGAGTTCAAACGACCAAAAGTCTATTGAATTAGGAGATGGATAGTGTGAGCTCCTTGAGGATCTTATCGACACATTTCACAAGTCAAAATCTACAAGAAAAGGAAAAACAACGGGGCAAGCATTAAAAAATGCTTAGTAAATTAATATGTATATGAATAGTTAACTTACCTCATATTACAAGTACATATATCAAACTAATGCATATAACTAAATTTCTAACATATCAAAACATGAGCACAACAATGTGAGCTTGATTTATACTCGATCATATAACATTTCAAATGCAAGCATAATATTTCATATATTCTATGTTCAACTTAATCACAATTCAATCATATGTAAATATACTCAAATATTGTCCTTAAATCCTCCATTTCACTACCTTTGATCAATAGGCACATTACAATTTGTTCAATTTCCACATTTTGTATCTTGTAAATGGCCCAAATGAAACACCGTAAAAGAACTCGAATACACTAGTACCAATCACATTTGATGCTCATCCAAGCTGAACATATCCACTTGTGTCAGGTTACCCGTCCGGGCTAAACCTATAAAATAACATCAGGTTATTTATTTGAGCTAAACCTGTGTCACATGTATCTTTGAGTCCGCAGAAAATGTTGGATCTTGGAATCATCATAAATCAACTTGTAACCACATTTACGAAGTTTCATCAGGGTAACTCCCATAATGTAAGTTCATGTTTATTCCATTTCAATTTAATCCATTCTCACCCTTTAGTATTAAACTGTAAACAATCCAAAGTTCACTAAAATTTATATACATTCTCAAAATATAAGATACATAAAAATCAAAGCATAATCACACCATAGGAACCTACCTGGAAGAAACAACTACCGATAAGGTGTCAGGGACTAATATACAATTTTTCTTTTCCATGAATATCCTCTGATTGGTTTAAATCCCGGTCTAAATCATAATTTAATTAAATTATCATTTCCAAACATCATTTAAAAACATAGTTTAACTATATATCAATTCAATTTCATTTATTGGATATTCCTTCAAGTTTTGTATTTTATTCAATTTGGTCCCTAAAACCAAAATTGCCATAACTTTCAAATTTGAGCTTTGATTTCAAAATTGATCTCAATTTCATCCTTCTGCAGCCCTATAATATCTATAATTATAGAATATTCATAATAATTTCAAAGCATTAACATTTTAGCTTTTAAGCTCAAAATTAACAAATTTCACTTTAGAAACTAGTCTTTTTTCATATCTAAGCTCAAAATCTATCAATTTAGTATCAAAAGCTTCAAGATTCAATAATGAAAATTTTTATAAACTTTAACAATTTTTCAAAATAGTCCCATGGCTATCTAAATCAAGCTCTCGAGATCTCGAAAACATAAAAATTACAAGAAAATGACTAAATTAAGCTTACCAATCAAGGATTGAAAGTTTTTGAAGCCAAACCTTATCTCCCCTTTTGTTTTCGGTAAAAAAAGATGATGAATGAACAAGAATAAAATTTTAAGCTTTTTTTCTCTTATTTTTATCCATTATACATTGTAATAATATAATTATAATTTAACATATTTTTAGTTAAAAGAATCATCACCTACTATCAACCACCATTAATAATGGCCTAATTGCCACTTCAATCCTTGACTTAATACTATTTATCCCTTTTAACAAATAAAAATCAATAGCGATGAACTTTTACCACTTTTACAATTTAGTCATTATACATTAATTAACTATCTATTCAATAAAATTATTGAACCAAAATTCTATATAATATTAAAATAGGCTCTTAAATATTAAATAATAATATTTACTAACTTGATTATCAAAAAATGAGATTTTGAAACCACTGTTTTTAACATTATTAAAAAATAAGTTATTACATATTCACAAAAGTGCCAAAGTGTAGAAATTGTACAAATAGAAAAGATGATAAAAGAAAGTAGAAAGAAAGTGAGAAAAGTAATAGATTACACCAGATAATGCATAACCTATCACTCTACAACATTATCCCTATATGTGGCTCTTAGCTAATCTCATGCCAAAATTGTTAGGCCTCTATTGATGTGCTGATGTGGCACCCATCACATAGTCTACACACTTTCTAAAAGGATTCTTCTGACTTAAGCTTCCTCTTAAGCCTTGCTAACCAATACAATTAGTTGCTAATCCTTTCATTAATCTCAACAAACTCCGCGTATTAAACACTTTTACCCCACTAAAAAAATATCAAAAACATTTTATTTGTAAATTATGTATTTAAATATTTCGCGAGTATGATATTAAGCTTATCCTAAAGCTTGAACTTGATCTGATAATCATATGATATAAAAAATTAATATTTTATGATTGAACATTTTAGTTTGCGGAAAAAAACTTACAAAAAGGTATTCTTAATTTATAAATTTAAATAAAACATAATGATAAATTAAGCCCTCAATATTTTATTTTTTTGTTAATTTGGCCCTTATTCATTTTTTTAGCTAAATTTGACCCTCAGTCTTGTAAAAGAATCAAACTTGATCATCATCCTTTAAAAAAGAATCCAAATGTTGTTTTTAATGGAAATACAGACTAAAATATTAAAATTTTAAACATGGCAATTTGCATGATAATCCACATATACTTCATGCTTTTTTTTTTTTGAAATTTTATGAACATTTTATATTTTTAAAATTTGAATTTATTTTTTATTTTTGAATTTTTTTATAATTTTTAAATTATTTATTGACGCGGCACATAAGACAAATAGTGTCATATTAGGATGAAGTACACATGAATGTCATGCAAATTACCACACCAAAATTGTTAAAAGAATTAATGTTTTAGTCAACATCTCCGTTAAAAAAAATGTGATTCGACTCTTTTTTGGATGATTACCGGCCAAATTTAGCTAAAAAATGAACAACCAAATTGAAAAAAAAAAGATATAAACGTTGATAGTTAAATTTAGGGTAAACTACAAAAATGTCACTAAATTATTGCCTTCATTCTATTTTGATCACTGAACTATTAATTTTTCAGATTTAGTCATTAAACTTTTCGAAATCAAATATTTTGGTCACTTTCCCGTTAGTTGTTGTTAGATGAGCAGCGGAAAGTTAATGTGGGTTTTTTATTGGTCTAATAACAAATTTAGCCCTCCAATATTTACACGTTCTATCAATTTGACCCTAAATATAAAATATTCAACAAATTTAGCCCTCAATGTTTACAAAATTTTTCATTTTAGTTCAATTTTTTAAAAAATTCAACAAGATGAAGCCCGTTATATCGAGTTCATTATTGAACAAATTTATTGAACATTTAGGGCTACATTTATTGAATTTTTTAGAATTCGAACAAACAAATTGTATAAACATTGAGGGCTACATTTGTTGAATATTTTATATTTAGAATCAAATTGATAAAATGTGTAAAAATTAGAGTGCTAAATTTTTTATTAGACTAATAAAAAAAGCCCAGATCAACTTCTTGTCACTCATCTAACAAGAGACGAAGAAAGTGACCAGAATATTTGATTTTGAAAATTTAATGACTAAATAAAAAAAATTAATAATTTAATGACCAAAATAAAATAAAAATAATAGTTTAATGACCACTTTTATAGTTTACCTTTAAATTTATGGTGCCTTTAGATAATTCAAAATTAGAGTTAAGATAATAGGTTATGTAGGGCACAAAATAGTAATACAAGACAATAGAATCGATTTGATTTTGTCTTTAAATGTCATGATTCATTGCACTAACTCATATGTTGCACCGCAGTCATAACACTTTGTTTTCTGTTTCAAGAGAAAAGCACCTACTTCTCAATTTCTATTTATTGGCCGCAATTAAATGACCTAATGTTGCCTTTTTCAAAAATTAAAATAAATAAAAAAATCTGCCTTGCTTTTCAAGTGTAAATGAATTTAAAAATTTTCGGATATTACTAATCAAGTCTTAACTTGATTTGCATGGGTATTGTTATCTATATAAGAGGACGTGAGTTCGAATGGCTGAAGCGTAGTATCTTCCCATTTATGGGTTGGGGAGGAGCTATGGCTGGGTAGTTCTAGAGATTATGTCAAAAAGATCAGATATGATTAAAATCTATAATAAAAAATTTTAGATATTATAATTTGCTTTGGTATTGATTGAGATGAGGTTTGAATGTATTATTCATTTTTTTATATGGATATTGAATTAAGATATTTATATATTAGGATTAAATTATAATTTAAATTTTAAAGTTTTCACTTGTTTAAAACAAAATAGAAATAACATTTTCAAATTTTATTAACATTATTTGCTGTTTTTTTTTAAATTGTTCATGTTGTAGGTATACATGTGTTTAAACATTTAACAATTAAATTGACAACTAATTAATAGAAAGACTCGATTAATACAATAATAATGTTTTGAGGGCTCAATTGAAATATTTTAAAGTTGAAGAATTAATTTGAAAACATTTGGTTAAACTAACCCCAACTATTATATTATATTGAGCGAATAATGAAGAAGTTCAAATATCATTAAAAAAATCCAAACTATTTTAAATATAGTATTAATTGCCAAATTAATTATTGTGGAGCGAGAAAAACATGTCGTATAGAGCATAAAAATAAGAAGTGAGGATGCATGTGGGCAGAAAATGCCTGGTTGGTGGGGTCACAAACACAAGCAATGAATGTAGTAAGAGTCTTAGGAATTATTAATGATACATTCTTAGAAGAAATGATTTGGCCCCTTACCTCATATCAATACCTTTTAACCATATGTTTATTATGGGTGGAGTGAAATATCCTTTTTTTAGTAAATTGGCTATTGAGTTATGTGAAACAAGCTCGATATTCCTTAAATAAAATTTTGTGAATAGAAAAATAATGTTGAGAGAATTTGTTTAAAAATATGAGCAAACTTTGAAGAATTTTTTTTGGGAGTCTGAATGGAAATTGGAATCTGAATGAAAATGTAAAATTCTAAAAAGGTTAAGATATAATTTTTTATTAATTTCTGATTTCATCATTTTTGAAATCATTTTTGAGGGGGTCAATATAGAGTTGTAAATGAATCAAACTTGAACGAACGAATCTTTGTTCATGTTCATTTGTTTATTTTTAAACTTGTTCGTGTTCGGTTCATGTTGGTTAAGAATTTCAAAGTTTCTATTTCTGTTAGTTTATTTAAAATTATGTGCATTCATATTCGTTCTTTTAACTTAAACGAACAATGTTCATGAATAATAAACAGACAATAAATAATCATATTTATAAATATTAATGATTATATTATAAATAAATAAAAACATACAAACCATAACAATTTTATTAATATATACTAATGGAACAATAAACAATCTTTAAATGATTTACTAAATGAATTTTAAACAAACATAAATGGACTTGTTGATGAACATAAATTAACTAAACAAGCTTTATTTGTTTTCGGTTCGTTTAATAAACAAGTCTCAAAATCCTGCATGTTCATTTATTTAACTTAATAAACAACATAAACGTACAAAAATCGAATTATTCATGAACTATTCACCAAACGTTTTATTCATTTACAGCCCTAACGAATAAAGTGCTGTTTTATTGTATATTAACTTAAATTTTCATTATTCATAAATGAATTAAATTGCATGCCCTACTAACCCTTTAAAATCACCCCTACTTAGTAAAAGTGTAACTCGGATCAACTCCAGATTTATTCAAACTCCTGGTGCATGTGATCCTATCCCTTAAGAGAGAGGGTTGGCATTGCTTTATGGACCCCATCTGCCATAGCCTGCCTAAACGCAAATGGTGCCAACATGACGCTGTTAAGGTATAGACAACAGCCTCAATGATTAGCCATCACCAACTTTCTTTCTCATTTTCAACTTCCTTTCCCTTTTTGTATCTTGCTTTTTTTTGCTAAATCTGTCACTTGAGAAACTGTAATAAGTAAACTGCTATCAATGATCAGATCTTAATAAATCTTAATAAGAAAAGCTTAAAAGGTAACCCAAAATTTGAGAGAAATTTAACAAAGCAGTTTTGTTTTGTTTTGTTTTTTTTTTTTTTTTTTGTTCTAAAAGTAGATGTATTGATTGAACAAAATGCTTTACATATGAAATTTAAGACCTCCAAGCAAATATGTGCCAAAGCACATAGAACTGATAAATTCATACCAATGGGTGCTATGCAGCACATAAACACACTAGACTATTCTTCTTCAATCACCAGTGCCATTGAGTTTTTTTTTTTTTTTTTTTTTTTTTGTATGAAGTAGCCATCTTTATGTTGAGCTTTTCTTCACTTTGGTAGCAGCAACAACAAACAAAATGGTGATGCAATCACAATAGCCTCCTTTACGATCTTTTTAATTGTTCGGAGTTCATAATGGAGCTACCATTGCATTCTCAGTAAGTAGATTCATGTGATGGGCTATCCGCATGCATGTCCATTGAGGAATCATTGGAGCTGAGAGGGTTAGAATCCCGAGTCGGGGGCTGGAGAAAATTGGATTCATTGTTCCTGTCTCCATTTCCTGAAGGCAAACCATTCGTGCAGTAGCCTTCTTGAGCAATGTGATAATGCTGAAGACTCTGAAGAATGGGGCTTGATAAAGCGTTTGAGAAAATGGAATTCTTCGGCTGCAGATCAGAGTAATCAGAGCGAGTTCCCTGCACAGCAGGTTGGCCAGATGAGCCTGAAGAGACCATGAAACTGGTATTCATGAACTGCATTGTTGGCTGGGATTGGTGCTGTTGGCTTGGTGCTCTAGGTGACATTGATGGCTCCTCACCACAGTAGTCTATCTCATTCTGCAAGGAGATCATAAAAATATTCAGATTTTCTGAATATAATAAAGATAATCAGATGCAACAAATAGAAGGGATTGGAAAACAAAAAATCCTAAGGAATTCCGAAGGAATCACAAGAAGGTTCCCTCAAGTAAGAAGGGAGAATCTAGCCTAGCCATCTTTCATCTTTGTAATAAGCATGCTAGCACCTGCACACATCTTTAGGGGCCAAAACTAGAAGAATATAATAAAACTAATTCCCAATTTTCCAATTCCAAAAGCAAACAGTACTTTTCACCATTTTGGTAATAATAATGTCCTTCAAATTGTGCTATAGTTGACATCTAGCTCATAGTGTAAACACGTAACTACTGAAGATCAGCAAAATAACTCCTCTTATAAGTCTTTCAGATGCAAAATTTGAGAATTAAACAGAACATATTTGAAATAAGAGATATAATTCCCAAACAAATTGTAGGCTTCTAACATATTAGTAAACCTACGTTGCTCCGATTTTTTATTTTTCTTTAAACACTCATGACTGAGACCGGCATTCAATACAAATCTAGACACAGGTATGGGGATATGACCCTCCGGTACACAAGAAAAAAGGAAGAGACATGACAGTCAAGTTTAAAACGACAGCAAAGGACAAAGGATATGTCATACAATTTCAAAAAGGCAATTAAGGAAAAATGATATTCATCCAACCTTAATAGTGAGCCTAGAGACAATATTTCAATGAGTTACATTAAATATAAAATGGCATAAGGCCTATCTTTATGCGCCCACATGCATTAAGGTATTCATAACAGAATTCCAGAATGAACACATTCCAAGAGTGAAAGGCAGATACAATAGAAAACAAACAATTTCAAACAGGCTATATCAGGTTCAAGTTCAAACCATTTCAGGACTGGGTTGATCTTGGGTTTGAGGAACATTGTTATTAAATATATATTTTTTATTAAGTTTGAGCTATTATGAATTTAAATCAGGTCAATCTCAAGTTTGGATAATTGGGGTTCAGGTTGCTTCATGTTTGGATTCTTTTAGGTTTAGGGTGTTTGGCTTTTAGGATAATTTAGATATGTAAGAGTCTGGATCTGGATTTGTTTTCCAGGCAAGTTTATGCATTCAGATTCATTTTCTGCCTCAACTGCGAATGATAAAACAGTAAAAAAGAACAACAAACCTGAAGGTAATTGAGGATATCCATTGTTGTTACTCTTGATCCTCCCTCTTGTTGTCTCCAAATCCACTGATAAAGTTTTTCCTGAAAGCAAGTTGAAATGTCCTATTAGCTTAACTTCTAACTCGCAACTAGAAGCACTTCACAGATGATTGGATAAGCAAGTTCCCAAATAAAGGCTGAAATTTTATAATTTCATAGATTTCACACTCAATATTGTGTGAAAATATACATAGACCTTTGCTCTTAACAAAGGAAACATGCAGAATTTACAAGACATCCAGAGTCCTCTTTAGAAATTAAACTTCCAAGTTGAATATAATAATTGCAAACCATGTCTGAGCACATTTGAGAGAGCTGACTCTATCAACGATTTATAAACTGCCGTCAAACTGCCAATACACCCTTCCCTTTTTTAGTTACATTTTTTTAACACTAAAAGGAATTAACATCAAAACTCTGGAAGGCTTCTAAATAAAATGGTTGCATGATTATGGTTAACAAGTTTCCATTCAAGCTTTAAACAACATTCATTTAAGCAAACAATATCAATGGTTTCATTAGCTACACTTTTAAGAAGCCTAAGGAAGTGAAGACCGAAATCTTAACCTAAAAGATGAAAGAAAAACTTCAGTACTTCAATTTCCACACTCCTCCAATTTAACAAATAAGGCAATGCAATAAGAAAGCACTGAGCCTAAGAAGGGAAAAGGAAGTTCTTTTGTTGATTTGAAAACCTTTTTTATTATGCATCAATGCCCACCAAAAGATTTGCTCAACTCAACCTCACCATGAGTTTAAACACCATGAAGCAACTGGTTCCACTCTTAGAAATAAGTATAACACAACAACAAATCGACATACTTACCACAACATTTTTTTTTTTGGTTAATTACAGTCATCATTTAGGTTTCTAAACAAAATTAAGATGCACCACACTGCCTTCAAGCTAAATCACACAAACATACAAATGCAATAATCCGGCTTTTCTATAGCATGTCTGAACACATTTGAGTGGGGCGACTCCATCAAAGATTAATAATCTTCCGTCAAACTGCCAATACACCCCTCCCATTTTTTACCCCATTTAATAACACAAAAAAGAGGTAACATCAAAACTCTGGAAAGGGTTCTAGAAAAGCTGGATTGATGACTCTGGCTAACAAGTTTTCATTCAAGCTTTAAACAGTATATACTTAAGCAAGCAATATCAATGGTTTTATTAGCTTCAGTACTTCAATTTCCTAACTCCTCAGTTTTCACAAAAAAGGCAATGCAATAAGAGAGTATTGAACCTAAGAAGGAAAAGGGAAATTCTTTTGTAGATTCGAAAACCATTATTATAAATGTATCAATGCTCACCAAAAGATTAGCTCAACTCGAACCTCACCAGGAGTTTAAACATACCACACCAACCGGTTCCACTCTTAGAAATAAGTACAAGATGACAAAAAAAAAAAAAAAAATATTAACTACAACTTTTTTTTTTTAATTACAATTATCATTTAGGTTTTTCAACAAAATTAAAATGCACCAAGTTGCCTTCAAGCTAAAGCACAAAAACAAACAAATGCAATATACCCAGAAACACAAGCAGAAAAAAAGCTAATCATATTAACGCAAAACCAGCAAATCCCTAACCGTATCCACATAAAAAATACGTTCTTTTTTTGCCATAATTATTTTATATATATATATATATATATATATATAAAGCAGGCTAGATTGATCAAAATCATAACTTTAAACTACCTAAGTAAAACACAAAATCATGATTCAAAAATCGGATACAAAAACCCATCAATATAATATTGCATACGAATAAAAACCCAAAATTTTAATGAAAGAAAGAGTACAAGGCTATGGCCTTTTCCGGCTTGAAAGGAGAGTTTCTGCTGGTTCATAGCCTGAGTATAAAGTTGAGACAAAGAGTTAGCGGCGCTGCAAAACGAAGCATACATAGTCCGATCCACCTCATCAAGGCTCGTCGCTATGGACTTCCTTTTCTTCCCCATATTCCTCGATTGGGTTCTGATCGAAAAAGCTTTTAGAAGCTTTTCACGATTGATGAAAAAAGAGAGAATTTTTTCCCCTTTTTTCTTTCTTTTTTAAATATTTTTTTCTGGTTATTTTGTATAAGAGAGAAAGTTGGTTCGTTTTTGGTAACTTTATTTTGAAGACAAAGAGAGGTTGGAGGGACAGTTTAAACAGTGCGGTTGAACCGCGTAACATAAATGGATACAGCTTTTAATTGACGTTTGGATTTTGAATAGAATATAAGCACGTTAAAAAGGAGATTCAATGTTTTGGTAATTAGTTCACACCGTCCATAATGCAACGTTTGTACGTGCTTCTTAAATAATCCATATACCTTTATTTTTATTTTAATATTATAACCTTGTTGATGGCTTAATTGAACAAGGTGGAGATAATGATGGGGATATGCAATGCATCTCGTTTAGTACAAGGCTGAGGATCGTTAGGTAGGGTGGTCGGAGATGGTAGAAGATAAGCGCTTATTGAAGTCGAAGTGAGAACATGTGAGAGAGAGAATGGTTCACCTCCTATAAATCTTTCAAGTGTTGGTCCATGGTCACACTTTTGACTATCATATCATCCATATAGCCCTATATACGTCTTCTAATTTGCTTCTTAAAAACATTATTTACCAATTTTTGATAAGTAGCCCTTGCTTTTTTTAGGCCAAAAGACATTACCTTGTAATAAAATAGGTCATCTTTTATAATAAAGTAGGTTTTTTCTTGATCATTGGAATTCATTTGGATTTGATTGTATTCTGAAAATACATCCATGAAGCTCATGCACTTATGACCAGCGGTTGAATCAACTAACTTGTCGATAGACGATAGGGGAAAGTTATCATTAGGGTATGCTTTGTTGAGGTTAGTGAAGTCCATGCAGATTCACCAATTCCTATTGGGCTTATTAACCATCACTGTATTTGACACTTAATCTAAATAGACTACATTTCAGATAAAATAGCGGATAGGAGCTTGGTTACTTTTGTTTTGGCCCATTGGATTTTCTTATTCAAAAATTCCCTTTTCTTCTGCTTAATCGATTTTTCCAAGCTGTAACATTCAATGAATAGACAATTACTAAGGGATCGATGCCTAGTATGTTTGTGGCAGTCCATGCGAAGATATCCACATTGTTTCTCAATAACCTTGTTATAGCCATTCTTTCCAATTTAGGGAAACTTGCCACTATTTTGGTTATTTTATCCGCCTCACTCTCAAATAGGGAAAAGTCCTTTGTTTTATCTGTAGATTCTACTTTATATAAGCTCAACTCCAATCCTATGTATAGGCTTTCCAACTTCAATGTGGTTTTATCTAGGAGATTCACCTAATTGTCAATGTTTATTCGAATAAGTCTTGTTGTGTCTTTCTTACTCCTCACTCTATTTTTAATGGGTTCTCTTGTTGTGTCAACTACAATGATAGAATGTAACACCCCCTAACCCTTATCCATCGCTGGAATAGGGTTATGGAGCATTACCGGACATTACAGATCAAATACGGATAATTCATAAATATTCACATATCAACATCATAATTAAATCATATAGTCCCTTTATGAATCTTCAAGGCTCAAAACACGTTCAAATACATTTAAAACATGTCAAATAATTAATCTAATGATCTAACCAACATACCAACATAGGTACTTTACATATTTTTATCAAAATTTAAACAACATTATTTCATTCTAGCCAATTCTAATAACATATCAGTTTAACCCAAAATTTTGACCTAATTCATACTCATTTTACATTAACTTAACATTTTTTTATAACTTAACATGTCAAACATATATATATATATATATATATATATATAACTAATATCATTTTATAACATTATTTACAATCATTTTCCCAAAAGGACTTACATAAACATCCTAGGTACATGCCATTACCAAAAGAAATATACTTCACCACATTGAATTCGGGATCGGCTTTTGATGCTGATTCAATGTTCGAACTTTAATCTAACCTGTGCATAGAAAATAAGCCATACGTTGAGTATAAACTCAGTGGTATTTCTATAATCCAAATACTTTAAATAAATAACATTGTATAAAATATACACTTTAAACATACATAAACATTAACTAATCAATAAATTAATTCATCTATTTTTGCTTTCATTTCTCATCAGTAGCTTTCTCACTTTGATTCACATATCAATTAGCAATAACAATACTCTTTTCATGAACTCTTAGCCCATGTATCACTATTGTACAATCCAAATCAATATCCAATTTCAAATTCACATTCATTGTCATTCAATATCAATCTTATTGCCAATTTATTTATTTACCCCTATTAAGACTCGGACTTTGGCAGATACAAGGATCCAACCAAAGCACACCAGTATGGCACCCAGTGCCTCATCGGATAATTTGAAGTAATAAGTTGACACCCAATGTCTCATCGGCCTTGCCGAAGTAAATTGGTAACTAGTACCTCATCGAATTTATCCGAAGCAATAGTTTGACACCCAGTGTCTCATCGACTCGTGGTCGAAGTATCCCTGAACACTTCCAATCCTATGGCATGCCAACTATATCCGACTCAGCCCGATACAGTTAATAGGGTTTTCAATTCATTTTCCAAATACAACCAATATTCAATATTCAATTGTCACAAAATTCACATAAATCTCAATTCAATATTTTCACATTTCAACAACAATCAATAATTTCATCAATCACAAATTCATATAATCTCATTTCAATATTAAGTTAATAACAAACAACACTCACCTTAATTACTCACCATATACATTAATTTAAAATACAACAAATAAAAATTACTAAATTCAGATTATAGAAATACAAATCGTAATTTTCGAGCTACTCCTCGTTAACCTTGTCTTTTCCTTTCTTAGCCGAGGTCTCCGGCACAATGTTAGCTATGGATATCAAAACAAATTTAAAAATCATCAATACAACACAATTTAACATTGAATATTTCAATTCATACATAACTTTTGCTTAAAATTCCAATTTAATCCTTAACCCAAAACTAACTTTATTTTCTCAAAACTAACTCCATATTTTCATTCAATTCCCGCTTTAAACTAATTTCAACTCTCTAATTTCATCATAAATCTCTAATCTTGAAATTCTTTCAATTTAGTCCCTATTACTTAAAACTTATGATTTATTTTACAATTTAATCCATTTCTCAATTCTAACTTGAAATTCTATCAATTTAACCCCTAAAACTTCAATTTATTCAACATGAACAACTTCTAAAAATTCATTAACTTCTAAAATTTCAACATAAATCAAGTAGTATTTTGTTCTAGGATTCCAAAAACATCAAAATTACAAGAAAATCGACTAAATTGACTTACCAATTAAACTTCAAACCTTAAAACCCTAATTTTCTCCCTTTTTCTTTCTCTTTTTCTTTCTTTCTTTCCCTTCTCTGTTTTCGTTTCTTGCTTTGTTCTTTTTAGTTCTTTTTCTATCTTTATTTCTTTATTTTATGTTTATAATAATATAATATAATAATATTTTCTTAAATAATAAGTAAGTATATATGTATATTACAAATGTATGTATTTTATTTTACCACATATATTTCACTATTATCACACACTTGTCACTATTTGGTTTAATTGTTTATTTAGCCCCTTAAATTTTCTCTATTTTATAATTCAACTTTTATTCTATTTGCAATCTAGTCCATATACCTAATTAATCTTAATTCAAGCTAATTCTCCTCGTCAAAACCTAATTAACCACAGAACTAACTTCGTAATTATTTTTAATAAATATTTACGAATCCGTTTTGCAAAAATGGAGACACGAAAATACACTTTCCGATAACCGTAAACTTTGGGTCGTTACATAGAATGTGGCAATGTTTTTTTTATTTGTTGGTTGACCTCCATATGTCAATTCCTCGAGGGGTTGGGAATTTAGTTGTTATACTAAAGGTGGCTAGAATTAACTTAGCTTTTCCTATTAGTGGCCTTTCAAATATGGCATTGTATGCGGAAGGTTGGTCCACAACTAAGAATTCGACGTTAATTATGATTGTGTGTTCCCCATCACTCATAGTTACAAGTAAGATAATGGACCATTTTTACCTTAATCAGCTGGTTTGCAAAGCCATATATAGGGCCTGACTTTCTAATCCATGTATTCGAGATCATATATGCAACACCTCCACAACACTACCACTTTCAATCAGGATTTGTTCCAGATTAGAATCATCTATTCATGTCATTACTACTAGCGGATCATTAGCCATTTCATCTAGGGCTGCTGCGAAGTCTATATCATCGAAACTTACCTTTTAATCCTCGACTAGGGGGCTTGTTTCAAAACGGTGCTTACGAATTTAGGACTAAGCTTTTTTCTTGGGAATGGAAACTCCCCCCAAACTATCACGTGAATCACACCCCTAGTGGGTTGTTATTTACCTTCAACTTTGGTTTGCCTTTGCTAGGACATTATTTGATCCCTATCTCTGTGGTTGTGTTTATCCACAAACTAAGTCAACTAACCTTTACAAACAACATCTTCAATGGCATCCTTTAGATAAACACAATTTTCTATGGCATAACTGTTGGATCTGGTGCCCTAAATGTATTATTTTCGTCTAAGTACACTTGTAATTTTTTCGAATAGATTGGTTAATAAAATTATTCATGAATTACATTAATACTTTGTATATTGTCCTCATATGGTTTTGCACATGTTGCAAATATTGCTCATTAGTTGTCTAATGTTTAAACTAATACTAAGCGATATTACGTGGTCGGATCGTAATACGAAAAGATACTTTATTTTAGTAGATGAACCTAAGCATGTCCTTAGTCTAATCATAAATGATCAAACCGATTAAAAGATTAAAATGTCATCTATCAAGTTCAATTAGGAGATGCTTTGTCTTAGGCATCAGGGTGGATGACTCCCAAAAGATAGAGATATAAATGTAAGTGATTGGAGTGACAATACATCATGCTGGACCCAAAAAGAATAGATTATGAATTCATTTATGGATTTATTCACTTGTGACGTTCATAGTGTGGCGTACCTAAATCCTGAGTGGATAATGGATTATGTATGTGTAACTTGTACACTATGATTTAAGTAAAAACCTGAGTTCAAATATATAAGGAACTGAAAGCAGGTGCGTTGGGTGTACGACTTTTGCAGTATGTAGTGGCATTACCAACAATGGAATTCCTAGCCTAAGACATGGGTAAATGATATCCTCTAATTGGAATTACATGGTTGATGAAAAGTAAACGTGGCCATAAGTCATTCGTATTTGTGATGAATGACTTAAATACTATTTGATAATAATTGAATTTTCATGAAGGAAGATGTAATTGTTACTATGAGATAAAATAGAATCATATTGGGAGAACGGATATTGTAGGAACCCAATTTAGCCCGGGCCATTTCATTCAGACAAAAAACCAAAATAAATAATAAATAATAAATAAAGTCCATTTTTCTTTAACAGTCTAGTTACAAAGCTAAAACCAGTAGCCCAATTACAGATTCCAAAACACTGACCTAAATACCACCAGACCTAAAACTAGCCCATTGCCCAAACAGACCCAAACCAATTACCTATCCAAACCCAATCTAAACCTAAGCCCAAGTGGCCCATTTGGCTTGCGGACACAGGAAACCCTAAGTTTCCACTGCGCCGCAAGCACCGCAAACCCTCGTGCCCCAGCAGCCATTCAGTCACGCCGCCACCAATTGCGCCGCAATCCGCGCTCAGTCACTACCGAGATCTCCGCTTCTCACTTACAAAAAGGAAAGAAATGACAACAAAAATGGCAGACGAGATAATTTCTTGTATTTCCTTTTTTATTTTTCAGGTTATAAAACCCCAAAAAGAATCTGTAAAACGGACTCGAATACAAACAGAGAGAATAGGCAAAAATATCCACAATATACACAGATTCAGAGAATACAAAAAAAAAAAAACACAGAAGGTGATTTTAGAGATATTCTATTTCTTTTTTTTTATTTTCATTTTTTCTTTCTAATTTATGCAGACAAATATCATCAACAAAAGAGGGTAGTTTAAGATTTGAAAAAGCAAAACTTTTACCTTAAGACTGTCGCGTACGACGGTGCGTGTGGTGGTGCGCAGTGGCTGGTTGGATCGGAGTCCAGGCCGAAGGCCAATGGACCTAGAGAATTTTAAAGAAAGCTTTGGAGTTTTTTTTTAAACTGTTTAAAATGATTTAAAAAAAAAAATTAGCTTTTATAAAGCCACCATACTACGCCGTTTTAAGATTGGCTATTAACTCACAAAACGACGCCGTTTTAAAGCTAGATCCGCGCATTGACCCGAAAACCTGGGGAGGATCTGCGCGTTTTATAAAAAAGGGAAATTTACCCTTTTAGTCCCTCTGCTGTCTCATTAAGTTTAATTTCATCCAGTTTAACCTTATTTTTATTTTTTTAATTAGCCCAAAAAACTTATATTTTGTTTCAATTTGATCCTCGAATTATTTAAATGCTGGTAACAGAACGGCGCCGTTTAGGAGATAGGGCATAATTGCCCAGTAGGTCCCTATATTTAGGCGCGCGTTCCAATATCATCCTTTTTACATTTTTTAACCATTTTTTATTTATTTCAAACTTAATCCTTACTCATTTGATTTTTTTTCATTTTATTCATTTTTTATTTATATATTAAATTAATTATCATTATTTTTCAATATTATTCATATATTGTATATTATTTTTTTAATTTTTTTAAATTAGTTATTATATTATATTTTTATTTTATACAGTATATAGTATATTTTATATATAATTTTTAAATTATTTTATCCTTAATATTGCATGTAATATTGTATAACATATTATTTATTCTAAAATTTATAGTTTTTTTATTAGGTTATTATAAATATGTTTTTTATTTAAGGTTATAAATCATTTATTTATTTCAAAATGTATTTTATTTATTATCTCAAAATATACATATATTATGTTTTTCTTTATTTTATAACATTTATTTATTATTTGGTATATGTTATTGGATGAAAATTTTAATCTTGCATGAAAAGTGTTCATATTTATTTTGTAATTTTTTTATTATTTATTGTTTATTATATTTGTTCATACTTTTTTATTTATTTACAATTGCTTTAGTGTGAGTATTATTATTAGTCATATTTTATATTATTATTTCTTTTATTGCCCATATTAATATGAAACGTTAGTATATCATGATTGCTTTTGGTATTTGATAATGTATTAATGCGATATTTTCACATGAATCATCGTTTAGAATAAAATGCATTTTGCAAAATTATTATATTTTATCTAAATTTTTTTTTAAAAAATAAGGCAATGTTTTGTATTTAGAAATTCGGGAAATAGTGCCCTAACGTGCTGGGTTTTGATTTTCCGTTTGACTAAATAACTAAATATCCTTTTAATAAAATTTTGTAAATCATGAGATGATTTTAGTTACGAGGGTTTAAAAATATCATGTCCTAACATGCTGGATGTGATGTTTGTATTCTTTCGGAACAAAGAAATCTCAAATTTTAACTCAAATTGTTCAAATTTTTCAAGAAATCATATTTTAAAATTATTTTAATTTTTTAACATTAGGACATGATTTTATCGATTAGGTACCAATTTTTGGGCGTTATGAGGGTGTTAACCCTTCCTCATACGTAACCGACTCCCGAACCCGTTTTCTAGTATTTCGTGGACCAAAATCAAATGTTTTGAAATAAAACATTTTACAAGGTGATCCAATCACACCTAAGTAAAAAGGGATTGGTGGCGACTCCATTTCCGTCATTTTTAAGTCGATCCCCATTTTCTAAAAAATTATAAAAATGGTTTCGACAGCTTGGCGACTCCACTGGGGACCAATAAGAGAGTCAAGCCGTAAAATCGATAATTTCATGTCCTTTGGTTCGAATTTAAAATTCTGATTTTTTTTATAAAAAAAACATGATCCTTTATTGCATGTGGTTTTAATATATATCTTTGCATTGCACTACATGACCGTTGTGGTCGCGCCTTTAAGTGGGAGCGAGAAGCTATGCCTTCGTGAGGTTTTCACCTCCACATGAGCTAGTGGATTGCTTTCGGGATACATCTGTACCTATGTCTTCGTGAAGTTTTCACTTCCGCATGGCCTTAGGGAAATGTATTCCCCTGAACCGAACTCGATTCGTATGAGCCTATAATGGTTGAGGATCGAGGAATCTGCTGGTTCAGGTACCTCAACTTTAGAACTAAACCGCATATAGTAAACCCTAAGAACCCACATTAGGTAGAGCTATGCCAAACTTTAGTAGTTACCCAGATAGGTGTGCGTTTATTTTACTTGCTTTATATTTTATTCTGTGGTACTAACTTGTTGTGTTTCATTTTTGTGCATGTCATTTCATATTTTTAGAGGTATCGATTCACGGTCAGTTTCTAAGTTAGAAAGATGGTTATGGAGAACGAGTTCCTTGATAAAGTGGGAGACAATGCAGCTGTTCGCACATGGTCAGAGCAAACGCAATTGGAGAAAAGGAATAGCTTAGTTGACAAGTATGTGCCTGAACAATGGGATTTTACTCGTATTAGTATTACACAGAATGAGTTCCAAGAGTTGAAAGAGATATGGACCCAGTGGGACGATGAGGCAAAGCAGATGTTCTATCATAATTATGGCGATCTACCCTACTTGCTCGACATCAAGGTAGATAAGCATCTATTCTGGGCTATGACTCAGTTTTGGAACTCTGCTTATAGTTGTTTCACTTTTGGGAAAGTAGATTTAGTGCCCATGTTGGAGAAATATACGACCTGGCTTCGCTGTTCGAGGGTCCAAGTCGACAAAGCTTATTTTAAGGCTGTCAACGTCCCAACTTTTGTGAAGAAGTTAATGAGTATCACAGGGATGAGTGAACAGTGGGTTACAACTAGAATCCAAGAGAAATGTGAAGGTAAATGCTTACATTGAGTGAGTTTGAGAGACCTGATCTTAGCACATCCAGATGAAAAGAAAAAGATCGACATCTTTGCCTTATGTATTTATGGTTTGGTGATCTTCCCCAAAGCTCTAAAACATATAGATGAAGCAGTTATTGATTTATTCGACCGACTTAACAAAGGAGTCACGCCTGTACCTGTGATATTAGCAGAGACGTTCAGATCTTTGAATGCATGTCGGAGAGCTGGTGAAGGTAGATCATTGGATGTGCACAGTTATTATTGGTTTGGTTTCACAGTCATTTTTGGAAGGTTGACAGGGTTCCTTACCGAGTGTTCTTTGAAAGTTATTCTCCCTTAAAAGAGGCCACAACTATGACAAGAAGAGACGATATATCAGAGGAAAGATGGATAGAGATTCTTCAAAACCTATGAGAGGAAGATGTTGAGTGGAAATCCCCTTGGATGATTCCCGACGAAGTCTTTTATCGATGCGAAAATTTTGATTGGGTACCTTTGCTTGGAAAATGGGGAGCTATTGGATATGCACCGTTGCTCGTACTAAGGTAATACAAAGCAAGACAGTTCATACCGGCAACATATAGGTTAGCTCAAAGTGAATTCTCATATAAAGGGGGATAATTATAAGAAGAAAATTCGAGAAATTTCTGAGGCTTGGAAGCAGGCTTGTCGTATGAAGATATTGACTGGAGGACCGATGACAACCTCGGAATACAAGGAGTGGTCGAGCAAAAGGATCAATGATAACATCCTTGGGCCAAGTTTGGAGGGTGCTCGATTGATGAAGGAGAATTTACCAGTGGTCCCATCGGAGTTAGAGATTATAAAGCAAGACTTCGAGAGGCAAAGTTTAGAACTCAGAAAGAGGATAGAGAAGCTGGAAGAAGAAAAGATGTACTTGAGGCTAGATGTGAATGTTCAAAAATCAGAAGCTGAGAAAGTAAGAAAAGAAAAGAGGAAGATTGAGGAAGATCGAGATAGCTTGAAGACAGAATATGAGAAGATGAGTCTATCAATGAAAAATACCGGATTGGAGAATACTTCGGAACAGTGGCAACAAGAGGTCCAAAAGGAAAAGGCCAAAGCTGACTATTGGGAGAGAAAGTTTCGAGAAATGCAAGGGCGAAACGAGGCCTTAGAGAAAAACTTGGCAGAAAGTCTAAATGAAAAGGGAGAACTAAAAGCTAGAGTGGCTGAACTTGGATGGTCTCTTCATCACCATCAAAGTCGTAATTCTGGGATCGAGCTAAAGTCAAGCCTGAATAAGATCGAGGAAATGAAGGGTAAGATTGAAGAGTTAGAATCAGCATTGCACAGTTGTGAACTTCAGATCGAGCTTCTTGAAACAAGAGAAGGGCGTTGAAAGGAGGATCTTCACCATTCTCACGATCAAGTTAGAAGTCGGGATTATCTCATGGGTGAAGCAATAGTCCAGATTCGAGAGGTAGCTGATCACCTACAGACTTTGGTAGTACAGGCTAATACATTGAGCACGAAGTATGAGCTACAGTCAGATCGTGGCCAAGAGTTAGCTTTGTTGTTTAGGAAAGTCAGAATTTTGGGCCTTAGGGTAATCCGTTTTACGTAAAGGATTTTATTTTCTAATAAAGTTTTCTAAAATGAAGTTAAATCAGAATCGATGCCTCTTTGCATTCATGCATTTGTATTATATCATATCATATGCATTTAAGTCCATAGAGAGAGTCTAATTAGTTGAAATTATAACAGAGAGAGAGAGAGAGAGAGAAAGCGAAAAAGAAGGAAAATCTGGAAGCTAAACATCCTTACGATACACGTGCCAAATCAAAGAAAATGGATCAAAGATTGGAACAATTCCAAAGGGATATTCAAGACCAGATGCAGGAGCAAATGGCAAAGCTCCAATAAGAAATGAGGGGCCAAATGTTGGAAGCCTAAAGAAACATGATGGCTCAAATGGCCCAAAAGCTGAGTGGGGCAATGGACAAGGGAAAGGGCCTCATAGTTAACGCTAAAGACAATAAGGACTTTCCTCAGGGTTTCACCCCACCTCATGTACAACCTAAGGAGTATCCCCAAAGGCCACCTGTTACGATTAGGCTTCAACAGGAGCAAGCTGATACTAGACCACCCATGAACTTCCTAGTCGGCTCAGAATATAACCCAGGAGATAACCCCGCCAATCCCGTTATCCCTGATTTGGACATAGCAGAGAGAGGGGGAATAAGAATTGAATCCTCGAGGTAGTTAGAGGATCGCTGTAGATGGTTGGAGGAAAATATTAAGGCTTTGGAAAACGTCGATCATCAACATGGTATTGACGCAAAAGACTTGAGTCTGGTTCCAGATTTGGTGCTTTCGTATAAATTTAAGATGCAAGAATTTAAGAAATACAATGGGACTAGTTGCCCTGAAGCCCATATCACTATGTTATGTAGACGCATGACTGGCTACGTGAACAATGATCAACTTTTGATTCATTGTTTCCAAGACAGTTTGGTGGGGGTAGCGTCTAGGTGGCACAATCAACTTAGCTGTGCTAATATTAGATCTTGGAAAGACTTAGACCAAGCCTTCATGAAGCAATACAATCATGCCATAGACATGACGCCTGATAGAATCATGTTGCAAAACATGGAAAAGAAATCGAATGAAAGCTTCAGGCAATACGCATAAAGATGGAGGGAAGTTGCCATGCAAGTCCAACCACCTCTCCTAGAGAAGGAAACCACAATGCTTTTTATCAATACCTTGAAGGTACCATTTATCACCTATATGATAGGAAGCACCACCAAGAGCTTCGCAGATATAGTGATGGCAGGGAAAATGATAGAAAATGCCATAAGAGGTGGTAAGATTGAAGCGAGAGAGACTACTAGAAGATCTGCTCCTAGGAAAAAGGACAACGAGGTGAATAATACGAGTATATATAACAAAGGGTACTCAAAGGCAATCACTGTTAGCCAGCCAAAGGTAGTTACGGCTGGGCAACAAGGGTCGACAAGACAAGAATCAGGCCCAAGGCAAAATTTTAAAAAGTTCCAATTTACGCCAATCCCAATGACGTATAAGGAGTTATATCAAAGTTTATTCGATGCGCACGTAGTGTCCCCATATTTTTTACAGCCGTTACAATCCCCATATCCTAAATGGTATGAGTCAAACACACAATGTGATTACCACACAGGAATAGCAGGGCATTCGATAGAAAACTGCACTGTCGTTAAAAAGGTAGTCGAGAGGCTCATCAAGATGGGGATTGTCAAGTTTGATGATACTCCCAGTACAGAGAACCCGTTACCTAACCATGGAGATAAGGGGATAAACGCGATTGGAGAGAATGTCGTGAGAAGGACAAAGGGGGATATCTCAGAGGTAAAAACCCCGTTGAGAACGGTATAGAAAGAAATGATAAGAAGAGGAATGATATTATCTGATTCTTTGAAAGGATGTGAAGCACTAAGGAACTACTGTGAGTTCCACAAAGTTGAAGGACATGAGATCCAAGAATGTGCTGAGTTTAGGGTCTTAGTGTAAAGCATTATGGATAATAATGAAGTGGAATTTTATAAAGAAGGCTTAGAGGGAGAAAATATACATGCAACCGAAGGAGAATTGACGAAACAAAAAGTCAATTATCCGAGGACCATTATCTTCTGACCAAGAAATATGGAAAGTGGAACAGAAGTCGCACCTAAGGTTGTAATCCAGAAACTTGCTTCCTTACCTTACAAGGATAACAAAATGGTGCCTTGGAATGACGATTGTAATGTGACAATACTAGGAGGGGAAAATTTAGCTAGCACTTCCAAGAAGGTCTGATAAATCGTAAAAGTAACATATTTTAAGCCCACATTTAGCATGCTTTTGGATGATTTAATACTTGAATTATGTAATTTAGTGCTCTTAATCCTTTGTTTTCATGTTTTATACTTAGGAGAGCACCGGGTGACGAAAAGAACGAAAAACGGGCCCAAAACGGAGTAAATGGGCCATATTACGAAATCCACACGGCCTGGCCCAAGGCCACACGGCCGTGCCTCATTCAACAGGCTCGAACACGGCCTGGCCACGACTTACACGAGCGTGTGCCATGGGCGTGTCCCTGTCGTGGGAAAGAAAAGTTTCACTTGGATTTAGATACTTAGGGGCAAAGAAACACATTCTGAAGCCTATATAAACACCATAAGTATGACCAGAAAAGCGGGAACCCAAGGCTTTAGTCAGGGGGCGTCCAGCTAGGCCAAGGAAGGCAGAATTGTGGGAATTTACACGAAGATAGCCAGTTGATCCATCTCAAGAAGCCGGAATTCTACTCAAGATGGAGGATCTCTCCTTCAATTCCTTCAGGGGGTTTTAGGGATTTCTTATGTTTCGTTTTATCTTTTCTTCTGAGATGTTTTCTATTATTATTATTATGAACTAAACCCTCAGATACCTGAGGGGATGAAACCTAAGATGAATCTTGTTATCATTTAATGAACTATATGATAAATATTTGATTTGTTCTTAATTATGTGTTCTTAATTCTTATGTTGATATTTCTGGAATATTAATTCAAGTATGATGTGCTTAGGTGGAGGAGAAAAAGTCACTGCTTAAGAGTAGATCTAGCATAATTATGCGGAGTTGATCGCACGCCTAGAGATAGGGTGACGAGATTTTGCCAGATTAGGGTGAAACCTAATATGGGAGTCCATAGATCGAGTTAATGCAATTCTAGGGGTTTTAATTAGAAAGAGATTTCAATTAATCAACCTAGGGTTAGACGTTAGTCGCCTCAAGAGAGGGATTAATATAACTTAGGGAATCTTACAGATCAAGTCAAATGAATAAATCTTCTGGTTCAGAGTTAGATAGCAAGTGAAGTCTAGGTGGATTCTTCCTTGGGTGTCGTCTTAATCAATTGGTTTTTCCTCAAAGTTATTTTCCCAAATTTCATTCTTCTTTGTCTTAGAGTATTTAGTTTAGTAGTTAGTTGATTTTAGATGAAATAAAAATCACTTTAATTCTTAGGCTAAATAATAAAAAGAGAGTTAGTATTAGTACTTTTGGTTCCTTTGGGTTCGACAATCCGGTATTACCTTAAATATACTACTGTTCAATAGGTACGCTTTCCTCACATCATTGTCATAGTTAGTTTCCAGGTTGGATCATTCTTTATATAAATTTTAAGACTTTAACATCGCATAAAACAACGATCAAGGTCCAAAGTGAGGGATTCTACACACGAAGTGGAAGGCGTTACGACTCGGTAAACGTTAGAACAGAACCAGCAAGGTCAAAGACTGTGGAAGTTTAACCAGAGAAAGGTCCTGGCACCCTTATCAATGAACCTGTGAAGGGGGAAGAGGCTAAAGAATTTTTAAAATTCTTGAAGCACAGTGAATATAGCGTGGTAGAGCAGCTGCACAAGCAACCGGCTCGCGTATCGGTGCTAGCCTTACTTTTAAGTTCAGAAGTACATCGTGAGGCTTTGATGAAAGTGATGAACGAGACTTACGTTACTAAAGATATATCTGTCAATAAACTTGACCGATTAGTTAGTAACATAAGTGCTGATAACTTTATTTCCTTCAGTGACGATGAAATTCAACCTGGGGGTATGGGATCAACCAAGGCCTTACACATAACTACTCGTTGTAAGGGATATACTTTACCGAGCATGCTAATCGACAATGGATCAGCCTTGAATGTCTTACCATTTTCAACACCAAAGAGGTTGCCGATAGACAGTTCTCACATGAAGACATGCCAGAACATAGTGAGAGTATTTGATGGCACCGAGAGAAGAGTGATGGGAAGAATTGACATACCGTTGCTAATTGGACCAAACACATATGAGGTGGACTTTCTGGTGATGGATATAAAGTCCTCCTACAACTGCTTGTTGGGAAGACCCTGGATTCATTCGGCAGGAGTAGTGCCCTCATCGTTGCACTAAAAATTGAAGCTAGTGACAGATAGTCGATTAGTTACTGTAAACACGGAGGAAGACATCATAACGACTGTTACCAATAACGCGCCATATGTGGAGACGAATGAAGAGGCCATTGAGTGTTATTTCTGATCTTTAGAATTTGTAAACACAACATTCATTTCGGAAGGGAATGAGGTTCCATTGCTTAAGATATCCAAGACAACGAGGATGGGCTTAAAAATGATGGTGGGGAAAGGAGCTCTACCAGGAAAAAGACTGGGCAGACATCTCCAAGGGAAAGTTCAAGTGCCGATGCTGAAAGAGAAGAATGACCGTTTTGGCTTGGGTTTCAGGCTAGATGCTAAACAAAGGAAGAAGGAAATCGAGAAAAAGCAAGAAAGAAAGAGAGCACGGTTGAAAGGGGAAGAAGTCCAGTGGGAATCGATGGCATTCCCCCACATATCCCAGACCTTTGTATCTGGAGAAATACTTCACCCTGAGAGAGGGTTATTGGAAAGTCCTTACATCAATGCCATACACAGGGAAGAAGTTGAACAAAGAAACCTGTTGGGCATTCGCCCTTATGAACTTGGAAGCGTTTTGAACAATTGGACTGCAGAGGAACTTCCTGTAGTTTTTAGAGATTATACAGAGTAATATTCAGAATGCTCTTGTTGCTTTTTATCCTAGGAACAATAAGGTTTCTTTTGTGAAATAGGCTCATGGTCAGAAATTGTTGTTTCAATAAAATACATTTTTGATAGTTAACTTGAGCAAATATTCTTTCATTTTATTCTTTTGACTTTCTAATTTCATTCCAAATTTTTTATTTCTCATTCATATCATATGAATAGTTGTCCTCAAATTCATTTGTTCTTTGCATATTCTTTGGTACCCATCGCAGGTCCCTAGATATCAATGATGTGAGCAACGATAATACGGATCCAAAGGTCCACTTCAAGCAAGATATGTGTTTAGAGGAATCTCAGGATTCTAAAGGTGACCGAGATTGTGATTTATCTCCGGATCTGTTAAGAATGGTAAATCAAGAGGAGAAACAAATTTTACCACATGAAGAGGAGGTGGAGAACATAACCTTAGAGGAATGGAAGGTTGTGAAAATTGGAACACGCAGAACTGAAGAGATGAAGCAAGACCTTATTGAATTATTACGGGAATTCAAAGACGTCTTTGCATGGTCATACCAAGATATGCCCGGACTAAGCACTGATATTGTGGTACATCGCCTTCCCATAAGAGAAGAGTGCAAGCCAGTTCAGCAAAAGCTACGAAGAATGAGGCTTGACGTGGTGTTGAAAATAAAGGAGGAAGTCAAGAAACAGTTTGATGCTGGATTTCTACAGGTGGTCAAGTACTCAGAGTGGGTTGCCAATATTGTTCCTGTCCCTAAGAAAGATGGAAAGGTCTGGATGTGTGTAGACTATAGGGACTTAAATAAAGCCAGCCCAAAGGACAATTTCCCTTTGCCTCATATTGATACATTGGTGGATAATACGGCGGGATACTCATTGTTTTCCTTCATGGATGGCTTTTCAGGATACAATCAGATCAAGATGCACCCTGAAGATATGGAGAAAACTACCTTCATAATACTGTGGGGTACCTTTTGTTATAAGGTAATGCCATTTGGACTAAAGAATGCTGGGGCAACATATCAAAGGGCCATGGTATCTTTTTTCCATGACATGATGCACAAAGGTATTGAAGTATATGTTGATGACATGATCGCCAAATCTCGAACAGAAACGGAACACATTGAAATTTTGAAGAAGTTGTTTTTGAGATCGAGAAAATTTCAATTAAAACTCAACCCAGCAAAGTGTACCTTCAGAGCTTGTTCAAGGAAATTACTGGGTTTTGTAGTCAGCGAGAAATGAATCGAAGTTGACTCAAACAAGGTCAAAGCAATACAAGAATTGCCTCCACCACGCACTCAAAAGAAAGTCTGAGGTTTTCTTGGAAGATTAAATTACATTGCTCAGTTTATTTCATAATTAACTGAGAAATGTGATCCCATATTTCATCTTCTCAAGAAACACAACTAAGGTGTATGGGACAATGAATGCTAGAGAGCTTTTGACAAAGTCAAACAATATCTGTCAAATGCACCATACTATCTCCGCCTAATCCAGATAGACCATTGATAATGTATTTGTCAGTGTTCAATAACTCCATGGGATGTGTGCTTGGTCAACACGATGAGTCAGGAAGAAAAGAAAAGGCGATATACTATCTCAGCAAAAAAGTTCACTGATTATGAAATGAGGTATTCGTCAATCGAGAAATTGTGTTTTGCCTTGATTTAGACAACTCAGAGATTGAGGCAGTATATGCTATATCATATAACCTGTTTGATTTCGAAGCTTGATCCGTTGAAATATATGATAGAGTCAACTGCTTTGAATGGAAGGATGGCAAGGTGGCAGATTATGCTATCTGAATTCGATATAGTCTATGTGAACCAAAAGGCTATAAAAGGAAGTGCAGTAGCAGAATGTCTAGCTAGCAGAGCTCTAGAGGATTATGAACCTTTGAGTTTTGATTTCCCCAATGAAGAACTAATGTATGTGGCAAATACTGAAGAATGTTCGTGAAAGCTAAACTTTGATGGAGCATCGAATGCTGTGGGAAATGGAATTGGGGCAATATTGGTATCCCCTAGTGGTGATCATTACCTATTCACATGCAAATTGGATTTTGATTGCACGAACAACATGGTGGAATATGAAGCATGCATCATGGGAATTCGAGCTGCTGTAGAGCGTAAGATCAGAGTATTAGAAGTATATGGAGATTCTGCCTTAGTAATCTACCAGCTTAAAGGAGAGTGGGTGACAAGAGATCCCAAACTAATGGATTACCGAAAAATAGTTCTGGAATTGATTGCGGAGTTTGATAACATTAGTTTTTATTATCTCTCTCGTGATGAAAACTAGATGGTGGATGCTTTGCCAACCCTGGCTTCTATGATTAAAATATTCAGGCTAGAGGATATGAGACCTATTCAGATGAGTATCTTCAAAGTTCCAGCTCATTGTTATAATGTGGAAGAGAAGGAAAAAAATGATCACCCTTGGTATCAAGATGTATTACAATATGTAAAAAACCGTGAATACCCAGAGTATGCCATTGAGAATGAGAAAAGGACATTAAGAAGATTAGCCTCTGACTATGTTTTAGACTGGGATATCTTGTACAAAAAGAGAAAAGATCAAGTACTATTGAGGTGCGTTGATGCAGTTGAAGCTAGAAAAATCCTGGAAGAGGTTCACGAGGGCGCTTGTGGAACACACGCTAATGGATTCAAAATGGCCAGACAGATAATGAGATTTGGATATTATTGGTCTACCATGGAAGGTGATGTATCAACTATGCTAAGAGATGTCATAATTTCTAGATTTACGGAGATAAAATTCATGTTCCTCCGTCACCTTTGCACGTTATGACTTCCCCATGGCCATTTTCCATGTGGGGTATGGATGTTATTGGATCGATCTCACCAAAAACTTCGAATGGGCATCAATTCATCTTCGTGGTAATTGACTACTTTACGAAATGGGTAGAGGCTGCTTCATATGCTAGCGTCACTAAGTCAGCAGTTAGTCGGTTCTTGAAGAAGGAGATCATTTGTCGATATAGAATGCCCGAGAGGATCATATTAGACAATATACTGAATTTGAACAACAACACGATAGTAGAAGTTTGTAGCCAATTTGGGATCAAACACCACAACTCGTCTCCTTATCATCCAAAAATGAATGGGTCAGTGGAAGCGGCTAGCAAAAACATCAAGAAGATAGTAGGGAAGATGACTGAGACTTATAAGGATTAGCATGAGAAACTACCGTTTGCACTCTATGCTTATCGGACGTCCGTCAGAACCTCTACTGGAGCAACGCCTTTTTCATTGTTTTATGGAATGGAGGCAGTTCTGCTGATTGAAGTGGAAATACCTTCTCTTCAGGTTTTTTCAGAAATAAAGCTGGATGAAGCTGAATGGATCCAGGCTCGGTATGATCAGTTGAACTTAATTGAAGAAAAGAGGCTAAGGGCTATTCGTAACGGTCATATATACCAAAATCGAATGATGCGAGCCTACGATAAAAAAGTTTGCCCAAGAGAGTTTCATGAGGGGGACCTTGTATTGAAGAAAATTCTTCCCATACAAAAGGATTTCAGAGGAAAATGGATGCCTAAATGGGAAGGACCATATGTGGTGAAGAAGGCTTTTTTCTGGAGGAGCATTGATCTTGACCGAACTGGATGGGAAAAGCTTACCTAATCTCGTAAACTCAGACTCAGTCAAAAAGTATTTTGCATGAAAAGGAGAAGAAGCCAAAGTGATAACCCGCAAAGGGCGCTCTGAGACTTCAAAAAAAAAATGGAGAGGCCAAGGCGAAAACCCATAAAGGGCGCCTTGAGACCAAAGGGGTTTTGAGTTGAAAACCCGAAGAGGGCGGCTCAAATTCTGAATGGACATATTGCTGTACTTGAATCAAGCAAGAAATGAAGTATGTTGCATATCGGGGTATCAACAAAGTACTTTGGGTATTCTAAACACATGTTAAGCTCAAAGTAGTCTTCGTGAAGTTTGTATATAGAAGCCCAATCTGCGATATCTAGGGCATCTGATCTTTATCCTATTCATTTTACTATCTTTGGATTCTTTTTCTTCTCAAAGATATGTTCCCAGTTAATTTTATTTGTATTTTGGATAATTTATTTTTGACTATCCTTGAGATCAATTTATTTGTTACCCATTATTCATAAATGTGTTGGATTGAAATAATGATTGATGAACTAATAATTTCACAAAGGAAGTTCTACATATTACTTTGGAAATTTCTAGATAAAACAAGGAACCGAAACAGGATAATTGTTTAGAATTTCCATGTGCATAGATTGGAAATATTTGAGAAAGAAGAGTCTGGATAGAGACTATTTCTCTAAATTCTTTGTCCAAATGATAAATGGACCAAATAATGAGCTGATATGACGAAAGTAAGTGATGTCATCAGATCATAACATTCGGGGAATGGTGTGATAAACTAAGTTGATGAAATTTAGAATCCCTGAATTGTAGTGGAATGGGTTGAATTCAAAATATCCTTTACCCTAAAAATTACAGATGGGACGAATTGAAAAAGTTTCAATTCCTATCGTGGTAGGATGATCCAAGCCTTGTGTCCTCAAAGTTTCAAGCGAAGGTGACTCTGAAATTACAGTGGGGCAAACTTTTTGAGCAGAACATGATTGATGAGTAAGAATGAAGAACAGAGGAGTGATGACACCTAGAGTAGGAATCATACTCATAACATTTTTCATGTATCATAGCAGATCTCATTAGGAGCATTTGATTCGTTCCGATCATTGCATCTCAATCCTTAAAGGAATCATTTTCATGACATGTTGCATTCATGTCACTCATAACACATGCAGCTAGAAGCATTTGATTCATTCTGATCATAGCATCTTGGTCATGTGACATAAACATATGGAACCGAGTCTACAAGACATGTCCTTCAGTGAACGGTGTAGCAATATTGGTGAATTTGCAGATCTCATCTTCCTGAAGTTGTAGGAAGTAGATCGAAGGCACTTTCAGTCTTATCTCCCTGAAGTTGCAGCGGAGTAGACTGAAGACAGAAGATCTCATCTTCCTGAAGTTGTAGGAAGCAGATCAAAAACACTTTTAGCCTTGTCTCCCTGAAGTTGCAGCAGAGTAGACTGAAGACAGAAGATCTCATCTTCCTGAAGTTGCAGGAAGCAGATTAAAAACACTTTCAGTCTTGTCTCCCTGAAGTTGCAGCGGAGTAGACTGAAGACAAAAGATCTCATCTTCCTGAAGTTGCAGGAAGCAGATCAAAAGCACTTTGAAGCCTTATCTCTCTGAAGTTGCAGCGGAGTATACTGAAGACAGAAGATCTCATCTTCCTGAAGTTGCAGGAAGCAGATCAAAAGCACTTTCAGCCTTATCTCCCTGAAGTGGCAGAGGAGTAGACTGAATATAGAAGATCTCATCTTCCTGAAGTTGCAGGAAGCAGATTAAAAACACTTTCAGCCTTATCTCCCTGAAGTTGCAGCGGAGTAGACTGAAGATAGAAGATCTCATCTTCCTGAAGTTGTAGGAAGCAGATCAAAGGCACTTTCAGCCTTATCTCCCTGAAGTTGCAGCGGAGTAGACTGAAGACAGTAGATCTGGCATTCCTGAAGTTGTAAGAAGCAGATCGAAGATATTAGTCTGGTCTCTCTGAGTTGCAGTGGAGCAGACTGAAGATAGCAGATTTGGCATTCCTGAAGTTGCAGGAAGCAGACCAAAAACATCAGATCTTATCTCCCTGAGTTTGTAGTGGAGCAGATCAAAAAAATAGTAGATCTGGCATTCCTGAAGTTGTAGGAAGCAGATTGAAGCCATCAAATTAATTGAAATCAAGATAAACTTCCAATACCTCTGAAGTTGCAGTGGGAAAGGCAAGGACCAAGAAGTCGAGGCTCGGCAAAGACCGGGCAAAATTGGTCCTTTTATAGTCTTTGCTCTATTCTCGTTACACGACAATGAGCAAAGAGGGGCAGCTGTAGGAAGCCAATTTAGCCCGGTCCATTCCATTCAGACAAAAAACCAAAATAAATAATAAATAAAGTCCATTTTTCTTTAACAGTCCAGTTACAAAGCTAAAACCAGTAGCCCAATTACAGATTCCAAAACACTGACCCAAATACCACCAGACCCAAAACTAGCCCATTGCCCGAATAGGCCCAAACCAATTACCTACCTAGCCCCAATCTAAACCTAAGCCCAAGTGGCCCATTTGGCTTGCAGACGCAGAAAACCCTAGGTTTCCACTGCGCCGCAAGCGCCCCAGCCTTAGCGCCGCAAACCCTCGCGCCCCAGCAGCCCCTCGGTCACGCCGCCACCAATTGCGCCGCAATCCGCAAAAAGGAAAGAAATGAAAACAAAAATGGCAGATGAGATAATTTCTTGTATTTCCTTTTTTATTTTTCGGGTTATAAAACCCCAAAAAGAATCTGTAAAACGGACTTGAATACAAACATAGAGAATAGGCAAAAATATCCAAGATCTACACAGATTCAGAGAATACAAAAAAAACACAGAAGGTGATTTTCAAGATATTCGATTTCTTTTTTTTATTTTCATTTTTTTCTTTCTAATTTATGCAGACAAATATCATCAACAAAAGAGGGTAGTTTAAGATTCGAAAAAGCGAAACTTTTACCTTAAGACTGTCGCGTACGACGACGCGTGTGGTGGTGTGCAATGGCTGGTCGGATCGGAGTCCAGGCCGAAGGTCAATGGACCGAGAGAATTTTAAAGAAAGCTTCGGAGTTTTTTTTTAAAACGGTTTAAAATGATTTAAAAAAACAAAATTTAGCTTTTATAAAACCACCATACGATGCCATTTTAAGATTGGCTATTAACTCACAAAACGATGCCGTTTTAAAGCTAGATCCGCGCGTTGACCCGAAAACCCGGGGAGGATACGTATGTTTTATAAAAAAAGGGAAATTTACCCTTTTAGTCCCTCTGCTATCTCATTAAGTTTAATTTCATCCAATTTAACCTTATTTTTATTTTTTTAATTATCCCAAAAAACTTATATTTTATTTCAATTTGATCATCGAATTATTTAAATGCTAGTAACAGAACGGCGCCGTTTAGGAGATAGGGCATAATTGTAATACCCCAAAAAAATTTTTACAGTAAGATATTATCTTTGATATAGTAAAATAAGGAAATAAAGCGACAAAAAGAAAAATTTGGATTATGTCAACATTCGGAAGTATATTATGATATATTACATTATTAATTCAAGAAAGGACTAAATTGTAAAGTGAGAAAAGTTTTGTTGCCCAAGTGTAAATACTCAAAATTTGAGGGGTTAAAGTGTAAATATGAAAAAAGTTGAAGGACCAATAGAGCAAATATTTTAGGGGTGGAATAATCTAGAAACTAAGGGAAATGGATGAATTAGGACCAAATTGAATAGGTAAAGAATTATGAGGGACTAAATCATAATTTTACCAAATTATGTGATGATTCAAGGATGGAATTTTAAAAGATCACAAAGGGCAAAATGGTCAATTGGAAGAGAGAGAAATCTAGAAAGTAATGATAATAGTGATGATATTTTATAATTATTTAATTAGACAAATATTATTTTATTATATTTTGATAAGATATTTTATTATTTATCATTATTTTATTATTATTTATGTAGTATATAAGGAAGGAAAGATGATGAATTATCATCATCTCTTTCCCATGCAAACCAACGTGAGAAGAAGAGAAAGAAAAGAAAGTTTTGCTTTCTTTACAAATTAGTCCTTTCACCAAAAATCCACCATTTTCACTTAGAATTCAAAAGAATTTCCATAGCCATCAAGAGAGAAAGACGACAAGGAGACTATGGGGAGCAAGAATATCAAGTTTGATTCAAGAAATAGAAGCTGGAGGAGAGAGAAAATCAAGTTAAAGATTGAAATCTATAAAACAAGGTAAGAACATCATGTTTTCAATATATTTTTAAGTTTGATATTGTGGAAAAAGCATGGAAATGATGTTAATGTAGAGTTTTCTTATATAAAGTTTTATGTTCTTGATATGTTAGTGAAGGAAAATAAGAGAAAGTAATGGGAAATGTTGTAGAGAAAGGAAATAAAGGTGTTATAAACTTGATAATTAACATTTTGCATTAAAACTCTTTTGGACAGCAGCAGTAGTCTAACTTTGAAAAATCACCAAAAATTGTAGAAATTGAATTAGAGGATGAATAATATATAGAATTAAATATAATTGAGTCTAGTTTCTTATAAAAGAAATGGTGTAAGAAATAAAATTTTAAATCATGAGATATAATAGGTTTTGTCATACAAGGTCAGAATGATTTTGGGTTCCCCTGTTCTGACTTTGGAAAATCATCAAAAATTGGAGAAAAATAATTATGGGTTATAATTTATATTCATAAAATCCTTAATGAGTCTATTTTCAAAAGAAACAAACGGTAAAATTATCCAAATCCTGTATGATGAGATAATTAATTTTTAGTGAAGAAGGGTCGGAACTGTCAGACAGCAGAATAGGGGTGACTTTAAAGAATAAACTGTACTTATTGGCTAAACCAAAAATTCTAAAAATTTTATGGTAAGAATATATGTGAATCTAGTTTCAGGGAAAATTAGTGACTATGACGCAAATGAACAGCTTTGAATAAATTTATGAGTAAATAGTGAAATCATAGATAATGTTACTTATAAGAATGTTATATAAATTAAGGATGTGGAATGGAGAGGAGGAGGAGGAAAATATATATATGAGTATTTAGCTAGTATGGCTAATTTGCATGTTCTAGGCTCAGGGACTAAATTGAATAAAATTAAAACTTTATGGGCAATTTTGTAAAAATATCAGAAATGACCAAATTGCATGAAGTGGATTATTTTATTATTTAAATTATAAAATTGAATGAAATTATTAATTTAGATCAAGATCGGGTGAAAATATGTTTTAGGGATTAAATTGAAAAGTGTTGAAATTATGGAAAATTCTGATATTTCATAGAATTCATGAGCTGTTGTCGATATATATAAGAATAATTAGGCTTGGAACAAGGATTAAATTACAAGAATTTTATTTTTAGCTTGTAACAGAATATGAAATGAATGAAAATGATGATCAAATTTATTTATAAATATCCGGATAACTCAAATACGAGATTTGAACGTGGAAAAGAGATGACATCGAATTAGTGAAACTATAAACATGAGCAAGCAACGAAGTAAGTTCATGTAACTTGAACTATATTCTTAAATGCTTGAAATATATGTTATTGATGTGAATATAATTTGAATGTTCATTGTATGAAGATTGATGATATATTTGATAAAAAGGGGAAGAAATCCCGGTTGAATGAAAGGAAAATTCGATGGATCTCTGAAAAGGAATTGACGGTAAAAAGGATCTAGCCCGGATGGGTGATCCTATTCTGATATAGCCCTCCCGAAGAATATGTGTAAGAAGGATCTAGCCCGGACGGGTGATCCTGATATAGCCCTCCCGAAGAATATGTGGAAAATGGATTTAGCCCGGACGGGTAATTCGAATTAGGGTCTGAATTTAGCCTGGACTGGTAATTCAGATCCAAGCTCATTAGAGTAATTGTCGTTGCAGGGGATTTAGCCTGGACTGGTAATCCCGACAATACTCTATGAGTTTATATTACAGGGGATTTAGCCTGGACTGGTAATCCCGCTGTAAGAAATGAGGTTCGCGGGAGTGTGCTCTCTTACAGGGGATTTAGCCTGGACTAGTAATCCCGCTGTAAGGACGAGGTTCGCGGGAGTGTGCTCTCTGGAAAAAGGGTATACCCATATGTGTACGAATTGACGGACTCGAAATTGTACACTATAAGTGTACTACTGGAAAATCTATCGAAATTCTGAGAAATTCAATGGGATAAATATAGAAAATGACAAGTACTTGAAATCATGAAATTAAACTTGAAAGACATAGAAATGATAATTATTTGATACATTGAAATATGGCATGAAAAATACATGTATGTGAAATTTGCCTGATAATTATGCATATTCAAGATTATGAACTGCTACTGGAATAAATATACACTAAACTCATGAAAATGATGGTACATGAAATATTGTCATAATAAATTGAACAATTTATATTTATGAAGAAACAATAAGAGAATGATATGTATCATGACATGTAAATATAATACTATCTTTGATACGTTGATACAGGAAAATTATGTATATTAGGACAAGTAATAAATTGAAGCGAGACATGTCGAGAAAATAAGTTTGTTAATATTAAAGTACGCTAACCAATGTAGGAAAATTTTAGGATTTTGCGAAAAATTCCCTATGATCCCGATTTAATTCCAGTTGGCTCCTAATGTATGTTTTGGGCTTCGAGGGCCCAATAGAGGGACGTTATGATTATTTTCAGAATATTAACAATAAATGACTCAGAATTATTCGAAAATGTTCAGTAAACTCTGGTAATACGTCCTACTCTATTCCGACAACAGATACGGGTAGGGGGTGTTACAATAATTGCCCAGTAGGTCCCTATATTTAGGCGCGCGTTCCAATATCATCCTTTTTACTTTTTTTAACCATTTTTATTTATTTCAAACTTAATCCTTACTCATTTGATTTTTTTTCATTTTTTATTTATATATTAAATTAATTATTATTATTTTTCAATATTATTCATATATTGTATATTTTTTTAAATTTTTTTATATTAGTTATTATATTATACTTTTATTTTATACATTATATAGTATATTTTATATATAATTTTTAAATTATTTTATCCTTAATATTGCATGTAATATTGTATAACATATTATTTATTCTAAAATTTATAGTTTTTTATTAGGTTATAATAAATATGTTTTTTATTTAAGGTTATAAATCATTTATTTATTTCAAAATGTATTTTATTTATTATCATATATTATTTTTTTCTTTGTTTTATAACATTTATTTATTATTTGGTATATGTTATTGTATGAAAATTTTAATCTTGCATGAAAAGTGTTCATATTTATTTTGTAATTTTTATTATTCTTATTTATTGTTATTATATTTGTTCATACTTTTTCATTTATTTACAATTGCTTTAGTGTGAGTATTATTATTAGTCGTATTTTATATTATTATTTCTTTTATTGCCTATATTAATATGAAATGTTAGTATATCATGATTGCTTTTGGTATTTGATAATGTATTCATGCGATATTTTCACATGGATCATCGTTTAAAATAAAATGCATTTTGCAAAATTATTATATTTTATCTAATTTTTTTTTTTTAAAAATAAGGCAATGTTTTGTATTTAGAAATTCGGGAAATAGTGCCCTAACGTGCTAGGTTTCAATTTTCCGTTTGACTAAATAACTAAATATCCTTTTAATAAAATTTTGTAAATCATGAGATGATTTTAGTTATGAGGGTTTAAAAATATCATGTCCTAACGTGCTGGATGTGATGTTTGCATTCTTCCGGAACAAAGAAATCTCAAATTTTAACTCAAATTGTTCAAATTTTTCAAGAAATCATATTTTAAAATTCTTTTAAAATTTTAACATTAGGACATGATTTTATCGATTAGGTACCAATTTTGGGGCGCTATGAGAGTGTTAACCCTTCTTCATACGTAACCGACTCCCGAACCCGTTTTCTAGTATTTCGTGGACCAAAATCCAAAGTTTTGAAATAAAACATTTTACAAGGTGATCCAATCACACCTAAGTAAAAAGGGATTGGTGGCGACTCCATTTCCGTTATTTTTAAGTCGATCCCCGTTTTCTAAAAACCTATAAAAATGGTTTCGACAGATATTATACCAAAGAAATTAAGGATGTTCTATGAAGGTAACACACTTATGACAAGGTCATTGGACGAGCACTAATTGAGTTGCTTTTGTAATGGCATACCGTTGGGGAGAGCTCAGTCAAATACTATAGTGAAATGAATTTGTGACTAAATAAATTTATAATTAATATCTAAAATGCTGGAACTTAATTATAAATCATTTGAGTCTTAATTGCATATGTCTAATCGATCCCTCCGCTAGCTCGTTGAAACTAGAAATGAATAGTGTGTTGAATCAAAATGAACAAAATGAATAGAAATGGAGAAATGGGAAAGATTCAGGAAATGATTATGGTTTTCTCCAAAACTAAAAAGAAAATGGAATCATTTGGACATAAATGTGAGTTTCTCAAAATGGAAATGAAAATGAAAATGAGACATGAATTCATTTACAAATTAACAATGATTTCTCAAAAATTATTGGAAGATTGAGTGTAACAACTCGATTTTGATGGTGTCAGAAATAGTGGTTTCAGGAGCACAATTTTGACTAGTGTGTCAGTGATTTATTAATTATTTATTAATTATAGGGTTATTACAAGGTCATATTAAAATTTAGTTAAGAAATTTCAACGTTTAGATAGTTAATTGTTAAAAAGGACTAAATCGTAAAAGTTGCAAAAAACTAGTTTATATTAGTTAAATGTGGTAAATGGAAATAGAAATAAAAAGTAATGGACTTAAATGGTAAATAAACCATATAGTTGGATAGTGGACAATTATGGACAATGTTCTGTTAATTATTAAGTTAAAATCATAAGGGTAAAATGGTAAATTGATAATTAAATAAAAAATTAAACAAAACAAATGATGGAAAGCCATCATCTTCTTCATTTTACCATAGCTAAGAACCGAAACCACCATTTTAGTTAAAGGGATATTCGAACAAGCTTGTCTTTGATGAATGGTATGAAATTTTTACCCATTTTTAGTGTTTTTTATATTTTTGAGTTTGTTTCAGCTTAATCTAGCTAACCCGAGGACTATTTTGTGAAACTGTTAAACATTTTGGATTATGCCATTTATGATTTTGAGGCGTTTGTGAAGTTTTGTGGTAGATTATTAAGCATGGTTGATAAATAGGACTACTTTGTAAAGTGATTTTTTGTTATTTGGATTTCAAAGGATTAAAATGTTAAAAGAATAAAATTCTTGGAATTTTTGTGAAATTTTGAAAAATAGAAGTTCAATAGGACTATATAGAAATCGTCTAACTTTTATCTTGCTTGATTGTGGATAATTCGTAAGTTTCGGGTTTAGGGACTAAATTGCATAAAGAGTAAAATATTAGGGCTAATTTTATAATTTTATATTGAAAAGGGTTATAAGCTTAAGTTTAATTATTTGAGATGTTTGAATTGAATAGTTGAATGAAAAACTATTATTTAGATCAATAAACAAATTAATCGGACAAAGATCATGGAAAAGCCAAAGTACCAAATAGTCATTGGTCCTATTTCTGCTATCATTTTTGTCCCAAGTAAGTTCGTAATTTCATTAAATTGAATAGTCATTGTTTTGCGATTTAATGTGTAATCAGCCCATTTTGCCCGGGCCCACGAAATCAATAAAACCCAAACCAATACAATAATAAACAAAAAAGGGTCCAAAATAAATAAAATTAAACAGTCCATTACAAGGCCTAATGGTCCAAAAACTTAAAAAAAATTTAGTAAAATAGAAAAAAAACCCTAACCCTAGGCGCCGCTTGCCTCCTTCGGGCCCGTTGCCCACGCCTCGTCCCGAGGCTCCCCTGGCGCGCCCTCCACTGTCGTTGTTTCACCGAAATGGCAAAAAACAGGCTTTGCCCCTTCGTTGACTCACCAGGACCTGCAAACAAGTGCAAAAGAAGCAGAACAGAAAAGCAAACAGTAGTGATTTTTTTTTTGTATTCGGCTATAAAGCCACAATGAAACACATATTGTATGTTACGAAAAAATACGAAAAAGATATAAAAAAGAAAATACAAATAAACAGATTCGACTCAAGAGAAAAAAGGTTGCCTTTTAATTTTTATTTTATTTTTTTCTTTTCTTTTTTTTTGCTATTATTTAAAAAATATATAAACAAAGAAATAAAAAGAGAGAAAACTCACCTAACCTTTCGCATTCCGCGGCTGTGTAGGGGCAGAGGTTCGTCGCTTCTGATGAAAAGTGACCTCACGGGGGCTCAGAAACTTAAAAAGAAGGAATTTTTTTTATTTTTCCGGCTATCGCGTACGGCGGCACCGACACCGGCGTCCTGCGACCGGAACCCTAGTCCGACTGGAGAGGGAGAGAGGGAGTTGAGAGCATTTTTTTTCTTTTTTTTTTTTCAGAAATGGGGAAGAATGGAAAATTTAAAAAAAAATTGATTTATATAGCACCTGTGAAACGACGTCATTTCACATTGGGTGCTTTTGCGCCAAAACCACATCGTTTTAGCTGACTCGATCCGACCCGACCCACCAGCCTAGGATCCGCGTGTTTTTTTAGCGGAAGGGTTATTTGCGCTTTAGGCCCTTCCATTTTTTATTATTTTACAATTAAGTTCTTTTTATTTTTAATTTTGACCCTATAATTTGTTTCTATTTCAATTTGGTCCACATTTGGACAATGTCGTTTTGGAGGCAAGGCGTAATTGCCCAGTTAGTCCCTCCTTCATGGCACGCGTTTTAATTGAGTCCTCCCTTTCTTTTTTATTCTCGATTTTCCCCAAATTTTTGTTTTAAATTTCAATTCAGTCCTTCCTTTGTTATTTTTGCTACTTTACTATTAAATTATTAGTTTAATAATAATAATAATAATATTATTATTATTAATTTTAAACCATTGTAATTTCTTTTCTCTTTTTAAATTTGGCTCTTTAATTTTATTTCTCTTTTAATTAAGTCCCTTTAATGTTTTTATTTATAATTTGGGCTCTCAATTTTATTTTAATTCCAATTTAATACTGTATTCATTTAATATCAATTTTTATATATCTATGTGTATTATTTTCATCTATTTATTTGTTTTCATATACATATATTCTTTATTTTTATTTTTTATCATTATATTATATTTGTTTACTCCCTTTTTGTTCATATTGTTCGTTATTCCTTTAGTTGTGTATTTTATTTTATTTCATTATTCTATTTATCATTCTTATTATTCATATTATTATTTTAGGTTTTGATTATTAATATTAGAATTAATACATTATTTCATTTATTTATCTACCTATTATCCCTTATCCTATTTTACGTGTATAAAATATATGTATAAATGATATTTATTTTTCTTTATTTTACATTATCATTATTTATTTTTCCTCATTATTATTTAATTAGTGTAGAATTAAAAGTTTTAATATGATCATTGCTTGCTCATTTGGTATTTTTATCATCAACATTTTCAATATTTTAAATCGTTGGTTTTATCAATTTCATTTTATCGTAACTATGTCATGAATCATGTTTAAACATATTTATGATTTTTTTAACCTAAATACGTATCGTTTCAAATATCATTAATTTTTACCCAAATATGTCAACAAAATTTTCAAAAATAGGCAATGTTTCATATGTGAAAGATTCGATAAAATCGTGCCCTAACTTACGGGGTTTCGATTCTTCTCGTTGAATTCAAATAATTGAATATCCTTTTAAAAATTAAAACACGTGAGATTTCAAACAAAAAAGGCCAAATTATTCTCAAAGATTCGAAGTGTCATGTCCTAACTTACGGGATATGACGTTTAGTTGCCTCGAGATAAGAAGGTCTTCAATATTTTTCGACTCATTCAAGCAAATTTTTAAATAAAAATAACATAATCGTACTTCAAATTCTTTCCAAGCTTTCAACTTTCGACATAAAGACATCAAATAATCAATTAGGTACCAATTTTGGGTGTAACGAGGGTGGTAACCCTTCCCCGTGCGTAACCGACTCCCGAACCCATTTTCTGGATTTTTGTAGACAGTAAAAAACCTTGTTTTAATAAATCAAACCTTTTATTAAAACGATCAAATCACGACGTGATCCGATCACACCTCATAAAAAAAGGATTGGTGGTGACTCTCATATCTGTTTTCGTTTTAAAACCAAAAGTCGACTCTTTGAAAAAATGGTTTCGAAAGCTTGGCGACTCCACTGGGGATAAAATAAGAGAGTCAAGCCACGATTTGATTATTTCTTTCTTTTTGTCGAAAATTGATAATTTGGTTTAAATCTACGATTCTTTCGTTGCATTTCATCTTTGTGGTCCACATCATTTTGATATGTCTACTTTATTGGTTCTAGTCTTTTAATGTATCTCCGCATATTGCATCGCATAATCAGTCAATTTTACCCTTTTAAGTGGTATTGAGAAACTATTCATTCGTGAGGTCTTCACCTCCATATAGGATAGTGGATCGCTTTCAGGATACATCCGTACCTATGTCTTTTTGAGATTTTCATCTCCGTATAGCCATAGGGAAATGTATTCTCCTGAACTGTCCGTATAAGCCTATAATGGGTGAGGATCAAGGAATCTGCCGGTTCAGGTACCCCTACTTTATAACAAACCACATATAATGAGCCCTAAGAACTTACCCTAGGTAGAACCACACCAAACCCTAGTGGTTACCTGAATAGGCGCTTTATTTATTATTATTTCTTGCTTGCTTTAAATTCTTGCATTGTATACTGACTTGTTTGTTTTGCTTTGATTGTGATTGCATGACATTTTTATCATAAGAAAGGGTGTTGATTCACGTTCGATTACTAAATAGAGATATTGCCATGGAGAACAGGTTTCTTAATAAAGTGGAAGATAATGCAGCTATCCGGATATGGTCCGAGAAAATGAAACTAAAGAAAGGTGATAGTCTGATGGAAGGGTACTATCAGAGTTGTGGGATTTCACTCGTATCAGCGTGACCCAAAACAATCTCCAGGAATTGAAAGAGATATGGGTCCAATGGGATGAAGAAATCAATAAGTTATTTTACAATAATTATGGTGATTTGCCCTATCTACTCGACGTCAAAGTGGACAACCACTTGTTTCGAGCTCTGGTTCAATTTTGGAATCCTGCCTATAGCTGCTTTACTTTTGGAAAATTGGACTTAGTACCTACTGTGGAATAGTACATGACCTTGCTCCGTTGCCCAAAGATTCAAATTGACAAGGCATATTCTAGAGTCGTTAATATCCAGACTTTTCTAAAGAAACTAATGAACATCACAGGAATGAGTAAGCAATGGGTTGTAGCCCGAATCATGCAAAAGGGAGATGGAAAGTGTATTCCTTGGAATAGTTTGCGAGATTTGATCTTAGCACACCCAGATAAGAAGAAAAGGGTCGATTTCTTCGCTTTGAGCATTTATGGGCTAGTTGTTTTCCCTAAAGCACAAGGGCACGTGGACGAGGCAGTTTTGAATTTGCTCGACAGACTTGATAATAGGGTCACGCCCGTCCCTGCAATTTTGGTCGAAACATTTCAAACTTTGAATGCATACAGAAGAGCGGGTGAAGGAAGATTCATTGGATGCGCGGAACTCTTGTTGGCATGGTTTCATAGCCACTTTTGGAGGGTAGAAATATTTTCTTAACGAGTATTCTCTGATAACTACTCCCCATTAAAAGAATTAGTGGCTACACCGAGGCGAGATGACATTTCAGAAGAAAAATGGATGACGATACTCCAGAATCTCCAAGATGAGGACGTCGAATGGAGAGCCCCTTGGATGATCCTCGGTGTGGAGATCTCGACTGGGTTCCCCTACTTGGGATTTGGGGAGCTTTTGGATATGCCCATCTACTCATGTTGAGGCAGTATAGATCAAAGCAATTCATACCAGCAACACAAGGGCTAGCTCATTGCGAGTTTTCGTATAAAGGAGATAACTACAAGAAAAAGATTCGAGAAATGTCTAACGCCTGGAAGCAAACCCGCCGAATGAAAAGATTTGCTTCAAGCCCGACGATAACCCCCAAATATAATGGATGGTGGCGTAAAAGAGTCAATGATAACATCCCTGGGCCAAGTCAAGAAGGCACTCGACCAATGGAAGAATACCTGCGGGTGATCCCATCTGAGCTAGAGATCATAAAGTAAGATTTTGAAAGAAGGAATTCTGAGCTAGGAAAGAAGATAGAGCAATTGGAAGAAGAAAAGATGCAATTAGGACTAGACATTGACGTTCAGAAGTTAGAAGCCAATAAGCTAAGAAAAGGAAAGAATAAGGCCGAGAAAGATCTGGACAGTTTGAAAACGGATTATAAGAAGCTGCACTTATCAATGAGGACTGTCGGGCTGGGAAAGACATCAGAACAATGGCTGCAGGAGATCAACGAAGAAAAGAAAAGTGCCGATCAATATGAAAAGAAATGCCAAGATGCCCAGGTTCGAGGAAATGCCTTAGAAAAGGACATATTGGAATGCCAAAATGAAAAGGTCGAATTAAAAGCCAGGGTAGTAGAACTAGAAAAGTCACTTCATCAGTATCGCAATTGCAACTCCACAATTGAGCTGAAAGCGAGCTTAAACAAGATTAAAGAGTTGAAAAGGAAAATAGAAGAGCTCGAGATCACATTACAAAATTGTGAACTCTGAGTTAAACTCCTTGAAGCAAGCAACGAGCAGTGGAAAGAGCAACTTTACCGTTCTCAAGATCAAGTCAAGGATAGAGATTATATCATGGGTGAAGCTGTGGCTCAAATCCGAGAGGTGGCCAATCATTTGCAAACCCTAGAGGTTCAGGCTGACGTGCTAAGCTTGAAATATGAATCAGAATCGGATCGGGGTCAAGATCCATATGGCTTAGGAAGGTTAAGGCTTTGAGCATTAGGGAAAAGCCATATATGTAATCTGTTTGATGTAAAGAAGTTTGTTTTCTAGTAAAGTTGTTCTAATGGAATTGAATCAGAGTCAATGCCTCTTTTTGCATTCATGTATTTGCATTACATTGTATTATATGCATTTCATAAAAAGACCCTAATTAAACGAAATTATTTCAGTTAATCTAGAAACCAACAAGAATCAACCAACCGAACATCGTTATAGTACTCGCGCCAAAACTAAAGAAATGGACCAAAGATTGGAAAGGCTAGAGCAAGTTCAAAAAGAGATACAAGACCAGTTGCAAGCGCAACTACAAGAACAGTTAGCGAAAGTGCAACAGGAGATGAGGGATCAGATATTGGAATCCCAAAGAAGTATGATAAATCAATTGGCATAGTTACTGGCTGGAGAACGTGAAAAAAGGAAAGGCACTGGGGATGATAATAAGGATCCTATTTACCCCCAGATTTTACCCCGATAAAAGCCCACGCACAACTAGATGCGTACCCACGAAGGGTACCCATCACAATTTCACCCCAACAGTATCAAACTGGTACCTCGACGCTAATGAACTTCCAAACAGGCTCAGGTTCCAATCCAGGGGATAACCCAACCAATCCCGTTATTCTGGATCTAGATAATATGCAGAAATAGAAAAAACAAGAGTGGAGCTGCCAAAACAACTAGAGGATCAATGTAGATGGCTAGAAGAAAAATTTAGAGTAATGGAAAACGCTGACTACCATTGCGGAATCGATGCCAAGAACCTGAGTTTGGTCCCAGATTTAGTACTCCCTCCCAAGTTCAAAACTCCAGAGTTTGAAAAGTACAACGGACTAGTTGTCCTGAAGCTCACATCACCATATTCTGTCGAAGGATGACAGGATATGTCGATAATGATCAACTATTGATCCACTGCTTCCAAGACAGTCTGATCAGGTCAAAAGCTAAATGGTACAACCAACTGAGTCGTGTCAAGGTCAATTCATGGAAAAACTTAGCACAAGCTTTTATGAAGCAATATAGTCATGTGACAGACATGACGCCCGACAGAATCACACTGTAAAATATGGAGAAAAAGCAGAATGAGAGCTTCAGGCAATATGCCCAAAGATGGAGAGAGGTGGCAACGCAGGTCCAGCCACCTCTTTTGGAAAAAGAAACCACGATGGTTTTCATCAACACGTTAAAAGCTGCATTCATCAACCATATGTTAGGGAGCGCTACTAAGAGTTTCTCGGATATAGTGATGTCCGGTGAAATGATTGAAAACGCGGTTAGAAGTGGTAAGAGTGATGTGGGGAAAAACTCCAAAAGATTGGCCCCGAAGAAGAGGAAAAACGAGGTGAATAACGTGGGCACATACAACAAGAGTTACTCAAAGTCAATTACCATTGGCCCACCAAGGATAGTAACTACTAGCCATCAGGGCCCCCAAGGCAAGAATCCCACCCAAGGTCAAATACAGAAAGGCTCCAGTTCATGTCTATCCTGGTGACATATAAGGAGCTGTATTAGAATCTGTTTGATGCACATGTGGTATCCTTTTTCTACTTGAAACCTATAAAACCTTCATTCCCCAAATGGTACGACGCAAATGCTCAATGTGAGTACCACGCGGGAATCACAGTACACTCATTCAAGAACTTCACCGCGTTCAAAAAGTTAATTTAAAAGTTCATCAAGATGGGCATTGTGAAGTTCGATGATCCATCAGAACCTAATGTGGCAGGAAATCCTTTATCTAGTCATTCTAATAGAGGGGTAAATGCAATAATCAAGAGTGGAGGAAAGAGAACCAAGATAAACATAGCAAAAATGAAAACCCCACTGAAATGGGTTTGGAAGAAAATGGTAGAGGGAGGATTAATCAAGCAGGATTCAGAGGAGAGACCTGAAGGGATGAGGGACTACTGTGAATTCCCTGCTAATGAGGGTCATGAAATCCAAGAGTGCATTGAGTTCAGGACTCTAGTGCAAAATTTTATGGACAATAAAGAGCTAGAATTCTTTGAATATACTAAGGGCTCCGAAAAAGAACAAGTGTGCGCTTTGGAAGAAGGGTCAACAGAGAAGGTCTATAAAAGAAAAAATAAAGCTGGAGTGCAAATGGCACAAAGGGTCATAATCCAGAAGCCTATAGCTTTTCCTTACAAGGATAGCAAGAAGGTTCCCTGGAATCATGACTGCAACGTGACAATTCTGGGAGAAGAGAGCCCGATTAGTACTTTAGAAGAATGTCAAGAGGTTGGTTTTTACATACGCAGTGGGAGGCATTATGATCCATCAAATGCAGTAGCTGAGCGTGTTAAAGGAAAGACCCCAATGGCTGAACAAAAGAAGGAAAAGATGGCCAGGCTCAAATCGCCAGTTAACGAGCCAGTAACTGAGAACGAGGCTAGGGAATTTCTGAAATTCTTAAAGCATAAGGAGTACAGCATTGTAGAATAGCTACATAAGCAACCTGCTCGCATCTTAGTGATGGCTTTACTTTTAAGTTTGGAGATACATCGTGATGCGTTAATGAAAGTGCTAAATGAAACTTATGTTGCTAACGATATATCTGTGAAAAAGCTGGACCACCTAGTCAACAATATAAGTGTCGACAACTTCATCTTCTTTAATGATGATGAGATACCGCCAAGGGGCATGGGATCTACAAAGGCTTTGTACATCACCACCCGCTGCAAAGGATATACATTGCTAGGGGTATTAATTGAAAATAGATCTGCGCTAAATGTCTTACCCCTATCCACGCTAAATAGGTTGCCTGTGGATAGCTCTCATATGAAGACATGTCAAAACATAGTGAGAGCATTCGGCGGAACCGAAAGAAGGGTGATGGAAAGGATTGAGATACCCCTCTTGATTGGTCCAAACACGTATGAAATAGTTTTCTTGGTGATGGACATTAAGCCTTCCTATAATTGTTTGTTGGGAAGGCCTTGGATTCACACGGCTAGGGCAGTGCTGTCATCACTACATCAGAAGCTAAAGTTGGTAACTAAAGGTCAGCTGGTAATGATAAACGCGGAAGAAGACATTATTGCATCCGTAACCAGTGACGTACCATACGTAGAGATGGACGATGAAACAATAGAATGTTCATTCCGATCGTTGGAATTTGTAAATGCAACCTTCATCGTCGAAGAGAACAAGATCCCGATGCCCAAAATATCCAAAACTACAAGGATGGGCCTGCAACTGACAGTCAGTAAACGAGACTGCTTTGGTTTAGGATTTAAGCCAGATGCGAGGCAAAGGAAGAAGGAAATGGAGAAGAAACAAGAAAGGAAAAGAGCGCGATTGAGCGGGGAAGAGGTCAAATGGGAACCGATGACCTTTCCCCATATATCCAAGACGTTTGTATCTGGAGGAACTATTCATCAGGAAAGAAAGATTCCAAGGGAAGAGACTGCGAAAGAAATGTTGGGAAACCTGAACATTAACGCCATATCTAAAGAAGGAATCGGGGGAGAAAATTTATCAGACATCTGCCCCTATGTACCTGGAAGTGTTTTAAACAACTGGACTGTGAAAGAGATTCCTGTAGTTTTAAGATCCAATACAGAGTAATGTTCAAAAAACGCTTATTGCTCTAAGCCTAGGAGCAATAAGAATCCTTTGTGAAATAGGCTTATGTCCAAAATCCTTATTTCAATAAAGTGCATTTTTGCGTATCATCTTGAGCAAATATCTTTTTATTCTTTTCATTTCATTCATAATCATACCATACCAATAATTATTCTTAGATTCTTTTGTTCTTTAGATTTTTTTCTTCATCCCTATAATAGATCTCCAGATATCAATGATATGAGCGACATTGCTACTGACTCAGAATCTCCTTTTGATAAACCATAATTCCTGACTCAGAATCTCCTTTTGATAAACCATAATTTACACATATTTTCACCCCATGCTTGGCTTAATTTTGGATGATTTTCCATTGAATTTGATGAATTCAATACTCCTAATCTCTTAATTTCATGTTTTATACTCAGGAGAGTTTAGGAAGTCGAAAAGGACGAGAAACGGGCCAAAATGGGGCAAAACAGGCCTATTGATAAACCGTAATTATAACATATTTTAATCCCACATTTAGCTTACTTTTGGATGATTTATCCCTCAATTTATGTAAAAAGGTGCTCTTAATCCTTTCTTTTCATGTCTTATACCCAAGAAAGCACCCGAGGATGAAAAGAACATAAAATAGGCCCAAAACAGAGTAAATGGGCCATATCACGAAATCCACACGGCCTGGCCCAAATAGCACACGACCGTGCCTTGACGAGCATTTAGAACACGACCTCACCCTAATTTACATGGCCGTGCCTCAACTTAGAAATTTGAACACGGCCTGAAAACGAGTCACACGGGCGTGTGACATGGCCGTGCCCCTGTCATGGACTTAGACAAATTCAATCGGAAAAGGAGACTTAGGGAAAAAGAATCGCATTCCAAGAGCCTATAAATACCCCCTAAGTGCCACCTTTGAAAAGGCGTCAAAGCTAGGCCAAAGAGCCAAGTCGAGAAGGTCAGAGTTGAGGGAATCACTCGAAGATAGCCAGTTGATCCATCCCAAGAAGCCGGAGTTATACTCAAGACGGCGGATTTCTCCTTCAATTTCTTCAGGGAGTTTTAAGGATTTCTTATGTTTTGTTTTATCTTTTCTCTTGAGATGTTTTCTTTATTTGTCATGAACTAAACCCTTCAGATACCTGAAGGGGATGAAACCTAGATGAATCTTGTTATTTGATTTCTGAATTATATGATAATTACTTAGTTTGTTCTTAATTATGTTGCTTAATCCAAATCTAATGTGCTTAGGTGGAGGAGGAATAGACCCTGCCTAAGAGTAGATCTAGCATAATTAAGCGGAGTTGATTGAACGCCTAGAGATAGGATTACGAGATTTTACCGAATTAGGGTGAAACCTAATATGGGAGTCCATAGATCGATTTACTGCTATTCTAGGGGGTTATTATAAGCGAATGAGAGTTCCACTAACTAACCTAGGGTTAGATGTTATTTGCCTCGAGAGATGGTTTAATATACGTTAGGGAGTCTCACGGATCAAGCTAAGTAAAGAAATCGTATGGTTCAGTGTTAAATAACAAGTGAAGTCTAGGTGGATTCTTCCTGAGGGTATCGTCGTGATCAACTGAGTTTTTCGTCAAGTTATTTCCCAATTCGTTCTTTTTTTCTTTGCACCTTTTGCTTAGTAGTCGTTAATTTAGATTAAAGCAACTTCACTTTATTTTAAGCTAAATAATAAAAAGAAAGTTAGTATTAGTACTTTTAGTTCCTTTGGGTTCGACAATCCGATCTTGCCTAAGCTATACTACTGTTCGATAGGTACACTTGCCTTTAATCGTTGTCAGAGTTAGTTTCCAGGTTCGATCTCATTCTTTATAAATTTTAAAGCTCTGATTTCAGCGATCAAGTTTTTGGCGCCGTTGCCGGGAACTAAAATATTAAGAACGCTCTATTTTTATTACTTTAGCCATTATTTTTATTTTTCGCAATTTTATTTTATTTTTTTTAGGTCAAATTTTAATTTTTGCTAATTTTTCTTTCTTTCTTTCTTTCTTCTCCTAGCAGGTACCTCTAGTTTATGACTAGAAGGAACCCGACAGGCCCTTTGGTATACGACAATGATATTGAAGCTACCGCTCACAGCAGTCGCAGAGAAACAAGGCGAGCCCTAACTTACACAGAGAAAGACCAAGAGGGCAGATCCAATCCTACTGAAGGGATGGACGAGAATAATCCACCACTACATGATGTAGGGGAAAACAATGCTCCACGTACCATGTTTGATTATGCTAAACCGCATTTAACAGGAGCAGAATCTAGTATTGTTAGGCCTGCTATAGCTGCTAACAATTTTGAATTAAAGCCTAACATAATACAAATGATTCAACAATTTGTTCAATTTGATGGTTTGCAAGACGAAGATCCAAACATGCATATAGCTAATTTTTTAGAATTCTGTGATACCTTCAAAATAAATGGCGTTTCTGATGATGCCATACGTCTTCGGTTATTCCCTTTTTCATTAAGGAATAAAGCCAAACAGTGGTTAAACTCATTACCACGAGGGTCAATCACTACATGGGAACAAATGACCGAAAAGTTTTTATTGAATATTTCCCACCGGCCAAAACGGCTAAATTACGGAATGATATTTCTTCTTTTATGCAGATGGATTTAGAGATATTATACGACGCATGGGAGATATACAAAGATCTCTTGAGAAGGTGTCCACACCATGGTCTACCCTTGTGGTTACAAGTCCAAACTTTCTACAATGGTGTAAACCCTTCCACGAGGCAACTAATTGATTCAGTCGCCGGTGGAACTCTGAATAGCAAGACTCCTGAAGCAGCTTACGAGTTCATTGAGGAGATGTCACTAAATAATTATCAGTGGCAAGTTACAAGGACGAAACTGAAAAAATCAGCTGAAGTTTACAATCTCGAGGCGATAACCATGCTATCAACACAGATAGAGACGATGAATTAAAAGATTGATAGTTTGTGTTCTTCGCAGGCACATCCAGTCATGCGGTGCAACGCAAGTGGAACCGTGGCGAATCCTGAGTACCCACCCTACCAACCGAAAGCAGGAAGTGAACAGATGAACTATATAGGTAACAATTTCAGATCCAATAATAATCCTTATAGTAACACTTACAATCCAAGTTGGAGGAACCACCCAAATTTTTCATGGGGAGGTCAAGGAAACCAAGGAAATCAAGGACAACAACTTCCTCAAAACTTTCAAAATCAGCCCTATCCACAAGAGAAGAAACCAACCTTCGAAGAGATGCTTACAAAATTTTCGACAGACACTGAAAATCGTTTCCACAAAACTGAGACAACACTTAAAGATCAACAAACGTCAGTTGAAAAACTTACTGAGTCATTCGGGGAGCTCTCTAAGTTAGTTGGACTACTTACTAAGATGATTTGTGAAATACGGGCAGAAATTTTTTCTAAAGGAACAGAACAGGTAAAAATAGTTACATTAAGAAGTGGAAAGGAATTAGTCGAACCAAAGAAACCAATCCCACACGAAGGTAACAAACCAAGAAATGGGGGAGTTGAGGAAACAAATCCGGTACGAAATGAAAGCAAACCACCAATCCCATATCCAGTAAATATGAAGAAGGAATGACTAGACGCCCAATACAGTAAGTTTCTTGAACTTTTTAAACAAATACATATTAACTTACCCTTTGTTGAAGCTATTTCACAGATGCCGAAGTACGCAAAATTCTTAAAGGAACTCCTAACGAACAAAAGGAAGCTTGAAGAAGTGTCGACAGTGGAACTTAATGAAGAATGCTCAGCCATCCTCCAAAACAAGTTACCAACCAAATTAAAAGATCCAGGAAGTTTTACTATCCCTTGTTTAATTGGTAGCCTGAATATTAAGAAAGCATTAGCTGATCTAGATGCCAGTATTAATTTAATGCCTTACAAAATGTTTAAACAACTAGATCTTGGGGAACCAAAACCCACTAGAATGAGTATTCAGTTAGCTGATAGATCCATTAAATATCCTAGAGGAGTTATCGAAGTTGTCTTGGTAAAAATTGATAAATTTATTTTTCCTGTTGATTTTGTTGTGTTAGACATGGATGAAGACACTAATGTCCCTTTAATTCTAGGGCGTCCCTTTTTAGCTACTGCTAGAGCTGTTATTGATGTAGGTGACGGGAAACTTGCACTAAGGATAGGCGATGAGGAAATTATTTTTCAAATTTATGATGCCATGCGATATTCTAAAGAACAAGATGATTCCTGTTATTTTGTTGATACTACTGATCATATCATTCAAAGTTCATTACAGGAAATCATCCATGACGACACGATGGAACTGTGCCAGACTCAAGAAGAGGGGGAAGAAGATGAAGGTGAAGAGATGAACTTGAATACATCTTCATTTCGACAAATAAAAGAAGAAAGCATTGGAAATAATGACGAAATAAAATAAAAATCTTCCATTGAAGAGCCACCTAGTATGGAATTGAAACAGTTGCCAAAACACTTAAAATATGCATTCTTTGGGGAAAATTCTACGCTACCGGTTATTATCTCTTCAGAACTAGAACCCAAGGAAAAAGAGGAATTGATACAGGTACTAAGAGAACATAAAAGGGCCATAGCTTGGAAAATTTCTGACATCAAGGGTATAAGCCCTTCGTTCTACACCCACAAAATTTTAATGGAAGAAGAATACAAGCCGTGTGTGCAACCCTAGAGACGGCTAAACCCTAACATGAAAGAAGTAGTCAAAGCTGAGGTAATTAAACTTCTAGATGCAGGAATAATTTATCCTATTTCTGACAGCACTTGGGTAAGTCCTGTGCAGGTAGTTCCAAAGAAAGGAGGCATGACGGTGGTACCCAATGAAAGGAATGAGTTACAGTTACAGGATGGAGAGTCTGCATAGACTACAGAAAGTTGAACGACGCCACCAGAAAAGATAATTTTCCTCTACCCTTCATAGATCAAATGTTAGAAAGACTATCCGGACATATGTACTACTACTTCTTGGACGGACTTTCCGGCCACTTCCAAATACCCATAGCTCCTGAAGATCAAGAGAAGACAACATTTACATGCCCATATGGTACGTTTGCTTATCGTAGAATGCCTTTTGGATTATGTAATGCTCCTGCTACTTTTCAGCGTTGCATGTTGGCAATCTTTGATGAACTCGTGGAAGACATCATGGAGGTATTTATGGATGATTTCTCGGTATTAGGTAATTCTTTCTATCTTTGCCTTAAAAATCTAAAACGAGTTTTAATGAGATGTGAGGAAACAAACCTTGTTTTGAATTGGGAAAAATGTCACTTTATGGTTAGTGAAGGAATTGTGTTAGGACATAAGATTTCTAGTAAAGGAATTGAGGTAGATAAAGCAAAGGTTGAAACCATAGAAAAACTACCTCCTACTAGTTCTGTTAAGGCTATTAGAAGCTTTTTAGGACATGCAGGATTCTATAGAAGATTTATTAAAGATTTTTCTAAAATAGCTAAGCCTTTGACAAATTTACTAGAAAAAGATGCTCCTTTCGATTTCAATCAGGAATGTTTAGATGCATTTAATGTCATTAAGGATAAATTAATAAATGCTCCGATTATAATTGCACCTGATTGGAACTTACCCTTTGAACTAATGTGTGATGCAAGTGATTTTGCAGTAGGTGCAGTTTTGGGACAACGAAGAGACAAGCATTTTCAGCTAACTTACTACGCTAGCAGAACATTAACACCCGCACAAGAAAACTACACCACCACAGAAAAAGAATTTTTAGCTGTAGTTTTTGCTTTTGATAAATTTAGACAGTATCTAATATTGTCTAAAGTTGTCGTTTACACTGACCATTCAGCTCTTCGTTATCTTTTAAACAAACCTGATGCAAAACCCAGACTCATACGATGGATTTTACTCTTACAGAAATTTGACTTGGAAATACAAGATAAGAAGGGAGCTGAGAATCTTGCAGCGGATCACCTTTCTAGACTTGAAAAACCACATACCAAAGAGCTCGATGAAAGTGAAATAAACGATTTGTTTCCCGAAGAACAACTCTTTTCTATAACACATTCTGAGGTACCATGGTTTGTAAATATTGCGAATTATTTAGCAGCTAACATCTTGCCAAAAAAATTAACACATCACCAAAAGAAACGATTCTTTGCTGATGTGAAAAATTATTTTTGGGAAGATCCTTTTCTTTTCCGCATATGTGCAGATCAGGTAATTTGAAGATGCGTTACAAAGGCAGAAGCAAGCAAAATCCTGGAACATTGCCATTCAGGACCTTCAGGAGGACACCACAGTGGTATTAAGACAGCACACAAAATACTAGAATCAGGTTTTTATTGGCCCATTCTGTTTAAAGATGCCAACAGGTATGTTACCTCGTGTGATAGATGCCAAAGAATAGGTAATATTTCTAAACGTGATGAAATGCCTCAAACATATATGTTGTCATGTGAAATATTTGATGTATGGGGTATTGATTTTATGGGAGCATTCCCTAGTTCATTTGGAAACAAGTACATCCTAGTAGCAGTTGATTACATGTCAAAATGGGTAGAAGCAGAAGCTTTACCTACCAATGATGCCAGGGTAGTAGTTAAGTTTCTCAAGAAACTGTTTTCCTGATTTGGGACACCTAGAGCCATCATTAGTGATAGGGGTACTCATTTCTGTAATACTCAATTTGAAAAAGTTCTAAAGACATATGGAGTATACCACAGGACAGCCACCCCATATCACCCTCAAATCAGTGGGCAAGTTGAGGTAGCAAACCGAGAACTTAAGCGCATCCTAGAAAAAACGGTTGAATCAAATAGAAAAGATTGGGCATTAAAAGTAGATGATGCTTTATGGGCCTATAGAACAGCATTTAAAACACCTCTAGGGACATCCCCATACAAACTTGTATACGGTAAAAGTTGTCATCTACCATTCAAATTAGAACACAAAGCTTTTTAGGCAATAAAGTTTTTGAATTCTGATCTTAAGGTTGCAGGAAAGAAAAGAATGATGCAGATGAACGAGCTAGACGAATGGAGAACTGAAGCCTACGAGAATTCAAAACTATACAAGGAAGCAACAAAGCGACGCCATGATGCTCGTTTCAAGAGATCAAAACAATTCGAAGTAAGGGACTTGGTCCTGCTATACAACTCGAGGCTTAAACTATTTCTGGGAAAGCTGAAATCAAGATGGTCAGGTCCACTCATGATCAAAACAATTTTTCCATATGGCACAATCGAGGTAACGCATCCCACTAAAGGCACATTCAAGAAAAATGGTCACCAACTCAAAATTTATAATGGTACAGATTTTGGAGATATGAGAGAGGAGCTTCTGCTCCATGAACCTTCTTTTTAGAACCGAAAATAGGGAAAGTCTAGCTTAAGACTATAAACAAGCGCTTTCTCGGGAGGCAACATGAGCACTAACTCACTAACATTTTATTTTCATTTCTAACCCCACACTAAAGATTAGTCCAATAAAAGTGCAGGTTCTTAAACACGGCCTTGCGCACGGGCGTGCCAATGGCCGTGTGCAAGACAGGGGATGAACCACGGGCGTGCTGGTAGCCGTGAACAAACAGGGAAAATTTTCTTTCTTCAACACTGGTTGCGATACCAGACCACGCCCGTGCTAGCTGCCTGTGCGAGGTCACTAACTTGTCGACCACAGGTTGAACACGCCTGTGCTTCATAACCGTGTGAAGCTACTGACTTATACACCACGGGCCAAACACGGCCGTGCCCAACGACCGTGCGAAGTTACTGATTTGCCAAGCACGGGCTATACACGCCCGTGTTACCCCACCGCGCCAACATACTGACTTGTCGAACACGGGCATACCCATGTAACCACGGTCGTGCCAAAAACCCTGAACGCGCCCAAAATCTGGAAATCGCTAAAAGTACGGGCTATTTGAAATTCACACGGGCGTGGCGATTGACCGTGCCCCTTCCCCTATATAACAAAATTTAACAGTCTCTTCCCCAAAACCTAAACCTAAAATCAGATTTTAACACCCTTCTTCCCAAATCCAACCGCACCTACATTCTCCTCCACCTAAAACCGCCTCCCCTTGCCATTTCTCTCCAAAAACCATCCAAAAATCACTCGCACGCCCGTACCACAGCCGTGCTACTGAACGCCACGCCCCTGCCACCGCCGTGTTCGTGCTGTAAAAACCCGCACCACCGTCGTGCTCCGCTTGTGCCTGATCGTCTCACACATCACAACCCGTGGCTCCCTTCACTACTTCAATTTCTTGACTCAAAACTTGATAAATATTATTCCATTTTGCTTTTCACTCGTGTTTAGTATTAGGCATGATTTATATTTAGAGATTTCTCTCAAAAACTCATGAATACTTAGTAAAAATCACTAATGAATTGGGTGCTGATTGACTTCATTTTAGGAATAAACTTTTGTATCTTTGATATACCTCTTTGCTTGAAAGAATCACTGCTGTCAAATAATATCCATTGATTACCATTTTGCTTGATTTAGTACGAATTACTTTGGCTATATTGTTGTTAAGTAACTTGCTTTACATTTGATTATTTTTCAGGTACCATGTCAACTTCACGACCCAAACGATCCACAGCAGCCCCAAGCAAGAAAAGAAAGGGGCCCGGATCATCCTCCGCAAGTGCCTCTTTCGAGCTTCGACACCCGTTCCTCCGATTCTCTCAAGTAACTCAAGAAGAGCGCTACAAGGTAATCCGAGATAGACCTCTAGGCACCGGTAGGTGCATCGATTGGAATGCACTAGAACAAGTCGGGCTCGTAACCGATATTCGAGCCTTAATCTCAACCGATACGTAGGAACAGTCCTTCTCAATCGTTGAGCCCACTTACTTGGAGCTCACATTAGAGTTCTGCACCACCTTCACATTACAGACAGTGATGGCAGAGTTCGACGACCCAGGAACAGTCCAATTCCATTTAGGCGGCACGGTACGTCGACTGAGCGTACCGCAATTCGGCTCAGCACTCGGACTTTATACGCCAGAATTCATAGAGGCAAACCCACTCTCTGGATTAAACCGTTAGCTCCATTGCACTCCGCTCAACTGCTGGCGCAATCTAGGCCCCACCATAAGCATCTAAGACCCCAGTCGCTCTAAGGCGATAGCCCTTCTCCCACCCCTACAATATCTTCACGCCATTCTCGCTCACACCATCACAGGACGACGTGAGAGCACCGGCGTGGTCAACAAGCACGATGTCTACTACCTATCGTGTATGTCAGAAGGGCATTTTTCGACCTGGCATACTTCATCGCGTATGCAATTCAGCATCAAATAGAGGCATACAAGAAGGGGATTCTATCAATGGGGCCATATATCACAAGGCTGGCTCGATACTTTAGCCTCCTCCACACTGAGGCTCAGATTTCCTCACTTACACTGATCGGCCATATGGTACCTCAGGGCATCCAAACGATGCTACATATGAGGGTGATTAAACAGTGTCGAAGAATTGACCCTCCTCAATACTGATTGGTGACTTCCACAGCTGAAGGGGAGCCCGAGGACATTACTGATGATGTCCCGCCACCACCATAGGAGGCACCGATTCCGAGCCAGCGACCATCCCATACAGCAACCTCATTGGCAGATATCTCTACAAGACTTGACCAGTTCGAGCTATATTTTGCTGAAAACACTCGACGTTTTGATGGGATAGAGGCCACCCTTCAACAGATATGCCAGCACATTCATATCTCGTCAGCAGCACTACCACAGGACCCGGCTGATGATGAAGACTTCTGAGACCCCTTAATTTGTTATTTTTAACTTTTTTTTCTTTATTTTCAATTTTTATATTAATTTTCAATTTGAACTTTTATTTATTTTATTGCAAACTTCTATCATTGGCTATCTAGCTATTCGAGTTTACCTAACACATATCTATTACGCCACCAAGATTTTTAACTAAGTGACTTTGCAGAATAAATTGCACACTCCACATACACAAACATATAACTAGGAGAAATTCAATAAAGTCACCTGACGCCACGTATTATCTACCATCCTCCAAGGATCTCATCCGTAATTCAAGAAGTGTCATTTTTCTCCCCTCTCTTTTGGTTTCCTATTAATTCTCATTATCTATCTTTGTACATTGAGGGCAATGTACATCTTAAGTGTGGGGGGTAAAAGTGTCAAACTTTTTTCATTATTCTCAAATCCCTGAATTTAGTCTTGTTTTTGAGTAAATTTTTCATATTACTAATTAGGATGAAATTTATGATGATTTATGATTCTTATTGACATGTTTTAGATTAAGTCATTAATAATTGTGCATTGATGATTAAATTTTAAAGATACTAGAGAATTAAGCATGTAAGTCTAATTTTCAGAATAAAATTTTTTTTGCTAGGTTGTTAACCAAAATTTGAATATTGCTTTGAAATTTGAAATTTATGAGATTGATGTCAAAACACCCATAATTTTTGTGAGATTTTGAGCCTTATAGAGCATATATTCTTTTTCGTGCTCCCCTTTTGATTATGAGTGTGTCAACCTTGAACTGTTATTCTAGAACTTGCCTCGTTTATACATGTTGAGACCACATTTATGATTTGATATACAGAGATGATAAAAGGCACCTAGGTTTTAACCCACTTACTCCACAAAAAGCCTACCTCCACAATTAACCCCTAGTGAACCCCGTTGATCCTAACAACCCTTTTTATTGACTTACCAGCTAATATTAACCCAAAACCCCTTTGTATTTGTTATCAACATTCCTTTTGACTACCCTTATATCGAGATTTGATTTGATCAGTTACCTAAATATATTATTTCAGTAGTTGAATTTATCCTTTATTATTTGACTTGTTTCAATATATATATATATATATATATATATAGAGATGAAGTATATTCACTATTAGTTTTGTGATTAGGTGAGCTTATGCGTCAAATTCCAATTATTGAAGAAGAAGCTCATATCAGAATATTATTAGTAGTACAAGTTTATTATTAGTTCGTGTTTCTAGTTAGGTAATTTGTCAAGTCAATCTCGATTCTAACCTCCTAATTTCAGCCTTTATCCACACCTTAACCCTATCCCCGTTACAACCCTAACAAAGACCTTTTGATCTGTTTATCATCTCATTTTACAGTGGTGGAGATTTGATTTTCAGGCAAGCCTATGGGATTAACTTTTCAGGTTCGACGTATGAGTGCTTCTTTTTATGAACCTTAAACACTTTGAGTAATTTGAGTGAATCTATAGTGAGGATGTCGACTCTTGTCAATTTCGAATCAAAGGTAATATTTTAGATAAGGGGAAACACCTACGTTTTCAATTACAAATGAATAACTTATCATTGTTTGAATCTTTAGGACTCTTTGAATTGAATTATCCATTATGAATTATCTATGAATTATGCTGAGGCATTGTTAATAGGAATTGTGAATTATAGAAAGTTCGTTTTAATTGTATGTTGAGAATTTTGCTTGAGGACAAGCAAAAGCTTAAGTGTGGGGGTATTTGATAAATCGTAATTATAACATATTTTAATCCCACATTTAGCTTACTTTTGGATGACTTATCCCTCAATTTATGTAAAAAGGTGCTCTTAATCCTTTCTTTTCATGTCTTATACCCAGAAAAGCACCCGAGGATGAAAAGAACATAAAACGGGCCCAAAACGAAATAAATGGGCCATATCACGAAAACCACACGGCCTGGCCCAAATAGCACATGGCCGTGCCTTGATGAGCATTTAGAACACGGCCTCACCCCGATTTACACGGCCGTGCCTCAACTTAGAAATTCGAACACGGCCTGAAGACGAGTCACACGGGCGTGTGACATGGCTGTGCCCCTGTCGTGGACTTAGACAAATTCAGTCAGAAAAGGATACTTAGGGAAAAAGAATCGCATTCCAAGAGCCTATAAATACCCCCTAAGTGCCACCTTTGAAAAGGCGTCAAAGCTAGGCCAAAGAGCCAAGCCGAGAAGGTCAGAGTTGAGGGAATCACTCGAAGATAGCCAGTTGATCCATCCCAAGAAGCCGGAGTTATACTCAAGATGGCGGATTTCTCCTTCAATTCCTTCAGGGAGTTTTAGGGATTTCTTATGTTTTGTTTTATCTTTTCTCTTGAGATGTTTTCTTTATTTGTCATGAACTAAACCCTTCAGATACCTGAAGGGGATGAAACCTAGATGAATCTTGTTATTTGATTTCTGAATTATATGATAATTACTTAGTTTGTTCTTAATTATATTACTTAATCCAAATCCGATGTGCTTAGGTGGAGGAGGAATAGACCCTGCCTAAGAGTGGATCTAACATAATTAAACGGAGCTGATCGAACGCTTAGAGATAGGGTTACGAGATTTTACCGGATTAGGGTGAAACCTAATATGGGAGTCCATAGATCGATTTACTGCTATTCTAGGGGGTTATGATAAATGAACGAGAGTTCCACTAATTAACCTAGGGTTAGACGTTATTCGCCTCGAGAGAGGGTTTAATATACGTTAGGGAGTCTCACGGATCAAGCTAAGTAAAGAAATCGTATGGTTCAGTGTTAAATAACAAGTGAAGTCTAGGTGGATTCTTCTTGAGGGTATCGTCATGATCAATTGAGTTTTTCGTCAAGTTATTTCCCAATTCGTTCTTTCTTTCTTTGCGTCTTTAGATTAGTAGTCGTTAATTTAGATTAAAGCAACTTCATTTTATTTTAAGCTAAATAATAAAAAGAAAGTTAGTATTAGTATTTATAGTTCCTTTGAGTTCAACAATCCGGTCTTGCCTAAGCTATACTACTATTCGATAGGTACACTTGCCTTTAATCGTTGTCAGAGTTAGTTTCCAGGTTCGATCTTATTCTTTATAAATTTTAAAGCTCTGATTTCAGCGATCACCTACCTAGGAAAGCAACACGGCCTGGTCCATTGGACACGGCCGTGTGTTACGAGTAGGATCAACCACGGCCTGGACTATCGTCCACAGGAAAACCACACGGCCGTGTGTGGCGAGCAGAATCGACCACGATCGAAGGAGTCCACCACGGGCGTATCACACGGGCGTGTCCCTGCCAAAAACAGGATGAATTCTATTCGAAATAGGATACTTATGGGCCAAGTAAGGCATCTCAAAACCTATATAAACACCCTAGGGGCAACCTAAAAGGGAGGTCGACAGGAGGTTGAATAGACACCGAGTAGAAGGCGAAAAATACTCCAAGACAACCGTCGAGAACAGCTTAGGAGAAGGATCTCCATCAAGACTGAAGATCTCCCATCAAGTTCTTTAGAAGTTTTTAGGTTTTCTTATGTTTTGTTGTTTTACCTATTCTAATATGTTTCCCTTTATCAGTATGAACTAAATCCCTTAAATACCTAAGGGGATGAAACCTAAGACGAATCTTATTATTATTTGATTTATAAGATAAATACTTTTTCTTATTCTTAATTGTGAGTTCTTATCTTTGTTTTGATAATTCAAGTTATTGATTCAAAATCGAATGTGCTTATTCAGTGGAGCAAAAGTCCCTGTTTAAGAGAAGATCAACATAATTAAGCGGAGTTGATTGCAACCCTAGAAATAGGGCAACGAAAATCTGCCAGATTAGAGTCAAATCTAATAAGGGAATCCATAGATCGAGTTAATGCGACAATAGGGGTTTTAATTAGAAAGAGATTTCAATTAATCAACCTAGAGTCAGTTGTTTTTAGTGTTGAAAGAGATATTAACATAAATCAGGGATTTCTACGGATTAAGACAAGTGAATAAATCATATGAATCAAAAGTAATAAGTGAAGTCTAGGTGGCTTCTTCCTTAGGTATTGCCTATCTCATATAAGTTGTCCAAAAGTATTTTCCCAATTCACTCTCTGTCACGTTCATAGTCATTAGTTAAATTAGTTAGTTAATTTTAGATTAAAAGCAAATCCCCTTAGTTATTAGGCTAGATAATAAAAATATAGTTTATTACTAGTAATTTTAGTCCTTAAGGATACGATATTCCAGACTCACCATAACTATACTACTGTTCGATAGGTGCGCTTGCCTTTGTCGAAATAATAGTTAGTTTCGAGCCCATCACCTTTTGAGCAAAATATGTGTACGGAAGATTCTCAAGATTTTGAAGATGATCGAGACTGTAACCTATCTCCTGATTTTTTGAGGATGGTAGAACAAGATAAGAAACAAATCTTGCCTTATAAAGAGTCAGTGGAAATTGTAAGCCTAGGAGAGGAAAAAGAAGTGAAGATAAGAGCTTGCATTACCGTAGAGACGAAGCGAGACCTCATTAAATTACTCCAATAATTTAAGGATGTCTTCGCATGGTCAAATCGAGACATGCCTGGGTTAAGTACTGATATCGTGGTACACCGGCTCTCCATAAAGGAAGAGTGCAAGCCGGTTCAACAGAAGCTCCGAAGGATGAGGCCCGATGTTTTAATAAAAGTAAAAGAGGAAGTTAAGAAACAATTCGATGTTGGTTTCTTACGGGTGGTTAAATACTCAGAATGGGTAGCCAATATCGTGCCCGTCCCTAAAAAAGATAGGAAAGTATGAATGTGTATGGACTACAGGGACTTGAACAAAGCCAGCCCGAAAGACAACTTTTCATTGCCACATATTGACACATTAGTGGACAACACGGCAGGTTATTCACTGTTCTCCTTCATGGATGGTTTCTCGAGATACAACCAAATAAAGATACATCCTGAAGACATGGAGAAGACCACATTCGTGACCTTGTGAGGAACTTTTTGCTATAAGGTGATGCCCTTTGGATTGAAAAATGCGGGAGCCACGCATCAAAGAGCCATGGTAACTTTGTTTCATGATATGATGCACAAAGAAATCGAGGTTGATGTAGATGATATGAACGCAAAGTCCCGAATAGAGAAGGAACACATACAAGTCTTGAGGAAATTGTTTTTGAGATTAAGGAAATTCCAACTAAAGCTCAATCCAGCAAAATGTACTTTCGGGGCTAGGTCGGGAAAACTGTTGGGATTTGTAGTCAGTGAAAAGAGGATTGGGATCGATCCAGACAAAGTAAAGGCTATACAGCAATTGCTTCCACCATGCACTCAAAAAGAAGTTCGAGATTTCCTAAGAAGACTAAATTACATTGCCCGATTTATTTCACAACTAACTAAGAGATGCAACCCTATATTCTGTCTCCTGAAGAAACACAACCCAGGCGTTTGGGATGAAAAGTGCCAGAAGACTTTCGATAAGGTCAAACATTACTTGTCCAATGCCCCAGTACTGATGCCACCTAATCCAGATAGGCCGCTGATACTGTACTTGACAGTATTCGAGAATTCCATGGGATGCGTACTTGGTCAACATGATGAGTCGGGAAGAAAAGAAAGAGTGATATACTATCTCAGTAAGAAATTCACTGAATGTGAGACAAGATATTGGCCAATCGAGAAGTTATGTTGTGCCCTGATTTGGACAACTCGAAGATTAAGACAGTACATGTTATACCACACAACTTAGCTCATCTCAAAGCTAGACCCTCTAAAGTACATGATGGAGTCAACTGCTTTAAATAGAAGAATGGCCCGATGGCAAATTCTGCTTTTCGAATTTGACATAGTCTATGTGAATCAGAAGGCAGTCAAAGGAAGTGCAATAGCAGATTTTCTGGCCAGTAGAGCTTTAGAGGATTATGAACCTTTGAACTTTGATTTCCTGAATGAAGATCTAATATATGCTGCAACCACTAAAGAAGACTCTCAAAAAGGTCATCCTTGGAAGCTAAATTTCGACGAAGCCTCAAACGCTGTGGGTAATGGAATTAGAGCAGTTTTGATATCCCCAAACGGAGATCATTATCCCTTCACTAGTAAATTAGATTTTGATTGCACGAACAATATGGCAGAATACGAAGCATGCGTCATGGGTATCCGTGCAGCCATAGAACGTGAGATCAAAGTGCTAGAGGTATATGGGAATTCTGCACTAGTGATCTATCAACTCAAGGGAGAATGGGAGATAAGAGATCCCAAGTTAATCAAGTATCAAAAGTTAGTTCTTGAGTTAATTGAGGAGTTTGATGACATCACCTTCTATTACCTCCCACGAGATGAAAATCAGATGGCTGATGCCCTGGCTACCTTGGCTTCGATGGTCAAAGCGAACAAACAAGAGGATGTAAAGCCTATCTAGATGAGTATTTATGAGACTCCAGCTCATTGTTACAACATCGAAGAAGAAGAAGAAGAAGAGGACGACCACCCTTGGTACCATGACATACTGCGATATGTGAAGAATCGTGAATATCCTGACCAAGCAACTGAGAATGATAAAAGGACGTTGAGAAGACTGGCCAACGACTATGTCTTAGATGGGAAGATCCTATATAAAAGGAGAAAGGATCAGGTGCTACTAGGATATGTAGACATTATCGAGGCTAAGAAAATCTTGGAAGAAGTTCACGAAGGTGTCTGCGAAACACATGCCAATGGTTTTACAATGGCCAGGAAAATCATGAGATTCAGGTATTATTGGTCCACCATGGAAGGAGATTGCATCAATTACGCCAAGAAATGCCACAAATGTCATATTTACGGAGATATAATTCATGTACCTCCCATACCTTTTCACGTTATGACTTCCCTGTGGCCTTTCTCTATGTGGGGCATGGATGTCATTGGGTCGATTTCACCCAAAGCTTCTAACGGGCATCAATTCATCTTCGCGGTCATCGATTACTTTACAAAGTGGGTAGAACCTGCTTCATATGCCAATGTCACGAAGTCGGCAGTCAGCAAGTTCTTAAAGAAAGAGATCATATGTCGATATGGAATGCTAGAAAGAATCATATCTGACAATGTGCTAAACTTTAACAACAGCACGATATCAGAAGTCTACAGTCAGTTCAAGATCAAACACCACAACTTATCACCATATCGCCTAAAAATGAATGGTGTAGTGAAGGCAGCCAATAAGAATATCGAGAAGATCGTGGGGAAAATGACTGAGACTTATAAAGATTGGCATTGGAAGTTACCATTCGCCCTCTATGCCTATCGAACATTTGCCAAGACCTCAATCGGGACAACGCCTTTCTCTTTGTTTATGGAATGAAGGCGGTCTTACCCATTGAAGTCGAGATTCATTCTCTCTGAGTTTTGGCAGAATTGAAGTTGGATGAAGTAGAATGGATCCAATCCTGATATGATCAGCTTAACTTGATTGAAGAGGAAAGGTTGAAATCCATTCGTCATGGTCAGATGTACCAGAAGCGAATGATGCAAGCTTACAACAAAAAGGTTTGTCCCAGAGAATTCCATAAGGAGGACCTAGTATTGAAAAAGATCTTGCCCATACAAAAAGATTTCAAAGGGAAATGGATGCCAAATTGGGAAGGACCTTATGTGGTAAAGAAGGCCTTTTCTGGAGGAGCGTTGATTCTGACTGAGATGGATGGCAAAAGCTTGCCCAATCCTATGAATTCAGACTCAGTCAAGAAGTACTTCACCTAAAAAAAGGGAGAGGCCAAGGTGAAAACTCGCAAAGGGCGCATTGAGACTAAAGGGGTTTTAAATTGAAAACCCAGGAAAAGGGTAATTCAAATCTTGATCAAAGATAGGGCATGTGGTAGTCTGGTTATCCCCGAATGAACAAGGAGGAGAGATGCTACGTCTTGGGGCATCAACAAAGTATTTTGGATCTCCCAAACACATATCAAGTTCAAAAGGGTCCTCGAGAAGTTAGTGCAAAGAAACTCATGCTATGATATCCGGGGCACCTATTTTCATCTTATTTACTTCGTATTTAAGCAAATTTGCTATGTTGATTAATCTATTCATTTCGAGCCTTGCTCCTAATAAACTTCGATCTTGTTCAATACTACAATCTTTTTCAAGCATTTTAACATTGAAATAATGATTAATGAATTAATAATATTCAAGTAAAGGGAGTTCTGCATATTGCTCTGAAAGGTTTTCTAAAATAGTACAAGGATCTGAAAACAGGACCACTATTCAAGAACTAACCAAACTTAGGGGTTGGAAACATTTGAGAACAAATAGTCTAAATGATGACTATTTCTTTGGATTTTCTGTTAAAGATACCAGCTGAACAAGAAGGCATGGTAACACATCAGTAATAGAACCTTGATAAACATCGAGCAATGACAACCTAAGCATTAAAAAGGGATCATTATCGAAAAATGACATTCTGCATTCATGCAACTATCATTCATACACATCTAGTTAGGAGCATTTGATTCATTCCGATCATGATATCCTAATCACTAGGCATAAATAGGCACATGAAATGGATTCTACAGGCCATGTTCCCCAGAGAACGGTGTAACAGATTAGTGAAACCACAAATCCTATACCCCTGAAGTTGCAGTGGGATGGATTATAATCATCGTGGCAAGTCTTATCTCCCTAAAGTTGCACTGGAGCAGGCTAAAGATAGCGAATCCTATTTCCTCGAAATTGCAGTAGAATAGAATAAAACTACAAGTCACAAAGTTGTAGTAGGTCAAATCAAATCTACCATGGCGAATTTTATCTCCCTAAAGTTGCAGTAGAGCAAATTAAAGCCACAAATCTTATCTCCCTGAAGTTGCAGTGGAGCAGTCGTCGTAGAGAATCTTATTTCCCTGAAGTTGTAGTGGAACAGATTAAAGCTACAAATTACAAATCTTATTTCCCTGAAGTTGCAGTGGAATAGATCGAAGATAGCAAATCTTATCTCTCTGAAATTACAGTAAAGTGGATTAAAGCTATAAACCATATCCCTGAAGTCACAGTAGAACGTATTAAAGCTACAAGCTACAAATCTTATCTCCCTGAAGTTGCAGTGGAGCAGATCGAAGCGACAAGTCCTATACCTCTGAAGTTGCAGTGGGTCAGATTAGATCTACCATCGCAAGTCTTATCTCCCTGAAGTTGCAGTGGAATAGACTAAAGCTACAAATTACAAACCCTGTCTCCCTGAAGTTGCAATGGAGTGAGGCTACAAATCTTATCTCCCTGAAGTTGCTGTGGAGAAGATTGAAGATAGCAAATCTTATACCCCTGAAGTTGCAGTGGGATAGATTGAGGCTACTTGAAGAAGAGAAGCACCAAAGAAGTTGAGAGTTAGAAACCGGGAAAACTTGGTCCTTCTTATAGGTATTTGCTCCATCCTCGTTACACGATAACGAGCAAAGAGGGGTAGCTGTAATCAGCCCATTTTGCTCGAGCCCACGAAATCAATAAAACCCAAACCAATACAATAATAAACAAAAAGCGTACAAAATAAATAAAATTAAACAGTCCATTACAAGGCCCAAAGGCCCAAAAACTTAAAAAAAATTAGTAAAAAAGAAAAAAAAACCCTAACCAGAGGACCCCTAGCGCGCCCTCCACTATCGTCGTTTCACCAAAATGGCAAAAAAAGGCTTTGCCCCCCGTTGACTCGCCAAGACCTGCAAACAAGAGCAAAAGAAGCAGAACAGAAAAGGAAACAGTAGTGATTTTTTTGTATTCGACTATAAAGCCACAATGAAACACAGATTGTAGGTTACGAAAAAGATACAAAAAAAGAAAATACAAAGAAACAGATTCGACTCAAGAGAAAAAGGTTGCCTTTTAATTTTTTTTATTTTTTTCCTTTTCGTTTTTTGCTATTATTTTAAAAAAAATATAAACAAAAAGAGAAAAAGAGAGAAAACTCACCTAACCGTTCGCATTCCGCCGCCGTGTGGGGGTAGAGGTTCGTCGCTTCCGATGAAAAGCGACCTCACGGAGGCTCGGAAACTCAAAAAAATGGGAATTTTTTTATTTATCCAAACCCTAAACCCTAAACCCCGTCGCCGGTGACCGGCGACTGGAACCCTAGTCTAGCTGGAGAGGGAGAGGGAGAGTTGAGAGCATTTTTTTATTTTTTTCAAAAATGGGGAATGATGGAAAAATTTAAAAAATTTGACTTATATAGCACCTGTGAAACGACGTCATTTCACCTTGAGTGCTTTTGCGCCAAAACGGCGCCGTTTTAGCTGACCCGACCCACCCGGCCTAGGATCCGCGTGTTTTTTAGAGGAAGGGCTATTTGCGCTTTAGGCCTTTTCGTTTTTTTATTATTTTACAATTAAGTTCTTTTTATTTTTAATTTTGACCCTATAATTTGTTTCGATTTCAATTTGGTCCACATTTGGACGGTGTCGTTTTGGAGGTAGGGCGTAATTGCCCAGTTAGTCCCTCCTTCATGGCGCGCGTTTTAATTGAGTACTCCCTTTCTTTTTTATTCTCGATTTTCCCTAAATTTTTGTTTTAAATTTCAATTTAGTCCTTCCTTTGTTATTTTTGCTACTTTACTATTAAATTAATTACTTTATTATTATTATTATTATTATTATTATTATTATTATTATTATTATTATTATTATTATTTATTATTATTATTATTAATTTTAAACCATTGTAATTTCTTTTTTCTTTTTAAATTTAGCTCTTTAATTTTATTTCTCTTTTAATTTAGTCCATTTAATATTTTTATTTATAATTTGGGCTCTCAATTTTATTTTAATTCCAATTTAATATTGTATTCATTTAATATCAATTTATATATATATATGTGTGTGTGTGTGTATTATTTTCATCTATTTATTTATTTTTTTGCATATACATATATTCTTTATTTTTAGTTTTTATCATTATATTATATTTTTTTACTTCCTTTTTGTTCATATTGTTTGTTATTCCTTTATTTGTGTATTTTATTTTATTTCATTATTCTATTTATTATTATTATTATTATTATTATTATTATTATTATTATTATTATTTTTTAGGTTTTGATTCTTAATATTAGAATTAATACATTATTTCATTTATTTATCTACCTATTATCCCTTATTCTATTTTACGTGTATAAAATATATGTATATATGATGTTTATGTTTTCTTTATTTTACATTGTCATTATTGATTTTTCCTCATTATTATTTAATTAGTGTAGAATTAAAAATTTTAATATGATCATTGCTTGCTCATTTGGTATTTTTATCATCAACATTTTCGATATTTTAAATCGTTGGTGTTATCAATTTCATTTTATCGTAACTACGTCATGAATCATGTTTAAACATATTTACGAATTTTTTAACCTAAATACGTATCGTTTCAATTATCATTAATTTTTACCCAAATATGTCAACAAAATTTTCAAAAATAGGCAATGCTCCGTATTTGAAAGATTCGATAAAATGGTGCCCTAACTCACGGGGTATCGATTCTTCTCGTTGAATTTGAATAATCGAATATCCTTTTAAAAATTAAAACATGTGAGATTTCAAACAAAAAAGGCCAAATTATTCTCAAAGATTCGAAGTGTCATGTCCTACGGGATATGACGTTTAGTTGCCTCAAGATAAGGTCTTCAATATTTTTTGACTCATTCAAGCAAATTTTTAAATAAAAATAACATAATCGTAGTTCAAATTCTTTCCAAGCTTTCAACTTTCGACATAAAGACATCAAACAATCAATTAGGTATCAATTTTGGGTGTAATGAGGTGCTAACCCTTCCTCGTGCGTAACCGACTCCCGAACCCATTTTATGGATTTTTGTAGACCGAAAAAAACCTTGTTTTAATAAATCAAACCTTTTATTAAAATGATCAAATCACGAGGTGATCCGATCACACGTTGTAAAAAAGGATTGGTGGCGACTCTCATATCTATTTTCATTTTAAAACAAAAAGTCGACTCTTTGAAAAAATGGTTTCGACATAATGCTTATTTATATATATGATGACTGAATTCATTGGTTGAAAACCGAGTAAGACCATAGTTGAAAGACGCTATGGCATCACGATACAAACGAGTAAGACCATAGCTGAAAGACGTTATGGCATCACGATTCAAACTAGTAAGATCATAGCTAAAAGACGCTATGGCATAACGATTCAAATGTGTAAGACCATGGTTGAAAGAAACTTTGGCAACATGACAGAAAATGAATAAGACAATAGTTGAAAGACACTATGACATCAGGTCGGGAAGAAATAAGACCGTGGCTGAAAGACGTCATTGCACCCTTCGACCAATTGTTACTCAGGTAATATGTATCGGGTGAAGTATGCATAATATATTATGAACATGAGATGAATGTTTTGATTTACATAGGTTGTTGTGAACGTTAAATGACATGGTGTGATTATATGTTTCATATGTATACAAATTTACTAACTCGTGGAAATTGTAGTGTGTTTAGGAATTGTATGGTTACATGAGCTTATTATAATTTGTGCATAAATTGATTCTTTTTCGGTAAGATATGTTTAAACTTGTAAGAGCTTACTAAGAATCAATTACTTACGTTAGTTGTTTTATTTCCTTGTAGATCATCGGAAAGCTCAATCGGTTGGAATCAAGTCAAAGCACATACACACTATCTATCATTGATCATGGAAGAAGATTTGGTCATTTTGATGTTGGTTATAAATGGAAAGTACTAGGAGCTTTTTGGTTAATTTGTTCATATTGATGATGTTTGGTGTTTGGTTTGGGAAAACTTTGTAGTTATGTAAATATGTTTGATATCTTTGGCTTTAGGGTGTGATTATAAATGCTTTTGGTCTTTTAGTTTATGCCTTATGAAGATAATTTCAAATGTGGTTAAATCGATGTAATGAAATGAATGATTTGGGTATGTTAAGTACATGTTTAAATTATTAACTTGAGACTGTAGAGTGTGTAACAGCCCGATTTTGGGCTTAGTCGGAATAGTGGTTTCGGGACCACAAATTCGATGTTGAGAAACTTATTTTATTTATATTTTTATGGTCTAAAATTTCACGGAATGATTTTGTGAAAATCTCATTCGAAAATTTTGACGTTTAGGCACTCAATTTAGTCAAAAGGACTAAATTATAAAAAGTGCAAAAGTTGAGTTCTACATGTTAGAGGTGTCCAATTGTTATGAAATTTTAAATTGGAGGTCCTTAAATTATAATTAGGCCATTGATTAAGTTGGTGGACAAAAATGGACATGGATGGGTATGTTTCAAAAGATTTTTTAAGGGGCATTTTTGTAATTTAGTGAATTAAATGAATTAAAAACAAAATTTAAATGCCAAATTTTTCCATCTTCAAGCTTAGGCCAAATTTAACATGTGGGAAGCCATGGATAGGGTTTTCAAGCTTTCCAAGCTTCATGACCCCGAAAATGAGATTTGGACCTAGAACGGGAGGAAAATCGAAAATCGATAAAGTTGGTAAAATGACCGTTTTGGTATCGAGGTAAGTTCATATGTTTAATCAGCATTTAATTATGCATATTTGAATGATAAATTGATATTTTGGCCATAAATACTATAGTATTGAGTTTTAGATATAATGATTAATGTTCGATAATAATTCGATATTGGAAAGAGAACTTGTATAATTTATATGTTAGACCATATTTTGTATTATGGCTTTGTATGATAACAAGAAAGTATTGACTAGCATAGTTTGATGAGAATAAGTATGATGAGATTTAGAATGTAAGTATATGAGTTGAGTAGCATTTTATTATTATGCAATTATTGTTATTAGTAATGTTATTATTGAGTTATGCGACTAACCTTGAGAATTTGAGCAAGTATGTTTCAGCTATGACTTGACAAGGCATTGATATCTCAAAGTCCATGGCTATACCATGGCAATTAAGGAAAAATTGACGGAAAAGTCCATGTTTATAACATGGCATTTAAGGAGGAATTGACGGTTAAGGATACCATGTAAGACCATGTCAAGACATGGCATTGGTAAGGCAAGGATCCCGTGTAAGACCATGTCAAGACATGTCATCAGCATTGATTAAGGACTCCATGTAAGACCACATCAAGATGTGGCATTGGCACTAAGACAAGGATACCATGTAAGACCATGTTTGGAACATGGCATTTGGTAAGATAAGGATATCATGTAAGACCATGCCAAGGCATGGCATTGATAAGTTCTATAAGGCAAGGAAATCATGTAAGACCATGTCAAGACATGGCATTGATGAGTTACTATAAGGCAAAGGTCCCATGTAAGACCATGCCAAGGCATGGCATTGGTGAGTTCATAAGGCAAGGATACCACGTAAGACCATGTCAAGATATGGCAATGGTAAGTTCAAAAAGGAAAAGGTTCCCGAGTAGTCCAAAGAGTAAGTCAAAGAAATGATAAGGTGAGAACATGAAGAAAGAGTATAGGTATGAGTACAGGTATGAGTACAGGTATGTATGTAAGGCTTATTTAATATTGAGATTGTAAGTAATTGAGATTATCAAGTATTAAGTAAGTGATGAGTTTTCAGTTATGCTTGTGACACTTTATGACATGATTGGCAATATGCCTATATTATGAAAGAGTACTCATGTGTTAAGTGAGAATGTTGCAGGTATGTAAGCAAGCTATTAAGTAAGGTACCCTTTGTATTCTGAGCCTTTGGTAAGGTTACCGATGAGTTCACTGGGAAAATCGATTAAGTGAAATTATGTGTGGCTTGTAGTGATAAGTGTAGGTATATGCATGTGTAACGTATGAGCAATATGCTCGATATCTGATCGGAAATTAGAAAGATTGTTATAGGTAAGTAATGAATACAACTAAAGTGAGTGAGAGCAAAAATTTACAAATAAAACTGTTTTGGACAGCAGCAGTTATGTGATTTTGAAAAATCACCAAAAATAGTAGAAATTGAATTATAAGTTGGATGAGATATTTATTTAAAGCTTATTGAGTCTATTTTCATATAAAAGAAATATAGCAAACAAAGGAATTGTATAATTTGAGATATATAAATTTTTGTGAGACTGGTTTAGAATGACTATGTGATACCATGTTCTATCTTGGAAAAATCATTAAAAATTGTACAAAAATAATTATTTGATATAATTTATATTCCTGAAATTCTGAATGAGTCTAGTTTCAAATAAACTAAACGATAAGGTCATATGAATTTTGTACAAGGAGATAATTGATTTGTAGTTAAGAGAGGTCAGAATAGTCGGTGAAATAGGGGAAATTTTAATGAATAAACTGTACTAATTGGCAAGACCAAAAATTCTAGAAATTTTATGGCATGAAGATATGTGAGTCTAGTTTCAGGAAAAATTAGCGGTTTTTAATTTGGAGCTCTGTAGTTCAAGAAATAAATAATTTAGTGACAGCGATTCAAGTAGACAGATTAATGTGAACATGAGTAATAAGGTATAGGCATGTGATTTAATGATTGTATCAATTAGAGAACTTGTTGTGAGGATTTGTCTCGTTGAGGCTTTGGTAAGGCTACAAATGAGTAAGTTGAGAAAGTAAGAACTTAGCATTATTTATGCAAGTTATGACAGCTTAGTAGTAAGCTAAATTCATTGCTAATGCTTATTATTTTTACATGTGAACTTACTAAGCTTTATAAGCTTACCCCCTTTTCTTTCCCATGTTTCAAAGTCCTATTAAACAAGCTCGGGCTGAAGGTCGTCGAAGATCGCTTCACACTATCAAGCTATCTATGGGTATCTTTATTTATAAACGATTTAAGTTATGGCATGTATAGGGGCTTGACTAAGTCATTTTGTATATGTGTTAATTAATTTGATTAAACGTATTGCTTCATAACGTTAATAAGGATTATTTTGTATTTAGCCACGAGTTGTGGCTCATATTGGTCATGGAGTTATAATGCTTGTGTATGCATGTGTTTGTTAAAGTTTAAATTATAAGTGAAATTTTGTGGCTCCGCGTAGTATACGGGTAAGGGATGTTACACTTATGGATAAAGGAAAGAACCCTATGGTAAATGTTGAGGAGAATACTGAACATCTTCAATGTCCCCCTGGTTTTACGCCACCACATGTGCAAACACGACCTGAAGTAACTGTACAAATGCCATCTGTCACGATCGGGCCTCAACAATTCCAAGCTGATGCTTCAGTGAACCTCCAAACTGGCTCAGGTTCAGGAGATAATCCAATCATTACTAATGTCCCTGATTTGGATGAAATAGCTGAAGGAGAGAGGACAAAAGCAAAATTGCCAAAGCAGCTAGAAGATAGATGTAAATGGTTGGAGGAAAAGTTTAAAGCGATAGAAAGCGCCGATAGCTGTTATGGAATTAATGCCAAGGATTTAAGCTTGGTCCCAGACTTGGTGCTCCCATACAAATTCAAAATGCCTGAATTTGAGAAATATAACAGGTCAAGTTGCCCCGAGGCTCACATCACTATGTTTTGTAGAAGAATGACAGGGTGCATTAATAATGACCAACTGTTGATCCATTGCTTCCAAGATAGCTTGGTGGGAGCAGCAACCAAGTAGTATAACCAGTTGAGCTGTTCCCAAATTAGTGCATGGAAAGATTTGGCTCAAGCTTTCATAAAACAGTACAGCCACGTGACAGACATAGCGCCCGACAGGATTACACTCTAGAACATGGAGAAGAGGACAAACAAGAGCTTCAGGCAGTATGCCCAGCGATGGAGGGAGGTTGCCATCCAAGTCCAGCCACCACTTTTAGAGAAAGAGACCACAATGCTCTTTATTAATACGCTGAAGGCCCCATTTATCACGCATATGCTAGGAAGTGCCACAAAGAGCTTCTCGGACATTATAATGACCGGAAAAATGATCGAGAATGCTATAAAAGTGGAAAGATCGAGGCAGGAGAAAATAACAAGAGAATGGCCACAAGGAAGAAAGAAAGTGAAGTGAATAACGCAGGCATGGGGTACTCAAATCAGCCAAAAACAGTGACTACTGGGTATCAAGGTTCATCAAGAAAAGAACCTGGCACAAGGCGAAACACTGAAAAAATCCAATTTACGCTGATTCCAATGACGTATAAGGAGTTGTACCAAAGTTTATTTGATGTGCACGTTGTGTCCCCCCACTACCCGAAACCGATGCAACTTCCATACCCAAAATGGTATGACCCAAATGCCCAATGTGAGTACCACGCGGGGATCGCAGGGCATTCGATAGAAAATTGCCTTGCTTTCAAGAAATTGGTGGAAAAGTTCATTAGCATGGGTATTGTGAAGTTAGATGACGCGTCAAATGCAAAGATATGAACCTGGGAGCGTTTTGGACAATCGAACTGCGGAAGAAATTCATGTAGTATTTAGAGCTTACCTAGAGTAATGTACAAAACGCACTTGTTGCTTTAAGCCTAGAAGCAATAAGATTTCTTTTGTGAAATAGGCTTGTGTCCAGAGTTTTTATTTCAATAAAATGCATCTTTTTAAGCAAATATTTTTTCATTATTTCCATTTCATATTATACATTTTTTATTCATGACCATACCATACAAATAATCATCCTTAGAATTATTTATTCTTTGGATTCTTTGCCTTCGTGCCTAGGTACCCAGATATCAACAACGTAAACGACGTTGTTACTGACTCCCTTTTTGAATGAGATATGGGTCTAAGGGATCTAAGGACTTTGAAGATGACAGAGATCGTAGCCTATCTTTTGATTTGTTAAGGATAGTAGAACAAGATGAAAATAGACTCTACCTTGCAAAAGGTCAATGGATGTTGCGATCTTAGGAAGGGGCAAATATCGGAGCCTAATTCACCACAAGGCGAGACATCATTGAGTCATTTTCAAAAATTCAAGACGTTTTCGCACGATAATATCAAGGCACGCCAAGCTACTGAAGCGTGGGTATGCTGTTAAGATTGGTGTTTAAAGAGCCCATGTTAATGGTTCTACGATGGCCAGGCTAATTAGGAGATTCGAGCTGTTGATTTACCAAGAAAAGGAAAATTGCATCAGTTATGCCGTAAATTTCAAATTGAGAAATACAAGACTTATGTGCCTCCTCCCTTTTTTCTATATGTGGGGCATAGATGTTATGGGGCCGATCTCGTCAAAAGCATCTAGGCTACACCAAATCATCTTCATGGTTGTCATTTACTTCACTAAGAGGGTGAATGTCACTTCACATGCCAAAGTTACAAAGTCAGCAGCCATCAAATCCAAATCCCAATCTAAATCCAAATTCAAATTTAATTTCAAAAGCAAATTCAAATTCAAAAAAAAATGACAATCAAGAATGCCAAAAAGGAACATGTCTAGCATAATTGCGCAATGTCAAAGATTTACAGTCTGTTCAGAGATCAGACACCATATTAGTGCAACAAAGGCAGCCAAAAAACCATTCAAAATTTTTGAAAAAGTGACTAAGATTTGTAAAGGTTGGCATAGAGAAGTTACCATTTACCCTTTATGATTCTTGAACGTGGGTCAGGACCTCCACAGGGGCAACATATTTCTCGTTGGTTTATGAAAGGGAAGCAATTGTTGGAAGTCAAGATTCCTTTTCTCCAAGCTTTAATTGAATTGGATGAATCAGAATGTCGCCAGTAAGATTGATTGAAAGTATTCCTTATAGTCGAATGATACGGGCTTATGACAAAAAGGTTCGCTGAAGAGAATTTCAGGATGAGGACCCGGCATTAAGAAGGATTCTTCTCATCCAAAAGGACTTCAGAGGAAAATGCCCTTGGAAAAACCTTATGTGGTGAAGAAGGCTTGTTCTGGAAGATCATTAACTTTGACCAAGATGGATAGCAAGGACATGCTTAAGCCGGTGAATTCAGATTTCAGTCTAAAAGGAGAGGCCAAGGTGAAAACCCGCAAAGGGGCACTTTGAAACCTAAAAAAAAAAAAGAAGAAAAAGAAAAAGGAGAAGCCAAAGTGAAAACCCGCAAAGGGCGCTTTGAGACAAAAAAGGATTTGAGTTGAAAACCCGAAAAGGGCAGCTCAAATTTTGATCAAAAGTGGAGCACACAGTAGTCTTGCTATACTTGAATTAACAGTGAAGAAATATGTTATGTCTTGGGCATCGACAAAGTACTCTGGATCCCCTAAAAGCATATCGAGCTTAAAATGGTCCTCAAGAAGTTGGAACAGAGAAGCTCAGGCTACAATATCTGGGGCATCTAGTTTCCATTTTATCCATATCAAATTTGTTATCTTATTCTTTTCAAAGAATGCTCCCAATAAAATTTCTTTGCATTTGCTATCTTGAATTAACTTATTTGTTTCGAGCTATGCTCCTAATTAATTTCCTTCTTGTCCATGGTTACGATCTTTTTTAGGCATTTTGCATTGAAATAACGATTAGTGGACTATTAATATTTTCATAAAAGGAGTTTCGTACTCTAGAAGCTTCTGAATAATATAAGAACTAAAACAGGACAGTGATAACCTAAAATATTCAGCGACATAATCTGTAAATTTCTCATTTTGATTGGCAGTTAAAAAGAAATGCTTTAAGGATGCCAACACCAAACTTTAAATAGGGTAAATTGTTTCATAAACCCCCTTATTTATTTTTTTCTTTTATTCCCTTGTAACACCAAAAATAAAGAAGCCTCTTATCAATTAGTCCAAAAAAATTTTTTTATCAAAAAGTATTTTATAATTATAATTTTATTATCAATTTGATTTACGGACATGTATAAAATTATAATCATTAGTTAAATTATGTATAAAATTATAATCATAAAAGAATTAGAAAAATCTTATTATGTATAAATTATAATTATTAGTTAAATTATAGTTTCCAAATATTATGTTAGCGAAAAAAATCTTCTATAAATATCGTTAATTATTATATTAGATATAATTTGAATAAAAAAAATTATTTTTCGAAAAATAAATAAGATTCATTTCCAGTTGAAATCGACTTCTTTACAAAAAGAAATTTTTAATAGAAAAACTTTTTTGAACTAATTGGTAAGAGTTCTTTCTATTTTTCATATTAAAAGGGAATAAAAGAAAAATAATAAATAATATGACTTATAATGCAATTTACCCTATTTACCTTAAAGTTCTTTTTTCAACTGCCAATCAAAATGAGAGTTACAGATTAACTCTCTAAATATTTTAAGTCTATCATAAATATTTTAAGTCTATCACATTTCAATCTGGTGCCGCTAATATATCAGGCAGCAACTTCAAAACACCGTAACAAATGTCTATTTTCAATTAATATTAAATAAAGATAATATATTTTCATATAAAAGCAATCATTTATAAATATGAGCACCCAACATGAACAACCATGTGATGTTATACCCATATGTGAATAACCCAATCTGGTCATGGACGCCAACAATTCTTCAGGACTTGAACTGAGGTGAAGAAAACATGTGTAATCTTTTATCTATCAAAGCAGGTATCCTTAATGTCAATTGATAAAAAGATCAAACAATCGATTAAAAGAGAGATACTACTTGTCTGCAAGGTTTAAAAAACCAACTAAAACAACAAAACCAAATCCAAAATTGTCTTTGATGCAATCATCGCTTAAAAGCAAAGAAATAAATATCTGCCTCATCATTCTATAGATTATGTTAAGAAGAATTCAACGCTTCTTAGACACACCAACAGTCTTTCCTCGGCGACCAGTAGTCTTGGTGTGCTGACCACGTACACGAAGGCCCCAGTAGTGCCTCAGACCACGGTGGTTCCTGCATCACAGTTTTACATTGATAGTTAGTTTAGTTGCCGTCCCAAGCCCCAGTACCCCATAAAGTAACTTCGCAAATTGTTCATTTAACAATTTATCGTGTATACTAACCAAACCAATATATGAACACACGATGTATTCAAATTTCTAAGCTCTGGTTATTGCAGCTATTTTCTCATCTTAATCAACGACAAACATCACCAATACAGAACAAGAACTTTGTAACACGAATTGGCAAAAGCAATTGTTCTTTTTAGGCATCGAATATACAAGGGCAAAAGCTAACTCTAGCACAGATCAACAGGAAAAAAGGAATTAACCTGATCTTCTTCAAGCGCTCCAAGTCATCTCTCAACTTCATGTCGAGAGCATTGGACACAACTTGGGAATACTTTCCATCCTTGTAATCCTTCTGCCTGTTCAAAAACCAATCTGGGATTTTAAACTGCCTCGGGTTTGCCACAATCGTCATGAGATTGTCCAATTCCTGTGCAGTTAGTTCACCAGCCCTAATAACGACAAAAGTAGCACCAAGAACCGAAAGCCATTCAGCAATTTAATTATACCAAATCCTACACTCTTACTCTACAAATATACATAATTCGAACCTGGAAGAATACTCGATCTAAGTTACATTCGAATCAATGAAAAAACTATTGGGATCGAATCATATATCATTGCCTAAACTTTGTACCATAAATCATCTTATTCAAAATTAAGGACTAGAATGGATATATAAACAGTATTTCATTGTACATGCAAATTTGAAAGATAAAAGCAAACCTCTTGTTCATGTCTACATCGGCTTTCTTGCAAACAATGTTGGCGAAACGCCTTCCGATACCCTTGATGGAGGTCAAAGCAAACATAATCTTCTGCTTTCCATCAACATTGGTGTTCAGGACACGCAAAATGTGCTGAAAATCTTCGTTGGCCACCAGAGACTACACACATAAAACATTAAAATGAGGTTAAAAGCAACAATCTTTGGGAAGAAAATATAAACCCCAATTCAAATAAGGTAAATCCCAGTTTACAAACGCTCATAACAACCCCTTTCCAGTTAGTCGGATCAAGAAACAAAGCATGTTAAAACTAAAGGAAGAGATGAAGTAATGAATTGATGAGAAGAGAGTTGTGAATATTGGAGATTCGGATGCAAAAGATGGATTTGTAATTACCATTTTTACGGGAGAAAAAGGAGACTCGGTGGAGAGAAGGGGCTCTGGGGGTGACAGATGAGCTTTTGAAGTATACCAATGGAGGCCAATCTAGAGACTAGGGTTTCTTCTAACAAATTATATATTGATTGCGGTAGGGCTTTTAGGGTTGGGTTTTGGGGCTAAAACCCAAAATCATTCTTTTACTTTTGGACAACCAATATCCATATCCATATCCATATCCATATCCATATACTTCAAAATAACAAATATATTATTATAATTTAAAATAAGAATTAATTAATTAATTAATTTTTTAAGTGAATAAGTTTTTAAATAGTAGTTATTTATTTCTTTTATACACAAAAATTATAGTTATTTAGTATTAAATATAAAAGAAAAAGTTGTACCAAAAAAATATATAAAAGAATGAGTATCTAAGTGGTAATTACTCCTTTAAGAGTAATCCCTGAATGACTTATTTGATAAATGTATTAGAATCAAATTTTAATTTTTTGATAATTATTTTAAAAAGGAATTGATAATTTTAGTACGGAATATAGTTTAGTTAATGCCGTTAAAATTTTAATAGTTTAGTCAATTTTTCTATTTAAAAGAAAATAATTTGACTAAATTTTGAAAGTTAAAAGAACCAAAATGATTCCAAAAAATAAAAAATAAAAATAAAAATCAAAGTGACAAAATGATTAAGCTTTAAGCGCTAAATTTATGATAATGTGAAAAAAAAAAAAGGTAGAATGTATTTTTTTTTTTTTTTTTTTGAAAATTCATTGCCTCCCTTACCATATGGCTAAATTTCACTTGGCAGGGCCTTCAACAAAGAGACTTAATGCTTGATCAACTGAGTTACCAGCGACTAATTTCAAAGCCTTGATGCAATCCATTTCCACTTCTACGTTACGGTAGCCTCTATTCCGTGCAATGATCAAAGCATCAGAATTGCTCCACAATCCTGCCTGCAACACCGAGCAGACCCCAATATGCATCCGTAGCCTGGCAACTAGTAGTCCCCTTTCTCATTACGTAACACCCATCAGCCTTAACCTCCTCATCGTTATTGACTTTAATCCAACCAGATGGTTGGGGAATCCATTTAACATCTCGAGGTAAGGTAACCCAGTTGCCTGGATCAAACTTATGTGTTTCTCCAAATGAATATATTTTTCATTGCCAAATGCATCCTTCAACGATACAGTTACCATTTCTGAGAAGCAGCTTATTCCCTGACTTCCAAATTGTACAGCATAAAAGACCAAAGAATGTCTCCATTTGGTTTCCTGCACACCCGTGTCCCCATTATCAACAATATTATGCAGTAGCCAAGAATCAGATCCAAGATGAAAAAGAGACTTTGGAGTTGACTAGGAACTGCCATTTGACTATATATACTTTGTGCAAAAAGGCAGTCTCTTAGCACATGTAATGAGGTCTCCTGAGAACATCCACAAAAGGGACATGTCATATCATTTGCCATCCTCCTTTTACAACGCTCACTGTTTGTTAGCAGGCTCTTTTGATGGTTATACAAACAAAAGTCTCGACCACATATGGTCATTTGCCTCCCATTTATCTCTGGACAAAGTGCTGTCGGCCTCGTTCAACGTATTTCGTCCAGATTTAGAATCGCCCCATAAAAGCATATCATAGCCAAGGCTAGCAGCAGATGGTGAACCGCCACGATTCTCAAGATTATATCTGGTTGCAACATAGGTGCGAAACGGGACCAGTCCCAGTTACCAAATTGATCGATCATATCTCCTACTTTAATATTTGCCATATCCCCATTGAAATAGAGACCATGACCCTTCAGAATTCCACTACCTGGCGGTTACGGCTTGGACCATCTCCAAGAGACCAATAAATGTTCTCACGAAGACGGCTCCGTACCTTAGAAATTGAGCGCCAAATAGAAGAGCAGGCAATTGGACTAATACTCTCAAGGCACCCCTCGCTTATTTTATTCTTAGTGTGTAAAACCCTAACCCAAAGCGCCTCATTATTCACCACTAACTGGAAACCCAGCTTTAATAAAAATGACTTGTTCTGATCGACTAGCCTTCTCATATCCAAACCTTCATTTTCAATAGGTTGCAACAGCTCACTCACTTCACAAGAGCTGGTTTTTTAACTGTATCCATTGAACCCCAGATAAATCTACGAGCTATTCGTTCCATCTCCTACCAAACACCAATTGGAAAAGCTAGTGACTGCATGAAATAACTGGGTATAGATAGCAAAACTGATTTCACCAATGTGATTCTCCCTGATAACGACAGCAGTTTGCCATTCAAACAACTTAGTTTGCTTTGCACCCTTTCAATTATAAATTGGAAAGTTCCTCTATCACTCTTTTGTGTAGGATCGGGACTCCGAGATACTTCCCTAACTCCTCACCTTGTTGAAACATTCCAACGAGTCATCCACATTAAAAGAAAAATAGATATTTGTTTTGGTCGCATTAACCTTATGCCCGCTCAGCACAAAAAAGTTTAACGTTATGCCCGAAGTACCTTCCGAACTGACTCAAAATTCGTAAGACAACATCAGCTTGCTCCAAGTCTACATTGCAAAAAAGAAACAATTCATCAGCAAAAAAGAGGTGCGAGAACAACTAACCATGTCTCACCAACTTCACCAGTTGTCATTTCCCATCAGCCACTTCAATACTATGAGCAAGTTTCTCCATAACAATTACAAAAAATAAGGTGATAATGGATCACCTTGTAAAATGCCCCTAGGTGGTTTGAATTCCTCCATCAGTTGAAGTTGAAATGCAATGCACAATAATGATCACCAAATTAATGGGAAGGCCTGCATTAACTAGTGAATCTTTAATGAAGCCCCACCTAAGTATTCTCTAAATCAACCTTAATTGTCATCCTTCCTTTCATTTCGGGTTTTTATAAAGTGGATCACTTCTTGACCAATGATAATATTATCATAAATGCTTTGTCCAACCCCTAAGTTGAATTTCACTTGTTTTGATGAGATTATCTTTGACAAAATGGGCTTCAATTTATAAGCAATAATAACAACTTTGTAAAGTACTGTGCACAAGCTAATTGACAGAAATTGAGCAAGACATTGAAGATTTGGCACTTTTGAAATCAACACAATTAGTGTCTTGCCAAAAGCCAACTCCAAGTTGTCACCATTAGAAACACCTCTAACCATCTCACAGATTGAATTCCCAACTGTATCACATTGACTCTAGCAGAACATGGCATGGTTCCGTCAACCCTCAGAGCCTGGGGCCATATCAAACAAAGCTTGCTTGACTTCCACATTTGTGGCCTCCTTATGTATCTAGTCCAAGTCAATCATATTAATTGTTGGATTCTTACCTTTTATTGGAAATTGATTCGAATAATCACCATCTACCGTATAGAGAGCTTGGAAAAAGGAAATTGCTTCACCTTTTAGAACCAATTCATCAAAGCACCACTCCCACTGCTCAATTTTAGTGCCAAAATTCTATCATGGTCCCTCTAAGCCATGCATTAAATTAAAAGTTCATCAAATTTGTTAATTTTGTACTCTAGAAAATAAGTTTACTTGCAATACATTTTTGGATGGGGTTAAAGCATTTCTAGGTCACAAGATCTTTGACTGATGAAGGAGCTATCTCTTATCTTCGAAATGCACTTTGAATCATTTAATTTTGAGTTTTGAAGCTCAAGTTATGAACATTTTAGTGAAGATTGTGCAAGCAACAATTTTTGGACGCAATTATTATAAGAAATTACAAATTTCGGGCTTAAATTCGAGTTTAAATCATATTAGGTTCAATTTTCCCTATGAAAAACCGGTTCAGAATTGTCTTTCATTCTAAAGCGTAACTTGTATCCATACGCTTCATGTTCGCCCGAAGTTCTCTCCCAGAAATATTGTCATCCTTATCCCGTCACGTCAATCCCACAAGCCTTTTATCCATTCTTATTCAATCATAGCCGAGGGAGGGGGGCAAGGCAAAATAGATCAACTCACATTGGGTTTAGAAATAATCAAGCTCGAATTGATGACTTCCACCATGTCAAGATGATACTTTACCGCTAAGTTATATCCCTTCCCTACCCCCATCAAGAAATATAACTAATTAATCCTATATAATTTAAAGGATTGAGAAACTCAACAACACCGCTATTCTTGAAATACTTAAAAATATCCTAAAAATTGGAATAAATATATAACAAAAATATATAACCTAATAAATACAATATTAGGCTCATATATAATTAAAATTAATCCTTAAAATCGAACCTAATATGATTTAAACTCGAATTAAAACCCAAAATTCAAAATTTTTGGGATAACTTCGTCCAGAAATTCTACTTGCGCAGTCTTCACTAAAACTATTATAACTTGAGCTCCCGAACTTAAAATTAGGTGATTCAAAGTGTGTTTCGAAACTAAGAGATAGCTCCTTCTTCGGAAAAGAGATATCTTGACTCAGAAATGTCTAGATCTCATCCAAAATTGCATAGCAAGTCAACTAATTTTCTAGATTCGAACATTGACAAACTTAATTTAATAAATTTCACCCATCCATGCATGTATCACTCCACCCTCTAGTGTCACGGGTCGCAGTTCAAAGCCCGTGACCATCGTACCAAATGCATCCGATGGAGGTCTATTGTGTGGATGGGGATCATTTGGCCTGCAAGAACTGGCCCGATTCGGTAAGTTGTTGGAGAAGCTTATCAGATTGAAACCTGATTGTCCCGGTAATGAAATATGGCAACTTAAGCTATTTTGGTAACTAATCTTAGAAGATTAATAGAATCATATCTTGTAAAGATTAGATTAGATTTGATATGACATATCTTGTAAATCCCTAAAATCAAGGGATATAGTTAATCTTGTCCGTCGTTATAAATGTATCTTGACCGTCAGTTTTGGGGGAGCTCAACTATAAATAGAGAGCCTCCCCTCATTTGTACTCACAACATTCATTGTTTCATTATTCTTTATGAATAAGAGAATATTGAGAGCATTTACTCAAACACATTGTGTGTGTTCTTTCTGTTGTTTTTTTGTTGCTTCTTTTGGCATAAATCGCTTCTACTATACAAATTGGTGCCTTAGAGGAGTTCTTAAGGAATCCTCACTTAAATAAAGGCTGACTTAGGCAAGCTTGGACGAATGAATCACCTAAGGCCGCATGGATCGCGAGACGAAAGATCTAGCCCTCTGACAAGTGGTATCCGAGCTATTGGTTCGAAGGCACCATTGGGATGTTGAAAGAAGAGTTCGAACAAAGGTAGGCCAGCAAGTCTTTGAAGGAAATGTTGTCGGCTGTTGAGGAACGCGTGGGTAAACTTGAGGAGTCCATGGAGGACGCGAAAGAGTTAGACAATGCGCTTGGGGAAAGCATAGATGACTTGAGGGAGCAGTTCAGGGACTTTATGACCATTGTCTCACTTCCAATAAGGATAGCGTGCAAGAGTTGCTAGATTCCCAAAGGAAGAAGCTGACGGAGAGGAACAATGCTCTCGAAGCCATGGTGATGGCTTTGAAGGAGGAAACAATGGCCACGATGATGGCTTTGAGCACAAGAATAGAGGAGTTCGAGGGAGAGCTGGCCTTGCACCGAGCAGCCGTAGGGAAAAGAGTGTCAAGTGCAGTACTCAGCAACAAGGATGTCCCAAAGCCGAAAGAGTTTGTGGGGACAAGGTCTGCATGCGATGTGGATAATTTCTTATGGAGGATGGAAAACTACTTCCATGTCAAAGGCATCATGGATGATGCGGTTAAGGTAAACACTACTTCAATGTTTCTTACTGATATTGCGCTTTTATAGTGGCGAGGCAGGTCAATAGATAAAAGGCAAAGTGAGACTAGGACATGGCAATAGTTTTAATATGAGTTGAAGGGACAGTTTTACCCAGAATTTACCGAGGAAGAAGCTTGGGCAAAGTTGCGATGGCTAACGCAACGGGGCACAATGGGGGAGTATGTTGGCGAGTTCAAGGAACTCATGTTCCAAGTTTCAGATGTGACCGAGAAAAAAGCATTGCTTGCTTTTCAGAATAGACTGAAGCCGTGGGTCAGACAGGAGGTGGAACAAAGAGGTGTCCAAAAGCTGTCGGAAGCCATGACGATAGTGGAGTCCGTAGTCAAGCTTGGTCTAGGGAAAGAAAGCTTGGGTCTTTCAAGTCCGAGGAAAGGGGCGTGCGTGAAAAGGATCACAAGGAAGATAATAATGGCAATGGCATCGGCGACAATGGGGGTAATGAGAAACCACGAGTTGGGAAGGAGAAACTCAACAAGAAAAGGGACAAGTTGAAATGCTTTCTCTGCGAAAGTCCACACATGTTGAAGAAATTGTCAAAGAAATCCACGCTTAAGGAGAAGCTGGTAGGTAAGGCCTTGGTACTTGGTTCGAGCACAAGGGATTTCGAAGCCAAGGAGGTCGAAAGTGAGAAGAAGCTAGTGAAGTGCTTCTTATGTCATGGCTGCATAGGTTGCGGAAGTGTCCAAAGAAGTCTGTTATCGAAGGGGACGATGGAGCAAACAAGGAGCCCAAGAAGCTTTATTCAAGCAAGGGAAAAGTCGAAACCAACAGGGCAAAGAGAACCAAAAACAAGCGAGTAAAGTGCTTCTTGTGTCATGGTCCGCATGAGTTGTGGAACTGTCCAAAGCAAGTCGTAGTCAAAGGAAAGGCAACGTCTGAGCGTGGTGAGTTATCGGAGGTGTAACACCCCTTACCCATATCTTACGCCGGAACCGGGCACGAGGCATTACCGAACTTAACTCACTTGGTTATACAACTTAAAATATCTCTTTCACCATCATAGTATTCTCATTGAGGACCTACGAGGCCTTAAACATGCATACGGAGGGTTTCGGAACCCAACCGGAAACTTTAATGCACTTAAAAATTTTCACCTAAACAGGGGCTACACGCCCGTGTGAAATGGGACACGCCCGTGTGGGCAGGCCGTGTGATCACACACGCCCATGTCCCTACCCCGTGTGGGATTTATTTTCATTTCGAACCTACAGGGGTTTTCACACGGCCGGACACACGCCCGTGTTCTTGGCCCGTGTGCTCCACACTGCCTAGACACGCCCGTGTCCTCGCCTGTGTGTAAAAACCTTAGCATTCTATTTGTGATGTCAGCAACCTCATATGGAACACACGGCCTAGGCACACGCCCGTGTGGCTAGCCCGTGGTCGACACTGATTTGCAACACTTGCAGGTAGGGGACACACGGCCTCGTCACATACCCATGGGACTGCCCGTGTGTCTTACACGGCCTAGACACACGCCTGTGTGCCTACCCGTGTGGACAAGAACAAGGTTATTTGCCAAGCTTTAATCATCACCCTAGCTCACACAACATAATACCATTTAACAAATCATTAAGCAACTTAAATGTGCAACATAAATTTCCATGAATAACTTTATCTTTTCATAAATTATAAACAATGAGCCATCAACTATGGCTATATACAAAAGAGTTCGTCTCTAAAGGAGCCAACACACTCTTGGCCAAAATAACAAAACAATTTACCTAGTCTAACTCTTATACATGCCATACTCAAAACACTAAGTTTAGATATACCGAGATGAGCTGGTAGTGTGAGTGATCTTCCAATTATCTTCGTATCCCGACCTGGCTCTTTGACACTATAAAACAAGGGAAAAGAAAGGGAGTAAGCTTTAAGCTTAGTAAGTTTACATGTAAACAAATAACATCATAGTATGTGCTAAACAATAAATAGCATTACATACTAAGCAAGAACAATCCACATTCCATGATCATGCTTACTCATTTCTTCTCTTACCACATTCCAACCATATCACAAGCCAAATGCCCACATTACTTAATATACATCCCTGCACTTATCACCATATGATCACATGAAACAACACATCATAATTTCCTATTAAACCATTCATAATAATACCAATCACTCAATGGTTTCGCACTTAGCCTACCATCAATCTTTAACAGGGTGGTACCGCACATAGCCCACCAACAAGGATAGTTACGGTGGTATCGCACATAGCCCACCAACAAGGATAGTTACGGTGGTACCGCACATAGCCCACCAACAAGGATAGTTACAGTGGTATCGCACATAGCCCACCAACAAGGATAGTTACGGTGGTATCGCACATAGCCCACCAAATGATATTATAGACGATGGTATCGCACACAGCCCGTCGTAATTAAATAATAAGGTGGTATCACACATAGCCCACCAACATGAATAATTAAGGTGGTATTGCACGCAGCCCACCATTAATTACTACGGACATTATTCCACATTTACATGTCTATTTCAACGTTCATACAAGAATTATTCATTATCTACCGAATTCAATCCACTTGAATCATAAATGTTCTCAATCATACAATGCATCAATAAGTAACAACATGTGTATTTAAGATGCATCATTTACACGTAAACTTACCTCGGTGCAAAATGTTTTAATTTGCGGTTTAATCTGAAACCTTGCATTTTCCCCGGTCAAAGTTGATTCCGCGCTCTTCTTGATCTATAATAACAAAATTCACTCATTCACTCATCTTATATATCATAATACATCATAATCTCTACTTAGGAAAAAATGACCATTTTGCCCTTATACTTTGGCAAAATTATGATTTTGCCCCTAGGCTCGTAAATCATTTTCCAACACATTTTCTCATTAAACAAGCCCACCTGAACATTTATTTCTCTTACAACTACTCACAAACCCAATTATTTCATGCATTTATTACACAATTCAATCTTTACATTCAAGTCCTATTTAGGTGTTTTCATGCTAACACCTTTCACAAAAGTTGTTTCTCATCTCTCTAACATTCATTTTCTTCCATAAAAACTCAGCTAACAACATAAACACTCTCATGGAAAGTCCCTATACTTTCAACCATATCACAAATTAGTCCCCTCATTAGCTAGCTTAAGCTTTGAGGACTCCAAAAGTACAAAAATCATCAAAAATAATCATCAAATTGACTTACTTGCAAGGATGAGAGGTAGCTGAAAATTTGAACTCCAAGAACCCTTATTTTCTCTCAATTTTCGGTGGAAGAAGAAGTGTGAATAGTAAAAGATGACAACATCTTTTATTCATCTTATTTTATTCATTTTTATCACATAATTTCCACCAAATTTGACCAACATTTAATATCTTGTCTCCCTAGCCTCTATATGGTCGGCCATCACACATCAAATGGCCTAATTTCACTTTAATGACGTCCAATTTGATATTCTTTGGCTATTAGACACCTCTACCACTTATAATGGAACTTTTGCACTTTATGCGATTTAGTCCTTTTTCACAATTACACATACAATTGCTAAAATTAAAGCACCAAAATTTTCATATAGCCATATATTAATGCCATAACACAATAATTAATACTAAAATGATTTTCCTCAACCTCGGATTAGTGGTCCCGAAACCACTATTCCGACTAGCCCCAAAATCGGGCTGTTACAGGAGGGGCTTCCACCCAAGGAAAAGGTGAGTTTGTAATCAAACTTAGGGAAAAAAGTTGCGATGAAAATAGTGAAGCTGGGACCAATGAGGCTCAATTCAAGTGAAGCGTCGGAGTTGGCCGAATCATCGACAAGGCTTCCACCTATGGGAGGGGTAGGTAGTGTATCGGACTTCAAGGAAAAAGAAGTGATGCAAGTTGGACAGTTGACCAGAGTAAATGCAACGAGTAGAACGGTTCGAGTTAAGAAGTGACGTATGCCGAGGTAAAAGTCCTGAAGAAAGGGAAAAGCTAATGCATCGAGACGAGATCGAAGTGAATCAATTCAGTGCCATTCGAAAGTCGCAATGAGGGCGTTGTGAGAATGGGTGGGGGAGAATGTCACGGGCTGCAGTTTAAAACCCGTGACCATCACACCAAATGCATCTAATGGAGGTATATTGTGTATGTAATCAGCCCATTTTGCCCGGGCCCATACAATAAAAACAAAATAATAAAAATGTCCAAGTTATTTTTACAAGTCCATTTTACATAGCCCAAATTGAACTCAATAACAGTTACACCCCTAGCCCGATTACCAACAGACCCAAATACAAGCCTAATACCCGTAGCCCAATTACCTACTTAAAACCAGACCAAACTCGATTAGCCCGTTACACCCAAAAGGCCTAATGCCTAAACAGAAACCTAGGGTTTTTGGGAACCCTCGCGCCGCAAGCCTCGCGCCCAGGCCAACAGTCGCGCCGCAGTCAACTCCTAGCACCAGCACCGAGCCTTCGGTCACACCACGATCTGCGCCCGAATCACGCCATCATCGCCCAAGATCTCCTCGCCTGACCTGCAAAAAGAGGAAAGAAAGGCAGCAAAAATGGCAACAAAGATAGGATTTTTATATTTCCTTTTTCATTTACAGGGTTATATAAACCCACAATAATTTGTAACAAAGGGGGGAGGGACGGATACACGAATACACAAAAAAAAAAGCACAGATTTACACACAAATATTCAAAGTCAGTGAGTACAAAATATTGTCAGAAAGTTCAAAGGAATAAAAGACAGTGATTTCACAGAGGTGATTCTTGTTAACATTTCATTCTGTTTTTTTTTTTGTTTTTTTTATATATATTTGTGCATATAACCACTTTTTTAAAAGAAAGGATAAAAGGGAAATGGATTACCTTTCAAAGACGACGAAAATTGGAAGTTTTAGGCCTCCAGCCACCGGCCACGGAGGCGCGTGTGGCGCGTGAAGCGAGTGGCCCAGAAAACTGGTGAACGGAGCTCAGGCGGGAGGACGAAGAACTCAGAGGATTTTTTTGAAGTTTTTTTAAAACGCAAACTTAAAATAATTTTGTTTTAAAACATTAACTTTTATAAGCAAAAGCAAACGACGCCGTTTTGATTAATAAGGTCCGCGCGTCAACCCAAAGACCCAATAAGGATTCGCGCGTTTTGTTAAAAAGGGAAAATTGCTATTTCAGTCCCTCCTCTATTTTATTAAAATTAATTTCGTCCAATTTAGCATTTTTTTTATTTTTAAACTAGCCTTAAAAAATCTATTTTGTTTCAATTTACCTTTTTTCCCTCTCTTTTAAAATTTATATATATTTTTTAAAATAGCATTAATTATTTATTATATTAAAATTATATTTGCTTTTGTAATTATATATATTAATATATAAAATACATACAATTTTATTTTTTATTTATTTATTATTTATTATTATTTAAATATTTTTTACATCTTATTTTATACATATTAATTATACATTATTTTTTAAATTATATATATATCATATATTATTAATTTTTTATAAAATTTATTCAAATTATATAATATATTATTACACGCATTTATAATCAACATATTATAAATATATATATATATATGCATTTTTTTTAAAAAAAATTTATTATTTGTTAATTATTTTTATTATATGTACTAAATTACTAAATTATGTATATATTTTTATAAATATTTTATTTTTGTTATTTTTTATTTATATATTAAATTATTTTAAAAATCTTTTTTTTTTTGTTTTCATTAAATGTTTAAACATATCGTTTCTTTTTGCTTGTTTTTTTATTGTTATTTCATGAAAGTTTAAATTATTGCTATTAATTTTATATTTATTTATGTTCTCTTGATCGCTTATTATTGCTTAAATTTTTCGTGTATTTATGTTATTATTCTATTATTTATTGTTAATATGATTTGTAGTAATTTAGAATTGCTATCAAATATATGTTGTAATGTATTCATGCTATGTTTTACTCATACCATTTTTTTTATACAAATACCTTTCAAATCAAAGATTTTTTTTACGGTGATATGTGATTTTTGGGGTCTTCAAGAAGAATCGTGCCCTAACTTACTGGGTTGTGATTTTTCTCGTAGAACTTAAAGTATTATATATCTCTTCATTTTTAAAAATTGAAGTTTACCAATTTTAAATAAAAAACTTATTCTTGAGAATTCAAAGCGTTGTATCCTAACTTACTGGGTATGATGTTTTGTGTCTCGAGGTAGGAATTTTCTAAATAAAGATGTACTTAGCTTCGAAGTTATGAAATGCTGTATCCTAACTTACTGGGTATGGTATTTTTATTTCTTTGAAATAGGTAAGTCTTGGTTTTCCTTCCAATAACGGATCTTATTTTAAACTTTTTAAATTTCAAACATTTGGACATGATTCTATCAATTAGGTACCAATTTTTAGGCGTTATGAGGGTGCTAACCCTTCCTCATACGTAACCGACTCCCGAACCCGTTTTCTCATTTTTCGTAGGCCAAAATTAAATGTTTTTAAAATGAAACGTTTTACAAGGTGATCCAATCACACCTAATAAAAAGGGATTGGTGGCGACTCCCATTTTTTGATTTTAAAAGTCGATCCCCGTTTTTAAAATCAACTTTTAAAATGGTTTCGACAGTGTAGATAGGGATCATTTGGCCTGTAAGAACTGGCCCGATTTGGTAAGCTGTTGGAGAAGTCTGTCAGATTGAAGCCTAGTTGGCCTGATAATGAAGATATGACAACTTAGGCTATTTTGGTAACTAATCTTAGAAGATTGATAGAATCATATCTTGTAAATATTAGATTAGATTTGATATGGCATATCTTGTAAATCCCTAAAGTCAAAGGATTTAGTTAATTTTGTCCGTTGATGTAAATGTATCTTAACCATTAGTTTTGGGGGAGCTTAACTATAAATAGAGAGCCTCCCTCTCATTTGTACTCAGGACATTCATTGTTTCATTATTCTTTGTGAATAAGAGAATATTGAGAGCATGTACTCAAACACTTTGTATGCGTTCTTTTTGTTGCTTCTTTTGGCATAAATCGCTTCCGCTATACAAATTGGTGCCTTGGAGGAGTTCTTAAGGAATCCTCACTTGAGTAAAGGCTGACTTAGGCGAGTTTGGATGAACGGATCGCCTAAGGCCACACAGATCGCGAGACGAAAGATCTAGCCCCGTGACACTAGCACCAACTCTTTGATTTGAATCAGCGCACCAATATTTTTGGGCCTTTACCTAGTTGATGGTCACCTAGTTGATTGGTCTCTCCAAGAATAGATTCCAAATTCGATTCAAACTCCTTTTAAGTTAGCTAAAGAATCAAATTTAGACTTTCTATTAATATCTCATGTAATCTTGCCTCCCATATTTATCTTTTGATTAAGGCATTAGTTTTTTTGTCACTAACACCCAAGGCCTGTGTCTTTCCTTTTTAGCCTTCTTCACTATTGTGTTTATCTTTTTCAGCATCGAGGCATCAACCATCATATCCGACAAACCAATGTCTGATGTTGCTTTTGTTGGATACATACTTGGAGAGTCCATATCTACCAATTAAAACATATATTAGGTAATGACTCATATTCCACTCGTTAAACACGATCCTCAATGTATATCTTTAGCATTAGCGATAGCTTTAATCAACCCACATTATCATTCTCGCAAACCTCCTTAGAGACCCACTATTAGTATTCAAATAAATTTTAATAACTTTACCCACCCTATTTTCAATGGCTCAAATCAAACTCTTTTTTATAAAGAGCCTAAGGTAATCCATGTAATCACATTACGGGGATATAATTGATCAGTGCTAAAAGATGACGACCATGGTTAGACAATGACATATTGTCTAAAGATAATCTATGGTCCCTCATACAGAACTTTCAAATAATCATCATTAGATCTAAATTTAAACATGTAGTAATAATTTTCCAAATCCATCAACTGGAAAGGCTGAGATGGTGTCAAAAGAGTATATAATTTACTCAACAATGTGTTAAATCCATTTTCCTCCCCAATAATTTTAGAATCATCATCTGCAACCTACTCTTCTCAAACAAACATGAATCCTTTCAGAGAATTTAACTAAAGGAATAACACTCATTTCAACAATTCAATATCCCCCACCTCTCCCAGCATTGTGTTTTTGTCGGATTCGTCCTTTTTTGTTCAAAAGCAAGTCTTTAAAAGACATTGAGTTCTCCTTATTCTGATTCACCTCCATCTCAATACCACCAGGGGTTTCATTCTCCCACATACAAACTTTCTTTGTCACTTGCCCGCTCTCCAAAAGTGGTAGTGGTTCCCTAACCTAGTTTCTTCATTAGAGTGCGAGAGCATATTAGCATCCGTTTATAGAAGTAAATTAATATTTTGAGAATTTTTTTGCTCAGCAGATGTAAAAGATTATGTAATAAATGTATTTATAAAAATTAATATAGCAAATAAATGAGACTTTGATTATAATGATAAAATTAACATATTAAACATTATAGTGTTTTAAGTTTAAATTTCATTAGTCGATTAAGTGTTAACCCGATTGGCATCGATATTATTGTTAATACATGAAGGCGTTGGTACAAATGCACTAAAACGCATTATCCTCTTATTTAAAGGTTGGAAATGAGCTATAAATAATTTTAATCATTGTATCAAAAATAATTTCTAAATTTTACATAAAATATATAATACCCTCGTACTTTTTTTTTGTGAATTTGAAAACAGTTTTGCAAATATTTATCTATAAAACATAATAAAGTAGGATACAAATGTAAACACTGTAGATATGCTTACCTCATCTCCTGTTTATGATTTTAACACCAACGACCTTAATCCAACGGCCCATCGTCATTCAAGGCACGTTTCAGTGCAATTCAACGTCTAATTTTAGCCATGAGAACTAACTAAACATTTTGGTTTATTTCCAAAAACATCACCTCATCTTTTATTGGTACAATTGTGATTGTAAGCCCCACATTTCCCAACTTTAGTGATTATGCTTAACCACATATTTAAATTTTCTATTTTTAAACCTTTTACGAGTTAGTCTATACCCCATTCATAAATCCTATTTCACTCTCAATTCATCGTTATTCTTTAGTATTATACAATTAAATAAAAAGAAGCCAGGGAGGGAGAGGAATGAAAGAGAAAACAGTAAAGAGAGGACGAAATTTAAGGAAAGAAAAAAATGGTAAAATTTCTCTTCGGTCCCTCTCAATTTCGATATTGAGCAAATTGAATCCTCTAAAAAAGGGAGTAATTTAGTTCCTATTAATTTTGAAAGTGAGCAACAAAGGACAATTAATCACAACTTGCACTTTTTTCTATCAATTTATCCTCCTTTTGATTGGTATAATAATAAATTTAACCTTTAATGTTTTATAACTTATGTCATTTTAGTCCTAATTCTAAAAAATTCAGCAAATTTTGCCCTCATTGAATATTAACAATTTAGAATCAAGACCAAATTGATTGAATGTGTCAAAATTAAGATAAAATTGATAGAATGTTAAACATTAAGAGTTATTATACAATCAAAATTATATGAATTTTTTATATGTGCATATTTCGAGATGTATGTGTATGTGTATGTGTATGTGTATAATGTTTATATTATTTATTTTTAATTTTATGTCGTGTTTTAGTTATTTTTTTAAATTACTTTTGTGTTAACCATCTCATTTCATATTTTACATAATTTGTTATAATTATTTGAATTTAATAAAAATTATTTATATAATACATTAAAATATAAAAAAATATAGAATTAAAGTATCATCCATATCCATTATAACTCACGGAGACAAATTCTTTCAATGTTTATGGTTGTGCTTACCAACCACGTCAATTAACCGTTAAATTTGAATATTCATTCATAGATCGATTTATGTTTCATACTTGATTAGTGTGCAAAATTTTGTTTTATTTATTTTATGGAATAATATATGATGTCCCAAGTCTCATGCACTATCATTGAATAATAACATGACCTGTCATCGTTAAATGAAATAAAAAAAATTGTGGAGAACTTATAATAAACTCTAATAATTTTATTTAAACATAATTAAATACTAATTAATTATAACTATTATAAATAAATATCAATAATTCTCATTTTAAGGTTTAAGATCTCAAATTTACGATTTTAGTATTTATTTATAATTAATTATGATTTTATTATGTTTAAATAAAGTTATTAATATATGATTTTATTATGTTTAAATAAAGTTATTAATATTTATTTGTAAGTCCTGGACTATTTTTATTTTATTTTATTTATTAATGATATGTCATATTATTGTTCATTGATAATGCATCAAATATTCTCGTTATTTTTAAATGATATATTGAAGATTTTGATCTATTCACTAAAAAACAGATCATCATATACACTTACTTTATTTTATAAATCTATTTAAAATTTTACCTAATACTGAATTATTATATATTTAACTTTATAGTTAAAAAATAATTTAATAAAATTTAATTTAAACTTAATAAGTGTTAAATAAATTATATAATTTTTAAAATCCCCGGCGTATGCGGGGTGGAGATGCTAGTTTCAATCTTAAATTGGAAAAAAAAAAATTACTTGGGTCTTACATTCATATATTAATATTATAACAAAATTAACACCAAATATCAACCACTAAAAACTTTAGCTACTGATAATGCTGAGATGAACTAAACTATCCAAATACAACTGATTAATACCATAGAAGTTAACTGAAATTACATACTGTAATCCCTCAAACAAATGGGAATCTTGGCCTATAATATAACAAAGCTAATTTATAGTCAAAGTAAGATTAGTGACATATTAGTGACATAAAACCTTGGTGTGGCAGAGTCCTTGTATTGCATGCTTTTTCACAACATTCAAAGGCTTCATCCCCATATCCTTCAGTACAACCCACTTGGGAGAAAGTTCTATTATATTCCTCTATGTAGTTGGACCTGAAAAGGATTCGAAGGCTAATTCATGTTATATCGAAATTTTACAGCCTAGTTCTTTGGCAGCGGAGTCGAGAAAATGTATAGGCATTCCTCTTGCAAGTTGACTATGAGCTTCCCACGTTAAGCACTTCTCGATATCAGTATGCCAGTCGATGACACTGATACTGAAATAAGGACCATGGATACCATTTATTTCCAGCTTAGGATTTGATTGCAGAATATTGCGAAGTACCGATATGCTGAGAGCACGAACGTGTGCACTTGGATGAGAAAGACATCGAGTAGTAGCTGGCAGACGACACTGCATGAATTGACACATTAAAGATCACATCACCATAGATCTTGCAGGCATGTTTTAACTTGAACCTTTAAGAGTATATCGAAAATTGACTATGCCAAAAAGGGCATTTGCTCACCTTTAACAGGTTTGAAAGTCCATCCACGACAGCCAGTCCCGATTCCCCCCACTCTAGTACTGGCTGAACTGCTCTAGCTGTTGCTTCCAACAGCTGCCATTTTTAGATAAAAACTCAAGACATTAATGAAGCTTTAAGATAAAACCGAATGCATTCGACTTCAGAGTATCACAAGTGCTCAATTAAAAAGACACGGTCATTGGTGAATGACTATCTATAAGAGACAATAGTAAGAAAGACAGTACCTCGAGTTGTGGTAAAGTGCAAGCTTCCCCATCTACGAGCATTCCATCAGTGGCACGTAGAAGCAAATCAGATGCACTTGCTACAATTACCAATGATTCTGGGATATCATGATTTCTCATTAGTTCCACTATCAACTTTACAATCCGCTGGTTGATTCTCCACATCTTCTGACCTTGATCATCATTTTTGGCAATCCATGGCTGCAATTCCCTATCCGCCTGACAAGAAAACAAGGCCATAAAAGTGACCAAACAAATAGAGAAACTAATGTAAAACAGCTAGACAATAAGGCAATTTATGGCTGCTGGTTTGGACACCATCCAGATTATGAATCGTTGTAGACTTTTACAAAAAACATAGGGAGTTCAAGTCAGCAGCGATAAAAAATAGCTGATGTTTTCAAGAAGAACAAAATTTGGACCTGAAGAACAACTGCAGTTGCTGCTTTTGCTGGAGATGCTGATACGACATTGCACAATGCATCAACCACCTAATACCATCCGAATAGAGTAGTCAGAAAATATATCTCCATGAAATCATAAAGATGAATTTACAATGAAAAGATGACTTTGTCAACTGTTATGCACTCTCTCATTAGTCTCAACTAAAATAATACCACAGGAAGCATGAAAAGTATTGGATTACCTGTCTCCATCCCTGTTGGGCAGAAGTGCTTTCGGCACTGGGTTGTGTTTCAGGGGCTGCTATCAGTTTGTGCCACAATAGTGAAACAACAGAGAAACATAACTCTTGCTTCTCCACAAGCACGGATCTTAGAAGAATTTGTGCAGTGCAATTGAATCCTAAGTGCCTATCCTTTGTAAGAAAATTGGCCAAATCCGAGGCATCTAATGGAAAACTTTCTACACTTTTTCCCGTGGAATTTCCTAAGCCTTCATCTGATGTTAACACCATCTGACATCTGAGATTATTGGCTGAATGAATTGAATCTTCATATTCTGAAGAAGATACTCGCCGAGGATCACAGCAAGCGGTATTTGTACGTTTGCTTCGTGTTCTGCTATCTAAACAAACAGGTGCATATATCAATTGTGCTTCTAATGGTTCAGCCTTGTCAACGATGGATGCAACTGCCTTGCTGTGAATGTCGATGAGATTGTATAACGATGATGCCCTAGTGTAAATTTCATTGTCCCACTTGCATCGCATTAGGACAGAGAGCGCATGCATACAAGCCTTTGACTGTCTAAATAGTTCAGAAACATGAGCAGCAACCATAGCCGCAGCAACTATTTCATTCGAACTATAAGTCCATGAGGTGCCAACAGAAGACGGCTTCAGTGAAAAGAGTGCCTCCAAAATCGCTAAGATTCTATGAGTATGATGAATAGCTGAGTCAATACCATGTCCATACTCGATAGAAGATCCATTTACTTTTGTATGATTGGGTTTAGCTTGAACATTTTTAGCGATCAAATGAGTATTTCCGCTTGTAACCAAGGGGAACAACTGAAGCTCGCAGGCAAGAGCACAAACAGCAGCAAGCACATAAGAATCGAATGCAGATACAGGCCCTTGATTTTTTGTTTTTCTAGGTCTTATGTCTCTCAGCTTTTCGAACTGTGCCTGCGACTCCTCAATGCTCTCATCAGGAGGATAACTTTCCTCGCTTCGCGGTCTCTTAATCCCACGGAACTGAGCTTCATGGCTAACGCACACGGTTAAGACGACAAAAAGCAGGCGAGAAGCAAGCTCCACTGAAGCACACGATTCTAAAAAGAGGGAATGAACCATTGTACGAAGCTCTGCCACAGCAAGATTCTTTAAGGCAGAACCCATGCTGTATCTTGTTTTTCTGGTTTGCTCCCTGGAGTATTCAGGAGGAAAAGTTCTCTGTAGAATAGCTTCAACAGTGGCCACAAATATCTTCATGAGACACGCTTCAGAAGGACTTCCGCGTGGAAGGTATTCAAGGACCTTAAGAAGAGGTATGTATAGGTTCCATGATAGTATGGGAGGCTGCAATGGGGTTGCAACAATTATATCCGGAAGATCAACAGCTGAAGAGCTCAAGGGAATCAGGCCATAAGCAGCTTCCCATATTGTACATATTCTCCACTCCACTTCTGGTCCATGAGCACAAAGCATTGATGCAATACCTTGGGCGGTAGCTTCAATAGTTGCTTCAGCTGCAGGCACCTCTATCTGATTAACAATATTTTGAGATAAATTTTCAGTACTTGTGATCATGCATTATTGTATGTATATGCATACGACAGGCTTCTCATCAAGTGGAAGGTAACATGCAAAATTTTGAAGTTGACCACTAATACCTGCTTCCTATAACACGAAATATAACCACCAGAAGGTTCATGTTGAACTGCCACTCCCTCAACTTGTCTTAATGGAGGAAAGAGCAGTGCAGGCTGTGACAGTATACGAAAGAGTAAAGCTGCGGCAGCATCAGCGGCAATACCCACTCTCATAGACATTGCAGTCCCGATTGCACGCAGAAAATGCAAATGCATCCAATTTCGAGGAAGCTACATCAACATCCAGTAAAAGCAATTTGCTAAGAACTATATGAAATCATGTTTGATGCCAGAAGGCATCATTTTATATTCAAATATATGCAGTGAAAAGCGTTTCACTCACCCTTATACCAGTTGCATAGTCTTCAGCTGCCCGTAGGAGTTCCACAAGCTGTACAGCAGCATCAAGTGCATCCGGGGCCCATGATGGTGGTGCTTCTAGAAGTCCAAGAAGAAGTCTTTGGGTGGCACTTGGAGTTGCAATGGCATAGTACCTAATTAGGAAGGAGAAAAAAAATACATCATGACGGGCACTTATACTAGCAACTAAACATGTCAGGCATTCATCAGTGAGATAAACTCCTTCAAAACTTTCAAACAAGATCTACTTTCCTGATATAAATTCGGGAGTGCTGCACTCAATGCCCTGTATGCATGGCAAAGCACAGTACTTACAAGATATGACCATGTACACCTACTATAGAACAAATATACTTAAGCAATGTTGTTCGAGAGCTCTTAAAGGTTCAGGGCTCTACCGATGAAATAATCGAGCATATGGTTCAAGAGCTGGCAGCCCAGCAACTAGATGCTCATCCAAAGCTGTTGTCGGTGGAGGAAGTAGAAGTGCAGGAACTGCTGCAGCTGTTAAAGTAGCAGTCTCGTAGCGTGCAACCTCCTCATCGCATACACTTAAAATGACACCAGCACCATTAGCAACTGCCCATCTTGGAGTTGATGGCATGAGCTGAGGGTGCTTTCCAGATCCACGAATAGAAGCTATTAGACAACAGTAGTCAAGTAATGAGTCCTCAGTCCTAAAATATATTGTTATACATTCCAGGAAGCAAAATCATGTAATACATTCCAGCCAAAATATGTAACTGACCAGTCATAGGTGGCCTGAGGTCTCCAGCTGCGTATTTACCCATAACACCACTGCACCTGTTAATACATATAAAGGACTACTGGCTTCAGTAATAAGCACATAAAAGTGGGATCCATTCATAGGATGTATCACACAAGAGCTTTTAAATTCAATGATAGTTATATGATAAATTAAACTACTATCTAGGTACTTCTTAGAGAGGCCTTATAACTCAGAAGCACCCCCACTATTCAAGCCTCAGCAAAAAGTTTAGCGCAAAAACAGAGTTACGCTAATGCTCACATTGTAACTGATCATGGTATTTACGCAACGTATTAAATGCTATAAAATTGTCAACCAGTAATATCTGAAAAACTAAAAAAGCTACTCAAGGCAGCCGGTTGGAAATGGCATCCTAAGCATGTATGCATCCATATGCATGTATCTACCGGCAAAATGACAATTAATCAACAAATGTGGTCTTCCAACATGTTTATTTCTTGAAGTTAGAAGCATTCTATAAGGTTTACTAGAGCACAAGTACTGGAATATTCAACCGTTAAAACCGCTTCTATCTTTCTAGAGGCCAATTGATGTTTCAAAATAATCACGAAAGGAAAAATACTTTGCAATAATAGAAACCGCTCACCAACGAAAGTAATCACTTCTGATGCCCAAAGGCGCTGCAAGCAATATATCAGTAATCCAGGGAGATAAAGGCCTCAAAGGCTTCCTCTCCTGTCGCACTGAAGGCATGTGAAAGGATGATTCCCCATCAGCAGATTCACTTGTCGTAGCTTGGCTGCTGCTATTGCTTCTATCTGCTTCACTATTTGGCAGTTCCGTTTTACATATTGGACGGTTGTAATGAGTCAGAATCCGCAAGATCTCTCCACATGCCAGTGCCCACTGTTCAGAATACTCATTCTGTAAAAAAAATATAAAAGCCACAGATATGTTCTCAGTCAGCCACAATGATACTTTTAAAAAAGTTAACAAAGTAGATAAAAGTGAGCATTGAGAATATTAATATAAAATAGTGTGAAGCAAAGATGATCTTCTCTATTGAACTAAAAAGGAAAAAAAAAATACCTCACTACATGGGCAGACTAAGGAGATGAATGAAGAAAATGGAGGGGCATTCTTATCATACACAAGTGTACCATCAATGATGCATGAAATAATTGGAAGAACAACCGCATGCCCATGTTCAGGATGGTGAACGACAAACGTTGCTGCAAACAGATTAAGTTTAAGGAACCGGTCATTTCCCAGTTATAACTTTAAGTAAAAATTCATTGGATTTAAAGGTGTTATCGTAATGAACAGTGTTACAATAGAAAAGATGAAAGAGACAATACCCAGAACATCATCAAAAAGGCGCTGTTCATCAGATGGATAGCGGTTGCGGACAAGCTGTTACAAAACAAGCAAATTTTGTTACATAAAAAACTCCCAAAACAGTAAAAGAATTTCCTCCCTTGACATATAAGCAAAGTAGTTAGTGTCTTTTCCTTCCATTACCAATGGGATGTGAAATAATCATACGAAAACAAGCATACCTCAGCAATGTCCTCAGGGAATTGTTCTGATGTGAATTGACCGAAATACTCGACATATGCAGTAATTTGAACCTAAAAAAAGAGGTAACACAATGGATTATAAGAAATGATGATTTTTACTAAAGCTAATATGAAGTCATATATTCATTTATGTCACCTATTTCACCAACTTAAGTTTTCAAGTAAACCAAGCATGAAAATATAGAGTGTTTAAAAAGCTTCAAAGATTCATTCAAAGAAAACCAATAACAAGACAATAGAAAATCCAAGAGAAAGAAACTAGGGTACCTTCCGATGTTGAGGGTCCTGCGGCGGAGGCCTGAACAGCGATGAGAACTGAAGGCCATCAATCCATCGCTCGGACAGATTAGCCATGTATCCTAAACAAGATGTAACCTCTGAAATATACACTTTCGAAGCAACCAGCGGACCAATCAACAGCAAGACATACACACACCCCCCAAAACCTGAGCTTCCACTCTGCAACCTCTACCAACCAAGAATCAATATTTCATAATTCAACATCCCAAGCCGGTTCAGCCCACGGATTCCCACAAATATGTAAGTGATATCAATTGAAGAACACAAAAAGTATTGAATCAACAAGAGAAACTATATTTCATCTCTCTCTCTTTCTCTCTTAAAAGGATTGGAAATTTACAACAGTATGATTAGTCGTCTCTGCCTCTAACTGTCGATTAATGTTTAACTAATAATCAGAATCTGTTCTTCTCTGCAAAAACAAATTGAAAGTAAAAATCAGAAACTATTGCAAAAAACAAAAAATACAGAGAAAAATTATCTTAAAAAAAGATTCAAAAACAGCAAATCACTTGAAAATGGATTAGAAAGCAAGCTAAGAACACTGCATACACGATACAGCTACCGAAATCTTTAGATAAAAACACCATAAATCATCAAACTAACAAAAAAAACCAAGACTAAATCTCAAAACCCATTTTTTAGAAGAACATGTATATTTTAAAAAATACATAAACAGAAATGAAAAACTCAAAATTTAGAGAAAAATAAAGGAGGATTTGGAAGCTAACAAACAAACCTGGGCTTTGTTTATCAGATGCTAAAATTTTGCTGATTTAATCTAAGATTTAACTCACTAACAAACAATATTAGTGCATATAAAATAATGAAAAAAGAAAAAGAATATTGGTTTGAGATTTGAGTGGTTTCGCTGGGGAAAATTTTTAAGAGGTGGTGGAGAAAATTTTTGATATGGTTGAGAAGGAAGAGATCTTTAGATGGCTGTTGGCTTCAGATTGGTGATGATGTGGCATTGATATTTTCCTCTAGCCTCACAACCTTTCTATGTCATATCACATTAATCCACCATGCATTACATCACATTAACATGCATACATGCATAACATCCATTTATAGCATGAGCAACTTCAGCTAGTGTCATAAGTTAAAAAAAAAAAAGAAAATGCTTAATGACGAAAAAGTCCTCAAACTTTTTCAAAAGAAGCAATTAAGCTCCTCTTTTTTTTCACTTAATATGGTATTTGAACTTTTAATATGTATAAAAAAGGCTCTCAAAGTTTTTCAAAAAAAGCAATTAAGTCCCTGTTTCTTTTTACACTCAATTAGGTACTTTAACTTTTAAAATGCATCAAAAAGCCCCTCAACTTTTTCAAAAAAAATTAAACTTTTACTTTTTTTTGCACTCAATTGAGTACTTGAATTGTCAAAATACATCAAAAAGACCATTTAATGTTAACTTTTAACGGTTGACTGTTAAAGTTAACCACCCCTAATTTTTTTCAGTTAAAGCCACCACATGTCACAACCACGGCGTGGCATGTGGCAAAAAAATATGAAAAAAAAATTAATAAAAGTTATAAAATTATTAAATTTTAATAAAAATAATTAAAATTTAGAAAGAATTTTAAAATTTTAAAAAATTATAAAAAATGTAAAATTTTATAAAATTCATAAAATATTATAAAATATATATAATTTATAAAGTCGTAAGAAAATTATAAAAAATGTAAAGAAATATAAAATTCATAAAAAAATTATAAAAATTATCGTACAAAGAAGTCATATTGTGTTACGACACTTGATAGATTTAACTGAAAAAAGACGTGGGGTCATTAACTTTAACGGTTAACAGTTAAAGTTAATGGTTAGAGGGTCATTTTTATACATTTTATAATTTTTTATCTAATTTTAAATATTTTTTATATTTTCATTAAAATTTAATAATTTTTATAACTTTTATTGATTTTTATTTTTTATATTTTTTTGCCACATGCCACATTGTGGTTGTGACACGGGGTGACTTTAGGGGCAGTTAACTTTAGCGGTTAATTGTTAAAATTAACGGTTAAAGGGCTTTTTTAATATATTTTGATAGTTCAAATACACAATCAAGTGCAAAAAAAAAAAAAAAAAAAAGGCTTACTTGTTCTTTTTTTTTTGAAAAAATTGAGATATATTTTGAGAGTTCAAGTACCCAATTAAATAAAGAAAAACTTAATTACTTTTTAAAAAAATTGAAGATTTTGTATACCCTTAAACATAAAAAAAAATTAATTATGCTGCACATCTTTATATCTTTTTTAAATTTAAAATTTCATTATTATATTTTAATTTCGAGATAATGAGTTTACGTACTTTTTCATTTGAAAATTTTAGTCTCTTCATCTAATTTTCCCTTAAAAGTTGGTACAAATATAAAAAAAGGTAAAATAATTTTTTAGTCATTAACATTTATAGTTTTCGTTATTTTATTCTTATTTTTTTAAATATATGGAAAATTATAAAATATTTAAAAGTTATAAATTTTTTTTAATAAAATATTTAAAAATTATAATTATTTATAAAAGAGAAGAGAAAAAATTATAAAAAAAAATTCAAAATCTAAATCTAAAATCAATGGCTAAGAGAGTTTTCTTGCTTCGAAAGAAAAAAAAAACATAAAAAATTCAAATGTAAATCTAAACTATATATATATATATATATATATATATATTATAATCCCAAACGTAATTTTCAATAAGAAATTCAATTTCAGATTATGCTTAGAAAAATGCAAAATTATTAAAAAAATTAAATATTTGGACCAAATGGAAGTTTTCAGAATTAAAAGGTCTCCTTCAACACTAATAAAAAAAATATAGAGTTAATTATAAAAATAATCACTTTTATTTTTAAAAAAACATGGACTAAATCAAATATTTTTGGAATAGGACTAATGGTCGGACCAATCAAACCATCAGTTTTCGATCTGATTAATTCGACTAGTCCAGACAGTTCAAAGGAAATAAATTATTAAAAATTTTAAAAATTTATAAAAATCAGTTTAACCGATTTTTTAGCCTAATCAGTTCTAGTTTGCAGGCAAGGACGGATCCGAAATTTTACTCCAATGGGACGAAACTTCTAAATCCAAACGACTTTTTTTAACGTAAAAAAAATGTCAATTCTTTTCTAATACTTTTTTTGACTTTTTTTTCCTTATCAAACAAATCAATTTAATATTTTTAAAAAAATATATGAACGATTTAACTGTAAAGAAATTAAAAGAAAAAACCAAACTATATAAAATTAAATATTTTTTCCAATACGTAAAAAAAAAAAAGAAACTAATACAATACTAAAAATTTCATAAATACCATTATAATCCCAAAAATTAAATTAACAAAACTTGGCCTTAGTCCTATTTCTCAATATTAGGCATCCTAAATTGCACCATTAGTTTTTTCATAAGATCGAACTCATCAATGATAGAACCTGTTAAAAATTTTCGAGCTATCTCTTTTTCGATGTATGCCACCAAGTAAATTGAAAGAAAATCATCCTCCACTCTGTTGTGAAGCCTTGTCTTCACAATTTTCTTGGCCAAAAATATTCGTCCGGTTGTTGCAGTAGACACGGTGAAGAGTTAGCACAAGACGAGTAATTCTATCAAGAAAAATATAAATACTTGACTTATTTGTCTTAGCTGGCACTTGACACAACTTGGCAACTATAGAAGCTTTCTACGATTCCATGCTTTGATGAGCATCAAGTTTAAAAAGCTTCAATTGAATCTTCATGTGTAGTTTTTCTTGATCCGTAAAATCGTTAGGATAAAAATCATTCATTAGCTTGCAGATATCTTCCACCCGAAAAGCTTTATAATTATCAAGTGGATCCAAAGGGGAACTAAGAACAAGTAACTCCACTACCTCATCATTAAAGCGAGAATTCATTTCTATTTGCAATAAATCGATACTAGCAATGAATATATCAAACCGATAATGATGCTCAATTGTGAGGTTATATCTCTGGATGCGAGACTGACCTCAGCTAGTTTTGTATGAAACACTTAAATTGGGGACTTCTATCTCATGATTTTTACAAAATAACTTCACTTTCTCAAACAATGGATCTCACACATGTTATCTGAATTTCTCAATAAGAGTTTTAGTTTATGACACCAATTGCATCGCATTTAGTATATCCTGTGATTTATATTGCAATTCTTGACAGAGATCATCAGTAATTCCAAGCATCTCAATCATGAAATGCAAGATGAAAACAAATTCAATGGATGTCATTAAATCATATATTCCATCAGCTTCACTCATTTGAGTAAGGTTGCCAGACTTGATGATATCTTGTAGTTAGAATTAAGTGACCCAAATTCTTATTTAAATAAAATAAAAGAAGAATCCCTATAGAATTACACTTCTTTTATTTTATTTTAAATAAGGTTTTTTAAACCTTATTAAACTCTATCTATTTGATATTGATTAAAATAAGGAGTTTCAATCTTACTACACTCCTATTGAATATGGCTTTATAAGCCTATAAATAGACATGGTCTATTCCTCTTGTAATTGATTCGAATTCGACATAGTGAATTTTTCTTCTCCTCTGCCCGTGGTTTTTCCCGAAAGGGTTTCCACGTAAAATATGTGTGTTCTTTATTTTTATTTCTATTTCTTTTTTTCTTTGTGATATATTGTCATTACCGACGTTATATTTTTCACAAAGTGGTATCAGAGCTTCCGATTTTTTTCATCTCGACCACGGTAACGGCGTCTTTAAAGTATGAAATTCCGCTGTTGGATCGCAACACCAGATTTGCATTGTGGCAGATAAAGATGCAGGCAGTTCTTTCACAGATGGATTTAGAGGAAGCCCTGCTAGGGGTAGATAAGATGCCTTCGACATTGACGGAGGAAGATAAGAAGCGCAAGGATCGAAAGGCGTTAACACAGTTACATCTGCATTTGTCTAACAAAATTTTGCAGGATGTGAAGAAGGGGAAGACTGCCGCAGCATTATGGAAGAGGCTAGAACAAATATGTATGTCGAAAACTCTAACTAGCAAGTTGCATATGAATCAACGTCTTTATGCTCATCGTTTAGAGGAAGGTGCGTCTGTGCACAAACACTTAACAGTGTTTAAAGAAATTCTCTCAAACTTGGAGGCCATGGAGGTTCAGTATGATAAGGAAGATCTAGGGTTGATTCTACTTTGTTCGTTGCCCCCATCTTATTCAACCTTTAGAGACACGATTTTATATAGCCGCGAGTCTCTCACAGTTGATGAGGTTTATGATTCTTTAACCTCGTATGATAAGATGAAACATCTTGTGGTTAAACTCGACTCTCAAGGAGAGGGTCTCATTGTTCGTGGGAGACAAGATCGGAATACTGATGATGATCATGGAAGGACACAGGATCGGAATCCTCGCGGTAAATCTAAGGGTAGATCAAAATTTTCAAACAAAGGTAAAACTTATAACTTCTGCAAGAAGAAAGGGCACATTAAATCTGAGTGTTATAAGCTACAGAACAAGATTAAAAGGGAGGCTGCGAATCAAAAGGGAAAACAACCAGAAAATTCTGGTGAAGCTGATATTGTAGAAGACTACAGTGATGGTGAACTTTTAGTCGCTTCTGTCATCAATTCTAAAGAGAGCGAGGAGTGGATACTTGATTCAGGCTGCACCTTCCACATGAGTCCCAATCGGGATTGGTTTACAAATTATGAAACGGTGTCTGAAGGTGTTATTTTGATGGGAAATAATGCTTCGTGTAAAATCGCAGGTGTTGGAACAATTAAAGTTAAGATGTTTGATGGAGTTGTCAGAACACTTAGTGACGTACGGCATGTTCTAGAATTGAAGAGAAATTTAATTTCGTTGATTACTCTTGATTCAAAAGGGTACAAATACACAGCTGAAAGTGGGATTTTAAAGATTTCCAAAGGTTCCCTCATTGTGATGAAAGGGCAGAGAAAGACTGCCAAGTTATATGTTTTGCAAGGTTGTACTGTTATTGGTGATGCAGCTGTCGCTTCCTCTTCTTTGTCAGATGATGATATTACTAAACTTTGGCATATGCGCCTAGGGCATATGAGTGAGAATGGCATGGCAGAATTGAGTAAAAGAGGACTTCTTGATGGGCAAGGAATTTGCAAATTGAAGTTTTGTGAGCACTGCGTTTTTGGGAAACAAAAGAAAGTTCGATTCACTAGAGAAATCCATAACACGAAGGGAACGTTGGAGTATATTCATTCTGATCTGTGGGGGCCATCAAGAGTGCCTTCGAGAGGTGGAGCTAATTATATGCTAACTTTTATTGATGATTTTTCTAGAAAAGTTTGGGCATTCTTCTTGAAGCAGAAAAGCGATGTGTTTTTCACATTTAAGTCTTGGAAAGCTATGATTGAAAAACAGACAGGAAAACAAATAAAATACCTCCGCACCGACAATGGCTTAGAGTTTTGTTCTGATGAGTTTAATAAACTGTGCAAGTCAGAAAGGATCGTGAGACACTTGACAGTTCGTCATACTCCACAACAAAACGGCATTGCAGAACGAATGAACAGAACGATCATGGAGAAGGTTCGATGCATGTTGTCAAATGCCAACTTACCAAAGTCATTTTGGGCCGAAGCAGCCTCTACTGCATGTTTTTTGATCAACCGATCTCCATCCATTGCCATTGAGAAAAAGACTCCACAAGAGGTATGGTCTGGTAATCCTGCTAATTATTCTGATTTAAAGATCTTTGGGTGTCCTGCGTATGCTTATATTGATAATGGAAAATTGGAATCGAGATCTATTAAATGTATTTTTCTTGGTTATAAAGCTGGCGTAAAAGGGTATAAGTTATGGTGTCCTGAAAATAGAAAAGTTGTGATTAGCAGAGATGTTATTTTTGATGAAACTGCTATGCTACCTAACTTATCTCTTAAAGAGTCTTCCAATAAAGAAAATCAAAAGCAGTTGGAGCATCAGATTAATACAGAGACAACTCCTCAAGCCAGTACAAAAATTGAGAATAGAGTTGCTTCTTCACCACAATACTCTATTGCCAAAAACAGAACTAGAAGAGAAATTAAACCTCCAAAGAAGTATGTCGAGGTGATCTAGTTGCTTATGCTTTAAATGTGGCTGAAGATATAGATGCAAACCAAGAGTCGTCTAATTATTCTGAGGCGGTTAGCTATGAAGACTCAGAAAAGTGGATGTGTGCTATGCAAGAGGAGATGGAATCACTCCACAAAAATAGAACATGGGATCTTGTGAAACTTCCTAAAGGTAAAAAGGTTGTTCGCTGTAAATGGGTGTTTAAAAAGAAAGAAGGGACTCCAGGAGTTGAAGAATCCAGATATAAAGCAAGGCTTGTTGCAAAGGGTTACAGTCAAATTTCAGGAGTGGACTTCACAGATGTGTTCTCCCCAGTTGTGAAGCATAGTTCGATTCGAGCTTTACTTGGCATTATGGCCATGCATGATTTGGAGCTTGAGCAGTTAGATGTAAAAACTGCATTTTTGCATGGAGAACTTGAGGAAGATATTTACATGCAACAAGGGTTTTACAGTCTCAGAAAAAGAGGACTATGTTTGCTTGCTGAAAAAGTCTCTTTACGGTTTGAAACAGTCACCAAGACAGTGGTACAAGAGGTTTGATTCCTTTATGACTTCTCATGATTTTAAAAGAAGTAGTTTTGACAGCTGTGTTTACTTTAAGAAAAACAGTGATGGTTCTTTTGTGTATCTACTTCTTTATGTTGATGACATGTTGATAGCAGCAAAAGATAAAGGAGAGATAAGAAAGGTCAAAGCCCAACTAAGTGAAGAATTTGAGATGAAAGATTTAGGACCAGCAAAGAAGATACTTGGTATGGAGATTCTCAGAGATAGAAAAGAAAGTAAATTGTACCTAAGTCAGAAGGGGTACATTGAGAAAGTTCTTTGCAGGTTCAATATGCAGAGTGCTAAGCCTGTTAGTACTCCTTTAGCAGCCCATTTCAGACTTTCATCGGCTTTGTCTCCACAATCAGATGATGAGATTGAGTACATGTCACATATTCCATACTCTAGTGCAGTGAGATCTCGCATGTATGCTATGGTTTGTTCACGTCCAGATTTATCATATGCAGTCAGTGCAGTTAGCAGATACATGGCGAATCCCAGTAAAGAACATTTTAAAGCAGTTCAGTGGATTTTAAGATACTTACGAGGTACTACAGATGTTTGCTTACAGTTTGGAAGAACTAGAGATGGAGTCATTGGGTATGTTGATGCTGATTTTGATGGAGACCTTGATAAAAGAATATCTCTTACTGGTTATGTCTTTACAATAGGAGGTTGTGCAATCAGTTGGAAAGCTACTTTGCAAACTACAGTCGCTTTGTCTACCACTGAAGCTGAGTACATGGCGATTACTGAGGCTTGTAAAGAAGCTATTTGGTTGAAGGGACTCTTTAGTGAGCTCAATGAAGACCTTCAAATCAGCACAGTATTTTGTGACAGTCAGAGTGCCATCTTCCTTACAAAAGATCAAATGTTTCATGAGAGAACAAAACACATTGATGTTTGGTATCATTTTTTTCGTGATATTATTGCTCGTGGTGATATTGTAGTGAGCAAAACTAGTACTCATAAAAATCCTGCAGATATGATGACTAAGTCACTTCCTATAACCAAGTTTGAGCATTGCTTAGACTTGGTTGGTGTTCATTGTTGAAGTTAAACCCTTAAGGGGTTTTATGGAAGAGGTGGAGAACTTGTTCGTTGAGAGTTCGCGATAAAGAACTTGCTCATTGAGAATTTGTGTCAAGGTGGAGATTGTTAGAATTAAGTGACCCAAATTCTTATTTAAATAAAATAAAAGAAGAATCCCTATAGAATTACACTTCTTTTATTTTATTTTAAATAAGGTTTTTTAAACCTTATTAAACTCTATCTATTTGATATTGATTAGAATAAGGAGTTTCAATCTTACTACACTCCTATTGGATATGGCTTTATAAGCCTATAAATAGACATGGTCTATTCCTCTTGTAATTGATTCGAATTCGACATAGTGAATTTTTCTTCTCCTCTGCCCGTGGTTTTTCCCGAAAGGGTTTCCACGTAAAATTTGTGTGTTCTTTATTTTTATTTCTATTTCTTTTTTTCTTTGCGATATATTGTCATTACCGACGTTATATTTTTTACACTTGTAATACAACATAGACGGAATCAAACATCCTCATTAAGCTTTTGAGAGAAGCTAAATGAGATCCCTATCAGGTATCGCCTAGACGTTGGATAGTACCAACTTGATTTTTCCTTTTTCTAGTTTCAAGCTCACCACTGTTAATTAATTTCGTGTTATGAGATGCCTTAATGTCTCTTAATAGATCATGTTGTTTGCTTGAAGAAGCAACTAAATTGAATATACCAGTCAAGTATGAAAAAAAAATGACAAATAGGAATAACCTCATTGGATGCAGCTATTAGAGTAAATTGGAAACGATGAGCGAGGCCGTGAACATAGTATGCAAATCAACACTTTTTAGCAAATAACACTTGCAAGCCGTTCCATTCGCCATGCATATTACTTGCACTGTCATATCTTTGATCACAAATATCATCCACATTAAAGCAATGACATAAAAGAACTTCACAAATTGCTTTCTCCAAAGCTAACGATGTAGTGTCCTTCACATGAACCAAATCACAGACATACAAATTAAAATACAAGAAAGTCACTAACCTAATATGTATGGGTATGGACCAAATCAATTAATTATGGAATTTAACTTTAAAGTTCATATTGGGCCTCTAAGTTTAGTCTTTTATGACCCATCATACATTAATATTTGATTATTATTATTATTATTAAAGTTATATAATTAAAAACTAAAAAATATTTTGTTAATATAAAGTATAACCTTATGGCTTAAGGGGACGAATTATATGAAATACAATTTAGTCAAATGGGAGAATGTTATATAACGTGGACACCAAATCTAAAATACATGATAATTTATATATAAAATTCAAAAATCTGAAAATATATGTTTATGTAGTTGTTAGTAAATATGTGAGTTTAAATTATTAATTTTTGTTAATTTATTGCACATATATTATTAAACTGTAAAATTTTATTAACTTATTGTATATGAATGCTGAACTATTAGTTTTAGATCTTTGATTTGATGGAAAGATGTAATAGTTTTAGAGCACTGATTTGCAATTTAACCAGTTTAAGTGTTGGTCTAATAATAATTAAATTAATAGTTAAAAACTAATAAAATTAAAAAATAATTTTAAATTTTTTTCCAATTTCCATTTTATTGGTTTTGAGGGGGTTTGCTCAGAGGCCAATTCACCCCCTATATCTGGATCAATATACAGACGGTCCGGTCTAATTCAAATAACACCGCAGTTTTTATAAAGCATAAGGACCAAATTCTAACTGTTTAAAATAAAGAAACTAAAATCACAATTTTCATAAAGTAGAGCGCTGGAATTTATAATAAAGCCAATAATAAATGCATTTTTAAGACAACCCCCCAAAGATCCAAATAGCTCCCAGAACAGACAGCCAATCAGGGAGTAGCTATAGATAACAACATGGATATAGGACACGTGGCACAATGTCGTGGTAGGAATATATCTTGTTTGGATGTGAAATGCATCCCATCATAGATCATATGCATGCATCATGCTTGTGACTTTCTATGCTTTACGTCGTCGTTTCCCTCTCGTAATTCGTTTGAAAAGCTAAAAGTTATGTCGTTTAACTCTGATGCTTGTTTATTACTTAATTTTTTTTCTTTGAAAACATTTTTTTACATAAATTTTTTTCTTCAATCCACAAAGTTGATGTATATAAAACTTTTGCTTATTGTTCGAGTGAAATAGTAAATAATATTATTAAAATAAATATAATAACTAAATAAGTAAAAGAAAATGAAATATTTTTTAAAGATAAAAATGGAAATTAATTAAAAAAGAAAAGGGATAGATATTAGATAAAATAATAAACATAAAAAATATTTAAGTGAAATATCTTTGGTAATAAGATCTTTAATTGATCCCAACACTTTTTGTATGACATGTTTGTATATATTTTAAAAAGGTTCAATTCCCCTCTCTATTTTTTTACTCTTTAAATTTTTAAAATTTAGTCCTTTATTTTCTAATTTTCGGTAATATTATTAATTGAGTTTTAAAACAGGAGTCTTGAATTTTAAAAAAATAAACTTACATTTTAAACCTTTTTAAATTTTAAATTTATTTTGCTCTTTTTAAAATATTGTTAAATTTGAATATATGTTATCAATTGTATTTTAATTTTTTTAAAATTAAATATTTTTATCAAATTAAAAGTCTAATGGCATAATTAAACCTTTTTAAAAAATAAAATGTATAATATAAATGAAACAAATTAAAGGTCAAAATGAAATAATAGGCAGCTTTTAGAATTAAAGAAATAGAACAATCTAGAATGACGAAAGGTGAATAAAAAAAATAAAATAAGAAAATGTCGGTTAGCACTTAGAATAAAAAAAAGGAAATCAAAGGTTTTGGTCGGTAAGATAGAGCCAAGTCAGGTAGGCTAAGCCAATGGAAGGCTGCATTTTGGTCCTGTTTTTTAAATTAAGTGTAGCTTAGAGAGACTGAAAACTTTCTTTGTTGCATTTCATCGTACACGTGTCTCAAACCCGTGGTGGTGGGACCTAATAATTACGAGCAAGTCTTTGACAGTATTATGAGTGGACGGCTCCTTGATTGCGACCTCCATCAATCCTCATTTAGAAAACTGAGATGGAATAGTACGAAAAATTGATGTTTTTAGAAAAATAAAAATAAGATTTTGGTTCTAATTTTATATGCCCAAAAAGTCACCTTTTCTTTTTCAAAATTAACTCAAAAATAATAATTATTTATGAAAATTACCCAAGTATAAAACTTTGTACGAAAATGTCATGTTTTCTATAATACACTTGGGTGCCATTCATCTCACCGTCGGCACTAACCCCATCATCTCTCAGTCATTGCCCTATGATTGCCTGATCCCTTAAAATTTAATTTTTTTGGTGCCGACACTATGATCACCAACACTAGTATATATTTTTCTCAAAACCTGTGAAAAATATAAGTATTCCAAGATTTAAAAAAAAAAAAATTTTTAATAGGTGTAGACGTTCACTTTGCCGGCACTGATTTGAATTTAAAAAAAAAATTTGGTGTTGGCGTTCTTGTTGTCGATACCAATGTCAAAAAATTGTAAAAAAAAAAGTTTTTTTGTGTCTGCTTTATTGTTTCGGCACCACCAGGCTATATATATAATCCCTAGTGGAACATCAATATTGAGAAAATAGAAAGGAAAAATATGGGCTTTTTTTCCCTAAAATTTTGTCGAGATGAAGGAAATAGAGATAACAAGGAAAAAGATTTAATTGTTGAGAAAATAAGGGAGAAGAACATTTATCTTAATTTTGTGTTTGTGTTATAGTTAGAAATTTTGATACGTTCAAAGTATGTTTTATTTAACAATGATCCGACAGAGTTCGGACATTGACCGATTTCATTTGTTGTTTTGAGAGTGTACCATCACCTGGGGATTTCATTTCCCTGTTAATAGTTTTGCGGTCATAGGTTCAAGTATAAATAGGGTTCTCTCAGTTGGCAGCTCTAAGTTGGTATTGGTTATACGATCATGAATACTATAAAGGTTATGCTGTCAAGGGAACCCTTTAGAGGAGGAGGTGCCGATTACGGTGGACACAAGTTGATGGTAGTCTTTGTGTGGCAGCGGTTGTCAAGGGAACCCTTTAAAGTGGTGCATTCCATGAAGGCCAATCGATCCTTGTCTCACTAAAAACACCCTTGGGGCATGAGATTCCTGATGGACCCCAATCAAGCAAAGATGAATATCATGAGATTCTCAATGAAACTGATTCAAGTAGAAGATGATTGAATCGGAGAAAACACTTATTAAAATATATTAGCACCAAGGAGAACACTGGTATATTTGACGAAGGCCAACCAAACCTTGTCTCATTAATTGCACCCTTGGGGCACGGGATTTGTGATGGACCCAAATTTTGTAAAGTTGAATATCACAAGATTCTCGATGGGCCTTAAACTGAAGATGATTGAACAGTCCAGATGATTGAATTATTTCATACTTGGATGCTGCTAGATTTAGCATAGCGACATTAATCCGAATGTTTGACTTGAGGGTGGAATTAATATCTACCTTGGTTAAGCGGTGGTGCCCAGAGACCCACACTTTTCATCTGTCATGTGGGGAGTGCACCATCACATTAGAAGACGTTGTGATTTAACTCGGGCTCCTAGTTAACGGGGCTACAGTCACAGGTCTAAGTAAAGTGCCTGGCTCTTCGCCCCTTTGCTACAAGTTGCTTGGACACTCACCCAGTGATGGGGAAGCAAGATTTACTGCTTTGAAATTTTCGTGGTTGAAAGAAAAATTCCAAACGTTATCGAATAATGCCACTGGGTCTGAGCTGATGTGCATTGCTCGAGCTTATATACTCAAGCTAATAAGGGGTACTAATGTTGGGCACAAATCAAAATAAAATCCACATTATGTCCTTTCCTTTATTGGACGATTTGTACAATACTCGGTCTTATAGTTGGCTTTTAGTGGTATTGGCGACACTGTATTGTGAGCTTTGTCGAGAGATAAAACATGAGACATGAGATATCAACGGCTGCCTGATACTACTGCAATTTTGGGCCCTGTACAGGATGCCATTTCTGGCATCAATGAGTCACCAACCACATGTATGGCCACTTGTAAATATGTAAAATAAAATATCAAAACTTATTCAATATAAAGTTTTTTATTTGTGGTCACTTGCTAAAATTTGGGCTTTGTTTTACAGATGGTTTATGTCTCCTGGTATCGAGAAATCCGAGACCCTCGTGGTATATTGCCAGATGATTGAGGCGTACTCTGGGAACAATGTAATAAATATTTTAAATTAGAATAATTTTATTAGATTTAATTAGTTTGACCATGTTATTTGACTTACAAAATTATCAAAATTCAAAATATTGTGTAGTTCATCTGGATGCCTTATTCCGGGGCAAACGTTGTGACTGTCATTCCACTACGGATTCATTAGCATGCACTTGTATGGACTATCAAAGCACTAGTGATGAAATTTTCAACGGTGGAGTGGCACAATGGTGATCGGATTCTAAGACAGTCTGTGTGCATACAACATGTGTCGAACGTTACACATAGATTCGACAATGCCCACACGATTAAAAAATGGGAAAAGAATGAAAGAATTAGGCAGTTGAACATCAACAATATATTGCTGTGTGGAACGTCTAGTACGAAAGGTGGCCTCGATTGGTCCTGTATGTTTAATTTCATGCCTTCAGTATAGTACCAACGTTGGTACATGGAGCATGGATTGCCATATTTATATGGTGGGCAATTGATGATAGTTTCGGAACACTTGTGTTGACGAGGGTCTCAACAAGTATGATCGAGTGAACTACATCGTTGCCAAGGTCACTAGTCTCATGTAGCCTAAATTGTCGCGAAACCTGAGCCACAACCTTCGAGGTCCCAAAGCTACATATATCATGAGGAGATGGGCGATTGCAATTCAATTTATCAACAACCACAATAATCAATGATAAAGTATATGTTTGGCTCGGCACCCCCGTATTCGTAATACTCCACCCCTTATTGATCCGACATACAGTTTTAATAGTTTCTTGAATTCTCCTCAAGGAACATCAAATGATGAGTGTGTCGGTTCGGGTGAGGAGGATATGGACCGTGAAGTTGCACCTCGACATCGACGGATGCCACCGCAATGTTTCACCCCACGGACAAGTCTTGGTTCCCGAGAATTTTGATATTTGTAAATACGATAAAATAATTTGTAATAAACCGCAATTATAATTTTTTGTACTTGTATTTTTCTAAATTTTGTGATGACTTTTTTGTTGATTTTTTCAAAGCATTGAGTATTTACAATATTTTCATATAAAAAATCATATAAAAATTATAATTTCATATAAAAATTTCCACTTTATCAAATATTACAATATTTTCATATAATAAGTAATAAAAAATTATAATGAAAAAAAAATTATAATTTCATAGAAAAATTTTCACTTTATCAATTGTTACAATATTTTCAGATAAGAAATAACAAAAAAATTCATATAAAATAATAATGAAAAAATTTATAATTTCATATAAAAATTTTCACTTTATCAAATATTACAATATTTACGAGTATTTACAAAATTCATTTTTAAATAACAAATTAACGGCAAAGAATGATAAAATTAAAAAAAAAATGGTAGTACAATGGACATTGGGTACATTATTTTAGCTTCCTCCAATTGTGAAGATTGACCAGCATGGTAGTTACGATGTGGGCAATTGTTTCGACCGTGTACCTAATGTCCATGTCACCATAAATCCTAGTGATCTGCGGTCGTCCTTTGGGTACCCTACATAGTCTCTGGTCTGGCAGCAACTCAAATATAGGCAGAGGCATTTCCCAAGTCGAGACATTCTGCAGTACGAGAAACTCGTTCCTCCAAATGCCTAATGTGTGTTCTGGTGTGTACATCTCATTGATATATTGTTCAACATTTAGATTGGCAGACATATATTCTTCTTGGACATGCGCACACAGATTTCAAAGGTCTAAAACCTCCCGCACTCACACCGCCTGTTTCGGAGATCAACTCTGTTGGACGTAGTCAGGACCTCCACGCGACAACTAATGTACTCTTGCACCTGGGAAGTTTCCATGTTCCAGGAATATAGTTTTGCATTTATCAACTTCGCCCTCCGAGTGTTGACTTTCATGGCTTTCTTAACCTCCTTCACATACACATGTCCCGTCTCTATTTGATTCACTTGTCTCAGCCCCATTCTTGGCATCAATGTTGCCAGCCTGTAGAACGTAACAGGAAAAACAACTAAAATTGATAAATGACGTGTACGCTTCAAGATAGAGTTAACTGCCTCTACGAGGTTGGTCGTCATATAACCATATCGATACCCGTCATCGTAACTTTGAGCCTATTGCCATGGCTTTATACTGCCTAACCATTACCGTAAAGGATTCATTACCCTCTCCATATCAGCCTCCAGCCTCGTCAACCTATGCCTGAATCGGTGTGGTTCCAACTGGTACCCTATGCATGTATTCCAATATGACATGTTACCATTCCTTTTAGTAAAGTGATTCAAAAAAAATTTTAAAAATTAAAAACATAATTTTTTACACATGTTCACAAGTTTTTTGCGCTATTTTTTATTCTTGTACTCCCGGTGGAAATTGATGGCGATGTGGTGAATGCAGTACACGAACCTCCACGGAATCCCATAACGCCTAATCGCAACAACTAGTCCCTTTAATCTGTTAGAGATAATACAAATGTTGTCTTGTTTGACAACATGCTTCTGCAAGTTTGTAAGGAAAAATTTGCATGATTTGAAGTTCTCCGACTCCATGATGGAAAAGTCTATTGGTTGTATATTTCAGTTACCGTCTTATGCAACTGCTATCAGGAGTAATTGCATATGTTTACCATAAATTCAGGTACCATTAACTTGCACCAGTGGCTTGTAGTAGGAAAAGACCCTTACACATGGATCAAACGTCCAGAACAAGCAGTGGAAAATTCTTTTCCCTGATTGTAGTTTGCCATCCATGCCCTTGCAAGGTAACGTTTGCAAATCAACAACAGTACCTGTCACGTACTCTTGCATCGTAGATATCTACCCCTGAAGTTTGTTGTATGACGCAGCTCAGTCACAGGACAGCTGTTCCACGACCATCTGTTTTGCCCACCATGCTTTCTTGTATGACAACTTGTACTGGAACTAGGCTTGCATGTCGGCAATAAGAACCGATACAGGAATGGTGTGTATGTCTTTTGTAACACCCCGGATTTGGGGGCTAGAATTTTTGTGTTGGTGGTTAGGGTCTGAGGAAAAGGTGTGTTTTTGTGGTTAGTCTTGCGTGTGAGTGACAAGAATAGGCCTGTTGGTCTTGTGGTTTGGTCGTGTGAAGTTAATCTCAAGATTCTGGGTTCGAGTCCTTGGGGACGCATTTTGGGGGAACCTTATTATTATGCTTTGTTTTTAGTTAGTAATAATAATTAGTTATTTTTTTGTTCTTTCTATTCTGGGTTTTTGGATGTTCTTCTTTCTGTTTCTTTTCCTTTTTTCCTTTTTCTTTGATTGTTCTTTCATTCTTTTGGGAAACGGTTTCGCTGTGGATACTTCGAAGATTTTCGCTCCTCCATCGTCGAATCATGTGTGGGACGCGAAACTCTTCTATTTTACCTTGCGATTATTTGTTTCAGTATCTCTTGAGTATGTTTTAATTTCATCGATTTTGGGTGTTATAGGTTAAATAATACGGGGTATATGGCATATTTTGCTATACTCTCATTATTGTAAAGGTTAGGGATCGGTTTTGATGGCTAGAATGTCGGTTTTGGCCTGTTTTGAGGTGGTTTCGTGGCCCTTAAGGTTTTCACACGGCCGTGTACTTTTGGGAATTAGGGTTCCAGGGCCAATTTTGGTGCCACATGGCCGTGTGGCAGACTTGGGGATTTTATCATTTCTCACATGGCTATGTCCTCAGGGCACACGGGCGTGTGAGATTGAGGGATTAGGGTTTGAGTGGTTTGGTGCCACATGGCCTAGCCACACGACCATGTGGCTAATTTGAGAATTAGGGATTCCACACAGGCGTGTGTATTATGGACACACAGCCGTGTCTGGTGGGCACACGGGCGTGTGAGACCCTCATACGGCCATGTCAGCCCTGTACTCAAATTTAGTGCAAATAGACAGAGAGTTACACGGCCTGTCCCCACGGCCATGTCCCTGGTCCACACGAGCGTGTGCCTCTCTTCACATGGGTGTGTGCCTCAGTCACCAGGCCGTGTGCCCCATCACACAAACTTTTAATCTCCCATACGGTCTAGGTAATACTACACGGCCAAAGCACATGGTCGTGTGGTCTTAAGACACTTATAATGGTATTGTATGCATTTCTGATCTGAATATGTGTTTGTGTGTGCTCCAAACCTTAACTAAGTTTAATGAGGGTGTTCAAAACTCGATATCTATGATGGTTGTGTGTGATGTACTATTTTGAATCTGGTCTGAAGAGTGTGCTACATAATTGTTCTGACTGACTGTCTGTTAATGTGTCTCTGTTTTGTTAGCTTAAATGCATTCATGCATTTGCATAAAATATTTCCGGTTGGGTTGTGAAGAGAAAGAAGACTGTATCTGTTCTGAACTGGCAGTTTAGTTGCAAACTTATACGTACAATGATTTATCGCACTGTACCGTACGTACATCAGCTTCACTACGCACTCTTATCTAATCTGGAAGTTTAACTACAACATGACTATACAGCGGATTACCACATTGCACTGTACTGTACGTACGTCAACTTTGTTGTGTACCATTATCTGATTTGGCCTGTACCGCGGTGTACCGCATTGCACAGTATAGCACATACGCTAGCCCTACTGCGTATTATTATCTGAGTGGCTTAGTCCACAGATATGGACTGTAGGGTTGGATGGGCCTTCTGATGTCCTAATTGGTGTGATTGGTTGGATGAGCTTTAACAGCTCTTATGAAGTGTGATCGGGGGATGGAGATGTGTGTTGGCTGGATGGGTGGGTTATATTTATCTGACTGTATTTCATCTGCATTTGTCTATGTGTTCTGACTGTAAGACTAGTTGTCTATAATCTGTTTGTCTGATTAGCATTTGAGCTGAGTATTTGAGTGAATTTGATGTGCTCTGGTTGTTAAGTTCTGTTGAGACATTAGTTCCAAGTGTGCGTTCTGACTCCGTGAGTAACTGAAAATCTATTGTGCTACTGTTTTGAATTCTGTATCTCTATTTGAGAATTGTTTCAGACTCACACTGAACTCGAGTAGCTCACCCTCTCTTAGTGTTTCTTTTCAGGTACCCTTTCTGAATTCTGACGCTGGACTCAGTATGCGGAGGTCTCAGACAGTCGCGGTGGAAAATAAATTATTGGTTTGGGTTTTCGGTTACTACTTTGTTAATCAGTTTTTAAATGTAAGGTTTTATAAAAATTGTGGTAAAAATTCCGTTTTAAGTTTTATGCAATTTTATTTCAGTTAAATAAGTATTAAACTTAATTGTAATGTTACTGTCTGAATTTTAAATGGTTAAGTGTTTCGATTTGATGTGATAACTTGCTTTTTAAAAATTTACCTATGATCACTTCGGTGATCAGTGTGACATCCGAGATTCGGTCTAAACTTTTAGGTTGGTTTATGGGTGTTACATTTAGTGGTATCAGATCCAGGTTTACAAAAACTCGGCCTGTGCTTCTACGTGTCCGTATGCGCACGTGGGTGTTTTAAAAAGAAATTTTTGAGAAACTTTACCACGGTAAGTTAAAATTATTTGTATTTTGGGAAGTTCTTTTATGAAAATGAACTGTCTGAGACTCCGATACTGGTCTAGGTATGAATCTGAAACTGTAAGATTAGAAATATAGATTTTTGTGTTTAACCTGTGTTCAATTTCTGGAAGTGTAGATATCTTAAGTTAGCCACAGGGCGGATATGGATTTCGAAGGTAAGTAAGATCACGAGAAGTCATCCACTGCTCTCAGACATGTGCCTGTTCAGGAGTCGGAGGGCAGTGCAATTTTGCCAACTACGAGTGGCGATAACCTGGAGCTTGGTACTGAGGCATTGGCTTGAGTGGTTAGTGTAACACCCCAAACCCGGCCCATACGTTTCGACCGGATCTGGCGTGTCACGGATTGTACATTGAAAACTTTTGCTTGGTTGGGTTTGGAAATTGTGAGTTAATTAGACAATATTTAAATAAATAAGTGACATTTGAAAAAAAACATTGTATTATTATTATTTCATTTAATTAAACCTTTGACATAATTTCATAAGTTGCAAATATTAAAAACTACTTAGGTGAATATAAACAATGGGGCCTTATTACATAAATATTTCCAAAATAAAACTTAAAGGAAAAACCGAAAATAATCTATAGAAATAAAAACTTGATGGCCCCTTGAGTCTGTCTCGACTCCCATGTCCACGATCTACTGCTCATCTGGAAAGTTAAGGAAAATAAAGGGTGAGTCACCAAGACTCAGTGTGTAAATCCCGGAAACACATAAAAGGCTTGGCCCACAAACACATTATGGCCTTGGCCCGTATACAAGGGTAACTATATATGCATCATGGCCCATCCCAGCCTAGAAATCCATCCTCTACACACCAACCCGTACCAACCATCACACCTTGGGGATTTCTACAATCAACCCACCAACCGCTACACACCATATCAACAGCTGTGCTGCCTGTCTTAAAGACCGATCACTGTGTGACCTATGTGGCAAAGTCACCGATCGCCATGCGACCTTAATAATACATCGTAGCATTTCGACAGCTGAGCTGCCTGTCATAAAGACCGATCACTATGTGACCTATGTGGCAAAGCCACCGATCGCTATGCGACCTTCTCCCCCTTCATCATATCAATCCCATCCCATGCATACATACATGCAAAATCAAACAATGTATTACCTAAGAGATTTCAGTTTATCGCATACATCGACACACATAGAGAGATTTCTATGATTACGTACCTGGCATCCCTTGCCTACCCTTTTTGGGTAATTCGACTGTTTATACAGCCTTTTTCTGGCTCTTAGCCCATAACATATATTTAGTTTAGATTACTATTCAGCCTTTTTCCGGCTTTTAGCCCATAACATACATAATACAGTTTAATTAGTGTGTTAGAGATCTACACACGACTGTTCATACAGCCTCATTTTTCGGCTTTTCAGCCCCTAACAGGTATAATACAAAATAAAACTTATGTGATAAGGATCTACACACCTGGTTACCGTTAGAACGAGACCCTCTAAGTCGACGCTATCTGTAGCCAACACCACTGCTATCTGCCTTGAAATCCCGAAAAGTGATATGAGATTCAGGGACTAGTGTTTCTGGCTTTTAGATCTAAGAGATCTACTTACTAGAGAAGATTCGGCTACTCCTAGAGGATTCTAGCTTTTTGCGAAAATCAGGAAGAGAAGATGATTCGAAGAAATCTATAGAGATTTGGCTTTTAAATAAAGAAGAGAAAAGAATAATGGAGTTTTTGGCTTTCGGCTTTTTAGAAGAAAGAAGAGAAGAGAATAATAGAGTTTTCGGCTTTTAGAAGAAAGAAGAGAATAATGGAGTTTTCAACATTCGGCTTTTTAGAAGAAAGAAGAGAAGAGAATAATGGAGTTTTCGGCTTTTAGAAGAAAGAAGAGAAGAATGAAGTTTTCGGCTTTTAGAAGAAAGAAGAGAATAATGGAATTTTCGGCTTTTAGGAGAAAGAAGAGAAAAGAATAATGGAGTTTTCGGCTTTTAGAAGAAAGAAGAGAATAATAGAGTTTTCGGCTTTTAGGAGAAAGAAGAGAAAAGAATAATGGAGTTTTCGGCTTTTAGAAGAAAGAAGAGAAAGAAAAGATGGAAACCCTAAATGCCGAAAAATAAAGAAGAGAACCCTCCCTATTTATAGAAATTTCGGCACTTAGCTATGAAAAACCGAAAGTGCCCTTCCTGATAACTAAAAATTAAGCAAATAAAAAGGGAAAATTCGGCACCCCTTTGCCATAAAGAAACCAATTTCTTTACTCCTCTAGGTGATGGAATTTCGGCCAACACCTAGCCTTGCAGATAGCTCCTATCTTTTCTCCTTTTATCTTCTATATTATCAACTATAATATCTACATTATCCTATTCATATAAATCCTCCTATTTTTGAGCCTTGTTGCCATCCACTCCACCTAACCCAAATGCCGAAAATTAGCTAACTTAAATTAAAAGAATTGGGCTCCATGAAACTTAAATTTGGGCCCCTTATTCCCTTGTGTGGCGTCACCTCCTAATATTGGGCCACAAGTCCACTTTGGTATTTTAAACACAGATACTACCTTTTAAACCCTATAATGCCCAAACAGATAATTTTAATCAAGGCCTCTACCTAAGCCTGAGCCCAATTTGGACCCCTAACAGTTAAATTAACATATTACACATGTTTTTCCATTAAACGCATAGGCTCAAAAATTCAGGATGTTACAGTTAGGGAAGTGCTTGAGCAGGTGCTCAAGGCTAGGCTGGACAGGAACGAAGAGTTAGTACAAAGTAGATGTGTGGAAAGAAGAGAGATCATAGTCCTTCGAGGTTGGAGCCTCATTTTGCAAAGCATGTTATAACGCATTTGAGTGGCAATAGTGGTTCTGTAGAGGGTGCTAGTGATGGTGCGAGCGCTATCTTGCGAGCACTGTAAGAAGCGTCATCCGGGTAATTATTGGAAAAAGGTGGGAGTGTGTCTTCGATGCGGATCCGCCGAGCATCAGATCCGGGAGTGTCCTCGAAGATTTTAAGACAGGTATAATTGTGAATGATTCGATGCTTAAACTAGAGTATTGAAATTGTGTATCTACTTCAGTGGTTAAGTGTTCTGAGTGTGTGTATGAGGTCTTAGGTTCGATTTGGTTTTGCTTGATTTAGAGTGTGTAGCGGGAGCGTGGTGTTATAGTTCGTGTTATACCACTATTCTGTTAGTTGGAAATTTCGGGGACGAAATTTCTTTAAGGAGGGGTGAGTTGTAACACCTCGAATTTTGGGGGCTAGAATTCTGTGTTAGTGGTTAGGGTCTGAGGGAAATGTGTGCTTTTTTGGTTAGTCTTGCGTGTGAATGACAAGAATGGGCCTGCTGGTCTGGTGGTTTGGTTGTGTGAAGTTAATCTCAAGGTTCTGGGTTCGAGTCATTGGGGGCACATTTTGGGGGAACCTTATTATTATGTTTTGTTTTTAGTTAGTAATAATAATTAGTTATTATTTATTTATTTATTAATTATTAATTATTTTTATTTTTTATTTTATTATTTCTATTCTGGTTTTCTGTACGTTCTTCTCTCTGTTTCTTTTCCTTTTTCTTTGATTCTTCTTTCGTTCTTTTGGGAAACGGTTTTGCTGCGAATACTTCGAAGATTTTTGCTCCTCCTTCATCGAATCAGGTGTGGGACATGAAACTTTTCTATTTTACCTTGCGATTATTCGTTTCGGTATCTCTTGAGTGTGTTTTAATTCCGTCGATTTTGGGTATTAGAGGTTGAATAATACGGGGTATATGGCATATTTTGCTATTCTTTCGTTATTGTAAAGGTTAGGGACCGATTTTGACGGCTAAAATGGCAGTTTTGGCCTATTACGAGGTGGTTTCGTGGCCATCGGGGTTTTCACACGGTTGTGTGCTTTTGGAAATTAGGGTTTTCGGGCCAATTTTGGTGCCACACGACCGTGTGGCAGACTTGGATGAGCTTTAACAGCTCTTATGAGGTGTGATCGGGGGGCGGAAAGGTGTGTTGGCTGGATGGGTGGGTTATATTTATCTGACTGCATTTCATCTGCATCTATCTGTGTGTTCTGACTGCAAGACTAGTTTTCTGTAATTTGTTTGTCTGATCAGCATTTGCGCTGAGTATTTGAGTGAATTTGATGTGCTCTTATTGTTAAGTTCTGTTGGGACATTAGTTCCAAGTGTGCGTTCTAAATCCGTGAGTAACTGAAAATCTATTGTGCTACTGTTTTGAATTTTGTATCTCTGTTTGAGACTTGTTTCGAACTCAAACTGAGCTCGAGTAGCTCACCCCCTCTTAGTGTTTCTTTTCAGGTACCCTTTCTGAATTCTGACGCTAGACTCAGTATGCGGAGGTCTCGGACAGTCGTGGTGGAAAACAAATTATCGGTTTGGTTTTCGGTTACTACTTTGTTATTCAATTTTGAAATGTAAGGTTTTATAAAAATTATGGTAAAAATTCCGTTTCAAGTTTTATGCAATTTTATTTCAGTTAAATAAGTATTAAACTTAATTGTAATTTTACTGTCTAAATTTTAAATGGTTAAGTGTTTCGATTTGACGTGATAACTTGCTTTGTAAAAATTTACCTATGATCACTTCGGTGATCAATTGACATCCGCGATTCGGTCTAAACTTCTAGGCCATGTTACGGGTGTTACATCTTTTACCAATGACATGATGCAACCGTAGATTGTTTTTGCATCTAGTTTGTGGTGGTCTTGCGTCACACGTGTAGCTTTGCATGTAAGGGGCCCTTCTAGTCTTCGGATTGTCCACATTTGAGTCGTCTATATTAATGCAGACCGAACCTGCCAATTGCACCCTTTTTCAACCTTTCAGCATTCCCTATCATATAAAGTCGATGTAAAGTTCGCCACTTTGCAGTCCAATGACACCTTCATGTTGTACCGCCTAATTGCAAATACACAGTCCACCTTATTATTGAATTGTTTCCCTACGAACAACTCTCTAGAATTTGAATTTGTTGCCAAAAGGTGAGTAGATATTATATTTGGGTACTTGGGGAACTCAGGTGTAAATGTCACATCAGGTTCTACGCTCAAAATGTGGGCCCTATGGTCATTGATTATAACTATACCAAGACTCGGGTTCCTAACTAAACGGGGTATACATCTCAACCCCCATCCACGCCTTCACCGTCAATATCATTCGGGACCTCATCCAAATCGGGGTCACTGTAATCTTCACCATCATGATGAGAATTATCATTATTATCGGACCTTTCTTCACCATCTGTGTTGGTGACCATCACGTCCAGATATCTCTAGACGGAGATCCCTGATAAGGTTGTTATATGAACTCCTACCATAGTTTGGACTTTCGGGCCTTTGCGATGTCTATCCACATCCTAACTAATCTTCCCATCCGACATTAAGATCAAAGTCAAATTGGGCATTTTGACTTATTGGAGTGAAAATATGAACGGACTCGGGATCGGATAACTCAATGAATAACTCAACTGGTACTAGATTGTCTATCCTTGTCGAGCAATACATTGAGGTCATAGTGCCTAGGTTATCATCATCTACAAGTTCCATCTCCGTGAATTTTAAAGGATCTAAGGAAACTAGAAACTTGTAGAATAATTTTGACATCATCTTCCCACAACAGAGAGTTATTTTCTTATTGATCTTTTGTTTCAGTTGTTCCAGTATTATAGTCATAGTGAATCTCATCCCTACTTTCTGGCGAGCTTGAAATGCACATCCTTCTTCAGTACTTTGTAGAATTAATCCATAGAAAAAAACATATACAAACAACAATTGGTTATTCATCTTCAATAAAATTTGTTTTCTCTTCAAATAAACACAAGTCTTTCCTTCTTTTTTTTCTTTCCCTTTTAAACAGCTAGAGCAACCAAAATTGGATCATATAGCCTGGTGGTGCCGAAAATTAAAAAGCCAACACAAAAAAAATTTACCAATTTCCGAACACTGGTGCCGACAACAAATAAAATTTCAAAATAAAAACATCAGTGCCGTTAAGGAGAAAGCCAACACAAAAAAAGACAATTTTTTCAATTTTTTGACATCGATGCCGACAAAGAGAACATCGACACCATTTTTTTTAAAATTTAAACCGGTTTCGAAAAAGTGAATGCCGACACCTATTAAAAAATTCTTTTTTTTAATCTTGGAATACGAGTAATTTTTAACATATATAGGGGAAAATACATATTGATGGCAATGACCATATTGCCAACACCAAAAAAATAACTTTTTAATGGACTGGGCAATCATGGGGCAATGATTGGGGGATGATGGGGGTTGGTGCTAGCGGTTAGATGGTTGGCACCCAGGTGCACTGTAGAAAACAAGTCATTTTTGTACAAGATTTTGCACCTGGGTCATTTTCATAAATAATCATTATTTTTAGGTCAGTTTTGAAAAAAAAGCCTTGAAAAAAATATTTGAAGAATTTTGCTGTTGTTTAAAAATTCAATTGATTCTAAAATTAATCAAATTTAATATAATTATACGATATGGAAAAAAATCTCAAATAAAGAAATAATATTTACATAAAATATTTACAAAAGAGATGAAAAAAAATCATTACTTCTAATTACCCTTTTCCACAAACATCAATCAATAGAAATTGGAGGATGCTTGTTGGTGGAGTTTTGAGAAGGACAAGTGCAAATGTAACATCCAAGGTTTAGGGGCTATGCAGTTTGAGTATAATTTAGGTGTTGGAAGGTTTTTGGGTGTGCTTGGATGTGTTTAGAGGATTTAAGAATGCTTGGATGAAAGGAGAAGGCTTTGGAAAATTTTAGATTTTTAGTGTAAAAAGGGGAAACTGGGCAAGAAGGCCTTAAAATAATTTTATGGAGTTTAAGACACAAGAAAGGCATTGGCAAAGTGGCTTCATACGCTGCTTAAGGGGCTGGAAGTAGCGCCATTGAGGTCTTGGGTTCGATTCAAGAAGGCAGCAAAAGTGGTTTTAATATTTTGGATTCTGGCATTACAGGGATGGAAGCCTTAAAAGGAGTTGGGGCGTGTTTTTGACACAAGCAGCAACTTGGCCCAGTGGTTCTTGTGCGGCACATAGGAGCTAGAGGTGAGCGAGGGCGCAGGTTCGAGGGTTGGAGCGGCATTTTTGGCATTCTTATTTTGTTATGTGGTGATGGGCTGAAGTAGGAAGGGTTTAAAATTAAAAGGTGTGACTTTTTGGCATGAAAGTCAATGTGGCCGAGTGGCATGGGCGTTGGGGGAGAGGCTTGCAGCAGCAAGGTCCTGTGTTCGAACCTTGGAGGCTGCAATTGGTTTTATTTTATTTTCTTTGGCTTTTTGCTAGTTGGACGGCACATGGAGTCTTCAATGGATAAGCTGGTTATGTTTCAAATTCGGTGGGAGAAAGGATTATTATTAGTTTATCTTTTATTTTTTTTTTAGTGATAAAGTTATAAAATAGGAAGGGAATTTGGTTTAGAATTAAAAAGAATTTGGTGGCCGGCCAAAGGTGTTGGTAGTGTTTAATTTCGGCTGGAAGGGTGATCTTTTGGTATTTTCATTATTATTTTATTTATTTATCTACTTAGTTATCTTTTAGGATTATTATTATTAATTAGAGATAATGGTTGTTATTGGGTTATTGTTTTGATTTGATAAAGAGATAAAGTATGGATAAAATAGTAAGGGATTGGATTAATTCAAATTAAATTGAATTAGTGGCCATAGGTGATGGCCGAAACTTGGGTTCTTCAGCTGGGGGAGTAGCCGAATATTATTTAAGGGTGGTGTGCTCTCCTTTTTCCAAATTTTAGTTCACTCTTCTAAATCTTATTTCTCCTTGAATTCTTTTTTTTTTATATTTTTCTAGTTGACCGAACCTCCAAGTAATCTTTATTTCTTTTCGTGCTTTGAAATTGAAATCCTCCCAAACACCATTAACCCTTGCCGATTTCTCCTTTGGCCTTGGTAGTCAAATATTTTATTGTGTTCTCTTAATCCCTTGATAGCCGAAACCTTTAGTCCTCTATCTCTCTTCTAGTTTACCACGCTTGAAGCCGAACCTGTGAAGTGTGGTGCTGTCGACATCTAAAGCTTGTGGGTAAGTGTTCTAGTTACTTGTTTTAGTGGCCAAAACCGAATGGTTAGCCTTAGTTTTGGTATGGCCGAATGTCTCTAGGGCCAGGGAGATGCTTTATTTTGTGTTGTTTGTAGCCAGCGCCAAGGAGCTTTAAGGGGAAGTCTCTCGAGATTAGACTCATCAAGGTAAGTGGTGGTAGGGTATTCGGCCAAAGGGGCCTTTTCATGGATTTTTGTTATTAGCCGATTCTAATGGTTTTTGTAATAGGGACTTTCGGCAATCCCGTAGGACCATTGGCGTTTCAGGATTCAGGTAAAAGAAGGTAGGTGATTCTTTGATATTCGGCCTTAGGCCATTGTATATGTTTATGTGTTGACCGAGTGGTGGCTATGATCTTTTTAGGGCATATCGACAAGAGTAAAGGGAAGCCTTTTTGGATCTCAGTATTTCGGTAAGGATGTTAATAGGTGATCTAGATTCGATATTTGTAGATTTTGATTGCTGTGATTAATCGTGTGGTTCTGATTAAGTATCGTCGATGGATGCGAGTGCCAGTCAAAGTGGGCAAGGGAAAACTCCCATCTCGAAGTTCAAGAAGAGATCCGTTTCTGCTGTACGAGATTGGCCACCGGGGTGTGGGCCAACAACAGAAAACTATAGACAAGTGGCCGTAGTTTCGTTGAGCGATAGTGTCGGGATCGAAGGTTTAGAGCTTCAGGTCATAAGGTGTGTAGTTAGCCATTGTTTCCAGGTTTTATGTGATATCTGCTTATGTTATATGCTTACTAATAAGTGCAGTGGTAAAAGTGCAATAGATACCCTAAAAGGGGTATGACGCTGATCAGGTAAATAGCAAATTGTTAGTATTGTTGTCATTTATTTGAATATGAGTGAATGCCTATGTTTGTGAATGACATGCACATGCATCATATTGTCATTATATCATATTACATGTGCATGGGTGGGTTATGAAAGAAGGACAGGGTGTACTTCGAGTACGTGGTTGATGTCAGCTTTGTGCTACATCGTGGATTGGCGCTGACTGAGGTCGCGTTGTGGATCTTTGCGATTTGGTTCGCGTGGTTACCTTGATTGATATGGGCTTTATGCCATATCGTGGCTTGATGGATTGCTGTGTGCTCCATCGTGGTTTGATGTTAGCTATACGCTACATCGTGGATGGCATTGGTTGCCTTTTTGGAGGGAAAAGGAGAGGGTGACTCGATAGTCCCCTGGTGTGTGGTAGGCTGGATAAGGGGGTGTGTAGCGGATGGACCTTAGGATTGGGTTGGGTTTCATGTTGCATTGTTCCGTTATGAAATGATATGGAAATGGGCCAAGCCCAATATGACATGTGGATTGGTATGTTATGAGAACATACGTGGAAATGGGCCAAGCCCAGTAATCAGTGGATTAATGAGAAAAGGGCCTAGCCCAGTACTTAAATGTGGATTGAATGTGGGCCAAGCCCAGATTGTGGTAATGTCTAAATGCTTATACTTACATGTTGCATTTGATAATTGGGGACGTTATGTGGTTAGCATGTGGGTGGATTTCGATGGTTTAATTACACACTGAGTCTGTATGACTCACCCAATTATTTATCCAACATCGCAGGTGACAGAATGATCGGACCGGGTTGGAGTGGATACAAGGTGGCCCATGCAAAGGACGTTTTAAACATTTTCTTTATGCATTTATAACCAAGTAATTGAATTCATTATTTTTGTAATAAGAGCCACTTTTATTTAAAGTATTCTATTTATGGTTGATAAAGTTTATATCGTACTTAGAAATATCTTTTCCAAATGATTTATATTATAATAAAATATAATAAAGTTTTAATTCAAACCAAGCTTAGATTATTAAATAATTTTTAATGGACACACTTTCCAAAAGTTAACAAAAATTTCAAGTTTTATTCTAAAGGCAAAGATTTTCAACCGTTATTCCGCAGTGACATAACCAGATCCGGTCGGGACTTGTGGGCCGGGTTTGGGGTGTTACAGCAAATGCCAAGTCTTGCGCTAGTTTTGTTAGATGGTTTGTGCGTTTATTTTCCTCCTTTAACATGTTTCTTACTTTGAGAACCTGCCCTTCTTTGATCAATTTTAACTAGTTTGCATTTAAAGAGTTAAACAAGTGATTGTCGTTAAATGGTCAAGTCAAGAAATGTACCACTTGTAGTACATCCATTTCAACTATTAGTTTTCAGATACCTAAATTTTTCGCTAGACGCAACCCTTTCATGAACACCTTAGAGCTTTGCTCGTATACTCTACAACATACTTATTTTTTTAACATAAAGCCTTAAATTCAACTACCCTTTTCATCTCGCACTAAACCTCCAACAGAAGTCAACCTTGAATGAGCTTTTACTGCTCTATCCGTTTTCAAAATGCAAACTCATGTAGGTGGTTTATTCCAATAAACCATCATGGTCCTCTTATGATTTTAGTAATAAATGGATGGATGGCCTTGTGAATATCCTTCGCAAATTTAGAAGCATATTCAAACGTCTTTATGGTATTGTTAATTATCCATTAAATATTATCTCATTCATACCCTATGGCAACTAAAATTTCACCACAATGATCTCCCTACAATTACGCATCAACTAAACTTTGAAAGGCATTGAAAAAAAAGTCACCTTGTTTATTGTCCACTCGGAGTACCAGCCACCCAAGCTACCAAACAAGTTCTAAAAATATGTTCTACAAATTCCTCTGTGTACCTACACAGTTGTATAGCTCAATCACACCGATAGTGGGTGAAATGATGATTAAAAACTTTGCAAGAAAGATGACAAATTAAAATTGACACAATGGTTTATAGTGGTTCAACCCCAATTGCCTATATCCACTACCTTAACTCTTCACAACTAAAGTTTTCTCAAATCCACTAATATAGAATCTTTTAAGGACAATGTTTAACCCTTACAATACTATCTTTTGAATAGATAAAGTCACTTCCCCTTGAAGTTTTCCACCCAAAACCTTAAGTGACCTCTCAAAAATATGAGAAATGAAATTAAAAAAAGGAAGTCCTCTCAAAGGTTGATATACAATGATTCAAACTCACTCAAACAAATTATAATGCTTGGAATAATGAATGAGAATTAAACCATAAGTGTGGACAAGAGAAATATGAGAATTACAAACGAAAGATTGGATTTCTGCATAATAAGCTATGCAAACTTGTTTCTTGTCTTCTTTTGATTTTATTGAGTTTTATTTATACATTCTCATTGATTTCTAACCTTTTGGAGTAGTTAGAGGGAAAATTGAGTCGTTGCAGACATTTTACTCGGGTATCAAATGCAGTTGCAAGGACCTATGTTTTGATACCTATATTATAAGTTTCAATAACTTGCTTGAATAAAGTCATTCATTAGAGTCGTAGTTACTAGACCCTAAGGTTGTATTCAATACCTCTTACTTTGGGATCTGATTCTTCTTCATTTGGGGTTCGATACCCTTAAGTGTCCAAAAATCAAATTGGCTTCCTAAGTTTCAGAGCACACGAGATCTAGGTCCAATACATAGGATTATGTATCAACACTTATCCCCAAGGGGTTTGATACCCTTGAAGGTACCGACTTCTTATGTTTTGATACCCTTAAGTGTACAAGACCACAACCCAAGTTATACCAAAATGAGCTTTAGAAGGATTTTTAGGAGCTTTTAATCTTCACAATTCTTTTAAGTGTTTAAACAATTTTGAAATTACTTAAAAATAATTTCTTAAGGTTTAACATGAGATTTAATAAAATTTTATTAAAGGAATATTTTTTATATCAAAATATTTGAAAATCAAAGCTAATAATCTCCTTCTTTTTTGTATAACAAAAATTTCCTTTTAATTAGTCTCCCTAAATCAAATATTATTTTCATGTTAAAGCTCTCCTTTTCTAAAATAATTTTTGAAGACAAGCAATTTAATGGAATGTGTTGAATTTCAATAATATAGATTTGACTTTTGAAAAGTTAAATGAAATTTAACAAATTTTGTTTTTCATGTAGACAATGATATGAAAATGTGAAATTGAAAAATATTGCCAAATGCAATTTTGAAATAGGATTTGCAAATTTTATTATGACTTATCCTTTTTTTAGTGTATAAAAAAGAACTGTAAAAACATTTGAAAAATCAAGGGAAAAATCAATTGCGACTAATGATATATATATATATATATATATAACATGCATACAAAAACTAAAAACATAAAGAGAAGAATTAACCAAGTCTACTAATTTAACATGCATAAATATACAACCAAAATATCCAAGAAATTAAATATCTACCAAGTAATCTAGCATCCAAGAAAATATGCACAAAAAGAACCATAAAGATTCTAACATAAATAGTCATTGAAAAAAAATCCATAAAACATATACTCCAAACTTCTATCAGTCATCTATGTTAGAAAGAGGAAGAGGAGGATCTCATGAAAACAATCAAGCCAACTGCTCCTCCAAGCTCATAATGCGACCATCAAAGTGAGGAGAGAAGGAACCAAATCGTGCATCAAAATGAGCAGTAATGGAATCCAATTGTGCATCAAAATAAGCAATGATAAAATCTAATCCTGTACTAAAATGAGCATTAAGACCCTCCATAAAAGCATGAATGGAATCCAAAATGGTAGTAGTTCGAGGTGAGCATGGTCGTTGGTGGACTCGTGATACGAGTATGGGGATAGGATGAAATTTATTGACTTAAATTTATTGAAGTTGTTGTTTTTTAAGCTCAACAGATTAGTTGACTTACAATGACTTTTTGGATGGGATCCAACCATTTTTGGGTTGAAATGTTTTCATAGAGTTCTATGAGCTATCTCTTAGCTTCGAAAATCACTTTAAATCACTCGATTTTGAATTCAAAAGCTCAAGTTTTGACCATTTTAGTGAAGACTACACAAGCAAAATTTCTGAATCAAATTATTACAGGAAATTGTGATTTTCAAGCTTTAATTCGAGTTTAAATCATATTGAATTCGATTTTAAGGCTTAATTTTCATTATATATGAGTTCAGTATTGTATTTATTAGGCTTTATATTATTATTTATTTATTCCGAATTTTAGGATATTTTTAAGTATTTTAAGTTATTTAGGAGTTTTATGTTTATTACACAAAAAGAAAATTTAGTTCCATTTCTTTTATTATTATGAACTAAACCCTCAGATACCTGAGGGGAATGAAACCTAAGATGAATCTTGTTATCGTTTGCTGAACTATATGATAAATATTTGACTTGTTCTTAATTATGTGTTCTTAATTCTTGTGTTGATATTTCCGGGATATTAATTCAAGTATGATGTGCTTAGGTGGAGGAGCAAAAGTCCCTACCTAAGAGTAGATCTAGCATAGTTAAGCGGAGTTGCTCGCGCGCCTAGAGATAGGGTGACGAAAATCTGTCGGATCAGGGTCAAACCTAATATGGGAGTCCATAGATCGAGTTAATGTAATTCTAGGGGTTTTAATTAGAAAGAGATTTCAATTAATCAACCTAGGGTTAGACGTTAGTTGCGTCGAGAGAGGGATTAATATACATTAGGGAATCCTACGGATCAAGTCAAGTGAATGAATCGTCTGGTTCAAAGTTAGATAAAAAGTGAAGTCTAGGTGGATTCTTCCTCGGGTATTGTCTTAATCAATTGGTTTTTCCCAAAGTTATTTTCCCCAATTCATTCTCTTTGTCTTTGCATCTTTAGCTTAGGTGTTAGTTAATTTTAGATTAGATAAAAATTTCCTCTGTTTTAGGCTAGATAATAAAAAGAAAGTTAGTATTAGTATTTTTAGTTCCTTTGGGTTTGACAATCTGGTCTTGCCTTAACTATACTACTGTCCGATAGGTACGCTTGCCTCACATCGTTGTCATAGTTAGTTTCCAGGTTCGATCATTCTTTATATAAAATTTTAAGACTTTGACATCGCATAAAACAACGATCAATACCATTTGCCTTTTATTGGGCTATGAATTCTGCTAGTGTAAATGTAGCTACGTCATGCAGAAGTGGTATACCCAAGATACCAACTTTCAGCTTTTTAGTTATTTGAACTCATGCTTTTAATACATCAAAGTATATGAGCCATGCATACTTAGTCAGTCACTTGCTCAGGATTGAGGTAAGCACACTATGAACGTCATAAGTGAATTAATCCATAAACGGATCCATGATTAATTTAACTTGGGTCCTATCTAATGTATCATTAGTCCAAACAATAGCATCAATGTCTGTATCTTTTAAGAGTAAACCACTCTGATACCAGAGACAAAGTATCTACCCATTTTGACTTGATAGACAACATGATAATCCTTTAATCAATTTGCTCAATTTAGATTCATCAGACTATGGACCTTTTATATTACTTACTAATACAAGTTGTCTTATTACATTACGATCTGAAAACGTAATGCAACTTAGTAATAGTTAAACATTAGGTAACCAATGAGCCGATATTTGCTTGCATTTTGCTTTGTGTGCAAAAATCATCAAGGACAAATACAAATGATATTAATGTGATTAACGAAATTTTATTTAAACCAATGTGTTTGAAAAATTTCATATACAAATGACAAATAAACTACACTTAGGGCACTAGATCCTAACACCTAAAGCCTGTAAAGTCCTTAGACAAAGTTCTAAGCACCATTTCAATCTGGATGTTATAATCTAGTTCAACCCTACTATCCTCCATTTCTGTAAAGAACCCCAAAAGGAAAAACATATGTTCTTTGATTGGACTTCTACGATTTTGCTTAATGTTTATCAAACTGGTTATCGCAAACTATTGAGCTAAGGCTACTTAGCCTTTGAATAAGTCCTCCAAATTTTCCATGGTCTCTTAAACACTTTTATAGCTTTCATGTTGCTTTTACAGAGTGATTCTAACAATTGCAAGTATATAGCAATGAGCTATTTCATTTAAGTCCTTCATATGGGCTTCTGCCTCATGTTGGGCCTTATGAGGGCAAGCTTCATCAAGCACAAACTTGTGTTTTTTGTAGTTGTGAACAATGTGCAAGTTTTGCTTCCATTCCTTATAATTATTGACGGAGCTCGAAACTAACTATTATTTCGACAAAGGCAAGCGCACCTATCGAACAGTAGTATAGCTGTGGTGAGTCCGGAATATCGTATCCTCAAGGACCAAGAGTACTAGTATTAACTATATTTTTATTATCTAGCCTAATAATTAAGGGAATTTGGTTTTAATCTAAAATTAACTAACTAATTTAATTAACTATGAAAGCGACAGAGAGCGAATTGGGAAAAATACTTTTGGGCAACTTATATGAGATAGGCAATACCTAAGGAAGAATCCACATAAACTTCACTTATTACTTTTGATCCATGTGATTTATTCACTTGGCTTAATCTGTAGAAATCCCTAAATTATATTAATACCTCTTTCAAGGCTACTAACAACTGACTCTAGGTTGATTAATTGAAATCACTTTCTAATTAAACCCCTATTGTCGCATTAACTCAATCTATGGATTCCCTTATTAGGTTTGACCCTAATCCGGCAGATTTTCGTCGCCCTATTTCTAAGGTTGCAGTCAACTCCACTTAATTGTGCTGATCTACTCTTAAACAGGGACTTTTGCTCCACTGAATAAGCACATTCGACTTGAATCAACAACCTGAATTATCAAAACAAGAATAAGAACTCACAATTAAGAATAAGCACAAGTATTTATCTCATAAATCAAATTGTCGAAACCATTTTTTAAACGAGTTTGAAAAACGAGGATCGACTTTAAAAATATGGAAATGGAGTCGCCACCGATCTTTTATTTGAGGTGTGATCGAATCACCTTGAGATGGATTATTTTAATAAAACATTTTGATTTATTAAAACAATAATTTTGGTCTACGAAATCTAAGAAAACAGGTTCGGGAGTCTGTTACGTACGTGAAAGGATTAGCACCCTCGCGACGCCCAAAATTGGTACCAAATTGATTAATTAATGTCCTAGTGCCAAGAATTTGAAAGATTTAAAATTACGACCTTCTTTAACTCATTTGAAGATATTCGAGTTTGAATATTAAGATTCTCTGGTTCTGAAGGAATAAAATGTCACATCCAGCACGTTAGAATGTAACAATTTAAGTCTTCAAATTCCAGATCATCTCAAAATTCTCAAACTCATGCATTGAGATTTTGAAAGGGTATTTCATTATTTGGAATTAAACAAAAAATCGAAACCCAGCACGTTAGGGCACGATTCCTTGAGTTTCCAAACACGAAATATTGCCTTATTTTTAAGTTAAGAAAACGTGAATAAGATTTCAAAAGGATATTCGGTTATTTGGTCAAACGAAAAACCGAAACCCAACACGTTAGGGCACGATCTCGCGGATTTTCCAAACACGAAACATTGCCTTATTTCGAAGTTGAGAAAAACATGAATGAAGTTTTAAAAGGCTATTTGGTCATTTGGTCAAATGAAAAACCGAAACCCAGCACGTTAGGGCACGATCTCGCAGATTTCCAAACACGAAACATTGCCTTATTTTGAAGTTGAGAAAACATGAATGAAATTTTAAAAGGATATTCGGTTATTCGGTCAAACGAAAAATCGAAACCCAGCACGTTAGGGCACGATCTTCTGAATTTCCGAACACAAAACATTGCCTCATTTTAAAACCTTTAAGTGGAACGACTTTAAAACTGGAACGATCTTAAACCTGATATTTTTCATAAGATACAATGGAATACTAATATGCAAAACAAGATATTCATCCATACATCAAATATTATAAATCACAAATCATGAATCACAAATAATTACTAGTTACTAATTAACAATTTATCATCCATACAATAGCAATAATCATATGATTTAAAAAACACATATTAACGAGTAAAGCTACATGATAAAATAATTCTACAAAATCAACGTTAGCAAATTAATACAAAGTAAATTTTAAATAATGGCAAAATAATCTAAAAATGTTTGAAACTAATAATTTTATGAAACGACTCAAAAATCAATTTAGTAGTTTAAAAATAAATTATTGATACAATTATCATAAAATATGTATACGTATTTAAATATATATATACTAAATTATATAAACAATTGTACATAATATGAACTTGATACTATATGCACAAGAATAAGATAATTTTAATACAAATTATATATATGTATATTAGGTAAAGGTTTAATTTAAAAAGTATGTAAAAATAGTTATGTGTAAAAGCATTTAAAAATATTATATAAGTTTTTATAGTATATACCAAAAAATATATGTACATATATGAATAGAAAAATCTATGTGATATGATATGAAATTAATAATATACAAATAATTTGAAATATAATATATTGATTTAAAGATAATAGTATATAAAATAAAAAATATATATAAGTTTTTATAAAACGAACATTATACCAATCTTTAAAACAAGGAAATGTATAAAAGAGAATTTAAAATAAATTAATTATAAAATAAACAATTTGAAAAATTTACACTAATGAAAGTAAAAAATAACACACTAAAATAATGTAGGATTAGTATAATAGCTCAAAACAATATATTAAAACAATTTCTATAAATGAATTATAAATTAATTTTAAAGGAAAAAATATATATAAACTGAAATTTAAAAAGGACGCAATTGAAATGAAGGTGAAATTGGAAGGATTAATAAATAAAATCACTACAATAAAACTGATGATTAAAATGCAACGTGCACAAACAAACATGGACCAGACACGCAATTATTCCAAGCCTCTAAGCGCAGAGTTTAAGCTCGGACTAAATTGAAATGGTACGCAAATTCAGGGCAAAATTAAAGATAACAAAAAATAAAATCAGGTTCAATAAAAAAAAGTGGCCCAAAAAGGGAGGGCCCATCGCGCAAATATCCGTTTGCTTCTTGAAGCCAAACAGTGCCGTTTGCTTCTGTTATACAGCTCTCCTTTAATTTTTTTGCCATTTGATTTCCTTTCTTCAAAAAATAAACAGAGAACACCCCCATTTGTTTCTTCTTCTGCTAGGGTTTAAACCCATACCACGCCATCGTCGAACCACCACCATCCGGTCGCCACCAACGTGCAAGAAGGAGGTCGTTAGCCCCGTTTCAAACAAGCCAATTAACGGAGACCAAACACAAAAGTAAGTATCTTTCTTTATCCTCCTTTTTTGCATATCAAAAATGAAAATAAAATCAGAAAGAAAGTCAAGAAAATCGAGAGTCACCCTCGAAAAACACCTATTCTCTTTTGATTTCTGATACTTTGCTAAAAACTCGTTCGTAACAATTTTAAAAAGAAAAAAAATAGATATAAAAAAGGATGTTAAATAACAGAGAATAATAAGTGAAAGATATTAAAAAAAACATCTTAAAACTTCTGTTTTTATTTTCGGATCTCTAATGTTCGCCCCTCTTGCAGTGGTTGATTTCAGTCCATTTAAAGGCCAAAATCGAAAAATAATAAAATAAAAAATACAATAGTTTTTTTTTTGGTTTTTCTTGCTGTGTTGTTGATTTGTCGTTTTCGCAGGTACGGAGTTCCAGCTGTGGTGGTGTACGGAGGCTCGAATGCGTGGAGTGACGTGGAGGAGCGGCGCTGCGCGCGTGTGGGGGTTGGACCATTGGGGCTGCGGCGCCAGAAGAATCTGGAAACCTCTAGGGTTTCCTTCGATTTGTTTTGGGCTAGGTTGATTGGGCCACTGTAATTGGGCTCGGGTTTAATTATTGGGTTATTGTGATTGTTTTGGGCTTGTTAAAAAAACTGTTTATGGAACAGACTTTGTTTTTTTGGTTTTTAATTTTGTATTTTTTGTTTTTGGTATGGGCCCGAGCAGATTTGGGCACCTACACAAATAATAATAAGATTCGTCTTAGATTTCATCCCCTTAGGTATTTAAGGGATTTAGTTCATACTAAAAGAAGGAAGCATCATAAAAGAGGAAAAACAACAAAACATAAGAAAACCCAAAAACTTCTAAAGAACTTGATGGGAGATCCTTCTCCTAAGCTGTTCCCGATGGCTGTCTTGGAGTATTTTCTCCTTCTACTCGACGTCCTGTCGACCCCCTTTTAGGTTGCCTCCTAGGGTGTTTATATAGGCTTTGAGATGCCTTACTTGGCCCACAAGTATCCTATTCCGAATAGAATTCTTCCTTATTTCGGCAGGGACACGCCCGTGGTCGATAGCCCAGGCCGTGGTCGATTCTGCTTAGCAACATGACCATGTGGTCTGCCCGTGGACGATAGTCCAGGCCGTGGTTGATCCTTGTTCGAAACACACGGCCGTGTCCAATGGTCCAGGTGGTGTTGACTTCCTAGGTAGGCCAATTTTACCCCTTTTTGGCCCCTTTTTTGTCCTTTTCGACTTTTTCTTAACAATAATGTTTCATCATAATTTATAGGTAATTTATACATTGATAATTTAACTAAAATAGTCCTAAAGATTCAAACAATCTAAGTTATAAACTTTTATAGCATGAAAATATAGGTGTTTCCCCTTACCTAAATAATTACTTCTGATTCAAAACTGACAAGGATTGACATCCTTACTAAGGATTCACTCGAACCACTCAAAAGTGTTTAAGGTTTAAATTAAGCACTCAAAAATCAAACATGAAAAGTTAATCCCATAAGCTTGCATGAAAATCAAATCTCCACCACTAGAAAATGAGATGATACACAAATCAAAAGGTCTTTAAAGGATTGTAATGAGGCTTGGGTTAAAGGTGTGGATATAAAGTTAATCCCATAAGCTTGCATGAAAATCAAATCTCCACCACTAGAAAATGAGATGATACACAAATCAAAAGGTCTTTAAAGGATTGTAATGAGGCTTGGGTTAAAGGTGTGGATATAGGCTGAATTAGAAGGTTAGAACCGAGATTGAATTGACAAATTACCTAACTAGAAAAATTGAACTAATACTGGATAATTACATTGATTGAAACTTATCACTAATAACATGAGCTTCTTCTAAAGATATGACATTAATCGTTCAAGCTTAAACTAATAATGAATAAATTTCAAAATTTTTCTCTTTTTTTTAAGAATAAGTATTTACAATAATAAGAAAGAACTTTAACAATGGAAATAGATAACATAGTTTGGCAACTGCTCAAATCAATTCTCGATAAAAGGGACGTTTAAAGGATTAGGGGAAGTAAAAATTTGGTTTTGGGTTAATATTAATGGGTGAGTCAAGAAACGGTTTATTGGGCTAAAAAGCATTCACTAGGGGTCAATTTTGGAGGTAGGCTTTTTATGGAGTAAGTGGGCTAAAACCTAGGTGCCTTTATCATGTCGGTATATCAAATCACAAATGTGGTCTTGACATGCCTTTATCATGTCGGTATATCAAATCACAAATGTGGTCTTGACAAGCATAATCGAAGCAAGTTCTAGAATAACAAATCAATGTTGACACACTCATAATCAATAAAGTAAGCAAGAAAATTATATGCTCTAAAAGGCTCAAAATCTCACAGAAATTATGGTTTTTGATGTCAACCTTGTAAATTTCAAACTTCAAGATAATATTTAAGTTTAAAGAAACTGATCGCTGAAATCAGAGCTTTAAAATTTATAAAGAAAGTGATCGAACCTGGAAGCTAACTCTGACAATGATTAAAGGCAAGTGTACCTATCGAACAGTAGTATAGCTTAGGCAAGACCAGATTTTCGAACCCAAAGGAACTAAAAATACTAATACTAGCTTTCTTCTTATTATTTAGCCTTAAAAATAAAGTGAAATTACTTTAACCTAAATTAACGACTACTGAGCTAAAGACGCAAAGACAAAAAGAACAAATTGGAAAAGAACTTGAAGAAAAACTCAGTTGATTACGACGATACCCTCTTTACTTAGCTTGATCCGTAGGACTCCCTAACCTATATTAAACCCTCTCTTGAGGCGAATAACGTCTAACCCTAGGTTAATTAGTGGAACTCTCGTTCGCTTATAATAACCCCCTAGAATAGCAGTAAATCGATCAATGGACTCCCATATTAGGTTTCACCCTAATCTAGAAAAATCTCGTAACCCTATCTCTAGGCGTTTGACCAACTCCGCTTAATTATGCTAGATCTACTCCTAGGCAGGGTCTATTCCTCCTCCACCTAAGCACATCAGATTTGGATTAAGGAACATAATTAAGAACAAACTAAGTAACTACCATATAATTTAGAAATCAAATAACAAGACTCATCCAAGTTTCATCCCCTTCAGGTATCTGAAGGGTTTAGTTCATGAAAAATAAAGAAAACATCTCAAGAGAAAAGATAAAACAAAACATAAGAAATTCCTAAAACCCCCTTAAGAAATTGAAGGAGAAATCCGCCGTCTTGAGTATAATTACGGCTTCTTGGGATGGATCAACTGGCTATCTTCGAGTGATTCCCTCAACTCTAACCTTTTCGGCTTGGCTCTTTGGCCTAGCTTTGACGCCCCAGACAAAAGCCCTGGCAGAAGGCTTTTGCCGAACTCCCCCCTTCAAGTTGACCCCTTGGGTGTTTATATAGACTTTGTGATGCCTTGCTTGGCCCCTAAGTATCCTAATTTAAGTAGAATTCCTACTAGAGTGTTTGAATAGGCTTCGGAATGTGTTTCTTTGCCTCCAAGTATCCTTTCCCGAATGAAATTGCTCTTTCCAGCGACAGGGACACGGCCATGGCACATGCCTGTGTGGATCGACTTCAAGTCATGTTCGGGTCTGTTTATGGAGGCACGGTCGTGTGAATCATGGTCAGGCCGTGTTCTAGCTGATCCATGAGGCACGACCGTGTGGCTAGAAGTCCAGGCCGTGTCGATTTCGTAAATTGGCCCATTTGGCCCGTTTTAAGCCCGTTTCTCATTCTTTTTCATCCTCGGGTGCTTTCTTGGGTATAAAACATGAAAAGAAAGGATTAAGAGCACCTTTTTACATAAATTGGGGGATAAGTCATCCAAAAACAAGCTAAATGTCGGATTAAAATATGTTATAATTACGGTTTATCAAATACCCCAACACTTAAGCTTTTGCTTGTCCTCAAGCAAAATTTTCAACTCATAATTAAAACAAACTTCCTCGATTCAAAATTTTCATCAATAATGTTTCATCATAATTCAGAAATAATTCATACATGGATAATTCAACTCAAAGAGTCCTAAAGATTCAAACAATCAAAGTCTTACATTTATAACCCTGAAAACGTTAGGTGTTTCCCCTCACCTAAATAATTACCTCTGATTCGTAACCGACAAGAATTGACATCCTCACTAAAGATTCACTTAAATCACTCAAAGTTTTTAAGGTTCAAAATTAAGCACTCAAAAGTCAAACATGAAGAGTTAATCCCATAGGCTTTCCTGAAAATCAAATCTCCACCACTGTAAAATGAGATGATACACAAATCAAAAGGTCTTTAACAAGGTTGTAATGGGGCTTAGGTTAAGGTTGTGGATAAAGGCTGAATTGGAAGGTTAGAATCTAGATCGAATTTGACAATTTACCTAACTAGAAAAATGAACTAATCTTAAATAATTACATCAACTGAACTTACTAATACAAGCTTTTTCTTCAAGACTTGAAATTTACATGCATAAGCTCATCTATCATAGAACTAATAATGAATATACTTCGTTTTTTTTTAAGAACAAACTATTATAATAATAAGAAAGAGCTTTTACAACTGAAATATAGAACATAGTTAGGAAACTGTTCAAAATCAAATCTCGACAAAAAGGGTAGTTAAAAAGGAATGGTGATAACAAATACAAAGGGTTTTGAGTTAATATTAGGGGTGAGTCAAAAAGGGTTGTTAGGATCAAAGGGGTTCACTAGGGGTTAATTATGAAGGTAGGCTTTTTAGTGGAGTGAGTGGGTTAGATCCTAAGTGCCTTTATCATCTCTGTATATCAAATCAAAGGTGTGGTCTTAACATGTATAATCGAGGCGAGTTCTAGAATAACAAATCAATGTTGACACACTCATAATAAAAAGTAAGCATTAAAGGATGTATGCTCTAAAAGGCTCAAAATCTCACAAAAATTATGGGTATTTTGATGTCAACCTCGTAAATTTCAAACTTCAAAGTAACATTCAGATTCAGGTAGACAACCAATTTTTTTTTTGAAAAATAGACTTTATCATGCTTGATTCTCTAGTATCCTTCAAATTTAATCATCAATGCATAATTATCAATGACTTACTCCAAAACATATCAATAAAGATCATAAATCATAGGAAATTTCATTCTAATCGTAATATGAGAGACTTTACTTTTAAACAAGGCATAATTCAGGGATTTTCAAATAATACTATAGTTAACCCCCCCACACTTAAGATGTACATTGCCCTCAATGTACAAAGATAGATAATAGCAAAATAATCATAAAAATCATAAGATGGGGAGAGAAGTGAAACTTCCTGAATTTTGGATGAAGTCAATGAAAAGAAATCGGATAGGATTGGAGGTGAACGTGGGGAAGCGTCTCGAACCGTTTGAAATTGAATCCTCGAAGCAGCCGGTCTAATTTTATTGTATCCTAAGCTAAATCTAAATATCATAAAGAATAAGAAGAAGAAAAATAAAATAAAATAAAGTAAAAAAATAATGAAATGAAAATAAAATAAAAATAAAAATAAATAATGGAAAATGAAAGACAACTAGAAAAAGGGAGAATGAGGTTTAAATAGAGATGTAGCTCGTGTTTTGGGATTTTGAATTTTGGGCACGTTCAGGGTGTTCAGGTACGGCCGTGGGTGTAGTGGCACACCCGTGTCTTTCTTTACACGGTCATTTAATACAGGCGTGCTTTTCTCGTGTTTGATAAGTTAGAATGTTGGCACGGTTGGAAGGCACAGCCGTGTTTAGCCTGTGCTTAACAAAGTCAGTAACCTCGCACGGGGCGTCGGCATAGGCATGGACTACTATTGCCACCCGTGTTGGGAAAAGAGATTTTTCTATGTCGTGCACGGCTACTGGCACGCCCATGGTTCATCCCCTGGCTTCCTCAAGGCCACGAGCACGCCCGTGTGTAGGGCCATGTGACCTAGAAATCTGCTCTTTTGTTATTTTATGGTTAGGTGCTAAAAGGAAAAAGAAAAGAAAAAAAATAATGGGGTTAGTGCTCGGGTTGCCTCCCGAGAAGCGCTCGTTTATAGTCTTAAGCTAGACTTTACCTCTCATTCGTATGGTCATGGTGGTTTGAGGAGGTGAAAATCCTTTCTCATGTGATCACTTCGGTTATGGATATATAGTTTAAGTCGAGTAATGTTTACCTCAAAAGTGTCGAATTTAGGATTGCTTACCTCGATAGTGCCGTATAGGAAGACATTAAGTACCTCAAAAGTGATTTTTTCGTTTGTCTTGAGGTCTGAATTCGTGATTCGAGGGTCTTCCTTATTCAACAATACCTGATCTACTACTTTGAAGTGATTCGTTGTTCCTATCAGCTCGTCTGGGGGCTCTTTCGGTTTCACTTCGTGTGGTTCCGGTTCTTCTTTAAGTTGTGTTTTCCACTCTTCTAATTTGTCTACCCTAAGGCTTCGTTCCTCATACAATTCTTCTTTTTCGGCATGAGGTCTAAGATCTAGCTTAGCTAGGTGATTTCGTGATGCTTCCTGTAAAGAAGGTTGAACCAAATAGTTATCAATAGAATTAACGTTCGTACCTTTATTACTCGATGTCCTAGCTGAGTCAAGAGCTTGAAGAGTGATTGTTTCGTCGTCTACACGAAGTGTAAGTTCACTGAATTCTTCCTCTGTGTGATCTTTCTTTACTGCATCGGGATATGGCACACGAGCTTGGTACTCTGTATTTACTGGGTTTGGTAAATCATGGCTTACCTCAACCTTACCTTCACTTACCACAGGTTCTTCCCTTGGGTCAGATTCCACTAACAATTCACTGTTATGAGCTTGTACGACTTGGGGCCCATGATTCGGCTCAGGTTTGTAGCCTTGTGGTGTTTCCTGTGGTGAAAGTTGAACAATTTGATTATCAACTAAATTTACTTTCTCACTTTCATCACTTGATGTCTTGGCCGAGTCAAAAGCTTGTAGACTGATTGATTCGTCACCTACACGAAGAATGAGTTCTCTTGTACCAACATTAATTTTAGTCCTGGCAGTTGCTAGAAAGGGTTTTCCTAAAATTAAAGGAATCGAATTGTCCTCATTCATGTCTAAGACAACAAAATCTACTGGGAATATGAATTTATCAATTTTGATTAGAACATTTTCTATTATACCCCTAGGAATTCTGATAGTGTTATCAGTTAACTGAATGTTCATCCTAGTTTGTCTGGGTTTCCCTAGACCTAGTTGTTTAAACATTTTATAAGGCATAACATTGATACTTGCCCCTAAATCAGCTAAAGCATTATCAATAGATAAACTACCTATTAAACATGGAATTGTAAAACTCCCTGGATCTTTTAATTTCTGTGGCAGTTTATTTTGTAGAACTGCTGAGCACATTGCGTTTAGCTCTACATGCGATGCCTCGTCTAGTTTCCGTTTGTTTGTCAAGAGCTGTCTTAAAAATTTTCTCAAGTCTGGCATCTGAAAAAAGAGCTTCGAGAAGAGGTAAGTTAATATGTAATTTCTTTAAGAGTTTAAGAAACTTACCGAACTGTTCCTCTGAATCGTCTATTTTTTATTGCTTCGGGGTAAGGTATGCGAGGTTGGTACTCTTTAATTACCGGTTTTGGCTTTTCTTATGTTTCCTCTGTTTTACCTTCGTCTACCTTGTTTTCTGGTATTGTATGGGGTTCATCTAACCCTTTACTTTCCTGAGCAGTGATGGCTTAAATTTGCTCCTTAGGGTTAATCTCTGTGTTACTAGGTAGACACCCTTGCGGTCGTTCTGACATTAACTTTGCAAGTTGTTCGACTGCATTAGTGACTTCCTTGACTGACTTAGTGATTTCCATGATTCGGCTCTCGTTGCTTTTGATTGTTTTCTCAATTTCCTGGAAACGTTTTTCTGTGTCTGCCGAAAATTTTGTCAGCATCTCTTCCAGGGTTGGTTTCTTCTCTTGTGGATAGGGCTGATTTTGGAAGTTTTGAAGAGGTTGTTGTCTTTGATTTCCTTGGTTTCCTTGACCTCCCTATGAAAAATTTAGGTGGTTCCCCCAACCTGGATTGTAAGTGTTACTATAAGGATTATTATTGGATCTGAAATTGTTACCTATATAGTTCATCTGTTCGTTCTCTGCTTCCGGTTGGTAGGGTGGGTACTCAGAATTCGCCACGGTTCCACTTGCGTCGCACTGCATGACTGGATGTGCCTACGAAGAACACAAACTATCAATATTTTTATTCATCGTCTCCATCTGTGTTGATAGCATAGTCAATGCATCGATGTTGAAAACTTCGGCTGATCTTGTTGGTTTCGTCCTGTTAACTTGCCACTGATAGTTATTCAGTGACATTTCCTCAATGAACTCATAGGCCGCTTCTGGAGTCTTGTTATTCAGGGTTCCACCGGCGGCTGAATCAATTAGTTGCCTCATTGAGGGGTTTACACCATTGTAGAAAGTTTGGACTTGCAGCCACAAGGGTAGACCATGGCGTGGACACCTTCTCAAGAGATCTTTGTATCTCTCCCATGCATCGTATAATGTCTCTAAATCCATCTACACAAAAGAAGAGATATCATTCTGTAATTTAGTTGTTTTGGCCAGTGGGAAATATTTCAATAAAAACTTTTCGGCCACTTGTTCCCATGTAGTGATTGACCCTCGTGGTAACGAGTTTAACCACTGTTTGGCTTTATTCCTAAACGAAAAAGGGAATAACCGAAGACGTATGGCATCATCGGAAACACCATTTATTTTGAAGGTATCACAGAACTCTAAAAAGTTAGCTATACGAGTGTTTGGATCTTCTTCCTGCAAACCATCAAATTGAACAAACTGTTGAATCATTTGAATTGTGTTAGGCTTTAATTCAAAATTGTTAGCAGCTATAGCAGGCCTAACAATACTCGATTCTGCTCCTGTTAAATGTGGTTTCGCATAATCAAACATTGTGCGTGGAACATTGTTTTCCCCCACATCCCGTGGTGGTGGGTTATTATCGTCCATCCCTTCAGTAGGATTGGATCTGCCTTCTTCCTATATTTCTGTGTAATCTAGGGCTCGCCTGGTTTCTCGACGATTCCTGCGAGCGGTAGCTTCGATCTCACTGTCGTATACTAAAGGTCCCTTCGGGTTCCTTCTAGTCATAAACTAGAGGTACCTGTTAGGAAAAGAAAGAAATGAAGAAAAGTTAGCAAAAATTAAAATTTGACCTAAAAATAAAATTGAAAAAATAATAATAAAAATAACGGCTAAAGTAATAAAAATAGAGCGTTCTTAATATTTTAGTTCCCCGGCAACGGTGCCAAAAACTTGATCGCTGAAATCAGAGCTTTAAAACTTATAAAACAATGATCAAACCTGGAAACTAACTCTGACAACGATTAAAGATAAGTGTACCTATCGAACAGTAGTATAGCTTAGGCAAGACCGGATTGTCGAACCCAAAGGAACTAAAAGTACTAATACTAGCTTTCTTCTTATTATTTAGCCTTAAAAGTAAAGTGAAATTACTTTAACCTAAATTAACGATTACTAAGCTAAAGACGCAAAGACAAAAAGAACGAATTGGAAAAGAACTTGAAGAAAAACTCAGTTGATTACGACGATACCCTCAGGAAGAATCCACCTAGACTTCACTTGTTACCTATCACGGAACCACATGATTTCTTTACTTAGCTTGATCCGTAGGACTCCCTAACCTATATTAAACCCTCTCTCGAGGCGAATAACGTCTAACCCTAGGTTAATTAGTGGAACTCTCGTTCGCTTATAATAACCCCCTAGAATAGCAATAAATCGATCAATGGACTCCCATATTAGGTTTCACCCTAATCTGGCAAAATCTCATAACCCTATCTCTAGGCGTTCGATCAACTCCGCTTAATTATGCTAGATCTACTCTTAGGCATGGTCTATTCCTCCTCCACCTAAGCACATTAGGTTTGGATTAAGTAACATAATTAAGAACAAACTAACTATCATATAATTCAGAAATCAAATAACAAGACTCATCTAAGTTTCATCCCCTTCAGGTATCTGAAGGGTTTAGTTCATGACAAATAAAGAAAACATCTCAAGAGAAAAGATAAAACAAAACATAAGAAATTCCTAAAACCCCCTTAAGGAATTGAAGGAGAAATCCGCCGTCTTGAGTATAATTCCGGCTTCTTGGGATGGATCAACTGGCTATCTTCGAGTGATTCCCTCAACTCCGACCTTTCCGACTTGACTCTTTGGCCTAGTTTTGACGCCCCGGACAAAAGCCCTGGTAGAAGGCTTCTGCCGAACTCCCCCCTTCAAGTTGCCCCCTTGGGTGTTTATATAGACTTTGTGATGCCTTGCTTGGCCCCTAAGTATCCTAATTTAAGTAGAATTTCTACTAGAGTGTTTGAATAGGCTTCGGAATGTGTTTCTTTGCCTCCAAGTATCCTTTCCCGAATGAAATTGCTCTTTCCAGCGACAGGGACACGGCCATGGCACATGCCCGTGTGGATCGACTTCAGGCCGTGTTCGGGTCTGTTTATGGAGGCACGTCCGTGTGAATCATGGTCAGGCCGTGCTCTAGCTGATCCATGAGGCATGGTCGTGTGGCTGGAAGTCCAAGCCGTGTCGATTTCGTGAATTGGCCCATTTGGCATGTTTTAAGCCTGTTTCTCATTCTTTTTCATCCTCGGGTGTTTTCTTGGGTATAAAACATGAAAAGAAAGGATTAAGATCACCTTTTTACATAAATTGGGGGATAAGTCATCCAAAAACAAGCTAAATGTGGATTAAAATATGTTATAATTACGGTTTATCAGAAACAACCTAAAAATTTTTAATTCTGAAAATAGACTTATCATGTTTGATTCTCTAATATCTTAAAGTTTAAATCATCAACGCACAATTACCTATGACTTAATCCGAAACATATCAATGATAATCATAAATCAATAAAAGTTTCATTCTAATAGTAATATGAGAAAATTACTTAGGACAAAGCATAATTCAGTATTGTTGACACCTCCCCACGCTTAAGACGTACATTGATATCTACAATATATAAAATCATGAGATAGGGAGAGAAGTGAACTTCTTGAATTTTGGATGGAGTCAAGGAAAGTAAACGGTAATTCGGGCATAGATGAAGGTGGCGGTGGTTACTAGGGTCGTGGTATGGTGATTCCCTAACAGCCTTTTGAACCTAAATCAAAGAAATCAAAATATAATAATATAAATTAAAGATAAGAAAGATAAAGGGAATGAAAATAAAGGAGAAGAGAAAAGAAAAAGAAAAATTAAATGGACTCAAATGTCCTTGGCCTGTCGGATAAATGAAGCGGCCAGCATGAACTTATGTAGATCGGTCTCGCACGGGGAGACTGTGCTAGGGTCCTTTCGTTTCTTCGACATGGGAATGGTGGTGTAAAAAAAGAATGAGGGAAAGGGGAAAGGAAAAATAGAAGGATAAAGGTAATAGAATAAAAGAGGGGTGTGGTGGTTGAAAAAGAATTTGAGGAGAATGTGAGAAGAGGGGGGTTTTAAATAGGAAAAAGGGATCTGCTGGCTTCCCACGCCCGTGTGCCATGGGCGTGTTAGGTCACACGGTCGTATCGCACGGCCATGTGGTGGTTTTTTCGTTTCCCCCACGCCTGTGTAGAGGTTGCCACGCCCATGTTGATAAATCAGTGTCGGCCACGACCTAGGGATACGGACGTGTCGCACACCCGTGTGACTTTCTTAGTGTCGACCACGGCCGAATTGCACGGCCGTGGCATTTTATCGTAGCCCGTGTTTGGGAAAGAAATCTTGTCCACGCTGATGTACTTACTGTAACACCCCTAACCCGCATCCGTCGCCAGAATGGGGTAATGGGGTATTACCGAACAAGACACAACTTCTAGACATTTATGAACATATATGGAAATTAAATCATTTAAAAAAATCATCAAATAATAAAATAAACCCATAATATATAAAATTATACATAAATCATTAAACATTAAAATAATATATTACCACCAACTGTCTGAAAATAAACAAATGAGCTAAATATCACATTTTTCAATATTCCAAGTCAAATGAACATTATCACATTTTTCAATATTCCAAGTCAAATGAACATGTAATACGCATACATCTATTCAAATAAACCAAAGTTCCTATTTGATATCACTTAAATAAACATTAAATATAATATAAAGACTACTTAATAATTAAAACACATTAATAAAATCACATGCTAATTTACAACAAATTAACTTGTTTATTTAAAACATAAATCACTAATCATATGATCATTTTATAATCTTATACTTAATATTAAACAAGCCTAATAATTATACACCATTTAATGTCAACTTTTTGTTATACTTCAATCAATTCAAATTAAAACCACCCAAGTCAATTTCATGAATCACAACTTACCTAACATAACATATAACATATTTACTCAAATTCACATTTATACTTTTCTAAGCATAAAATAGCCGAGCCATACTCAATTTAATCCATATTCATTCACCATATTCAAATATATAAACCTAACATAAACACCATTCAACCATAGCACAAAATATCATGATCAAACATACTCAAACTCAACTAAACAAAACCAAATTCAAATTAATATGTTAAGCCATTTTCGCATGGCTTTATATACAAACACTTTCAAAATAATCTAATTCCAAGACTAGCCTATACATGTCATAAGTCCAATTTTAATTTATAATAGTAGCGAAACAGTCGATAGTGTGGTGAAATTTGCTGACGATCCCCGAGCCTGTAACTTGAGTCCAAAATCTATAAAACAGAGTAAACAGTTTTACCAGAGTAAGCTAACTTAGCTTAGTAAGTCATAAGCAAATAAACATCCAAATGATGTAATTAATTCATTATTCCAAGTAAAATCTACCTTGGCCGAATGCCATTTATACAATATAACCTAATGTTTTTTTTTAACTTTCAAAGCTAAAATATCTTTATAAAGTCAACATACACATATGCATTTATATAAATTCAATATCCATAATAATATATCATATACATATTTCACTTAAATGGTCAAATATACAAGAACACATATATATCCATATCCTAAAATCAATTCCACAACACTTATATTATTCATTTACAAAGCCAAATACACTTACTAAAATTCACGTGTAATTTTCATTTGTATCAAATATAATTAGTAACAAATATCAAGTTACTAATTTACCTTATCTCAAGTAAATAATGTGTTAACACATACCTGATCACTGAGCTCATTTAACATATTTCAATACCACATTAGCATAAATCTTTAAGGTATAAACTTATACATAATCACCGGCATAAAGCCTGCTAGGCATATAGCCTGATATCTTTCACAGGCACAAAGCCTGCTAGGCATTTAGCCCGAATATTATACACCGGCACAAAGCCTGCTAGGCATAAAGCCCGATATCTTTCACCAGCACAAAGCTTGCTAGGCTCAAAGCCCGAATATCATTATTATAAAGCTGTCTCACAACCAATTCATATATCGAACTTTTCATATATTTCATAATCTTCATACGGACTTCCAAATATTATAGCTCAATCAAACTAAACTCAAACATTATATTTCTATATTTATTCACATTCGGCTAACTCAACACTTATTCCACAAATTCCAAATCAGCATATTACTAAGTTATATACAAAATTTACAATGTTTAATTGCTTAAAGACTTACCTCGGATATCGATGAACGATGTAATCGGCTATTCGACTATTTTTGTTTTTCCCCGATCCAAGTCTGATTTCTTTGGTTCTTGATCTAAACATATTCAAATTAAGCTCATTCAAACATATTTTCATTCAATTTAGTCCAAAAACACATAAATGGGCAAATTACCATTTTACCCCTGACATTTACAATTTTTACAATTTAGTCCCTATTGAACAAAACACAAAATATTCAAAATTTCAAAGTACCTATGTTTGGCCGAATATTCCTAGTGCTCATACAAGCCCATATATTTCATTTATTTCACATTTTAGTCCCTCAAATTATTATTTTTGCAATTTAGATCTAATTACTCAAAATCATCAAAAACTCCAATATAAAATATATTAGTCTAAAATATATCTTTCATTTTTCATCATCAAACGACAAAAATCATAAGTATTCAACAATGGCATACCACGAAATATTCATCAAATTCTAAAATTAAGACATGGGCTTTGTAGTACTCGAAGCAACGATCTCAAAGACGTAAAAATTATCAAAAATCGAAGTGAAAACATACCTTAATCAAACTTAGAAATGGCCAAATACCGTAAACCTTGTTTCTCTCTTTTTTCTTTTTTTTTTTTTTATGTTTTGGTCACTATATAAAAAGATGACAATGGCTTTGTTTATTTTAATGTTATGTTTTATTATAATAACTTAATATATAATTTACTAACTTAACCATTATTAAATAATATTAAGCCATTATGAATCAAGGTCATTTTTTACCATAAACCGTCCACTACCCTTTAAAATGGGTAAATTGCATTTTAAATACTCTCATTTAAAAAGACAACAACAATTCAGCCCTTGCACATTAAACTATCAAAATTTTAACTTACGCGATTAAGCCCATTTACTAAATTAGACCTCAAACGACGAAATTAAAACACAAAAATTTCACACAAGCAAATTCACACATAATAAACACAGAAAATAATTTTAATATATATTTTGGACTCAAATTTGTGGTCCCGAAACCACTATTCTGATTTGGGTCAAAAGAGGGCTGTTACACTTACTCGTGGTATCCACACGGCCACGACCACGCCCGTGTGCAAGGTCGTGTGGTAGGGAAATCTGCGTTTTATTAACGTGGTTAGTTTGTAGTTGAAAATATGAAAATTAGTGGGGTTAGTACTCGGGTTGCCTCCCGAGAAGCGCTCGTTTAAAGTCTTAAGCTAGACTTACCTCTCATTCGCATATTTCATGGTGGGTCCAGGAGTTGACACTCCTCTCTCTTGCTATCAATTTCATGATCACTATATAGTTTGAGTCGAGTGGTGTTTACCTTAAAAGTGCCGAATATAGGATTACTTACCTCGACTATTCCGTATGGGAAGACATTCAGTACCGTGAAAGGGATCTCTTCATTAGTATCAAGGTCTGAAATGGCGATTCGAGGGTCTGTCTTATCCAACAATACCTTATCCCCAATCTAAAATTGGTATGTCTCATCTTTAAGTTTGACATGGGGTTGCCTCGGTTTTGCTTCATGTGTTCTTGGTTTCTCCTTGACATGTGTCTTCCACTCGTCTAGTTCATCGATCTGAAGTCTTCGTTCCTCATGAGTTATTTCCTTGTTGGCACGAGGTCTAGGATGTGGCTCAGATGTGTAGTTTCGTGGTGTTTCCAACAAAGAAGGTTGAACCAAATGTCATTAATAGAATTTATGTTTTCACCTGGATTACTCGATGTCCTAGCCGAGTCGAGAGCCTGAAGAGTAATCATTTCGTCGCCTACACGAAGTATGAGTTCACATGTACCAACATCAATTTTAGTTCTAGCAGTTGCTAAAAAGGGTCTTCCTAAAATTAAGGGAATATTATTGTCCTCATCCATGTCTAAAATGGCAAAGTCTACTGGGAATATGAATTTATCAATTTTTACTAGTACATCTTCGATTATGCCCTTAGGAATTCTAATAGTTTTATCAGCTAATTGAATGCTCAACCTAGTTTGTTTGGGTTTCCCTAGACCTAGCTGTTTAAACATTTTATAAGGCATAACATTTATGCTTGCCCCTAAATCAGCTAAAGCATTATTAACAGATAAACTATCAATTAAGCACGGAATTGTAAAACTCCCTGGATCTCTTAACTTTCGTGGTAGTTTATTTTGTAGAATTGCTGAGCACTTTGCATTTAGCTCCACATGGGACGCCTCGTCTAACTTCCGTTTGTTTGTCAAAAGCTCTTTTAAAAATTTCCTTGAATCTGGCATCTGCGAAAGAGCTTTAAGAAACAGTAAGTTAATATGTAATTTCTTTAGAAGTTTAAGAAATTTACCGAATTGTTTATCTGTGTCGTCTTTCTTCATCGCTTTGGGGTATGGAACATGAGGTTGGTACGCTGTAATTACCGGTTTTGGTTTATCATGGCTTACCTCAACCTTACCTTCCTTGATCACATTCTCTTGCCTCAATTTTGGTTCATCTAACCCTTCACTATCATGACCGATAAAGACATGAGGTTGCTCCTTTGGGTTTGTTTCAGTGTTGCTTGGCAAGCTACCTTGTGGTCGTTCAAAGATCAATTTAGCAAGCTGTCTTAATTGGTTTTCGATCCCTTGAATCGATGCTTGTTGATTTTTAAGTGTTGTTTCAGTGTTTTGGAAATGAGTCTCTGACACCGCGATGAATTTTGTTAGCATCTCTTCAAGGTTCGGCTTCTTCTCTTGAGGGTAGGGTTGCTCTTGAAAGCCTGGGAGGTGGTGTTGTTGTCTCTGATTTCCTTGGCCACCCCATGAGAAGTTGGGATGGTTCCTCCAACTTGGATTGTAAGTGTTACTATAATGGTTATTCTGAGGTCTAGAATTATTACCCATATAGTTCATCTGTTCGCTTTCTATGCCAGGGTTGTAGGAAGGATATTTTATGTTGTTCATTCCTCCTCCATTCGTAACGCACTGCATCACTGGATGTACCTGCGAAGAACCATACAAACCATCAATCTTTTTATTTAACATCTCTACCTGATTTGATAGCATGGTTACCGCGTCGAGGTTGAAAACACTAGCAACTTTTGTTGACTTTTTTCTCATAACTTGCCAGTGATAGCTATTCAGTGCCATCTCCTCTATAAACTCATAAGCCACTTCAAGAGTCTTGTTATTTAGGGTTCCATCGGTGGCTGAATCAATCAACTACCTGGTTGAGGGGTTCACATCGTTGTAAAAGGTTTGAACCTGTAGCCATAGAGGTAGCCCATGGTGTGGCCACCTTCTCAATAAATCATTGTATTTCTCCCATGCGTCGTAAAGTTTTTCTAAATCCATCTGCACAAAAGAAGAGATATCATTCCTCAACTTAGCCGTTTTAGCAAGCGAAAAATATTTAAGTAAAAGTTTTTCGGTCATTTGTTCCCATGTAGTGATTGATCCTCGTGGTAACGAGTTCAACCACTATTTAGCTTTGTTCCTTAATGAAAAGGGAAACAACCGAAGGCGAATGGCATCATCAAAAACGCCATTTTTTTTAAGGTATCACATAATTCTAGGAAATTTGCTAAGTGATTGTTGGGATCCTCATCCTGCAAACCATCAAACTGAACAAATTGTTGAATCATCTAAATAGTGTTAGGTTTCAGTTCAAAATTATTTGCAGCGATAGCAGGTCTAACAATACTTGACTTAGTTCTTGTAAAATTAGGTTTACCATAATCATACATAGTAGAGGAGCAAGATTTTGATTCAACGGATTTGCGGCAACCACAGGAGCTAGCGGATTATTATCAGCCATCTCTTCGGTAGTATTGGTTTCGTCCTCTTGCTCTTCTTCTATGTATTGTAGGCTTTGCCTTATTTCTCTTCGATTTCTACGAACTGTACCTTCTATATCACTGTCAAAAATCAAGGGTCCTGACGGGTTCCTTCTAGTCATAAACTAGAATTACCTGCCAGAAGCAAATAAAAGAAAAATTAGCAAATTTAAAATAAAAATAAATTGTAATTAAATAAAAGAATGGCTAAAATAATAAAAATTTAGTGTTTCTAATATCTTAATCCCCGGCAAAGGCGCCAAAAACTTGATGGAGCTCAAAACTAACTATTCTTTCGACAAAGGCAAGCGCACCTATTGAACAGTAGTATAGCTGTGGTGAGTCCGAAATATCGTATCCTCAAGGACCAAGAGTACTAGTATTAACTATCTTTTTATTATCTAGCCTAATAATTAAGGGAATTTGGTTTTAGTCTAACATTAACTAACTAATTTAATTAACTATGAAAACGACAGAGAGCGAATTGGGAAAAATACTTTTGGACAACTTATATGAGATAGGCAATACCTAAGGAAGAATCCACCTAAACTTTATTACTTTTGATTCATGCGATTTATTCACTTGGCTTAATCCGTAGAAATCCCTAAATTATATTAATACCTCTTTCAAGGCTTGTAACACCCCAAACCCAGCCTAGTTGTTATGACCGGATCTAGCATGTCACATCAAAAGGTTGTTTAAAAGCTATGCGTTCGTTAAAAACTTTGTATCCTTTTTGAAACTCCGAACTTTGTTGCTTGTGAAAACAAGATTTTCTTAAAATGTTTTCTTGTAAAGATGTTATTATTATTTTCGAAAACTTTGTTTATTGCTGAAATCTGACTCAAAGAATTACAGAAACGTGTTATTTTGAAAACGGTTGATATTGTTTAAAAATCCGTGATAAACCGATTAATAATTATTAACTAGCAAAATTACCAAACGAAAGTTTAAATGAAAAAAAATCCAATGGCCTTATTACACAAAATATTAACCCAAAATAATAACATAAAATAAATTAAAAACTGAATTTACTAAGTTTAGTAAGAAGCAAATCCGACGTATGGCCACCTCCGAGTCCACCGCAGCTCCAGATCCTCTAATGCTGGGGATTACCTGCATGGTTAAAAGAAAGGGGGTGAGTTACGAGAACTCAGTGTGTAATCCCCTATAACAGTCACTAACTGGGCCTGAGCCCTTACAATATTGGTCTAGGCCTAAACCCTATAATCATGATAATGCAAACAAAAATGCAGCCCAACCCAATCCAACCATCACACCACCCGTACCAACCAATTGCACCATGTGGGGATCAAGTCAACCCACCCCGCCAAACGTACCAATATTGCATTCAAGCTGCTAATCACGGTATATGTGGCTGAGCCACTAAAACGATATGTGGCATAGCCACTAAAACGGTATGTGGCAGAGCCACTTTAAACAGCACTCCCTCCAATCATTAAACCCAACCAATGCAGCATGGTACGAATGCAGTGTGAAACATTTATAAACATATATATAAAAATCACATACACAATATCTAACCACAATCGAGGTATAACAGAAATTTTTACCCTTTTGGGGTATTTCGGTAATTTTACCCATCGAGGGTATTTCAATAATTCACCCACCAAGGGTATTTTGGTAACTTATCCACTAAGGGTATTTCGGTAACTTTACCCTTAGAGGGTATTTTAGTAATTTTACAAATCGGGGTATTTCGATAATTCTGTAAACCAGAGGTATTTCGGTAAATTCAGAAATTAGGGGTATTTGCCACTAGACCACAACTCCTTTTGTGTCATTTTTCTCCACATTTTATTCTTAAACCCTACTTACTAACTCCCAGGGTTTTATTCACCTAAAACCAAAATTTTCCTAAAGCCCAAGTTTGATCCCAGGACTTCATAGAGGCCCCCTAACCTTCCAAAATCACTCACCTAATAGGTCCAACTTGCATTAGTACCGTTCTATTGTTCACAAAAATTTTAAACGCTCCCCTGGTCAAGGCCCAATAAGCCCAATTCTACTAGGCCCAAATTCGGGTCGTTACAAGGCTACTAACAACTGACTCTAGGTTGATTAATTGAAATCTCTTTCTAATTAAAACCCCTATTGTCGCATTAACTCGAGCTATGGATTCCCTTATTAGGTTTGACCCTAATCCGACAGATTTTCTTTGCCCTATTTCTAGGGTTGCAATCAAACCCGCTTAATTGTGCTGATCTACTCTTAAACAGGGACTTTTGCTCCACTAAACAAGCACATTCAACTTGAATCAATAACCTGAATTATCAAAATAAGAATAAGAACTCACAATTAAGAATAAGCACAAGTATTTATCTCATAAATCAAATAATAATAAGATTCGTCTTAGGTTTCTTCCCCTTACGTATTTAAGGGATTTAGTTCATACTAAAAGAGGGAAACATCATAAAAGAGGAAAAACAACAAAACATAAGAAAACCCAAAAACTTCTAAAGAACTTGATGGGAGATCCTCTGTCTTGATGGAAATCCTTCTCCTAAGCTGTTCCCGATGGCTATCTTAGAGTATTTTCTCCTACTTGGCGTCTATTCGACGTCCTGTCGACCCCCCCTTTTAGGTTGCCTCCTAGGGTGTTTATATAGGCTTTGAGATGCCTTACTTGGCCCACAAGCATCTTATTCCAAATAGAATTCTTCCTTATTTCGGCAGGGACACGCCCGTGTGACACATCTGTGGTCGATAGCCCAGGCCGTGGTCGATCCTTGCTCGAAACACACGGCCGTGTCCAATGGTCTAGGCCGTGTTGATTTCCTAGGTAGGCCCATTTTACCCCTTTTTGGCCCTTTTTCGTCCTTTTCGACTTCCTAAGCTCTCCTGAGTATAAAATATGAAATTACGAGATTAGGAGCATCGAATTCATCAAATTCAATGGAAAATCATCCAAAATTAAGCTAAGAATGGGGTTAAAATATGTGTAAATTATGGTTTATAAATGATTTTCGCTCAACTTGTTTTCAGTTAAAATATTATTGAGGGGAGTTGATGTCATTTCGAATTGAAAATAAAATTTACCAAAAATTAATTATCATTTTATTAAGAAAATATTTCAACCAGTTTTGCAATATACAAGATGCATTAAACATAATGCATGTTTCTTACATTAACCCTTGAAAAAATATAAGTCATTGCAACAATAATTCTTGCACCCATTAAATTATGTTATCGTGGGGTAATCATAATCAACTAGTAAGAACATGGATTTCATCTAATTAATATGAGAATCTAAACCATTATACACCACCACATATATTAATAATCGTTTCACATTTGAAATGTATCTTAATGGGAAGTTATTTAATTTAAATAATCTTGAGTGTATAATAGTTAACGCAACACCTATCATAAATATGTTCTCAATATGAGTCATCGCGGGATAATATCAATAAGAATCATATATGACTAGTTATTCTCTTAAAGGAAATCTCACCTAGTGAACCCACATGATAATATTTACCATAGGGTGTGACCAAGGTAAAACTGACTCGAAGTATTATCATGCTATCATTTAGAGACCATTGATGGAGACCGTGAGTCTTGTTTAGGGACCCTCTCCCAATCAATCTGTAACACCCCTCACCCGTATTCAACGCCGGAATAGGGTTAAAAAATATTACCAGACTTGCAACTTAAACAACCATTCAGTTCGAATTAAAAATCATCAACCAAAAATAATTCCAATCAAATACAATCATATTGTCCCTATTACGAGCCTACGAGGCCCTCAACATACATTGGGAGTGATTCGAGACTAAACCGATAACTCAAGATATCTTTACAAAACTTATAAATTTTTCCCAAACTGTAGGGGTCACACGCCTGTGTGCCCCAGCCGTGTCTCTCACGTGGCCAATAGACACGCCCGTGTCTCAAGCAGTGTGGACATTCGAAATGGGATCACATTGCCGTATCCCAGCCCCTGTCCAACCTCGTGTAACTCTCTGACTAGCTCACAGGGCCAGACCACACGCCTGTGTGTCTAGCCCATGTAATACTCGAAATGGCCACACACGCCCGTGTGCCAAGCCGTATGCTAAGCCTTGTTAAAATTGGAGGGTATACTGACTTGTGCCACACAGCCATTCACACGCTCGTGTGTTAGGTCGTGTGGAGCATGCTGACTTGGTTTCTAAATCCACTCCAGGGGACACACGGCCGTCCAACATAACCGTGTGTCACACACGGCTGAGACACACCCGTGTCTTTCCTCGTGTGGACAAAAATAGGTTATTTACCAACCCATTTCGCCACCCATTTTGCACATACCTATACAAGCTCAAATGATACCATTTTAAGACACAAATATGCAGCTAAATATCATCAACCAATATAAAAATCATACCATATATATTTCAACCATTTCAATACTCAATTCAATGCCATTTACCTATTCAAATACTTAGCAACTAAACTTGCTTTATTAGCCATAACTCACGTATATTATCATGTACTATAATTCATCCAATTCATCATCCAAAACCAATCCACAACAAACATATCTCAACCAACTAAATACCTCATACCATAATAAAATTTGAGTATCATAATTCAACGTCAACCATATCACATGGCAATATTTACAACAAACCACATAACATTTATAAGCTACCTCTAATGGCCAAAATACATTTCCATCAAACATACCAAAATGACCAAAGCCTATACATGCCATATACCATATATACACAACTTCAAAAGTACCAAAATAGATGTCCGATAGTGCGATGAAGTCTCTGACGATCCCCGAATCCGAGCTAGCTTCGAAATACTAAAAAAAACTTGGAAAACAAAAACGAAGTAAGCTTTATAGCTTAGTAAGCTCGTATAATAATAACTTAACTTAACAATTAAACACAATTCAATCATAATAAGCAATCATGACAACCCATACCAATTTAAAAGCTTTCTTTTGTTCAATTTATTATTAGACATGAATTCATTGTTCACTTCAATTCACAGCTCGTATAGTTTCCGTGCATACTTGTACCAACTCATATCAGTCTCAATACCATCCACATCTCGAATATACCCGTTGAATTATTTCAATATCATAAAATATACCCTACCTTGGATTGATACTAATAAGAATAATAAGAATTTATATATTAATTCCATAATTCACTTACCAAATCACTTTGGATTTATAAATGCTTACGGTACGAGTTCTTCGATTTTCTGGTGCTATAGTCCAACTATGGTCTTACACATACAATTCCATGGCCTTGTCGTGGTCTTACATTCACATGCCATAACCCAGTTATGGTTTTACTTTCCGATTGCCATAGCCCAGCTATGGCCTTATTTAGCAGTTCGTCTTACTTAAATCGTACATTTAATTTAAAATTCCCAATTTAACCAATAAGATAAATACAATCACTATACCTTTTATCAACTAAACAAATACACATTTAAGTTCAATCATACAAACTTAGCTTGTACGGAAATGACGGAACGGATCGACTATTCAATTACTTAACTTTTTCCCTGATCTAAGTCCGAATTCCTCTTTTCTTGATCTATAAGTAATCAAAATCAGTTTATTTATTCCTCTATTTATTCAATTCAATCCAAAATATACATTTGAGCTATTTTACACATTAGCCACTAAACTTTCATATTTTTTACAATTTAGGCCTTATTACACAAAATCACAAATTCATGCAAATTTCAAAACACCCATGCTTAGCCGAATTACGATTATACCCCTAATAGCCCATAATTATCAAATTTTCACACATTCAACCACACATTTATCACTTTTCACAAATTAATCTCTAATTTACATTTTACTCAAAATCACTTTACCAAACTTGCATAACTATCATCAAATATTCACAATTAATCATAAATTATCAAAGAACACATATATACATCAATGGAAACTCTCACAAATTTTAACAATTTTGAAACTGAAGGTACGGGCTAGATAGATGGAGCTACAACGAACTCAAAAACATAGAAATCACTAAAAATCAAGTCAAAAATCACTTACAATTGAAGTATGCATTAGCCAAACCTTCAAAGCTCATCAATGGCTTCCTTTGTTTCTTATTTTCGGTTGGGAGAAAGATGAATGAAACAATTTGTCTTTTGTTTTAGTTAATTAACTTTTATTTTATAAATTACCATTTTAACCTTAATAAAAACATTATTATTTCACTTAACATTTACCCATATTTGTCCACTTACAATTAAAATGGTCTAATTACTACTTAAGGACCTTAAGTTTAAGGTTCTATAGCTGATCGCTGAAATCAGAGCTTTAAAATTTATAAAACAATGACCAAACCTGGAAACTAACTCTGACAATGATTAAAGGAAAGTGTACCTATTGAACAGTAGTATAGCTTAGGCAAGACCGGATTATCGAACCCAAAGGAACTAAAAGTACCAATACTAACTTTTTTTTTATTATTTAGCCTTAAAAAAGGAGTGAAGTTGCTTTTAAACTAAATTGACAAGAACTAAACTAAGAACACAAAGACAAAAAGGACGATTTGGAAAATAACTTGAAGAAAACTCAATTGATCATGACGATAGCCTCAGGAAGAATCCACTAGACTTCACTTGTTATCTAACCCTTAATTATACGATTTCTTTACTTAGCTTGATCCGTAGGACTCCCTAACTTATATTAAACCCTCTCTCGAGGCGAATAACGTCTAACTCTAGGTTAATTAGTGGAACTCTCGTTCGCTTATAATAACCCCCTAGGATAGCAGTAAATCGATCAATGGACTCCCATATTAGGTTTCACCCTAATCCGGCAAAATCTCGTAACCCTATCTCTAGGCGTTCGATCAACTCCGCTTAATTATGTTAGACCTACTCTTAGGTAGGGTCTATTCCTCCTCCACCTAAGCACATTAGATTTGGATTAAGCAACATAATTAAGAACAAACTAAGTAATTCACCAAATAAATTAAAAACCAAATAACAAGATTCGTCTAGGTTTCATCCCCTTCAGGTATCTGAGGGGTTTAGTTCATAATGAATAAAGAAAACATCGCAAGAGAAAAGATAAAACAAAACATAAGAAATCCCTAAAACCCCCTGAAGGAATTAAAGGAGAATTCCGTCGTCTTGAGTATAACTCCGACTTCTTGGGATGGATCAACTGGCTATCCTCGCGTTATTCCCTAACTCTGACCTTCTCGGCTTGGCTCCTTGGCCTAGCTTTGATGCCTTTTCAAAGGTGGCACTTAGGGGATATTTATAGGCTCTTGGAATGTGATTCTTTCTCCCTAAGTATCCTTTTCCAACTGAAATTACTCTTTCCAGCGAGAGAGGCACGGCCATAGCACACGCCCGTGTGGATCGAGTTCGGACCGTGTTCGGACTTCTAATTTGAGGCACGGTCGTATGAGGCGGAGTTGAGGCTGTGCTCTAAGTGATCGTTGAGGCATGGCCGTTTGGGCTTTGGGCCAGGCCATGTCAATTTCGTACTAAGGCCCATTTACTCCATTTTGGGCCCGTTTTGAGTTCTTTTCATCCTCGGGTGCTTTCCTGGGTATAAGACATGAAAAGAAAGGATTACAAGCACCTTTTTATATAAATCAAGGAATAAATCATCGAAAAGCATATTAAATGTGGGTTAAATTTATAATACCCTAAAAATTGAGTATTTATATGTTGCATTATTTTAGTGCTTAGCTAGTGAAATGATTCCATTTGTATGTTTAAAATGGTCTCGAGAAGGCTCGGGATTTATTTGGACTTGGAATAATTTTTGGTAAGTAGTACTTTATTGAAATGGAACAAGTAACCTTAAATGCTTAAGGTAATTAAAAAGTAAAAGTTAGCATAAGATGAGCAAGTGGTAAAGGGGATATGACGCCATGTATGTTTGCTTGAGGGAAGAGGTTCGAATCCCTTGGTATGCATTTTTGTGACTAAAATTTTTTTTTTCTTTTCACTCATCTAGCATGTGTCGGTCAAGCTTTATTTTTGGAAGGTTGGACTTTTAGTTTTATGACAAGGTGGCTAATGGATTAAGACAAGAATTGACATAGGAAAATGAATCAATAAGATAAGGTAGGTAGGGGAACAAGTGGCTTAAATTGAGGAATGTTTTATGGAAAGTATAATGCTTAAATTGAGGAATGTTTTATGGGAAGTATAGTTGGCAAAGGTTGACTCTCTTGGCCATGTACTTGGACGTTTTAGGGGCTAGGGGGTGACCAAAATTTGGATGGCTTTTGGTAGCTAGTTGGTCACTTTGGCATTTTGTCATTTTTGTGTTTTTCTCCAAAACCTTTCTCTCCATTTTCCTCTTCTTAGCCGAATGCACATAAGCCTCAAACTCATTTCTTTGTTCATCTTCCATTCTTGAACAGAACCGAAACCTAAACACCTTATTTTCATATACCTTTCTTCATCCCTTTCTTCTTACAAAAATCTCTCAAACATTTTTCTCCCTTTTATTTTCATCATGGCCGAATGTTACTAAGCACCATCCCCTTTAACTTGTCCTTCATAGCCGAATCCTCCACCACACTTATCTCCTTTTCAATCAATTTATTCCTTCTTCACACACTTTGATCAATCAGTAAGTGGCTAGTACAATATTTTGGAATCGTTATTTTTTTTCCCCTTTTCCTTTGTGCCGAATCTACATGTTGGTGTGGGACGGTCTTTTTGGATCGAGACCATCATCATACCATATCTCATTCGAATCTTTTCCCTATCATAGAAACTTAGTGGGTGGCCGTGTATCAACCGTAACCATAAGTCAATCGGTGGAAATCAGATTCATCATCGTTAAGGTAAGAATGTTCTTCTTGGATTTTTTCGTTATAGCTCTATTCGGCTATGTTGCAAATCGGATCAAAGTTTCGACTAATCGATTATTTTTAGGGACAAAGTCACTCGATATTCTCTATTTGTTAATCCTTCGGAAATAGTGGGTGTCGTAGGTGCCGACTATCAAGAAGGTTTAGTCCTTACCAAAATCAGGTGTGTAATCCCTTACTTTCCGAATACATGTTTGAAATGGGGTGTGTAATCTCATACCTCTCTAAATGTTTGCATGAAATGTTCTGTGAATCGGTCGAAAGACTGAAAAGCCGCAAACCAGCATCTATGGCCACTCGGGCGTATGTATGTTCGAAGTGGTAACCATATTTTGTAACAAAACAGTTTTGGTTAACAGCAGTGACGTGATTTTGAAAAATCACCAAAAATAGTGAAAATTGAATTAGAAAGTGAAGGAGAATTGGATTGAAATATAATTGAGTCTATTTTCTTATAAAAGAAACAGAGCAAGCAAAGGATTAGTATATTTTGAGATTTTTAGATTTTTGTGAGACTGGTTCAGAGTGATTCCGAGATCCCCTGTTCTGACTTGGAAAAATCACTATAAATTTTAGAAAAATAATTATGGGACATGGTTTATATTATTAGAACCCTTAGTGAGTCTATTTTTATTTGGATCAAACGAAACCAGTATTTGAGTTCTGTACAATATGATATCTGAGATTTTGTGGAGGGTAGAACTATCAAACAGTGAAACAAGGGACACTTTGAAGAATAAACTGTACTAATTGGCTAAGCCAAAAATTCTGGAAAAATTATAGTAATAAGTTATATGAGTCTAGTTTCAGGAAAAATTTACGGATCTAAATTTCGAGTTTCCCAACTCGAGTTATAATCAGTTTAGTCAGTACGACGCAGATGGACAGTTTTGATTTTTATGCCCCAAATTAGTAATTAAGCCTAGGTTGCGAAAATTATCATCATACCCTTAGAGGGTAAATTACTGAATTACCCTTAGTGGGTACGATTACCGAATTATGAAAATGCCCTTATGGGCCAAATTACGAAAATGCCCCTAATGGGCTGAATTACGAAATGTCCCTATGGACCGAATTACGAAAATACCCTTAATGGGTCAATTTGATAAATTGCTATATGGGCCAACTTGATAATTTGCTATATGGGTCAACTTGGTAAATTGCTACATGGGCCAATTTGATAATTTGCTATATGGGCAAATTTAAAAAAAAAACTGCTAGATCGATATATGGGCCAAAAACTGCTAGATCAATATATGGGTCTTTTGTTAAAATTCATTATGTGAATGTATTGTTATATTATATATATATATATATATATATATGATTGCATGGGTTGGGAAAATTGATGAAGAGAAGAAAGGCCTGTTGCCAAAATCTAGTTCGAGTGGCTCTGCCACAATCTAGTTCGAGTGGCTCTGCCACAATCTAGTTCGGTGGTTTAACCACAATTTTTAAAATGGCTTTATGCCTGCGATTGGTGTGTTGGCGGGGTGGGTTGACTTGATCCCCACAGGTGTGATGGTTGGTACGGGTGGTGTGTAGCGGATGGAAATTAGGCTTGGTTGGGAATTGCATATCACATGCATTTTTATATTTGATTTATATAATGTACATTTGTAAATGGGCTCAAGCCCAAATATATATTTATATGGTTATGGCCCAGTGGACACGGTAAGTGGGTTACACACTGAGTTCTAAGTAACTCACCCCGTTTTTTTACCCTTCTCAGGTAATGACAATTGATGGAGGCTTGGGCCGGGGATGACTTCGTGTGGAGGCCATACTACGAATGATGAGTTAAAAAAAAAACTTTGAACTTCTTTTAAGTATTTTTATCTAAGTACTATTTCAATTGCTATGTAATAAGGCCTCTGGTATTATTTTTATGGATTTTTATTTGTGGATGGATTTTAATATGTTTTAGTTACTTAAATGGGGCTATTTAATTCTTATAAATGTTTTCTTAAACTTACGTATAAAAAGGGTTATTCGTAAATATCACTTACTCGTAAAATTCCCATGAAAACTCTTTTATAAATTTATTTCAACCAATTATTTAAGTTTTTATCCAAATTATTTCTCTAAAAATCAAATTGTAAACTCTCATGTTTTAAAATCATGGTTTTCAAATAAATCTCGATTTTTGATAAACTCCATTTTCAAAAATCGTTTTGAAAAAAAAATTGTTTTCATTAAAAGCATTGATGACTGCACGTAAGTTCGAACTGTGTGGCATGCCAAGTCTAGTCTTAACGCATAGGCCGGGTTTGGGGTGTTACAAAAATATGTTGCAATTACGGTTTATCAAATACCCCCACACTTAAGCTTTTGCTTGTCCTCAAGCAAAATTCTCAACTTACAATTAAAACGAACTTTCCATGATCTACAATTCTTATCAACAATGCCTTATCATAATTCATAGATAATTTATACATGGATAATTTAATTTAAAGAGTCCTAAAGAATTAAACGAGATAAGTCATGAGTTTGTACTTCGAAAACATAGGTGTCTCCCCTTATTTAAATAACTACCTTTTCAATTCAAAGCTGACAAGGATTGATGTCCTCACTAAGGATTCACTCAAATCACCCTAAAGTGTTTAAGGTTCAGGAGAAGATCGCTCATAAGTCGTACCTGAAAATTTAATCCCATAGGCTTGCCTGAAAATCAAATCTCCACCACTGTAATATGAGACGATAAACAGATCAAAAGGTCTTTGTCAGGGTTGTAACGGGGCTAGGGTTAAAGGTATGGTTACAGGCCGAAATTAGAGGGTTAGAATCGAGATTGAATTGATGAGTACCTACTTAAACATACTGAAATATCATCAACTGAAAAGTAATAAACCTACTAATACGAGCTTCTATTTTGAGAATAGATTTTGATTGTGTAAGCTCACTTTTCATACTACTACAAATTTGAATGCTTTGATTTTTTTTAAGAGCAAACTAAGTAATACAAGATTGATTTAACTACTAGAATCATAAACTTAGGTAACTTGATCAACTCAATTTTCGATTTAAGGGTAGTCAAAAGAAAGGGTGAATACAAAGAGGCTTTGAGTTAATATTAGTAGGTAAGTCAATAAAAAGGATTGTTAGGATCAACGGGGTTCACTAGGGGTTAATTGTTAAGGGTAGGCTATTTAGTGGTGTAAGTGCGTTAAAACCTAGATGCCTTTATCATTTCTGTAATATCAACTCAAAAACTATGGTCTCGACATGCATAAACGAGGCAAGTTCTAGAATAACAGTTCATGGTAGACATACTCATAATCAAAGAATGAGCACGAAAAAGAATGTATGCTTTATAAGGTTCAAAATCTCACAAAAATCATGGGTGTTTTGACATCATCCTTGTAAATTTCAAATTTCAAAGTAGTATTCAAATTTAGGTCAACAACCTAGAAAAATTTTAATTCTTGAAAGAGAGACTTATCAAGCTTAATTCTCTAGTATTCTTTAAATTTAATCATCAATGTACAATTAAATATGACTTATTCTAAAACATGTCAATAAAAATCACAAATCATTTAGAAATTTCATCCTAATTAGTAATATGACAACTTTGCATAAAAATAAGACTAAATCAGGGATTTGAGAATAATGAAAAAAAGTTTGGCATTGTTATTCCACTTTTACCCCCCTCACACTTAAGATGTACATTGTCCTCAATGTACAAAGATAAATAATAGATAAGAGGGAAAGTGTTACTTCCTGGATTTACGGATGAGATCCTTGGAGGATGTGGAAGTGTGTATTTTATTCTACAAAATCACTTGTTATCAACGATGTAATAGATATGTGGTTAGGACTGCTTGAATAGTTAGATAGCCAATGGTGAAAGTTTGCAATAAGAAAAGTTCGAATTACAAAAGCATAAAAGAAAAACTTAAAATAAAGAAAATATAATGTAAGATAACAAATTAAAAGAACTCATAAGTCCTCATCATTGGTTGGATTCGATGGTGGTGCTGATGATAAAATGTGGAGGTGCTGGCATATTTGTTGAAGCGTCGCCTCTAATCCGTCGAAGCGCCGAGCGTTTTCATCGAAATGCAGCGCGAACTGATTGAGTCGTGCAGAGATGTCTGCTAATGATGTTGCTGCTCGGTATGGATGCTGGCTCAAATTTGGTACCTCCTCTGATGGTGGTGGGACATCGTCAAGAATGTCGTTGTCCACCCCCTAGTTTGTGGGTGTCTTTAGTTTGTACTGAGGGGGTTGGTCCCTCGACGTTGTTTGATCATCCTCATGTGTAGCATCGTCTGGATGCCTTGAGGTACCATGTTGCCCATCAGTGTGAGAGAGGTGATCTGATCGTCGGTGTTGAGGAGGTTGAAGTGCCGAGCCAATCTCGTAATGTATGGCCCCATTGACAAAATCCCCTTCCTGTGTGGCTCTGTCTGATGTTAAATCGCGCACGCGATAAAATATGCCAAGTCGAAGACATGTCCTTCGGACATGCATGATAGGAAGTAAACGTCTTGCTTGTTTACGATGTCGGTGCTCTCTCTGCGACCTGTGATGGTGTGCGTGAGAATGGCGTGCATATACCTTAGGGCTGCGGGAAGTGCCGTCGCCTTAGAGCGACTGAGGTCGTAGTGGCTTGTAGTGGGGCATAGATTTTGCCAGCATTCGAGCGGAGTGCAGTGGAGCTCTTAGTTTAATTCGGCAAGTGGGTTTTCTTCTATGAATTCCGGCGTCTAAAGTCCGAGAGCCGCACCAAATGGAGGTAAACTTAATCGACGCACTGAGCCCCCTAGACGGAATTGGATAGCACCCGGGTCGTCGAACTGAGTCGTCATCAGTTGCAATGTGAAGGTGGCGCAGAATTCTAATGTGAGCTCCAAATATGTGGGCTCGTTAATTAAGAAGAAGTTCCCCCACGAGTCGGTTGAGAGTAGTGCTTGAATATCGGTTGTGAGCCCAACTTGCTGTATTACGTTCCAGTCGATGCGCCTACCGGTGCCTAGGGGTCTACCCCGGATTGCTTTGTACCGTTCGTCCTGAGTTGCTTGAGGGAATCTGAGGAATGGGTGTCGAAGCTCGGTAGAGCCTTTCTTTTCTTGCTTGGGGCTGCTCGTTTGATTCGGGATGTTGACATGGCACCTGAAATTTGTAATCAAACATAAAGCAGTTTCAAGCTTCACTAATATCACAGCCATCATATACCACACTAAGGCAAAAAAAATTGAGAATTTATGATTGTGAGCATGTTAATTTGCAGGAAAACTTTTCTCGAACAATAGTGGGTAGAGCAATGTATCAATTTCATGAGTTTTAAATTCAGGAATAGAATGATTATAAAATCTAACAACCAATATTATGGGGACTAAAACAAATTTCCTAAAAAAAATCATGCTTTTTAAAACTAAAATAAAACAAAGTCTGAAAATAAACAAGAACAAGAATGCTATAATGTTTATCAAAGAATTAGTCAAGAAAATGGAACCAGGGATGGTGTGATACGATCAACACAGGCAGAGCACGGCGGTGGTGGGGGCTCTGCTGCACGAACACGGCGGTGGCATGGGCATGGTGCTTGGTTACATGGCTGTGGTGTGGGCGTATGGATGGTTTTGGGTGGTTTTTGGAGAAAAACGGTGAGGAGAGGCAGTTTTGGGTGGAGAGAGATGGTTGTGCGGCCGAATTTGGAGAGAATGGGGGGTTAAAACTGATTTTAGGGTTAGGTTTTGGGGGGGATGACGGTTAAGCTTTATTTATAGGGGAGGGGGCACGGTCCATCGCCACGCCCGTGTCAATTTGAAATCGCCCATGTTTTTCGCAATTTTTAGGATTGGGCGTGTTCAGGTTTCTTAGCACGACCGTGTGTCTATTGGGCACGCCCGTGCTCAATAGATCAGTGTGTTCATACGGTGAGGACGTACGGGTGTGCCTGGCCCGTGTGTGGCAAGTCAATATCTTCGTACGGCCGTTTGGCACGGCCGTGTTTTGCTCGTGGTGTGCAAGTCAGTAGCTTCGCACGGTTGTGACACACGGGCGTGTGATTCCCGTGCTCGATAAGTCAGTGACCTTGCACGCTTAGATGGCACGGGCGTGGTCTGGTATTGCAGCCTGTGTTAATCGATAGAAATTTTTCCCTGTTTGGGCACGGCTCTTGGCACGCCCGTGGTTGCTCCCCTGTCTTGCACACGACCATGGACACGCTCGTGTTCAAGGCCGTGTTGAAAAAATTGCACTTCTTTCGACTTTTTTAGTGTGGTGTTTAGAAAATGAAAATATAATGTTAGTGGGTTAAGGCTCGGGTTGCCTCCCGAAAAGCGCTTGTTTATAGTCTTAAGCTAGACTTTCCCTATTTTCGGTTCTAAAAGAAGGCTCATGGAGCATAAGCTCCTCTCTCATATCTCCAAAATCTGTACCATTATAAAATTTAAGTCGGTGACCATTTACCTTGAATGTACTTTTAGTAGGATGAGTTACCTCGATGGTGTCATATGGGAAAATTGTTTTGATCATAAATGGGCCTGACCATCTTGATTTTAGCTTTCCCGGGAATAGTTTAAGCCTTGAGTTGTATAGTAGGACCAAGTCTCCTACTTCGAATTGTTTTGAACTCTTGAGACGAGCATTGTGGCGTCGCTTTGTTGCTTCCTTGTATAGTTTTGAGTTCTCATAGGCTTTCTTTCTCCATTCGTCCAGCTCGTTCATCTGCATCATTCTTCTCTTTCCTGCAATTTTGAGGTCAGAATTCAAAAATTTTATTGCCCAAAAAGCTTTGTGTTCTAATTCGAATGGTAGATGACAGCTTCTCCCGTATACAAGTTTGTAAGGGGATGTCCCTAGAGGTGTTTTAAAAGCTGTTCTATAGGCCCATAAAGCATCATCCACTTTAACTGCCCAATCTTTTCTATTTGATTCAACCGTTTTTTCTAGAATGCGCTTAAGTTCTCGGTTTGCTACCTCAACTTGCCTACTGGTTTGAGGATGATATGGGGTGGCTGTCCTGCAGTATACTCCATATATTTCACATGATAACATATATGTTTGAGGCATTTCATCACGTTTAGAAATATTACCTATTCTTTGACATCTATCACATGAGATAACATACCTGTTGGCATCTTTAAATAGGGTGGGCCAATAAAAACCTGATTCGAGTATTTTGTGTGTTGTTTTAATCCCACTGTAGTGTCCTCCTGACGGTCCAGAATGGCAATGCTCCAAGATTTTGCTTGCTTCTGTCTTTGTAACACATCTTCAAATTACCTGATCTGCACATATGTGAAAAAGAAAGGGATCTTCCCAAAAATAATTTTTCACATCAGCAAAGAATCGCTTCTTTTGGTGATGTGTTAATTTTCTTGGCAAGACGTTAGCTGCTAAATAATTCGCAATATTTGTGAACCATGGTACCTCAAAATGTGTTATAGAAAAGAGTTGTTCTTCGGGAAACGAATCATTTATTTCACTTTCGTCGAGCTCTTTGTTGTGTGGATTTTCAAGTGTAGAAAGGTGATCTGCTGCAAGATTCTCGGCTCCCTTCTTATCCTGTATTTCCAAGTCGAATTCCTGTAAAAGTAAAATCCATTGTATGAGTCTGGGTTTTGCATCAGGTTTGTTTAAAAGATAACGAAGAGCTGAATGGTCAGTGTAAACGACAACTTTAGACAATATTAAATATTGTCTAAACTTATCAAAAGCAAAAACGACAACTAACAATTCTTTTTCTGTGGTGGTGTAGTTTTCTTGTGCGAGTGTTAATGTTCTGCTAGCATAGTAAATTGGCTGAAAATGCTTGTCTCTTCGTTGTCCCAAAACTGCACCTACTGTAAAATCACTTGCATCACACATTAGTTCAAAAGGTAAGTTTTAATCAGGTGCAATTATAATTGGCGCATTTATTAATTTATCCTTAAGGATATTAAATGCATCTAAACATTCCTGATTGAAATTAAAAGGAACATCTTTTTCTAGTAATTTTGTCAAAAGCTTAGTTATTTTAGAAAAATCCTTAATAAATCTTCTATAGAACCCTGCATGTCCTAAAAAGCTTCTAATAGCCTTAACAGAACTAAGGGGAGGTAGTTTTTTTTATGGTTTCAACCTTTGCTTTATCTACCTCAATCCCTTTTACTAGAAATCTTATGCCCCAACACAATTCCTTCTCTAACCATAAAGTGACATTTTTCCCAATTCAAAACAAGGTTTGTTTCCTCACATCTCGTTAGAACTCGTTTTAAATTTTTAAGGCAAAGATGGAAAGAATTACTGAATACCGAGAAATCATCCATAAATACCTCCATGATGTCTTCCACGAGTTCATCAAAGATTGCCAACATGCAACGCTGAAAAGTAGCAGGAGCATTACATAATCCAAAAGGCATTCTACGATAAGAAAACGTACCGTATGGGCATGTAAATGTCGTCTTCTCTTGATCTTCAAAAGCTATGGGGATTTGGAAGTAGTCGTAGAGTCCGTCCAAGAAGCAGTAGTACATATGCCCAGATAATCTTTCCAACATTTGATCTATGAAGGGTAGAGGGAAGTGATCTTTTCTGGTGGCATCATTCAGCTTTCTATAATCTATACAGACTCTCCAACCTGTAACTGTTCTTATGGGAATTAACTCATTCTTTTCATTGCGCACTACCGTCATTCCTCCTTTCTTTGGAACTATCTGCACAGGACTCACCCAAGTGCTGTCAGAAATAGGATAAATTATTCCTGCATCTAGAAGTTTAATTACCTCAGCTTTGACCACTTATTTCATGTTGGGGTTTAACCGTCTCTGGGGTTGCACACACGGCTTGTATTCTTCTTCCATTAAAATTTTGTGGGTGCAGAACGCAGGGCTTATTCCCTTGATGTCGGAAATTTTCCAAGCTATGGCTTTCTTGTATTCTTTTAGTACTTGTATCAGCTCCTCTTTTTTCTCGGGTTCTAATTCTGAAGAGATGATTACTGGTAGCATAAAATTGTCCCCGAGGAATGCGTATTTTAAGTGTTTTGGTAACTATTTTAATTCTAATTTGGGTGGATCTTCGATGGAGGGTTTCTATTTTATTTCGTCATCATTTTCAATGCTTTCTTCTTTCATTTGTCTGGATGACGATGTATTCAGATTCAACTCATCGTCTTCATCTTCTTCCCCCTCTTCTTGAGTCAGGCACAGTTCCATCGGGTCGTCATATATGATTTCCTGTAATGAATTTTGAATGATATGGTCAGTAGTATCAACAAAATAACAGGAATCATCTTGTTCTTTAGAATATCGCATGGCATCATAAATTTGAAAAATGATTTCTTTATCACCTATCCTTAGAGCGAGTTTACCATCACCTACATCAATAAGAGCTCTAGCAGTGGCTAAAAAAGGACGCCCTAGGATTAAAGGAACATTAATGTCTTCATCCATGTCTAACACAACAAAATCAACAGGGAAAATAAATTTATCAATTTTTACCAAGACATCTTCGATAACTCCCCTAGGATATTTAATGGATCTATCTGCTAACTGAATACTCATCCTAGTGGGTGTTGGTTCCCCAAGATCTGATTGTTTAAACATTTTGTAAGGCATTAAATTTATACTGGCGCCTAGATCAGCTAATGCTTTCTTAATGTTCAAGCTACCAATTAAACAAGGGATAGTAAAACTTCCTGGGTCTTTTAATTTGGTTGGTAGCTTATTTTGGAGGATGGCTGAGCACTCTTCATTAAGTTCCATCATTGACACTTCTTCAAGTTTTCGTTTATTCGTCAGGAGTTCCTTTAAGAATTTTGCATACTTTGGCATCTGTGAAATGGCTTCAACAAAAGGTAAGTTAATATGTATTTGTTTAAAAAGTTTAAGAAACTTACCGTATTGGGCATCAAGTCGTTCCTTTTTTAACTTTGCTGGATATGGGATTGGTGGTTTGTTCTCATTGTGTACTAGAATTACATCCTCAATCCCCTCATTGCTTGCCTTGTTATCTTCGTTTGAGGTTTGTTTCTTTGGGTCGCCTACTTCCTTTCCACTTCTTAGTGTGACTGCTTTTACTTGTTCTGTCCCTTTAGGAAAAATTTCTGCTCGTATTGCACAGATCATCTTAGTAAGTAATCCAACCGTCTTAGTGAGTTCCCCACATGACTCAGTAAGTTTTTCAATTGACGCTTGTTGATCTTTAAGGGTTCTCTCGATGTCTTGTAGGCGTTTTTCTGTGTTTGCCGATTTTGTTAGCACCTCCTCGTGGGTTGCTTTCTTCTCTTGTGGATAAGGCTGATTTTGGAAATTTTGAGGAGGTTGTTGACTTTGATTTCCTTGATTTCCTTGACCTTCCCACAAAAGATTTGGGTGGTTCCTCCAACCTAGATTGTAAGTGTTACTATAAGGATTATTATTGGATCGAAAATTATTACCTATATAGTTCATCTGGTCGCTCTCTGCTTCTGGTTGGTAGGGTGGGTACTCAGGATTCGCCACGGTTCCACTTGCGTCGCACTGCATGACTGGATGTACCTGCGAAGAACACAAACTATCAAACTTTTTACTCATCATCTCTAGTTGTGTTGATAGCATGGTTACTGCATCGATGTTGAAAACTCCTGCTGATTTTGTTGGTTTGGTTCTTGAAGCCTGCCATTGATAATTATTTAGTGACATCTCCTCAATGAACTCGTAGGCTGCTTCTAGAGTCTTGTCATTCAGAGTTCCACCTGCGGCTGAATCAATCAGTTGCCTTGTTGAGGGGTTTACACAGTTATAAAAGGTTTGGACCTGTAGCCACAAGGGTAAGCCATAGTGTGGGCACTTCCTCAAGAGATCCTTAAATCTCTCCCATGCATCGTATAGCGTTTCTAAATCCATCTGCACAAAAGAAGAGATATCATTCCGTAATTTAACCGTTTTGGCCGGTGGAAAATATTTCATTAAAAAATATTCGGTCATTTGATCCCATGTAGTGATTGACCCTCATTGTAACGAGTTTAACCACTGTTTTGCTTTATTTCTCAATGAAAATGGAAATAACCGAAGACGTATGGCATCATCAGAAACGCCATTTATTTTGAAGTATCACAGAACTCTAAAAAATTAGCTATATGTGTGTTTGGATCTTCGTCCTGCAAACCATCAAATTGAACAAACTGTTGAATCATTTGTATTGTGTTAGGCTTTAATTCAAAATTGTTAGCAGATATAGCAGGCCTAACAATACTCGATTCTGCTCCTGTTAAATGCGGTTTCGCATAATCAAACATTGTACGTGGAGCATTATTTTCCCCACATCGTGTGGTGGTAGGTTGTTTTCGTCCATCCCTTCAGTAGGATTGGATCTGCCTTCTTCCACTATTTCTGTGTAATCTAAGGCTCGCCTAGTTTCTCGACGATTCCTGCTAGCGGTGGCTTCGATTTCACTGTCGTATACCAAAGGTCCTCTTGGGTTCCTTCTATTCATAAACTAGAGGTACCTACTAGGAAAAGAAAGAAAATTTTAAAAATCAAAATTTTAACCTAAAAAGATAAAAATAAATTGCGAAAAATAAATATAATGGCTAAAGTAATGAAAATAAAGCGTTCTTAATATTTTAGTTCCTCGGCAATGGCGCCAAAAACTTGATCGCTGAAATCAGAGCTTTAAAATTTATAAAACAATTATCAAACCTGGAAACTAACTCTGACAACGATTAAAGGCAAGTGTACCTATCGAACAGTAGTATAGCTTAGGCAAGACCGGATTATCGAACCCAAAGGAACTAAAAGTACCAATACTAACTTTCTTTTTATTATTTAGCCTTAAAAAAGGAGTGAAATTGCTTTTAAACTAAATTGACAAGAACTAAACTAAGAACACAAAGACAAAAAGGACGATTTGGAAAATAACTTGAAGAAAACTCAATTGATCACGACGATACCCTCAGGAAGAATCCACCTAGACTTCTCTTGTTATCTAACCCTTAATTATACGATTTCTTTACTTAGCTTGATCCGTAGGACTCCCTAACCTATATTAAACCCTCTCTCGAGGCGAATAACGTCTAACCCTAGGTTAATTAGTGGAACTCTCGTTCGCTTATAACAACCTCCTAGGATAGCAGTAAATCGATCAATGGACTCCCATATTAGGTTTCACCCTAATCCGGCAAAATCTCGTAATCCTATCTCTAGGCGTTCGATCAACTCCGCTTAATTATGTTAGACCTACTCTTAGGCAGGGTCTATTCCTCCTCCACCTAAGCACATTAGATTTGGATTAAGCAACATAATTAAGAACAAACTAAGTAATTCACCAAATAAATTAAAAACCAAATAACAAGATTCGTCTAGGTTTCATCCCCTTCAGGTATCCGAGGGGTTTAGTTCATAATGAATAAAGAAAACATCACAAGAGAAAAGATAAAACAAAACATAAGAAATCCCTAAAACCCCTTGAAGGAATTAAAGGAGAATTACGCCGTCTTGAGTATAACTCCGGCTTCTTGGGATGGATCAACTGGCTATCATCGCGTTATTCCCTAACTCTGACCTTCTCGGCTTGGCTCCTTGGCCTAGCTTTGATGCCTTTTCAAAGGTGGCACTTAGGGGATATTTATAGGCTCTTGGAATGCGATTCTTTCTCCCTAAGTACCCTTTTCCGACTGAAATTACTCTTTCCAGCGACAGAGGCACGGCCATAGCACACGCCCGTGTGGATCGAGTTCGGACCGTGTTCGGACTTCTAATTTGAGGCACGGCCGTGTGAGGCGGAGTTGAGGCCGTGCTCTAGGTGATCGTTGAGGCATGGCCGTGTGGGCTTTGGGCCAGGCCGTGTCAATTTCGTACTAAGGCCCATTTACTCCATTTTGGGCCCGTTTTGAGTTTTTTTCATCCTCGGGTGCTTTCCTCGGTATAAGACATGAAAAGAAAGGATTACAAGCACCTTTTTATATAAATCAAGGAACAAATCATCGAAAAGCATATTAAATGTGGGTTAAAATCTGTTGCAATTACGGTTTATCAATAGCTATTAGACATCTTTAGCTAATAGAACTCAAGTTTTACGTTTTACGCAATTTAATCCTTTTTATCAAATTGACCAATCAAATGATAAAATTTCTAAATGAAACTTTCACACAATTATTCAATCATGCTATAAACATTAAAATAATAATAATATAATAATTTTGACTTCGTATTTATGGTCCCGAAACCACTATTCCAATTTAACTAAAAACGGGCTGTTACACAATCTTTTAAAAATATGCAAGGTTTTTGTATTCAAGTTTCATGGATGAATGATTAAATGTAAAAATAGGATCAAGTGGCAGCTTTTTCTAATCTATATAACATGCTTCATCATATATGCATGGGATGCTTATTGATTTCATTGGAATTTAATCATACAATATATCATCAATATCAAATCCATAATAGAAAATAAAATCGACTCAGACCAACAAAAGTTTTCATGGATCCATCCTAAGAAAAAGATGAATTGTTAAAAGATTACAAAGTTTTTCCAAATCATACTTTGGGTCTTGAACTTTTCTAGATAGTTGACTATGCCATCAATCCTGCACACAAACTCATCTAATTTCGATTATAAATGTGTTTGTCATTATTTACTGAAAGTTTATGAAAAAAAAAACTTTTTAGTTTCCTTAGATTTTGAATCTACTTCTCAAAATTTGATCTTTCCATGATGTTTGAAACTTTGATCATACAAAAAATCTAAAGCTTCGCAACAAACAGATTTCAAACACTAGATCAAAAACTCGTTAAGCCAAAATCTGAAGTTTCGAGAGAGGTGTGCCAATTTGCTCATTGAATATGTTTGAGGTGCGGGGTCTGTGTTCTAAATTTTGTTAAAGATTCCTAGTCCGTTGCCTCATAAGATTATCTAGTTTCAGAAAATTAGAAAACCTGCGTGAATATGATAGTCCACGATATAATTACATATCCAAAAAACAACCTAAATATAATCAATCCAATTCTAGAAACCACAACTTTGGCAAAATTACATAATTCAATAATTATATAATTAAGAAACATCCATTAACATATAAATACCCAAAACATGCTTAATATTAAGAATGCTACTTTCCATCAATTTAATCAAACAAGAAAAAGAGGAAACAATTTGGTAATTATTTATACTAATAGATATAGCACAACTTGACTTTGATACCAATTATTGAAAATATGTTATGAAAAATAGTTTTGTTGCATAATGGAATCCTAAAACTTTTCATAAAATCATACCTTAGTGTGATATTATTATTCACTGTAAAAAAAATATAGCGTTGGTAATGACAATATATCGCAAAGAAAAGAGAAATAAAAATTTAAAGAACACACAGATTTTACGTGGAAACCCTTTCGAGAAAAAACCACGAGTAGAGGAGATGAAAATTCGCTATGTCGAATTCGAATTTTTTTAATTACAAGAGGAATAGACCATGTCTATTTATAGGCTTGTAAAATCATATTCTAATAGGAGTGTAGTAAGATTGAAACACCTTATTCTAATCAATATCAAATAGATGGAGTTTAATAAGGTTTAAAAAACCTTATTTAAAATAAAATAAAAAAAGTGTAGTTCTATAGGGATTCTTCTTTTATTTTATTTTACCATTGTATTTTATTTAAATAAGGATTTAAGTCACTTAATTCTAACATTCACCAAATTTGATAGTTATGTTTTCGAGCTAGGGAGATATGTTGAATCTTGGATCTAGTATCTAAATCCTTCTAGCTTTCAATCGAATGATCTTCTCCACTATTTTTGAACCCTCAAATTCTTAGAGTGTGAGCTCTATTTAAAGAACCGAACACAAGATGAAAATTGAGACTTTCCAATAGGGAAAGTCGACTTTCTCTAAAGGAAATCCAAAACTGAAAAATAAAATCTCACAAATTCGAATTATAATTGCCAAGGAAAATACAATTATAATCTCACAAATTTGAACTTAAAGTACTAACGAAAAATAGAATTTATTTGAGTTCAAAAAAATAACCCAAATAAAATTTTCACTAAAATTCATCAGAGTATCCTCATATATACATGTTTATATTTCAGTAACCTCTAGCCTCTATATATAGGGAAAAAATTACAAGAGTTCTACTAGAATAGATAGAAGGGGGAAATACTATTTCAATAAAAATTAGAGTTCTATTAGAACTCATTGGGAGGGACTAATCTATAAGTTAGGTAAACATGGTTAATTACTTACTCAGTATTAGCGTAAGTCACACCATGAACGTTAAAAGTGAATAAATTCATAAATGGATCCAAGATAAATTATACTTGGTTCTAGTCTAATGTATTGCCAATCCAGACAATCACGCATATGTTTCTGTTTTCTGGGAGTCGACTGCTCTGACACCCAAGATAAGGTATCTCTCAATTTGGACTAACCCTATGAGTCAATTGCTCATTTTTATTCCATAAACTACAAACAATTTAGATTACCTACTCTTATAAGTTGTCTTTTCGCATCATAATCCTACAATATGATACAACTTAATATTTGTTAAACCCTTAGGTAATCAATTAGCTAATATGCATTCATTCATTTTTCTTTTCATGCAAAAATCATTTGAGGAAAATCATACAAAGATATAATAAATTAATTATGGAATTTTATTTATCCAATAAGTTCAAAAATTATAAGTAGAATGACGTAATACTTGCACTAAGGGCACAAAATCCTAATAAAAGAACTTGCTCATAAATAGGTTTGCAAGCTCATTTCAAAATGAATGGAGCCCCCCTTGGAGAGGAAAAATACCAATCTCTTGCATGGTCTCTTAAGGTCATCAAGAAGGCAAGACACTTCAATGCATTGAAGGTGCCTAGCATATTCATGTGGTTGTTGTAGTGTGCCAAATACTCTTAGGGGTCATCTTAAGCAACATCAAAGTTGGAGACATGAACTCTCTCGCCACCTTTAGAGCCAAAGTCTTATTGGAATAGTCTCATTCAAATTCAACGGACTTGGTATTGCGAAAAGCTTCATTTTCTTTTTTGAGGGCTTGTATTTGATCTTAAGAAAAGTGAGCTAGTTTTTAAGGATCTTGCATTTGCAATTGATATGGTGGGTTCATCATTGGATTTCTATCATACCTTGGTTTCCTCCACTTGTTAAGAAAATATTGGGAGATTTCTTCTTTTTACATCTGGTTGGATTTTACTTTTAGAGGTTTTTGTTTACCTTGAGCTCTTTAATGATCTTCTCGTTTCGCAAGTTTACTTCCTGCTGTTGTTGGTACAAATTTTCTATATAGATATATGCTTTTCAAGAATTATCATTTTCTCTTGCACTTTCATAAACTGTTATGAGCTAAAGTTAAGGTTTTGCAAAGTCTATTCACCATGAGGGGTATAAGATTGGCTTTGTTAATTCAGTAATGAACATAATATCTAGGTGGGGGTATTATGTATAGCTTACATAATGTGGATAATATAATTATACAGGTTATACGGATCGTAATGATAACTTGATTGTGTCTTCTATTGGGAGAATTGTTGTCGTGCACTAGAAAACTGTTAATCTTAGGTTGTTTGGGGTTGCGATTGAGCTTAGGGCCTTGTTCTTGTTCATCGATATTTGCAAGGATTGTTCATGATGAAAATATGAGTGGAAAAAGGATAATGGACGGATTTGAAAAGATAGTTAACCCTAAGGGGGTAAAGAGCCATGAATAGAAGAGAATGTGGTTGAGATATTGTTGAATTGAAGAGAAAGTTGTTAAAGAATAAGGAGGAAGAAGAAGAAGAAGAATACTCCCATACTATGGAGCCAAGAGATGCATATATAAAGTTGACTCTTCTATGCCACGTGTCCTTCTCTTGTCATTCAGTCATTCCTTATTAAGTCTGCAATGTCTCATTTGTGTGGTTGGGTTATTAGGGTAGTTAGGTGGCATATCGTTGGCCCGAGACGAAGCATGCACGATGCAAGATACACCACTGGCAAAGCATGGTAGCAACAATATCTTTAATTGAGTATGTGTAACATAACTAAACATGACATTTTTCTCATTGAAAATTTTAATAAAAAAAATCCTTAAATCTAATTTTCAAAAAGCAAAATCATAGTAATTAATCAAATATATATATATATGAACTAATATTATACTTGTAATTATAAATATATTGTATTTGTGATAGTGAAACTCTAAAAGAAATATAATCAGATATAATTACTATAATTTCGTTATACATACTATCCAACCCCTTATCACCATTAGAGATCTTCACTTATTTGTCATTAGCCTATCATATAATTTACATGTGAACAGTTATATTGAATTTTTAAGCTCTTTTATCTTTATATTGATAGCATAAGCCATGTGGAACAATGCATATATGAAATTTTCCTTCTTCCAATTATTTATTTTTAACTAATTTTATTTTAAATTAAAATATTTAATAAAATTCCAAAATCAATCAAAACCCTTACTCAAAATATATTGAATAGCTCGACTTTAATCAGTATAGATAAAATTAAAGCATCCTCAACTAAAACATTTGTAATTTGATGTGATCGTATTCAAAAAAAATAATAATTGTAGCAAATTGTGAAACCTATCTCTACAAGACTGTGGGCTATTACTGATCACATTTCCAATTATTGCAAAGTATCTGAAGTACAAGATCAGTAGGGCGGCGCTTTGCCCCTCCAAAAAGATAAATCAAGTTTAATACATATAAAAGGTCAAATTACCAAAAAAAAAACGCCCTTTTTTCAAAATTTACGGAAAAGGATACTTTTTACAATTATTTACTGGAATGGGTTATTTACCGCGAAAGCGCGTCCACGTCAGCGCGATGTCAGGGTATGTGGCAAGAACACGCGTCCTTAGGAGAGAGTTTTTGCCACATCAGCAGAAATCGCGTCCTTGAGGGTGCGCTTTGCTAATGTGACAAAAATGCTCCCCCAGGGACGCGTTTTGCCCGTTTATTTCGTTAGGGTTTTCAACTATTTTTAGGGTTAGTGTTAGGATTTTTAGGGTTTTAGGGCTATGATTTAGGGTTTTTATGATTTTTTAGGGTTTAGGATTTTAAGCTTTTTAGGGAAAAAATTAATGAATTAGAGTTTAGGGTTAATTAATTAAAATAATTTTATATTTAGGGTTTTGGGAAAAATATAACAGCAATATAAAAAAAAATTTTACAGTAGTATCTGGTAAAATAATTTTGAGAAGACGTTTATGAACAAATAATGACCAAAAAGCTTGAAGCAGGATGTACTGTCAGCAAGAGTACTGAAAAAAGCTCCCACGTGGACGCTCTTTTGCTATAGTAGTTCATGAAAAGATAATTTTGAGAAGACGTTTCTGAACAAATAGTAACCAAAACGCTTCAAGCAGGATGCATTGTCAGCAAGAGTACTGAAAAAAGCTCCCACGTGGACGCTCTTTTGCTACAGTAGTTCCTGAAAAGATAATTTTGAGAAGACGTTTCTGATCAAATAATGACCAAAACGCTTCAAGCAGGATGCACTGTCAGCAATAGTACTGAAAAAAGCTCACACGTGGATGCTCTTTTGCTACAGTAGTTCCTGAAAAGATAATTTTGAGAAGACGTTTCTGAAAAAATAGTGACCAAAACGCTTCAAATAGGATGCACTGTCAGCAATAGTACTGAAAAAAGCTCCTACGTAGACGCTCTTTTGCTACAGTAGTTCCTATTTGGCCTTAGACTATAAATGAGCCAAATTTCATTCTCAGGTTGCATAATAAAAATTGAGGCAAAAGTATAATAGAAACTGAAGATGAGTGAATATATTAGTTTTGTTATTTATTATGATGGTGAGGTTCGTGGCACCGAAAACGGTGTTGTTTTTTTATCGGAGAACACAGCGCAACTGGTTTTTAACCAGAACATAGATTTGACAGAACTTCGTAAAAGAATTAGGCGTAAAATCTTCAGAACAATGCCAATGAAAGTTTTGTCTATTAAGTATAGATTTTATGCTTCAGTTGATCCCGTGAGATATGACTCATTCGACATCAAAGGTCCTCAGAGCTTGGAGGCAATGGCGGAGACTCATCTTGCCAATAGATCACCCTATCTTGAGGTATATGTACAATTTTCATCGCCAAGTAATATTCCTTCGACTTCAACATCTACTGCTGTTCGAGGGGAATACACAACCCCAAGCCGACACTCTGTTAGTGGGAGGCAGAATACAGACGTGTCCGTGTTTGGTGGTAGTATGGAAAACACAACCCCTGCACGACACTCGGCTAGTGGATGGGACATGCATACCGGTGGGTCGATGTTCGATGCTAGAAATACGTATTGTGGAACGCCATCAACTTCTACTGGTTGGCAATCCACATATGATTGGGGACGTTACGAAAGTTGTTTAAGAAGGGATAATGTACTCTCCACGAAATTCACCGGTGAGGGGACCTCATTCGTTGCAGATGATTGTGGGTCGGATGATGAGTCCGATGTGGATCCACCTCGAGAGCCCGGCCCCGATGGTGCAGAAGTTGCATTATTTTTTTAACCGAAGCCTGTTCCAACCATACCTGAAGATGTTGAAGGGGGTTCAAATGAAGAAGAAGAAGATCCGCGATTCAAAGCGTACTCGCCTCTAGCCCACATGCATAATGTCGATCTATCTCAAGACGATGCGTTGAAGTTTTCTGAACTACCACACAAAGGCGTGACCGTACAAGTTCGTCGTTGGATTTATGTGAATTGGAAGTTGGTAAAGAGTTTTCCAACAAGGATAGTTTTCTTGGTGCATTGAAAAATATAGCATCAAGAACGGGGTTAACTACTATGTGGTTAAATCCAAACTTGATAAGTATGAGGCCAAGTGTGCAGTGCAATACGGTACATGTTCATGGAAAATCATGGTCTCGTTGAGGAAAAGGACAGGCTTGTGGAAGATTAAAAAGTACAAAGGTCCACATACATGTGTTATCGGTACAGTATCACTAGGTGTTTAGGGTTTTTGAATAATACTGGTATTACGTAATGTTACATTATTTAACGTACTTCATTGGCAGGTGTTTCACAAGATCATCCCAAGATGGATTCAGATATGTTGGCTAGCTTAATAATATCGACGATGAAGGCAGATCCCAAGACTTCAGTGCCGATCTTAATTGCCAATATTCGTAGCCAATTGGGGTACACGCCCTCTTACCGTAAGACTTGGATAGCTAAGCAGAAGGTGTTGGAAAAGTTGTATGGTCGGTGGGACGCTTCATATAATAAAGTGTGGCAGTGGTGTCAGGTGCTGGAGAGATATGTCTCAAGCAGCATAACAGACCTTGAAACGGTGCCTGCGTACTACAACGATCGATTGCTCCGTGGATGCCAAGTGTTCAAGCATCTGTTCTGGACATTTAAGCAATGCCGAGACGCATTTCTATACTGCAAGCCATTGGTACAAATTGATGGTACCTTTATGTATGGTAGATATACGCATCGGCTATTGCTAGCTGTGGTAAAGGATGACAGTAGGAGAATCCTTCCACTTGCGCTTGCAATAACACCGAAGGAGTCAGCTGATGACTGGGAATTCTTTCTATCTAGGTTAAGGAGGCATGTCTGCCCCCAACCTAATATATGCATTATATCGGATCAGGGCCCTGGAATACTAGCCGCAATAGAGCGATACACCATCGATATTGCCTAAGGTATGTTGCGTCCAACTACCACGGGCAACATCGATCAACAAGTGAACGACGGCAAGTGACCAACATGGGTATGTAATATCTATTAATATAATTTTGTTTGTAATATTCAATTTATTCTTAATTGAAGAATGGTATGTAATATTCGTTATCAACTTATATTGGTGGGGTACGAGATCAATAAGAACCGTTTTCACGAGATGTTGGTGATTTGGCGCTCAGTTAACGAAGAAGGCTCAAACTACCTATGCAACATGCCTTTCAAACAGTGGACGCAAGCATATGACGGCGGCCTACGATATGGTCATATGACCTCAAACCTGGCTGAATGCATAAATTCTGTTCTAAAAGGAATGCGTCATTTGCCAATAACATCGGTTGTGTGAGAGACATATTTTTGTTTAGCGGCACTATTTTCGAAGTGAGCAGTGAGTTATAAAGGACAAATGCAGGGAGGCCATGTATGGTGCGCGAAGGTATTGCGAGAAATTAACAAGGCGAAGGCACGGGCCAACACCATACACACAGTGTGTCATGATCGCGACAACCTATGGTTTCGTGTGACGGAGTTTGACAGACCGAACCAAGGTATTATTGGCGGGCAATATCGTGTACACTTGAGAAATAGGACCTGGGACTGTGGGATATTTGACGCACTTCATTATCCATGCGCTCATATAATTGTAGCTTGTCAGAATCTCCGTCTGGATCCCATGAGCTATGTCGACGAAGTGTACAAAATAGAATACATGTACAACGTGTGGAGACACGTATTCCCACCAGTCCCAGATGAACATAAGTGGCCGTCTGTATCGCTTGCTCCTTTAAGTTGTTACCGAATAGAGAACTGTGTCACAAACCAAAAGGTCGACCTTGCTCGACTAGAATACCCAACAATATAGATATCCGAGAAATAGCCAACCAATGGAAGTTATGCGGATGGTGTAGGAACCCAGGCCATACATCTCGCTCATGCCCAAATCGGAATAGTTGATAGTCTCCTTATCATTTTTGTGTCTTGGTGGCTATGAAAATTCTTTTAATTTCTTGATGAAAATGGTGAACTTTTGTAGAAGGACTAAGTTGCAAAATAAAAAAAGTTATTCAATTAATCTAAAATATCACCATCATCATTATTCTTCAAAATTATCTTTCTTGCTAAATGATTATTTTGCCCCTTACGATCCTTCAAAATTCCAACATTGGATCAACACTCATCTTGATAAAATTACAATTTAACCCCTCATAATTTTTCACTTATTCAATTTAGTCCTAATTCATCCATTTTTCTTAGTTTCTATGTAACACCACACACGCGAGACCGTTGCCAGAGTCGAGCACGAAGCGTTATTTAACTTATCTTACTACTTCGGGTATAAAAAAATAATTTATTTCATCATTTACAATAAATGTGTCTATCTGTACAACAGTCATTAATTTAATTATAACTCGAGTTACGAAACTCAAAATGTAAATCCGTAATTTTTTCCTGAAACTAGACTCATATATCTTCTCTCCATAAAATTTTCAGAATTTTTGGTTTGACCAATTAGTACAATTTATTCATTAAATTCTCCTCTGTTTCACAGTCCAACGGTTCTAACCACTCTTCACTAAAAATCAATTTTCTCATTTTACAATTTTTATATATTTTTTCTACTTATTTCTACTGAAAGTAGACTCACTAAGGAATCTATACATATAAATGATAACTCATAATTATTTTTTTACAATTTTAAATGTTTTTATAAAGTCTAAATAGGGGACTTCAAATACCATTCTGACACTGTCTCACAAAAATTCAAATATCACAAAATATAGAATTTCTTTGCTTACACTGTTTCTTTCATATGAAAGTAGACACAATAAGCTTTAATTATATATCTTATTCACTTTTTAATTTCATTTATCCTATTTTTGGTGATTTTTCAAAGTCATGTTACTACTGTTGTCCAAAAACTGTTTCATTGCAAATTTTTACTTTTTCATACTTTCTTTGTAGTAAACATCACTTAGGTATCCATACAAAATAATTCGATCCCTATACATGCCATAAATTAAAACATTTCAAAAGCATTTATATACCAAAGTAAAGGCTTGATAGTGTGTTACGAGGCTCCGATGATCTCCAATCCAAGTAAGTTCAACACACTATAAAACAAAGGAAAGGAAACGAACGAATAAGCTACTAATAGCTTAGTAAGTTACATGTAAACAATAAGCACTCAATCAATAATTAACATTTTCACATACAATTAATTAATATCCTTCTTAGCAGATTTAATCATTTACACATGTACAATCTTACCAGTTCACTTGCACATACATTTAAGTACTTAATCATTATCACGTATGCTCATTCTTTCAATTATACCTGCATACACACTTCATCTAATATTCACTTTAATTTATTATTAATCCCGTTGAACACTCAGAATATACACGGATACATAGAGAATTAGCACATAAGTGCCACACTGATATGTAGCCGAAGCTACCACTGTAATGTAGCCAAAGCTACCACTGATCAATAACACTGGAAATGTCCACGGGCCTGCTCACACAAGCTGTCAGGTGTCTGCAATACATGTTAGATCACCCAGCACCTGGGACTCACTGTAACACTATAACACTGGTCTCTAGTGATATATCACTTGTATCCATTTCTATTCCTAAGTTCAACCGGGAATTTACTCTTAACACTTATTTTAAACACTTTATCACTTGAATAATTCATGAACAATTTTCCTTCCACATTCAATATTAATTCACATATCAAATATAATTCACAATTTATAAAAATACTGCTATTATTTACACATAACTTACCTCGGATGCAAAACGACTATTTTCGTAAATTAGTCGACAACCTTCTCTTTTCCCCGATCACCTTCACTATTCCTTCTTTCTTGATCTATATTAAGACAATTTAATACATTTTATCAACATTCCATTCAAATACAATTCATACACAATATTTTGGCAAAATTACATTTTTGCCCCTAAAGTTTCATATATTACACTTTTTCCCCAAAGCTCAGAAATTAAACTTTGTCCCTTATTCTTATGTTTTATGACATGTTGATCATTTTTCCCTTCTATACTTATGAACATTAGGTATTTTTACCGATTAAGCCGTCTTACTCGTTTTCACTTAAAATCGCTTAGCAAAAGTTGTTTAACATAATTTCAAACCTCATATTTTATCATAAAACATCAAAATAAACACATTTCACCTATGGGTATTTTTTCAAATATGAACCCTATGTTAAATTGTTGCTAGTATAAGCTAAATCAAGTTACCGGGACTCCAAAAACGTAAAGAACATTAAAAATAGGGCTTGGAATCACTTACTATGGAGCTTGGAAGCTTGAAACAAACCCTAACTATGGAGAACCCTTGAAATTTTATTATAATGAAGAAGATGGACATATTTTGCCATCTTTTTCCTTTTTTTAATCTTTTAATTACTTAGATGACTAAAATACCCTTCATTAAAAACTTTGGTTATTTCTACCTATGTATGTCCATTTTTGTCCATGGAAATATAATGGTCTAATTACCATTTAAGGACTCCTACTTCAAACTTTCATTACAATCAAGTACTCTATGAATTAGAACCCCTATTTAGCAACTTTTGCAAACAAGTCCTAATAGGCAATTTAAGCATGCAATGAATAAAATTTCTTATCGATACTCTAACACATGTATTTAATCACTCGGTAAATCATAATAATTAATCGTAATAAACTTTTATATCTCGAATTCATGGTTTCGCAACCACTATTCCGATTAGGCCCTATTTTGAGCTATCACATTCTAGATCCTTCCACCCTTAAAATATTTACCTATTGGCCCTTCAAGTTTTTCAAATATACATTTTAACCCCTTATATTTTGAATATTTACTCTTGAGCCGCAAAACTTTTCTCACATTTGCGATTAGTCCTTACTTGAACTAATACAATTAGGATATTAAAAACAACTTTTATTTTATTAAAAATATAAAAAGTAAATTACAATTAAAAAATTAAAATCAACTTTTATTTTATTAAATGTAGCAATATAAAAAAGTTTGTAGAAATATATTAAAAATATTGCCTTATTAAAAAAAATTGATTTTATTAAAAATATACAAAGTAAATTACAATTAGGATATTAAAAACAACTTTTTTTATTAAAAATATAAAAATTAAAATTAAAAAATAAAAATAAAACAACTTTTATTGGATTCCTCCTTGTTCCAACTTCCGGCGGGGGTTGTGGTTGCTTCGGCGGGGATTCTGGTTCCTCCAGCAGGGGTTCTGGTTATGGGTGTTGGGAGGATGACCCACCTTGATAAAATAATGACTGCGGAGGTGTTTGCATCACCCATGGCGGAGGTGTTTGAATCTCACAAGGCAAAGGAAATTGGTAAAAAGAAGAGCTCCCCGATGGCGCCTCGTGCGATCCCTCATGCGACAGCGGCCTATAGATCGACGATCCACTCGGAGTAGTTGGGAGCGGACTCGAACCGGGCCATGCATTCCAACCTGTCATAAAACTGGTAAAAGGAAACATATAAGGGTTAGGATACATATAAGGGCTAGGATACGCACCTGGCATAATCTGAAAAGGCTGTGATGTGGGTGTCGTCGGTTGAAGTGTTGGGCCTGTTGACTGTGTGGGCGTTGTTGATGGGCCTGGTGATTGTGTCGGCACTGTTGATGGGTCCGTCCCATCATCCCTTCTCCTTGGATTTAAAGGGCCTTGTCGTTCCCTTTGTACACGAAGTTATCATCGCCTCTCCTCTTCTGACAATAAATACAGCTTACCATGGATCCTAAACCATGGCATGTATTCCGGCACGCACGCTAACTCAGGAACGATGATCAGTTCCCGAGTAGGAATATAATCATACTGGTTTTCCCACAATTCGATATATGCTGACCAAAATCTCGGCCAATCAGTATGCAACTGCCGTAAGTCGACTTTGTGCTCATCATCGAGCACCTCAGGTGCCACGGGAATCGGTTGTCGGAATCCAAATTGTCGTAGAACCCGATCTGACTGGTGCATCTCCACGGTGGCATAATTGACCAATGGGACCTTCACATGCCAAATGTTCAGATTTTGAAAGAATCCATCAGGAATTACTGCCCGAATTGCTAGATCCTCGTATGGTGTCCGTTGAAACTATTTAACATGATAAAAATATTAGTTATATACATAATACTAAATAGTAAATATTAAATATGAAACGACTATTTTATTACGAAAATATATTTTATTTAATACTTACTTGTGCTTCTGACCGTTGATAGAAGCCGTATATCTTCAAGCGAGGTAAGTATTCCAACATAACTCGCCGAATAGTTCCACCTAATTAAATAAATTTTTAGCATATAATTATATTTTAAATCTACGTAATAATTGTAAAATCTAATATTAAATTTACCTCGTTATGAGTGAGAATGTATATGGGTGGTCTACTCGAGGACGTAAAACTGGAAAGCGAAACTGGACCCATGATTGCAGTAGTGATAGGCAACCTCTGATTTAGCTTTATTCGGTCGTATCGCCCTGCACATCTCCCGATACAATTTTGCTAGCACAGCAAACCCCCAACTCAATTCACTAGCTACTCTAAAATCAATGAGTTTCAACAGCCATCTCAAAAATGTACGAGGTTTCGTAACAAGTCCGGCATCAAATAGCCTCCAATTATCTCAAAAATGTATGCCCGAGCATACCGTATTCTTTCTAATTCAGTCGAGTCATTATCCGGCTCTAGGAATGTGTCTCGTAACTAGCCCATCTCGATCCGACCTTCGTTAATGTTATCTGGAATAGCACCCAAAAGCTCGTAGCATACGGCTCCCCAATCACCAGAAGTTGCGGACTCGGTGACTAAGTACTCATCCATCGGCAATCCCAATTGCAACTGCACGTCTTCCAGAGTGATAGTACACTCTCCGCATGGAAGATGGAAAGTGTGCGTCTCGGGCCTCCACCTCTCTATCAACGCATTGATTAGTTTCGGGTCCAACTTGCACCCCCGGCCTATCGTGGCCACATGCCAAAAACTCACTTCCAGCAGGTAATTCTCGATCAACGGTAATGGCGGACCAGGCATATTACGAATATAGTATTGCAACACCCGATCTACAGACTGTTATAAAAAATTATAAAATAAAAATTAATTAAAATTGCATAAATGAAAAAAATATTAAATAGTATTGAAAAATTAAAATTATAACTTACCATTGTCATTTGATCGACGAAGATGTGTTTATTATCGAGACGAATTAATTCTCCAGCCATTGCTAACACGATCGAATATTTTTAAATTTAAAAAAAAAACTAATTCAAAAAACTTTCAAACAGGGCTTTTTGTAAAAATTAAAGGACTTTTGTGAAATTTGAGAGAAATTTGAGAGGAATTTGAAAGAAATTTGAGAGAAATAGTGTAAGGACTTTTGTTTGAAAAAAATGAAAGGGGGGCTTTTATAATTTTTTTTTTTTTATCGTTGGGCCTCCAACGGTAAAAGAAATGGCCGTTAAAATGAACAAAACGCATCCTTGCGGGGAGCTTTTTGCCACATCAACAAAGCGCGCCCTCAAGGATGCGATTTCTATTGATGTGGCAAAAACGCTCCCCCAGGGACGCGTTTTCCTGCCACATACCCTGACATCGCGCTGACGTAGACGCATTTTCGCGAAAAATGACTCATTCTGATAAATAATTGAAAAAAATATCCTTTTCCGTAAATTTTGAAAAAAAATGACATTTTTTGGTAATTTACCCATATAAAAACTATTATATTTATAAAAATTAAATATTAACCCTTAAAAAGTTCACAATTTTCCTCTTTTTCTGCAGCTTCTTAATCACACGGCATCTCCTTTGATTACAACACGGTAAGGATTCCTTTTAATTATTCAAATAAGAAAGAAATATCTATCCATGATTCTATTATGACATAATATATTAAAATTAGTCTTCTCTAGTTCTCTTTATATTTCTTACTCAACCGGCTTTTGTGATAATAGTATAAGTATAGCAGTGCACATGTAATTCATTATGTGGCTGACGATAATAAAATTCTGTTTTTTAGTATACGTATCAGACCAGAGTTAGCATTAGCATATATTTGTAACGGGTGGAATGTATAACTGAACCATAATAAAGATGCCAAACTCTAATTCTGTTTTTTAGTATACGTATCGGACCAGAGTTAGCATTAGCCTAAAGTTTAGAGGATAAATGTGACATTAACCTAAAAAAACAAAGAGATTTTCACCCTAAGATTCGGATTATATTTGCCACACCCTCCTCATCTTTTAATTCGTTTAAATTTATATCATTACATAGCTTTATATCAAGGTGGTTCTTATCATATCAATAATGGTTGCATCAACCGTGTATATTATTTTAGTCCTTAATTGGTACCAAATAATTTAAATTTCTGATCAAGATTTTCAATGTATTTTGACCTTTCATATATTTATACTTATTTCAATCAATACTAACTTAAACTGTAACAAAATTAGTACAAATTTTTTATATTTTAAAACTATTTTTTTATTTTTTTTATCTTAAATCATTTTAAAAACTACATTAAAACTTGAAATTATTAAGTTAATTATTAAACTACGTAATTTAACTAAATTGATAATTTTAAAACTTATATTTGTTTATAAATATGTATAATATAAATTATATAAATTTGCACATATATAATATAATTTATTAAGAAACTAAAAATTAAACTATAAATATATATATATATATGTGAAAATAAAAATATCAATAAACTCAAAATGATACATTACACACTGATACATTAAAAACTACCTCGGTTTACATATAAACTTGAAGTGAATCGGTAATTTAGGCCTGGTTAGGTGTAAGATTCAAGGATTGGTATTCATTTGGAATTTTCCTCAAGGCAGGCAAACAATTAAACCATGATGAGTAAATCCCAATCTCAAAAAACAAACAGTGAAGTAAAAATAATTCTACAGAAAACCCAGATAGATCAGAGCACGACATTTGATGATCTTTCAAATTCAATATAATGAATCCTTTCATAGTTCCATTTCACAACCAAAAGAAGTACAGGAAAAAGATAAAAATGGTTTATCTTTTATCTTCAAAAGCTTAGGAAAATGTTAGTCATGGCATGTTATACAGAAGATAGCTGAATAAAGAAACATCTAATGGCTAATCTAATGACCTGCCTAAGGTCACCATGTATCTGGTTGAGAGATGCATACAGGCCATAGGTTGCATACATTTATGAAAAACATATTTTCTTTAACGTCACTCGCAGATATTTGCTATATTAAAGCTATAGAAAGACTGTCAAAAATACGAAGTTATAGATAATGGTAAAAGTACATTTATGTTAAAGTGAATATGTAAGTGGCTCTTTCTTTTTACCATGCAAGAAGTCAAGATTCATGTGACCACTGGTCACTTTTCACACACCAAAAGCAGAGAGATAGAGAATATGGGTTTTTTTTTTTTTTTTTTTTTTTTTGACAAAAAGATAGCACCAAAACACATGCATTGACTATATCTCTTTCTACAACACCGAGATTTTATGAGCTAGAAAAAGTTGTTGGCAGTAGGGAAAATTTATAAAACTTTATTCCGATGCTGAATGCCTACATGCAAACTAAGCTCTGATTTTTATTTGGCATTGTTCTTGAATCTATTTGTGGAACCCCTAGAATTGATGCATTTATACAATGATTGCAATCAACATGATAACACAAAAAAAAAAAAATGAATGAATCTAAAGTGTAGGAAATATCAAGAGTTATAGGAGCTCTCACCCCTAGCCTCAAAGGCTCAGGCATAGATTAGCCTCCCTTCATATCTCTCGGCTAACCTATCCTGCATCAGAAAGCAAGCCTTTTGTTTAGAGAAATAAACAAAGCATATGTTTACGCAAGTATTGGACCCACTGCTGAAAAGACCCTGGACCCAAGACTTCTCATGTTTCGGTACATTCAATATGACATACATGTAAAATGGACGTGTCATCAGAATCCCTTTCAGAAGTTTGGTTTGAACTTTCAAGTTCTTGGTTTGTGGTATTAGGGGATGTGATAAAAATCAGGAAAAATGATTTGTTCTTAATAACCTTTCCCGCATGGGATCATCTAATTCCATGTTCCAATTTTCTATCTATTTCATCCAATCAGAATAGAATTCCATGTCATGACAAATGGTGATAGACGTTAGATAAAACACAGATCTGCTACTAGGGTATTTGTTTTAGCATCAATTTCATCTACTTCAAAAAAAAATCCACTTACCTTCATGTAATCCTCGATGCATGCCACAACACAAGATAGTTTGCAACCACCAAGTGTCTCACGTTAATTTCAGAAAAATCACCTTAAAACTTAATGGGGTTCAAATTCTCAATGGAAATATTAACCACCATCCAACCTATATATACTAATCCATGCTTCTACAAACAGATTCTCATTACTGCAACATAGACTGCTTCTCTTAAAGGCGTTTAATCTTGTTTCCTTACCTTATTCCTAGGTTCTAGTCAACTTCAACCATTCCTCCTCTCACCCTACATCTAGTAACTATGTGCAGCCAGCATTACTTTGTTTCCCTAGTATGCACCAAGACATTTACAACTTGTGGTAGAAAGGACATACTTGTATTCCTGGACGAGAAAACATAGCAAACCACTCACCTGATCCAACTGATGGACTCATTCCAACATCAGTTGTCAAAATCCTCTGCTTCAACTTCCTCATTTTCAATTTCAGCATTGGTATAGGTGAGTGCACGCTGTAGTTTCTTCGGACAAAATACCTCAACCTCAGCCATATATATGGCAGTAACAGGGCGGTGATCAGAAAGTTTTTGCTCAGTTCTCCTATAACTTAGTTGCCTCATTCCTTTACCACGTGAAAGGATGCGGTCACACCTGAAAGATGAGGTGCATTAAGAAAAAAAGAACAAAAGAAATTCATCAGACAAAAGGAAACAACAAAGGATGGATCATAGATCTTATAATTGTCTTTAAGCATACCATGCAGGAATTCGTCTCCCAATCTTGGGATCTTCTCCGTAGTACTTCTTTGAATTTAACTCATATTTGTATGTTGGAGCAAAATTTAAAGCACCCTCAGACCATCCATCAAATGTACAACCTTTTCGCAGTTCTCGTACAAGCTGTCATGATAATATATTTAATAACTACACTAGCATCCTATCAACCTCCGTCAAAAGTTCATACTAAATAAGAAAACTGCAATGACCTAGAGTTTGCGTAGGACAAGTAAACTACCTGGTCTCTCTCAATCAACTTGGACCACTCCCTCTTGGAGATGAAATCTCGTGCTTTATCATATGACAGGTTGAGTCGGTAATTTAAATCACCAAACCAAATTATTTTTCTGCTTGAAATGAAAAGGCGTCTCTGTTATATAATTAGGCAAATGATAGATGAGTAATATAAGTGTACACATCCAAAGAATGGTTTTCTGATTCCTGACCAAGCATAACATCTCATTAAATAAAGAAAAAAATAAGCATAAAATATATCTTTTCTTGGGAGGTACATTTAAATTAAGAATTTCTCCTAAGATTCTGCTTATAGGCACTAATATCCAAATTAATCCTTGTACAAGGGGCCCAATTATCAAACATGAATAATTTTTTCAGGGGTTAATATGCCACAAAGACTACATGTTCCAAGCATACAACATCTAAAATGATAGATGAGTAAACAACGACAAATTCAGACTGCAAGTAGATATTAAAGCATACTCACTCATGATCATCAATGCTTTTGGGAAGTCCAATTGCAGAACGAGAATGAAAATGAGTTCGTCTAAGTATTTCATGCACATCAGAATTTCTTTTCAGTTCGTCTCCATCTTTTTCACCTGATGTCAGGTGGGTGCATATAAAACAAAAAAGTGTTTGATATATGGACATGCTGACTGATATAGATCCCTGGGGAAAAAAAAGGCCATGATATTAGATAAAGACGGCAGAATTGAATGACAACATGATCAACAGCTTCAAATTTTGACAAAGAATGTAGTAGTATGGTTCTAATAAATTGCTTCAATAATTACCACCGATAAGCAGAATTTACAAGACATGGAAGCAAAAAATCAGTGAGATGATGTAGATGCATGGTTTGGACTTCAACCATAATATCTTATTCTTTGAAACTTTCTTTCAGTTCTTGTAGGGGGAAAGTACCTACCAGGTCCCTCAAATTAGTTTCTCTATTAAATAGATCAATTTAATCTTATACTAGTAAAACGAATAAAATAAGCCTAAATTTTAACCGAGTTAACATTACTATTCAAAAAATGACAAGAAATGGATTTTTCATTGGTAGTTCAACTCCAAATTAAAATTTTCATTTGCAAACCATAAAAGCTTTAAAAATATCAACTTCGTTGAACAATAAATGATATTTTTTAAACAGTAAATGTTAACTTCGTTAAAATCTAGTTTTATTTTGTTCTTTTTAATAGAACAAGGGCTAAATTGGTTCATTTAATAGTAAAGGGACTAATTTGAACAGGTCCCTATAATACAGAGACTTGCTAGTTTCTTTCACCATTATTGCAGGTATCACACTATCACTGCACACGTAACTAGGTCGGTAAAGACTAGACATTCGATTGGAGTAACCCTGGGTTCAGTAGCAGAAATCTTGCATTGCTATCAGTTCTTTCCAATGTCATAGATCATTTAGGTTTTGTAGGCTTCAATCTAAGTACCTACCATGACAAGTCATTTGCTGACACATGGGATTACCTAAATCACTAGTGAAAAAGGGCAGATGTAGCAACCCTATCTTATACTTCATTCCTTATCACTAAAAATGATTCATCGCCAACTCACTGGCTACATGATCTTCCATACTCCCTCAAGGTTCATGTCTCAATCACCTACTTTCAAGTGTCCATGCTTCTCATGTGCCTTAATCTTTTTCTATGCTACGTTCCTCACTCCAGTGCAAAGGCTGTCCTGTATATCCAGTTGTAGCATTACCTCATCCCTGACTACAGCCCCAATCAGTGAGTGGCCCTGGGGCAGTAGGGATTCATTCTCAAGGCACCAAGGCCACTTACTGAATCGACCCTATAAGAACTCCCTAAAATTATGAATAAGTGGGGTCTGATCTTCCTTAAAATATATACTAAATTACTAAATCCCTCGTACTTATCTCTGCTAGTTAGATCATTTAAAAACATATGAAAAAAATGCACAGCATTCTTACCCCAATAACAAAATCTACATTAACTTGCAAAGAAATAACATTATGCTATTAAACACTACAAATCACATTTTCTAGATGCCATGCACTGAAAAGTACCTACACCAATTACCAGCATCAAGAAATAAGAATTAGTCTTCACAAGTCAGGCTCAAAGTTATAGTTGAGTTTAGTGACATTTGACTTTTGATGCTAAGGGGGAACAATATTTGAGGTAAAAAAGTAATCAATTAGTTAAAAAGAAGTGCATCTGGCCAAGTTATAATCCTTGGATTCTAAGTGTTATGATTCAGTTCATGGCACACCCCAGCTTAGCTACAAAGAGCCTAAATATTGAAGTGTATAATCTAAAAAATTACATGGACTACAGCATCACAATATACAAACTAAACTGTTCCATGAGGTGCTAACATGACCCAGAAAAAAGAAAACATTCAATTTAAGACAAAAAAGAAAATTCCAAAAACAAGCATTACTGGTAGGAACATACCTTGTTACCAATGTAGCCCATTACACCAACACCAACAGTAGACACCTTCAAATTCTGAATATGCTTGCGCAAACTCCTACGGACCCAAATAGTGAGGAAAATTCCTACCATTTGCTTGCTAACTATTCTTACATATGAAGATCTTCTTTTCCGCTTCATGAGGGATTCAAGGTCAAGTTCTGCAAGCAAAGCTATTCCTGATGCCATGTCATTTATGGACTTGAAGGAACTATATGTTCGAAAAGACTTGGTTGCTCTAAAAGATTTGACTGATTTGAAAGAAGCTGGTCTGTCCAAAACATGCTGAGATAGCAAATTTAGTGGAGGTTCTGGCCAGCTCAAACCAATCCTTTCAGTCCCACTAAGAATTCTGGTTAATTTTCCACTTTGTTGAATCCCACTAAGCATTCTAGTAAATTTTGCATTTTGCTGACTGACTGGGGCTTCTACATTTTCAGCATAACCCTCCATCCGCAAGCAATTCAGTCTATCTAACTTCTTTGAAGAAAATTGCCTTTGTAAATCCTGCTCCACCGGCACATCAAGTTTAGAACCATCGTTACACTCTGAAACCCCAGAATTAGTGAACAATGTTTTACTTTCAGCTGCATTATTGAATTCATCAAAACCAAGGGGTTCTTCATCCAATGGATAAATTTCTCCACCAATATCACTATCACTTTCAAGACTTATCTCCTCATCTAAATTCCGGACATCATCAGATGGCTCAAACTTTGATGGAGATGGGGGATCACTATAGCATTTTACTTTGGTAGCTGCAGGTCGAATTCTATTGAGTGCTTCACGAATGATGTTTTCCCACTTTGGAACTGGGCGGCTATCTTCAGCACCAAATATATTCCCAGCATTTAATGGTACTATCTCCTGAAGACTGTAAAAGTAAAGCAATTATCATATTTTAAGATGAACAGAAAATCAAAGATAGGAATAACTGCTAAAAGCAAGATACACCAAATTCTGAGTTGACATGAACAAATTACAGGGATTTTCAGGTCAAGCTGATACAAACAACATGAAAGTTACCTAAAAACTTTTCCATCAAAACATTGCCTGTGGTTACAACACGATAAGGAAAGAAAACCAGCTTCAAGTGTACAACCAGAAAATGAAGAAAGTTTAAAATGCATCTCAGGAAAATACTTACCCTAACACATAGATGTCAGCAGGCTCATGGATATCTATCCAGTCATCAATATCTAGGTCGTCAGGTGGAACCTTACCACCAACATTCCAGGTACCAACGCATATTCTGTTAATTGGATGGGACAAAATACAAGGTTTCAGAAACAACCCTTACAACAACCAAACTCCTTTTGAGTTACAAAAATAACACAACACGTTTAAGATTTATGGGTGAAATCAACAAGGGAGAGGCAGTGCACCTTATTTCCTTTGAGTCTATGTATTGTGCCCTAAAAGTCTCTGACTTTCGTCTCCTTCTCCTTATCCTTGTAATATTATCTGAACTCAAACAGAGGGAAAAGAGAACTTGAGTATGCAAGGAGTAGAGAAATCAAGAGAGCAGTTCATCCCACTCCCTGGATTGGAGATTCGTAAAGTCTCAAAAGATTACATTATAACATTCCAACATTAAGTCTCTGGTTGCAGGGAAATTTGATTAAAACTGAACAAGAGGGTAAAATGTTCCCTCCTAAAAATTGTACGGATAAATAATAGTACCTGACTAATTAGTTTCACAGCATTTGAAAGGTAATTTGGTTGCAAATAATAAAGTTATGAGGTAAAACTTAAATATTTCTAGTCTTAAAACACTGGCTTAGTCAGATGCTATGGATAATTCCATTTTTATGTGGCCCTCATGTGTCCTTTTAAGTATTGTTAGAAGTGCACATCCGTATAGATAGCAACAAATTGGAAGGAAAAGCAAGATAAATAAATAAAATAAATTCCCCACCATCAATAACAAACCGTCATTAAAAAACTCTATCATGTTGATCAATTCTCTCCCAGCCAAATAAAAATAAATAAATAAAAACTTCCTTCACACATGATTCCATCCTTTGGACATGCTTTTACTTCAATTGCGTGGGTTTAGCTTTTTTTTTTTTTATCACTCGTTATAGTATTTAATTTTATTATTATTGCTATTTTTATACTAATCGCAGTAAACATACCACCCATTTAAAAGAGCCCACTGGCTGCACATAAAAACAATGAAAGGGGCTGGACTCGTGGGCCTGGGCATGGTTGCATTATCTTCTCTCAATTCTAATTAAACTGAATAAGCTTTGTACTAAATCATCAACCATCTTATGTTGAAAGAAACGTCAAACCTAATATCAGAACCATTTCAGTTCGGCTGCTTCACAGACCAGCTGGTAATAAAACTGAATTTTGAATTTCTACGACCCAAATTTTCGGACTAGACGGTCCTCAAGTTTCGAGCGTCAATAAAATAGAAGATAACTTGGACCCAAATGATATAGCAAAATGAGAACTTCGATGTTAGTAGTGGATCAAAATCATTACCATTTAGATCAGACGGAGGCTCCTCCTCTCTGCTCTCCTTAAACCTTGATACTCTTCCATGGCTACATTCAAAGAATTCTGCAAAACCCAATTTACATTTAGCCTCAACCCCCCCCCCAAAAAAAAAAAAGGTATTCCCACAACCAAAAACGAACCCTCAAAAACAACTCCACAACACATAAAAACCGCAAAAAAAATCCCATATTTCCTTACAGTGGCGGAACCAGAGGAGTTGGCAGGGCCTAAAATGGACAATTTTCCATTTAATAACTTTATAATTTGTAAAATTATAAATTAGTAATGTTAAAGTTTAACCAAAAAATATAAAATTTTAATTTAACATTTTTTAAAATTATAAAATGTAGAGTATTAAAATGGTGCTATCTTTAAAATATACAATTTAATTTCCGCTAAAAAAAATTCTGCCTCGCACACTGTTTCCTTATTTTTAAAAAAAAAACTGTGGAAAATCCAAATTTTGAAGAAAACGATGAAAGTTACCTTCGGTTTCAGAATCAGAACCAACGTCTTCTTCTTCTTCTTCAGTATCAGCGCTGTAATCGGAGTCTCTGGGAGTGATGTTGAGCAATTTCCGCATGAAAGCACTAGGCCAAAAGTGCTGTATGCAGAAGCAACCAAAACAGCAGATTTCAGCCCAACTTCTCTGTAAATCCTCTCTTAGATATCCCATATTAAAAAAAAAAAGAGCCTAAGATAAAGAAAAAAAAAATACCTCTGAATGGTGTTTTGAACCTTGTCTCATGGCTGTGTATCCAAAAAATAAGTAAAGAAATGAAGAAAGAAATAGATGAACAAAAAAAAAAAAACAATGGAAGCCAAAGTCAATTGGAAATAGAAAGAGGGGAAATAAATTAAAAGCAATGGGGAAAGGTCAGCAGTAACTACCTTTGGTGGGAAAATAAAAGTAGTGAGCTGGCCGGCTTTCAAATGATTATTACTACTAAAACTTTAGGTGTCAAATCTGTCAGAATTTCAAATTCTCTCAATCCGATTGGATCGGTTTTAAGCTTATACCAAAAAAAATTTTTAATTAGCAAATGAATGTTTCTGGAATCATCCGCGGTTATAGTGTAACGACAAACTACTCTCTTTTTTTTTTTTTCTTTTTTCTTTTTTGTAACGAATGACAAAATACTTTGATATTATGTACTTCTTATCCTTTCCTGTTATAAAACAAGTATATTTTTTGTTTAATAAAATAATTTTAAGTATTAAAGAAAATTAAATATATAATATCAATTTTTACTGATTCAATTCCATTTGATTTTCAAAATTAAGAATAAAAAAATCAGTTTTAAGTAAACATGTCATAGTGGAGATGTCAATAATGCTCAACTATCGATCTATTTCCTTTTTTTTTTCCTTTTAACACTTAATTTTTTTTCAAAATTATCTCTTTTTTTTCCAACACATAATAAAAAAATATTATGAATTTGAATTTTGTAGTCTTTGATTCGTGACGGTGTAAACTAATATTGTGGTTGTGGAATCGGTCAGTTTGATCGATTTAATTTTTTTTAAAATTGAAAATCGACTTAATTAATCTCTCTTCAAAATTAATCAACAGTATAGCCGTCTCCTACATGAGCATCTTTTCCTCCATTTATATATGTATATATATATATATACACGTTTGAAATACAATGTTAGATTTCATTTGCAGAAGAACAAGCAGTGTGTGACTGCTAAGTAATGAGTGAATCAAATGTTAAGAGAAATGAAAATAAAGACTCGAAGAGATTCATACCTGTTTTGCTTGATGACTGAATCAACTTTGCTTCTGTAGAAGAAACAGAAAAGGAAAAACTGAAATTTCCGAGAAAATGAAACCTGATCTGCTTAGCACTTGCTCCTTAAAAGAGGCAAGTTTGAAGTTTCCTTAAGTTTCTGGGGAAAGGGGAAAATATTGGATTTTTTTTCCTTTTTCTCTGCAGCCAGAAGCAGAGCGTTTTACTTTCTCTTGGTATTTGGTTTATTCAAAGAGGAAAATTGTTTGGTCCTTCTTGGGCAGATCTGTCATTTATGCATGTTGCAAACACTGAGGTAGCGGCTGTAAGCTAATCTCCATTCAAAAAAATTTTTATTTATCTCTTTATATAAAAATAACGTATAATAAATAATTAAACATATAATTTAAAATTAATTAACAATATATGCAATATGTACAATATTAAATAAATATATATATTAAATAATGAGCAAAACAAAATTTAAACACATAAATATATCATACTAAAAATATTAAATACACTATAATTATTTATCAAGATTTTGTCATCAATCTTAATTTTATGTCGAGTTAACTTGTAACATTAAATCAACTAATAACATTATCAATATATATAAAAATATATAAATAAAAATAAAATTCATTACAAATTTGATCTTATAATTAAGTTAAAATTAAAATATTTAGCATATATTTACATAAAAATATTAAAAACATAAAATAAAATAAAAAGACAAAACAAAATATAATTATTATTAACAGTAATTTTATAAAAATAAAATAATAATTAATGGCGCATGGCAAGTTTAAAGTCTTGAAAACTTTTAAAAAATTAAATTGGAGTGTTGTTGTATATATTATACGTAGGTTCTTAATTTATTTTTTTTAATTTATGTTTCACGTATTTATAAATTAAAAATTATAGTATTTTTTTATCAAACTTAATGTGGGTTTAAATAGTTTCTCATTAAAAACAAATTCTAAAGATATTTACTTGATATATTAATAGGGAAGTTTTAATTTCGAATTAAAGTGATTAGTATTATTTTTATTATTTTATCTATTTAAATGTATAAAAAATTAATAAATGTTATGATTAAACTTTGCCTTTGGTTGTATGAAAATTAAACACAAAAAAAAATGAAAAACATAAAACAATATTAATTTGTAATGTATATATTGGTTCTATTTCTATTTTTCTATAAATTTCAAAATAATAGCATGAATTCTCAAATTTAAAAAAAAAATCAGTGATAAATCACCCCCAAGCTTGAACCTCTTTATTTTAGCTGTATTCAACACAATTACGTCTTAATCGTACGTCAGTGTAGATATCGTGTTAAATATACTCTCTCTTTTTTAAATAATGTTGCAATGATATTTTGAGAGGTTGAAAATATTTTGGAACCCACATTTCAACTTTCAAAGAGAACACATTAATTACATTAACCACAATACAGTTCTTTTTAATAATAAAATCAGTACTATATTTAAATATAATATTAAATTAGTGTTAACAAAGACAACAAAATTATTTTTTTTACAAAATAACAAATATTATTATAATTTTTTTTATTTTTTGTTTAAAATTTTATTTAAGAATTCATAAGATTAAAGTACCCAACCTAGCCTCAATTTTACAATTTCAAGCACTCGTTTTTTTTATAAATATATTTTTATATAATATTTAGATAAATTGCATATAAGGTCACTAAATAATTATTAAATTTACGTTTTGATCACGCAACTTTAAAAAAGTTATTGAATGTTCATTGAATTATTCAAATGTTTTCAATTGAGTCATTGGATTGTTAAAATCGTTGTTATATGATCATTCTAATCGCTTACACTAATCGAAAGCTCTCATTCCCCTTCTATTCTACAATTAAGTTTTTTTTCATGAAATAACTTTGAACATCACGAATCTACGAACCAAATCCTAGCTTCCTTATCTGATCTCTGACATTGACAGTCAAATCGACATAGATCTAAGATATATTTTTCTACACATTGATGGGCACTAATCCATCGTACCAATTATTGAATAAATGCTTAAAGCTCACTAGTCAAACTTTTTAAAAAAGGAAACTTAAAAGCTCAATGAATTAAATAAAAACTTTCAAATAATTCAATAACTTAAATAAAAACTTTTGAATACTTTAGTAACAAGCTAAATGATCAAAATATATACTAATAAATTAGTAACCTTAAATGTAATTTATCCTAATATTTTATCTATACCATGATATGTCATAATCTAATAAATATTGAAAGAAAATGGAGTGGTTCATAATTTAAACTAAAAATTGAATTTAATAGGAGCCTTATGTTTGAATAAAATAATGTAATTTTCTTTTACAAATATCATATATTTTTCTATTGAGTTTTTTTTTATAACTTCATTGTTAAGTTTTGATGATATTAACTTTTTTAATATAATGCCTACAATTATCCATAGCCCACCTCAACTCATAAATGAAGAATAATACATCTCAGTATATTTAAATTAACATCTTCTTACATTAATAATAATACTCATGTTTATCAAACTAATACTCAAAATATTTATTTATTTTGACTTATCTTAATGCTATTGGACTTTGGAGTAAATCTTTGAAAGTTATAAAATTAAACTGTCATTGTCATCATTTCAATAAAAAATATTATTATAATGACATCAATCTTAAAATATAGTTTGTGATACTTTCAATGATTTATTTACATAAATATGGCATAACCATTATGCATATCAATCAAAAGACAAACTTTTCTCAATCCACCTGTATGTTCATGCCAGCTGTGTACTCATTAATGACAATGTCCTCGTCATGATTGTCATTTGTCAACAAATATTATGATATAGTCATACATTATTTTCTAAGGTTTAGTAAATTTTTAATGGTGATTAAATTAAATAGTTCGTTCATGAGGTGTCCATTCATATTATATAAATATTCACCGAAAACATTATCTTGTCTTAGCTTATTTTTAAGCTCAAATTCTATATGAAAGTCCTTGTATTTTATATATATATATATATATATATATATATATATTTTTAAGAAAAAAAATGAATTGTTCTATAAATGTGTTTTTGGTCTGGTTTAGGGTAAAATTTATTAAAGAATTTTGGCCATAAATTTTGAATTTTTTCTAGTAGGATCTCAAAGAATGATGGTCCATACCAATTCTACCATTCTTGGAATCAATTTGGGAATTTGAATTAGGTACCGTATTTGAAATATATGAGTCAAGAATGTCTCATGTGTTGGTTGTTCATTAAGAAGGCATTGTATTTATTCTGGAAAACAGGTTTTTCTTCTATATTAAGATCAGGTGCAGTGATTTTTGGATAATATAATCTTTTTGGTTCCTTCCAAGCCATCTTGTTAATTTGTTGTTCATCTGACTGGTCAGAGTCAGATTGGGAGGATTGGTGTAATGCATTTACTGAATGTTGGGCTTGCATTGGGGTATCAGGTGCAATTAATTCATACTTGTAACTTTCCAAAGCATCAAGTCTATTTTGGATTTCTGTCAAAAAATCATTTTGGGGTTTTTAGAAAGGTTTTGGAATTTCATAAGGTGTAAATATTTGTTCTTTAGAACTTTTTTCTGTTACCTCTTTTATTGGTTCTTTCTTAATCAGTTGACTTTCCACCAAATTCTCAATATAATCTAATTGTTTTCCTATTATATGAAGATTGATATTTGTATAGTTGTTTTGTTCTACTATCATTTTAATATCTTTTGATGAGATTTGTTCTCTTGCATCAGGAGCTTTCATTCTTAAAGAATTTACTTTTATTCCAGTATTTTTGTGAAGTTATTGAACCTCCATTAAAGGGGGATGTTCTCATTTGTTAGTTTGTCATCTAGTATTATGTTTTATTGTATTAACAGATTCTGAATAATATTCTTCAAACCATTCAAAGAATTTTATATGAATTTTATGAGTATTCATAAATTCATAATATTCTCGAAGAATGTTTTCTTTTTTATCATTATAATTTTTAAAGTAACATTCTCTTTTTTGCTTATTTTTGTTAGAATAAAAGTGTTTTCTACACCATTCTTTGTTTATCTCAAAAGTTTTTTCTAAAACAAATATTTCTGAATTTTCTCCTTGCCTTGCATTATTAGTCATTGATGAATATGTTGGTGACATATTAGGTGAATTTTGGGGACTCTCTTCCTGTCTGGCATAAATAGGTTGAGCTATATTTGAGGAATTATCTATTCCTTGTAAATTGGTTCTAAATGTTGTTGGGATAGAAGAGACAGTGGCTCTAACTGTCCTAAAATATGCCGTTTGTGTTTCTGGATTTGACTCTCCTTCCAAATTTAAATTCCTAAAAGCTGTGATGGTACTTCCAATTTTGAAGGAATGTCTTGGAGCCATTCTTTGTGGCCTGTTGAATATTAATTCAACTGTGCCATCTTGGTGTTGAGAGATTTCACTTAATAAAGTATTTCTTATGGGAGTTGGTGCCACAGGATCTGTAGCACCCTCAAGTTCCCATCTTTCAGGAAGGTTTATTTCATGCCATTGTATTGTTCTTGGGATTATGGTATGAGATCTTGAAGTGTTTGTTTCTATTAAGAGGGTTTCTCCTTTTGGGCTTTGGAGTAAAGCCTTGGTATTAACTACAGAATACATAGCTTTGAAATGGAGTCTATAGACTAATGTTAATACTTCTGTACCAGGAAGCATTTTGTAGTTATGGGTATGTATTTGGAGGGTCAAAGATTGTAAAATATTTTTGTCGGTCAAATAAACCATAAAATTTGGATAACAATTAAAATGTATTGGGCCGGTACATAGGCTTGTTTCTATAGTTTCTAATAATGAGTCATTAAACATGATGTGTCTTTGGTTTCTTAAGACAATTAAAATTGAGGTATTTTTAGTGGCTTCAATACTAAGAGGTTTGACACCAACCTGGACTAGTCCAAAATGGACATATTTGTATTTTTGTTCTTTGAGTTTATTAATGACGACTCTATCTAATAATTGGATTGTTTCATATTCTTTTTGAATAGGTAAACTTCTTTCTTTTGTTTTTATAATGTAACTGCAAAAAGCATTTAAATTTTCAAAAGTTGTTTTCTTGTAGACTTGATTTGTTGGAATTCTTGGAAGAGTCCAATTATCAAATCTTTGGGGAATATTTTCATAATGTTCTTCTTGTTCGTTAATAGTATTGTTTGACGTTTGGTCGGACTCTTGGGATTGATTGGAAACAAAGCTTACAGAAGAATTGGTTCTTCTAAGGAGGGGAAACATTCTTTGTTTTCTTATTTCCTACAATGGGGTTCTACTATCAGGATTTTCGGATTATTAAAGTTGCCTACACGGATACTTTGTCCTTGACACGCCTAACCCTTGGCTAACTGGACAGTGTATCAATACTTAGCAAAATAATAATACATTAATGAAGACAGTTAAACCAGAACTCGGGAATATCGAAAACAAATTGAATATTTCAAAATTCAGAAATACCTGCTCCTCCTTGGCTCTGATAACAGATTGAGAATGAAACAGTAAATATAAATATATATATATATATATATTAGGTGTAAATATAAATTTAGTTTTTGTAAATCCGTTATATAGGGGAGAATCGATCCATTTGAACTGTAATAACTTTTGGGCTAAGTGCTTGTATGTTTGTGATCATTCTTTTATTTTAGTTCTTATAAGTCGATTAGTTAAATTATTAAAATTTTAATGATTTTGACATGATAACGTTCATAATAATTTACTTAAACTTTATTATTGATATAGATAATTTTAAATATTTATGGTAGTTTTTAAAATTTTATTTAATATTATAATAACTTTTAATAATTATTTAAATTTTAAAGGTTCATTAAACTTCTTAATTTAAAAAACCCCAATTCAACTAAAGTTTAAAGGTAATTAAGAGCTAAAAGTGATTAAAAAATGATTTAAAGTGACAAAAGAGATAAACGTTAAAAGCTAAATTTATCGTTATACATTTTCTTTTTACAAATTTAATCCCTCTATTGTAATTTAATTACTTCAAAATTCCCTAATTTAATTTCCAAAGTATGTATTTCTAGTTTTGAGATAAACTTAACTTTCCTGTTAATTTTATCAAATAATTTTATATGATTTAAAAAAAGGTGATAACATTTCATGTATATCTTTACACTTTTTTGTATAATTGAATACAAGTTTTTTCTTACTGAAAAATAATGAGAAAATGTATAATATTGTCGTGTAGTTGCGCAGACATTTTCAATGTATATATATAATATCACTGCATCAAATAAATTTACAAAATTCACAAGAAAAAATAGCATAAGAATTCTTCAGAAGTAAACTTGTTCATGGGTCGAACCGAATAGTGGGAGGATTTAGGTAAAAATATAAGCTTGAAAAATATGTTTTGATAAAAAATAAAACTCGTTATCTAAATAGGTTGGGGCTCGGGTAAGCTTTTTTGCCCGGCCCTGGCTCGGCCTGAATTTGCAAAAAGATGCTATTGTTTTTTCATTGTTTTGCTATCATTTCGCTATTATATTGCTATTGTTTTGTTGTTATTGTTTGGAGATTGTATAATTCTTATTTTATTGTTATTATTATTTGGATAAGTATTTGTATTTTATCTAATAAGCAAAAAACCTACTATAAAGAACAAAGAACAACAATGTTCTGTACAACAAACCAAATAATAAAAGAAAAACAAAAATCAGTTCGAACAAAGTTGCCTATTATAAGGATCCAAAGAATTAATAAGCTTTCCAGTAAGACGGCATCAGACCACTTCTCGAATTCTTGCTAACAGATGATCCACAGAAGTTGCAAGTCTACCAAATAATCTACCATTTCTTTCGCACCAAATAGAATGCACATAAGCATTCCAAGCCAACTTAAAAAGATATGAGATAAGGGACTTACCCTTAAGATGAGATATTGCCCGACATAGTTCTTGATCCCACGAGCCAACCATTCTCCTGATGCCACACAATTCCGAAATTAACTGCCAAAGTCTGCAAGAATATTCACATTCAAAGAAGATATGATTCCGAGATTCAAGGCCAGAGGAACACAACAGACAATTCCTTTCAGAAGTAATCCTATGAGAGAACAGCCTATCCCGTGTTGGCAATCTATTCAAATAACCATTCAGGAAATTATTGAATGTTTTGGCATATGAAGAGGGAACCATAACAATCTGTGCCAATGAACTTTAACTGCCTTCTTCATTATATCCTCCCAAAGCATCCTAGAAGACACAACAGTCCCTATAGCGAGACTCCTAACAAAGGCTATTGTAAGCTCTTTAAGACTTAAAATCCTTTTCCAATTCTAGCTGCTAGCTGAATTTAGCTCAGCTAACCAAAAAGAACTCCCTCTTAAAACATAATTCTAAACCCAAGCAACCCAAAGAAACCCTTCTAAAGTAAGTAAGGAATGAAATAGCTGCAATATGCAAGCTTGATTCCATTCCTCGAGACATTTCAATCCCAGACCACCTTCAGACTTAGGTAAGTAGATATCCCTCCAACTAACCCTTGCACCAGTAGCTTTGATGTTGCTACATTTCCAGAAGAACCTAGCACACAATTAATTAACCTGCTTCAACACAGCCTAGGGCAATAGAAATTGCCTATTCCAAAATGCTTGAATTCCAAATAAAACAGCCTTGATCAATTGAAGTCTACCTAAAAAACTTAAATGTCGAGCAGACCATTAATGAAGTTTATCAAAAATTTTCTCAATAATTAGCTTGCAATCAACAATGGAGAGCTACTTAGGAACCAAAAGGGCGTCCAAATAGTGAACAAGAAGTTGCCCAGTCTTGAACCTAGTAACTTGTAACATGTAAGCAACTTCAAAAGCTAAAACCCCTGCTATGAAGACTTCATTCTTGGAAGCATTGAGCTGGAGGCCTGACAAAGTATAGAATTCATCAAGAATACACCAAATACCCAAGACTAAGTCTGTAGACCCTTTCACAGAAATTAACAGGTCATTTGTAAAAGGCAAGTGAGTAATATTCACTCTTTTACACTTTGGATGGAATTTGATAACTCCATGCCTGACAATAATATCCAAAATTCTAGAAAGAACCTCCATAGCTATAACAAACAGAATAGGAAAAAGGGGATCCCTCTATCTAATCCCTTTTGCCCCATTTGAAATACCTTACCAGGCCACCATTAAGGGAGATGGAAAATTGTGAAGAAGTGATGCATGCCTCAATCCGATCTTTAAATACATCCGGAACCTTCATAGCCTCTAAAACAATAATAATGAACCTCCAATTGACAAAATCAAACACCTTCCGCAAGTCAACTTTGAGGCCACATCTAGGGGAAATATACTTCCTACCATACCCCCTCAAGAGTTCATGGGCCAAGAAAGAATTATCCACAATATTTCTACCTTTAATAAACACAGATTGACTAGGAGAGATCAGATCTGGCAAAAAAGGAGAGAGTCGATTAGTCAGAATCTTTGAAATACATTTGTAAATTATATTGCAACAAGAAATAGGTCTGAATTGCTTGATGCGAGTGGCATGTGCGCACTTGGGCACCAAGACAATAGTAGTGGTATTGAAAGCAGACAATAACTTTGAAGTGAGAAAAAAGTGATGCACTACTGCCAAAACATCCACACCCACAATACTCCAAGCTATTTTGAATAACAAAGTTGAAAAACTATTAGGCCCCGATGCCTTTTTATTGCCTTGACTAAACATAGCTCTTTTGATTTCATCATCTAAAACAGGTTGAATTAAGTCATGTTGCACTTGAGAAGGAAGAGTTTTAAAAATTAATTCTGAAAAAAATAGCTCAGAGGTAACAACTACATTAGGATCCTCAGAACCAATCAAATTTCTTAAAAAAACTGACAACTTCAAAAGACAATTGATCAAAAGAGTGTAGCTAGTTACCATCATCATCCAACAATAAACGAATAGTAAATCTATTTTGCCTTACATTAACTACATTATGAAAAAATTTGGTGCTCTGGTCACCTTCAATTAGCAATTGAACCCTTGCTTTCTACCTATAAAAATTGGCTTCAACATCCTCAAGGGCTTGTAAATCAGCATTAACAAGCCTAATCTGCTGCAAAACTAGTTCATTATCCCCAAAAGAAAGACTAAGAAGTTGTAGATCCTCCAACTCCCCTCGTTTCTGCTACGTTTGTTTTGAGAGGTCCTTATAATACTTTTAATTGAAGACTCGCAATCTACCCTTTAGCCTCTTAAGCTTTAAAAAAGCCTGCTTATAAGATCACCTAACACTGATTGCTTCCACGACTCATCAACTACTGTCAAGAAGTCTTTATGCTTCACCCAAAAATTTAAAAACTTAAAAGGCTTGGGAGGAGAATACTCTGGTTTATCAAACCACACCATAGAAGGACAATGGTTTGACACCCCTGGAGCCAACAACTCAGCACAAGAATGAGAAAAATCCAACAACTAGAAAAAGTTAACAAGAACCCTAACCAACTTTTTGGCAATGAAATTGTTTTGCTAGAGATTAGACCATATGAAAGTAGGACATACTGCTCCAAGATCAGCAACTTCAAGCAAGTTAACACAGTCCTTGAATTCTTCCATATTACAAATACAACTCTGTGAACCATCAAACCTAGAACATTCTTAAGGAAAAAGAGTGACATTAAAGTCACCCCCAAGCAACCAAGCAGCATCACCAACAACGCTGCTAACCTCATATAAATGTAGAGGTATTTATATATATATATATATATATATATATATATTTGCATTTGTTAAGAAACCTATTTTTGAATTGTGCACAGTTTGGCCACACGACCATGTGACCTATTTTCAGTTTTTTTACATTTTTTTGTTTGTTTCAAATTAGTCCCTATTTGTTTACAAACTAATTTTAGGGTCTCATAAATGATGATTGGTTATGTTTAGTTTATATTTAAATTAATATTTTTTTTTGTTTTGTGATGTTATGAGATTTCTTATTTGTCATAATACTCCGTAACCCTAATCCGACGATGTAGACGAGTTAGGGGTGTTACATTGCCATCTTGTAACCTAGAGGAATCTGAAAGCTATGGTAATAAGTGCTGCTCATGACTAAATAGCTCCAACAGCTAGGTGTTTCATTGGTCACTTATGATATTCAAACTGCTAATATGATGTCAATCCCTAGTAGTTAGATTAAATCAAGGGTGCATAAGAAATCAATAATATATAAATAGCCACTTCTTGCCTCTGTTCAGGGGTCTGGAGCGAATGTTAGATATTAATTATATATTAATCTTAAATAGGAGTTACCGTGAAATTAAATAAATGTTATAATAAGCCCCCCGAGGGGGTATGGGGGGTAATGCTCCAAAGCATAATTAAAATGTTGTTGTTACCCTTGTGTTTGCACGATACGTCTGAGTTACTATGAAGTTCCTATAAGCCTCCCCGAGGGAGGTATGGAGGGGTAACGTTCCTAAAAAAAAGGGCTTAATTTTTTTATTTGGCCCAATCCAAATTCGACCCGACTCGATTCATGAACAATTCTATTCCACCCTATCTTATTATAACTATACCTATAATAATAATAATTATTTTAAAAAATAAGTTGTTTGTCTGATATTATGGAGTATAGTAGCAGACATAAACATCCTAGATTCATATTTGACAAGTTGCACCAACCATTTTTAGCCTTCACTTGTTTTGTATTTATATTGGCTGATATAAAATATATATAGTTCAATCATTGGCGTATTTATGTGCTCGCATCAAATATTAAAATGATTTAAATTAATTATAGCCATTTGCACATCACAATCATGTTAGATAATCAATTTTAGAAAAAGTCAAGCAAAATGTTTGTATATGATGGAAAAGTTATTGTATTGGAAATTCTAGTGGCCTCAAATACATGTTTGAATTGTTTTAAGTTGACAGTGAATCCCTTATCATTAGAATAAATTTAGAACAAAATTCACGCATTTCACTACATTAACTTTATCATATAAGCATATTGATGATCAAGGTTCATCAAATTTTTTATATAAAATGATGGATACAAATTTTATAGAGGATTCAAAGATATTATACAAAACGGTCGGTTAACCGAATTAATTTGGTTGGGGTCGGTTAATAATTTTTTGGAAGTTTGGTTAATGGTTAATTCAGTTTGAAATCGGTCGATTAACCGAATTTAATAAATAATATTATAATATATAAGTATTCGGTCGGGGGTTGATCGGTTCGGTTAATTTTTGATATGTTTTATACTTGTTTTAACAAAAAAAAATATATAAATTTCAGTTAATTTGGTTAATCGACCGAATCGACCAAAAAAGTTTGGTTTGATTAAAGGTTAAGATTTAAAATGCTCGGTTAATTGTAGTTCAGGTCGGTTAACCGATTGAACACTCCTAAGAAGAACTGATTAATAAAAAAAACCTTAAATTCATATCTTCCGTTGATATTAATTCAAATTCGAAATACTCTATACTCTTTTATTATAAAAAATGCTAAAATAAAAGATAGATCCTTTTTTAAAAAGAAAGAAAGATATCTTTTGCTGATTGAATTTAGTCACTTGTATATAGGTGGTATCTATTTTTTTTTTTGTCACACACTTTGATAACACTGTTAAAATATGATGATGTAACATTGACGGCTAATAGCATGCTAACACATGGCACCCCACATTTTGGCACATGGTAAAAAATTTAAAAAATATATATATTTTTTGCACAATGAATGAACCTAAACAAATGCATTTGAACCCGAACAACTGTTTGTCTAGATTCATTCTGAAAATTTTGTAATTAATTATATATATTGGCTTTGTTTGGCAATTGGCTGATAGTTGATTATTGATCTGGTTTGACCAACTAGTTCTATTAACAGATTTGACGAACTGATTCTATTAACTGTTTATTTAAAAGTATTTCGTAAAACTTAGCTGATAGCTGAAAGTTGATGTGTAAAATGACAAATAAGGACATGATATATTTTATTGTTAAGTATTTATTTGTTTATAATACTTTAGTCTTTATTGGGTGAAATTATTAAAATAAAACACTATTATCAAGGAATTAAAATATCCATTATGAAAATTAATTAGTGAATATTTTTGAAAATTTAAATAAAAAATTTCTTAAGTTCCTTATTTGCAAATATTAACCTGGTGGAAATTGATAAATATTAATAGTGTATTAATATAACTGTAAATTGTAATATTAGTGATAATTATGTCATGTTCTTAATATGTAAATTAGTGATAATTATGTTACACTTTGAATAAAGTGGTCAAGTAGTATATTTCAATTAATATAAAGTTGCATAAGAAATTATTTTACACAAGTAAATTAAAAATAAATTAAGAGTACATAAATGTTCAAGGATGAATGGGTACAATTGAAATTTTCTTGCGGTGATTTTTTTTTTGAGATTTACTTTAAACTTTGGACTGAAAGTGAAAATGGAAGAACAAATGTTACTGATATCTTGTCACCCATACTAGGTTTTAGAGCATACGACAAAGGGAGTATTTTCTGAGCAAGCATAGTCATATATGTCATTCCACATATTTCATTCCCAATCAGCTGTTGAAAAAAGTTGTCCAACCCAACGTTTTTTGTTTTGGAAATTTTAGCTCAACAAGTTTTTATAAATCTCCATTCACCAAACACTACAATTAGAGGGTTTATCTACACAATCCTCTATTTATGCCCAAATCAGTTAAAAAAGACCCAAAACTCTATTTACCAAATACCCTATTTAATTTTTAATAAAATAGATTTTCATATTATTATGAAATAAAAAATATAAAATTTGATATTTATAAAATATATTGGCCAAATACATAAAATCTAAAAACATAAATAAAATGTATAAAACATCAAATTTGATGAATTTTTAATTTAATAATATTATAAAAAATATGATAAATTATGCAAAACTAAAAATATATACATTTACTAAAAAAAATATGTCTAGAATGAACTTAGACAATCATATTCATTCTTTATGTGTAATTTCTTTTATAAATTTAATATATTTTTTAAATTGTCGTCACGAATCAAATTATTAAACTAACACAGGACATTATATTATTAGTTGTTAGTGTCACATCAATATATTTTATTCCAGTTACTACTGTATTACCAAAATATTTGGTAGAATTAAATTTTAGTTACTAATCATATATAAATAATCAAGTTTAAGTTTAAGAGAAAAATATATATTAACTCTAAAAAAATTATGGTGGTGGGCAATTGCCAGCTTTGTTCTCTTCTGACTAGAAAAAAAAAACCTTCTTTTTTTTTTCAAAGTTCCAACTTGTAATTAATTTTGTTAAATTTGAGAATCTTGATATTATAGAAAAAACACTAGAAAGAAAAAAACATTGCCAGAATCACATGATGTATACTACAAATAGACGTTAAGTTGTTTATATTTTTAGTTTTTAACAAACAAAAATAATATATAATTTGAAGGATTAACATGTAATTTCGGTATTATATTTTAAATTATTTTTTATTATATATATATATATATATATATTTATCTTGATTGATATTTGTCAATATACTTTTAAACTAAAATAACTTTACTGATATACTTTAATACTATATTGAATTTTACTATTTTACTTTTAATTGATTGAATTTCACCACTTAAGTTTGATATTTGATTGAATTTGATTATTCAATTTTGATTTAAAATAATTTGAAGTTAAAAATTAATAAAATATATTTTAAATGTTTTGTTTTAATAGTTAGCAATAATAAATTAATATAATATTAAATTTCAATAATAATAAATTAGAAAAATAAAGTTAAACTTCTTCTTATACGATGAATATTTTTTAATTTCAAGCCTTTCCTTCGTTAAATAAAAAATTAAGTTAATTTTTAATATTTTATAAATTATTTTATTAAATAAATATTTGAAAACTATTTTCCTTGTTAATTTCCATTTTTAAATCATATTAACCAGTAAAATTTAATTGAAAACTCATAATTGGTGGCAACATTAAATTACATAGAAGTCTATTTCTATAATATATATATATATATATATATATATATATATTTTCTATCATATTATTATTTTTAATTATAAGTTTTCTCTTATACTTTATTGTTTACCTTATTATTATACATGATGTTGTATGCAGATAAAAGAGATTTTTAAAAAAGTAATTATATATTTCGTACATATCATTAATCATTATTACAATTAAAGCACGCGTCTTACATTTTGTTTATTTTAATTTAATATTATAATTTATTTGTTAATACAGTTCTAAATTTCTATATTATTTTCTAACTCCTTTTTATTTATAAAATGTGATTTATTTTAAATATTACTTACATTAAATATCCTATATTTTATTTTAAATATTACTTTACTTTTTATATATATTATTTATTATTTATAAATTTATAAAAATAAACGTGTTTATTCACCTGCAGGTAATAAAAAAAATCTAGTTATTATTTAAACCCCTGACTAAGGGTAGTTTAGTATTACTTTTGAGAAATTCTTTTAAAAAATGTTATAGAAAAGTGATTTTGAGAATACTTTTAAAAAGTTTGGTTTAAGGCAATGTTTAATATTGCTGCAAAAAAGTGTTTCTGAAAAATAAAATGTTAATTTTAGACTTGGTGTTGTAAAGTAACAAGTATATATTTAAATAATGTTCAAATTAGTTAATATTATGATATTTAATAAGAATATAAAAAATTTTATTATAATTTGTTGTTAATATTTTAATATATAAATATAAAATTTAAATATTTTTAAACAATTAATATTGATTGTTTATAAAATTTAATTCGAATATATAAACTATATTTTAAATATTAAGATATAACTAATAAAAAAATAAATATATAAAATAAATTTCAATAGTAAATGAATTACATACTCAATATAAATATTATATAAAATATTTTATAAGGGTTAACATTGTCCTTTGTTCTTAAAAGCCATTTTGCCAAGAGTAGAAGTTAGAAAAATTTGCTTTTGCTTTTGAGTTTAAAAACACTTCCAACTTCATAATTTGTCTTGTTTAGTATTGTTTAAGGCTCCAAAAATATTTTTTGAGAAGTAATGCTAAATTAAGTCTAAGTGGGATTCATAAGTCAATTAGACACTAATTCTATTGAGGAAATTATTTATCCATCCTTCCATATTTGAAATAAGTTATATTATTATAAAGGTACTTTTTATCTTTTTACATTTTAAATTAAATCAATAAAGAATTATAAATAAAGAGATTTGAACTCACGCCTTCAACAAAACATAAGACCTCAACTATAACTTATTTGTACATTTTAATATTATTATACAAAATTTTTCACCCACGCATTTTGCATATTTCATTTTCCTACATATTGCATGTGATATTATTATAAATTTAAAAATCATACATTTGTTATTTATTAGGGTAAACTAAAAAAATAGTCACTTTTGTTTGTCTCAGATTTCATTTTAGTCACTTATGTTTGAAGTGTTAAGTTTAAATCACTTAGGTTATCGTTTTGTTATGAAGTGGTCACTCTACCGTTAAGCTCCTCTACCTCCCTAACGGCGGTCTTACATGGCAGTCCAAATGAATTTTAAATGCCAACTTGGATGTCTTACGTGGCAATCTAAATTAAATTTATTTAATTAAAAACATATTCTTATCCCAGCGACTGGACATCTAAGTTGGCATTTAAAACCCATTTGGACTGCCACGTAAGATTGCCGTTAGGGAGGTAACGGAGTTTAACGATAGCGTGACCACTTCGTAACAAAACAATAATGTAAGTGACCAAAACATAACATTTCAAACATAAGTGATTAAAATGTAATCTAAGGCAAACAAAAATGACTATTTTTATAGTTTACTCTATTTATTATATATTATTTTTAAACACGTAACTAATTTTTAAATACATAAAAATTCAAATATTTTTAAACATAACTACACTCGTAAATAGAATACAGTGATAATTTTCAACAATGATGGTGTTTAAATTAACCCTATTTTGAGAGGTACAAATTCACACCTCCATCTTGCTGGTCAAACAACCATTTTAAAAAATGGCTTGTTGTTGGATTTTTGGACATAAACAATGCACCGTTTTTTATAACTCGGTGCTTCCTGTCATTACCGCACAACATTTTACGCCAGCATGAATTTAATATAGTCAAACATTCACATTCAGAACGTCTCCGTTCATATTTATACTTAAATTATTTGATAACTCTTATTATTAATGTATCAAATAATGACATAATATTTTATTATTCAATTAAATTCATAAATAAAAATATAAAAAGATAAATAAAACAGTTGAAGACATTTTTAATATTTTAATCTATTGTGTGAATACCTATTGTTTTAGTCATAGACTTGCACTAAATAATTTTATAAAATTAAACTATTTAAACGAATTAGTAAACATATTTTTAGATAGGTAATTGAGATACTTTTATGTTTATTAAGAAACATATATAAAAAAAAAGTTCAAAAATACAAAATCCGAAACAATTACGTAAAAGTTCTGAAAAAAAAAAAAAAAACACTCGTTATTTATAATTGGGTCGAAGCTCTATAAAAAGCAGATCCAAGTATGAAATTTAAAATACCCAGTTCTTGAAAATGGGCCTACGAAAGGCTTGAGTTACTGAAGCGTGGAAGCTAAAACGGCAGTGGAATGTCCCGAGTATCCAAAACTTTGCTGACAGATAGACAAGTTACAAAAGAAAATCGAAGAAAACAGAGAGAGAAAGAGAGCTCACGAGGTGCAAGCAGGATAAGGAGGATGCAAACCCTGCTTCAACCCTGTAAGTCTTTATCCTTTCTCAATTTTTCGAGTCAATACTTTGCTTTTAATGGTGCCCCCAAATGGCAGTACTCTGTTAAAAGAACTTGTTACTCCATTACCGCTGCTGGGACACCAAAAGCTTCGTCTTTTTCGAGGAAATATACGTTTTTGAGAAGTACCCAGATCGTTCTTTGCTCTCAAAATGATTCTTTTGATGAGTTTTCAAGCACCCAGTTGCCTGAAAGGTTTGAAAACGATAGTGGAATTGAAGGAAATGAGGAGCTTGAATTGCTTAATAAGCCTAGTCCAGCACCTGTGAATAATGGGTTTGTATCTGATGTTGATAAAGAGTCTGAAAAACCTGATAAAGAAGAGATTTTGGAGCCTTTTTTGAAATTTTTTAGGCCTAGCGAACCATTGGAAGTAGAAGAGCGAGGTGAATTAGAAGATTCTGAGGAGAAAATTGATGAAGTGAAGAAGGTTGGTGTCGAGTACTATGGGCCAAAACCTGGTGACTTAGTGGTTGGTGTTGTTGTTTCTGGTAATGAGAATAAGCTTGATGTGAATGTTGGGGCTGACATGTTGGGTACAATGTTGACTAAAGATGTGTTGCCTCTGTATGATAAAGAGATGGATTATTTGATGTGTGATCTGGAAAATAAAGCTGAGGAATTTATGGTTTATGGGAAGATGGGAATTGTTAAGGATGATGATGCGATGAGCGGGGGCCCGGGTCCTGGAAGACCAGTGGTTGAGACTGGAACTGTGCTTTTTGCTGAGGTTCTTGGAAGAACACTTAGTGGTCGACCTTTGCTCTCAACTAGACAGCTCTTCAGGAGGATTGCTTGGCATCGAGTGAGGCAGGTTCTTTTCTCACTTTTTTCTTTCTTTTTTCGTAGTAAATTTGTTTATTTTAATGGTTATACTTTATATGCTTGGTGACTTCTGTAGTTGCTTAATGTAACATATTTAACCTTTTATCATGAATTTTTGAAGTTCTAAGACAACATTAGCTCTTGAATATGAACAATTACAGGGGTCAGTTGACAGCTCATTAATTGCAACAGATTAGCTTCCTGATAACCTTAAAGGGTATCTGATTGTTGAACTTAACTAATGATTTAATCTGAATTTTGGCCAGATAAAACACCTGAATGAACCTATAGAGGTTAAATTTACAGAGTGGAATACAGGTGGCCTGCTGACAAGAATTGAGGTTCGTGTGTCCCATTTCTGTTATACATATTTGTACGCATAATTCAATGTGAAAATCTTTTCAGACATTGTCTTGCAGGGCTTGCGAGCTTTCCTTCCAAAAGCTGAGTTGATGAAGAGAGTAAATAACTTCTCTGAGTTGAAAGGATATGTAAGTTTCTTGTCATGGAAATTTCAGTAACTGGTTCTGTTTCTGTTTTGTGTAATGGCTTACCTTTATGACATTTGGCCTGAGCATTTCTGAAGTCTAAACCCATCTATTGATAGATTTTGTGACAATACACTCTAACTTATTACGTTAGCCAGTCATAGTTAAACCATATGCATTTAGGTAGTGCTTCTCATAATGGAATACGTGTTTGTCATTGAAATTCTCTTCATATGATAGTATGCAGGCATTTTGGGGAATAATGTCATGGAAGGAATCTTTTTCTTTGAAAAAATGAAGATATTTGAAGGTCCTATCCATTTTTAATATGTTTATTGTTCAGAGGGACCTAGGCAACCTAACCAATCAAGTTCTGCTGCTGCACTGTTGGTGTATTAACTCATCAGTGAACAATCTTTTAATTGGCTGAAAATAAAAGAAGTTTCGTATGCATTATAAAATCCCTTGGATTGGATGATCAATTGTTTTCTTCTATATATTTTCCAAATGGCATGTCTTCTCTTACCTCAAATGATCATGTTCGCTTTTGCTTTCTTCCCTCTTATCTTCCCCATGACACGCGAAAAAGTAACCTAGTCATGCAAGTGGCATTAATAAACCATTCTTCAAAGAGACCGGTTTGAGTGGATAAGGTTTATGACCTATGAAGGAATGCATAGAAATTGAAGAATCAGAAACGCAAAACAAATTTGAAACTGGAGTTTCATTTATGTTGTAAGAAGAAGAGAAGCATCATGGTGATAATAAGGAAATAGATAGTCAATGGGATATATATGTCCGTTCTGTCTATGTTTCTTTGTTTCCTTCACTGATTCTATGCTTCTTAAGACATTTTGTTTCATCTATTGTGTAGGTGGGCCGCAGAATGCATGTGAAAGTTACTCGAATAAATGAGGCTAACAATGATTTAATATTGAGTGAGAGAGAAGCTTGGGTTAGTTACTACAATCTCTCTATTTCTCATTGTCCTTCCGTTGATGAAGCAACTTAGTTTATCACTTTATTTTAAAAAGAAGGGGCCTAATGATGATGTTTCGGTAAAATGTTGTAGGAAATGATGCATCTTCGTGATGGAACACTTGTAGAAGGAACCGTTGTAAAAATTTTACCGTATGGAGCCCAAGTAAGAATAGCGGATTCCAATAGAAGGTGAGTAGAAAGCTACTTTTTGTTCTTTTCCCCCTAACATCGAGTTTAATACAAACCAATTGGTCATTGCTGTTATCATCGTATCATGTAAATATAATAAAAATTAACGGAAGGATAATATGAAGAGTTTCTGATAATATTAAGTTAAAGATTTATGTTTAAAGAAGTGAAAAAGAAAGGGGTGGGAGTGCAAGATTTGTAACGGAAATTGGGAGGCAGTGAGCTGGGAAAGAGGGGTTTGAAACAGTGAATGGGTAAAAATAAATGAATGACTAGAGCAGACAAGATCGAGGAAATGCAGCATGAATCATGTTTGGAACACTCTTATGGCACTCACTTATCTCCTTTAGGCATTTGTCTTTGATGAAGCAATGCATTGGCCCCAAAGCATTATTTTTTATTTAAAATCTTTTGTAAAAATAGTAAATATTTTGAAATAATATTTAGCATTAAAAGGAAAATTTGAAAAAAAAATTGTTAACATTTAGTTCAAATGGCTCCTACAGTGCGTGTTGTCTCAATTTTATTATGCTAGCCTTCAGGACATAGCCTGATGCGCGCTTAGAAACTGCCTTTTACAATGCTGATATTACATCCCCTAGTTAGTCGTAGTTATACGGTATATTTGGAAGCCTCTCTTTTCTCATTTCGATTGTAAATGCCCTCCTCATTTGACTTTGATTGGTTACTTTCATGTGCATCTTAATAATATTTATGCCACTCTATTAATTCTAGTTGTATGTTCATATTTATTTGGTTTATATGTTAAGTTTAACATTTTTCTTCTGCCATGAGTCATGACCATAAAAATTGTTCTAAATTTCAACTGTGTTGCAGTGGGTTGCTTCATATCTCAAATATGAGCAAAACTCGAATTACTTCTGTTGCTGAATTGCTTAAAGAGGATGAGAAGGTCAAGGTTCTTGTTGTGAAGTCACTCTTTCCTGACAAAATATCTCTCAGGTAATTGAGGACCATGTTGACATCCTTGCATTCCGAATGCTTTGGACATAACTTTCATTGAGACTTATCTGATGCAATCGTTTGAATTTATGAAATTGCTTGCACTTGGTGAAAAGTCAGAAAATAACTATTAAAGTGGCACATTTGTGCATGTAGAAAAAGATGTACTTTTACTTACAGTGGCTTGTTACACTATATTTAAAATGCATGAAAATGACATAAAGTGCTGCTGTCATTATTTCCGTATGTTTCGTCTCTTGACTGTAATGTAATTTTCTCATGCATCTTGCAGTACTGCTGAACTTGAAAGTGAACCTGGCCTCTTTATATTAAACAAAGAGGTAAAGATTTGATCTGTTTCATGAGGAACGTCTAGCATGGTTTATGATTGGTCATAACTATTAATAATATATGTTACCACAGAGGGTATCTGCTGAGGCTGAAGAGATGGCAAAGAAGTACAGGCAAAGTCTACCTGCAGTTTATGCACCCCGGAATACCGAACCTCTTCCAGCTGATGCTTTATCTTTTGAGAATGAAGAAAATCTGTATGCAAATTGGAAGTGGTTCAAATTCGAAAGAGAGAATGAATCAAGTTGAGTTTTTAAGGTCGGAATGCCAGAATATTAACTTGGAAAAGTGGAGGGCTCGAGTGTTACAACTCGACTGCATGATGATCTCTAGAAGAAAAAAGGAAACATCTTTGACCATTCTGTTGGAACTAGAGAAATATTTTCTTCCCTGGATTCTACTTCGGATCACCACTGCAAAAAAATCCGCTTCAAAGGAAATCGAAGTAGAAGTATCATTGCATCAACATGATCTCTGTTGTACAAATGATTGTATCAAGATTCATTTTTCTTTGGATTTTATGCTTAATCATAACTTAGATAATGAAAGAAAATGTGTTTGTTTGACTTGGAAGTGATTAATTGATCTAATCTTCAATGGAAGGGTACTTAGGCTTAGTTGCATGATCAAATGAAAAGTTTGAGAGCATGTTTTGGTGTAAGATTGTCCTAAAATATCATGTAGCATAATTATAGGAGGGTTTGTTCAAATTTGCGATCAGGAACCGCCCGTAGAGGGAGGTCTGCTGATATTGCAGGTCGAAACTGCAACGAATTTTTTGATTTGAGATCAAACACAATCAAGTTCGTATCGACAGACTTTAGCACAATTCAGAAGCTTAACATGAGCAATTATAGCATGTGGAGCTTTCAGACGAAGAGACGGAGGTGGACAGCAAGAAAAGCCCAATCAAAGCAAGATAATGAAGAGGAGGAGAAGACTCCCTAGGAATGCTACATTTGCTTAGCTTGGGAGTTTGGAATAAGAAGAGGTAAAATCAGTTCTAACAAAAATGATAACGAAGAAGAGTGAGACTTTCTTGTCTCCATACATGAACTTGCAATCTCTTCTCCTTCTATTGCATAAGAGGATGCCAACATAATCAAGTATATACTTACGATTAAATAGAGTGATTTTTGAGAAACAAGGTAAGGGTAGTGAATGATGGTGGCTCTCAGGGCAAATGATACAATTAGAGGATTAGTACTCACATGGTAAGAACATATCCGCAGCCATGTCCAATAAGGAAATGCCCTTAAATTGGGTCTTCTTACTGCTCCCTTGGAGATTCAACCCGGATGGGTTCTATGAGAAACATCTTTGACCATTAGAAAGAGTTTAAAATTTTATTTTATATTATTAAAATGATTAAAATTAAAATTTTAAATATTTAAAAATATTTTTATTTGAAATATTTTTATATATTTTATAAAATTTTAGAAATTTTACTGAAAAATTAAATATTTTAATTTATTATTTTTGGAATAAGATTAAATTGACAGAGTGGGTAAATTTTGTGGGTTAAATTTATTAATTTATTTAAGATTTTTAGGGTTTAAGATTTGAGTGAGAACGGAAGATGGGGGTTTTAGATGTGGCCCAAAAGGGTTTGCATATGGAGATTTTAAGATTTTCAAACACAGGGAGGTCTAGATTGTAGCCAGGGGGCTGGCATGGGCCCCGCCACCCCTAAAATGTAAAATTTTAATTTAGGTTCTTGAAATTTTTAAAAAATTTTAAATTAGTAAAAATAAAATTGCATTTTGGCCCTCCTAAAATTATAAAAATTTGATTTAATCCTTTACAAATTACAAAGATATAAACTATAAAAAATTAAAATTTCATCCGGGCCCCTCCAAAATATTGTTCTAGCTTCGCCCCTGGGGAGGTCAGGACTGAGGAAGAAGACAGTGCAAGGATTAAGGATTCAACGAATTAATAAACCCTAATTCTTTGGGAGATGAACAAAGGAGGCCTATGATAAGAATAGGCCTGCTCATCTTGGACCTTAAACTATATTCGAATGTTAAATAAAAATTGGCTGTTGTTGTTTAAGTCCAAATCAAAACTTTGCACTCAACAATTTTCGCGCCCAATGGTGAAAGCTGAAATTCTGAAATGTCCCGCCTACCCCCTTAATCGAAAGAAACCAACCCAAGTACAGAACCAGTGTAACAAAAGAGAAGGAAGAACACCGTGAAATCCCGAATTATGCCAACCGCCAATTTTGTAGCTCTGCAATGCTGCCAATGCTCCACAATGCAGGCACATTCGTTCATCCTCTTACCACATTTTTCTCTTTGCATAATTGTTCCTTTCTCCTCTATTTGTTTAAACTGGAGGTTTGCAGGTGAAACAAAGGAAGAAGAGCAGCAACAAATGGACGTGCGTGGTCTGCAATCAAAAGCAATCGGTGCTCAAGGTCTTTGCTCAAGGTCCCATGGCTAAAGACGTCCGCAAATTCGTCCAGTCTTTCAACATGACCCGAAAATTCACCGATCAAAACCAACTCTTCGATCCCACATCGGAATATGACATCGATTTGGAAGATGATGATGGTGGAGATCTGGAAAATCCGAAGAAAAGACGCACCGATTGGACCGAGTATCTCGACTCAGAGGATCATCATGAACACAAATTAGTTTTACAAGAAGAGGAACAAGGTCGTTTGTTTACTTAGAAAATAAACTGTACTGCCATTATTATTATTCTAGTTAAGAATATAAGAAATTCGTGTTTGTTTTATTGATGGTGTAGGGGTCGATTTGGAACCAGAGATTGTGACAGAGTTGCCTGCAAAGGAGAAGTTCAAAAGACCCAAATTGAGGAGCTCTGATACTGCGGAAGAAGGCGTTGGTCATCAGCTTTATAAACCACTTTTATACAAGAGAATTTGCAGAAAGGCTACTATGCTCTTTTCACAAGGTAATAATAATAACAACATAGGTATGATTATGGTTACAATTAGATGTGTTAATTAAGCATTGGGTTTTAAAATTTTGGCTTAATATAAACTTAGTTGTCAAGTTTAGATATCAAAGTAGATAAAAAAAGAGAGTTAAGGTTGAAGGTGAATCTATTTGTCAATTTCAGGGACCAAAAGTTATAGTAACCCTTTCATATGATCTTAGTTTGAGTTAATTCATGGTTTAGATCATTTTGGTGACTTGGATTTCAGGGTTTTCTTTTTATAATCAAATCAAGTTAGATTTCGTTTGAATTGGAGTTGATTGGATCAAATTTTCGGGATTGGAGTTGCAGATGAGAAGGCAGATAGGCAGCAACAAGCAGATGGAGACATAGGTTCAAAAAAACGAAGCGACTTGACAATAAGAAAAGTAGGGAAAATTTTGGAGTCAATGAGGAACTCTAAGCCAGCAACATCTGAAGGGAATTCAAAGTGGAAAGATTACATAACTGAAGAAGATGAGGGCGACAGCTTGAAACAGTGTTGTCCAAGAAACTCTGCAAATTATATGGACAAATGGGGGAATGCCGACGATGCAGTTTTGAACACTGATTCCATCAAATATCAAGTAGTCGAAGATGATATCCATCCTGATTTCATGTGAATATACATCTCATGTTGTTCATCATCCTTCTTATTCCATAATATATGGGAACTAATAAAAATTCCTCTTTAATTATTTTTCTTTCATTGTTTTTTAATTTTATGAATTAGTTTGATAGGTTGATTTTTTATTTGGTTTTCGGAGCTGTGAGATCTGAAATTACAGTTAAAAACTTTTATTTTGGTATTTGTTGTTTTTCTGATTTAGGGGATAGCCTCTTACAAAGTTATATTGACACCAAGTCAAAATTGTTGGAAGAACCGAAACGATTGTTTTTTGTATATGGTCTATTGAGGAACACATTAGCATGTCCAATTAAGTGGTTGGTTGTATCTGTTAAGGGAAATAACACTCGAGTTTAAATGATCCATGTAGTTGAGGTTGTTGATTCGAGTTGAGTCCTAGTTCGCAAGGCTATTGAAGAGGTAAATTATGGACACGTGTTTTGTGGTTGGATCTCGATCATTATAACCGACTTATCAGTTGAAGAAGAATACTTGTTATTAAAGATTGATTCGAAATTGGAGCAAAAATTTGAAGATAGAATTTCATCATTTCGATTTATTCAATTTAATTTTGTTTCTGCTTATTTTTACTGTCATTTCGATTTCAATTATCTCTATTATTTTTACTTTCATCAACTTAAATTCTCCATTTTTATTTTTATCGAAACTTTTTTTTTTAGAAGTCGACATTTTATTAAAAAACGAAAATGAGAGTCGCCACCAATCCTTTTTTTATGAGGTGTGATCGGATCACTTCGTAATTTGATCATTTTAATAAAATGTTTGATTTACTAAAACACGCGTTTTTTTTGTCTACAAAATTCAGAAAATGGGTTCGGGAGTCAGTTACGCACGAGGAAGGATTAGCACCCTCGTGACGCCCAAAATTGATACCTAGTTGATTATTTAATGTCTTTAGTGTCTAAATTTGAAAATTTGAAGGAAATTTAAAACAAAATCCCTTTTTGCATAATGACATTTTTATCTGAAAACATTTAGTTGAATCCAGACTTATATAAGAAACTGTCTTATTTCGAGTTAACGAAAAGGTCATGTCCCGTAAGTTAGGACATGACATCCCGTACTCTCGGAAATAAAATCGCTCATCATATAATTTTTTTTTTTAAATCTCATGTATTTTAGTTTTAAAATGTTCAATTATTTAGGTTCAAAGAGAGTCGAAACCCCATAAGTTAGGATACGACTTCCTGAATCTCCAAATACGGAACATTACATATTTTTTAAAATTTTCCTTTTATGAATAATAACAAATATCATTTTTAAAACGATATACGTTTTTATTTAGGTGTGGTACATCAATGGATGAATATATCTAAATTCAATGTATAAAATAGTGATAAACGGAATTATATATAATAGCTATATGGGTAAAATGTTAGAATAAACAAATAGAGGAACACTATAATAATACTAATGTGATTGTCGTAATGATGGCATAATATGCATAATAATAATAATAATAATAATAATAATAATAATAATAATAATAATAATAATAATAATAAATAATCTAATTTTTGAAAGTAAAAAGGCAATAAATAAATAAGTAATAAATAATATACTAATAACGATAATAAAGGTAAAGAATAAAATGAAATAAAATAAAAATGAACAATAAATACTAAAACCAAATTAAAAAAAATGGTAAGTAAATAAATAAAATAAACAAAACAAAAAAAAACCTAAATAAGGCTGAAATTAAATAAAAGGATTAAATTGACATTAAAATAAAATTAAGTGTCTAAATCATAATAAAATAAGTTCATGAATATAAGAGGGGCTAAATTGAAACCTAAATAAAATTAAGTGTCTAAATCATAATAAAACGGCATCGTTTCGCTATGGCTATTTAAGTTAAAAAAATTTTAAAAAAATCATTTCAGCCCTTGAATAAAAAAAAAACCAAAACCCCTTTTCTTTTTTTCTCTGCAGCAGGCCCTAAGACCAACCACCGGTCCGGCGAGCCTCCGCGACGGCCACCGGTCACAGCCGATAGGCTCCGTCGTCTTCAGTGGCTATAAAACACCAAAGATACCGTTTTGAATGCTCTGACTTCCGGAGTCCGAATCTAGGGGAATATTCCTCGAAAATCCTTCAAAAAAAAGCTAAAAGTCTAAAGACTTTCGGTTTTTGGGTTCTAAAAACCCTAAAAATACCAAATCCTCCGCCCACGGTGGCGGAGTACAAGTGTTCGGTAAGTTTTTTTGTTAAAACCTCCCTCTCTTTTTCCTTTTTGTATTTTTGTAAAATAAAAAAATAAAAACAGTAATAAAATCACTTTTACATTTTATGCGATTAGGTCCTTTTATCAAATTGGACACTCAAATGATAAAATTTCACATAGAATTTTCACACATGCTAAATCACATACTGTAAACACTAAAAATAGTATAAAATATTTTTTGACCTCGAATTTGTGGTCTCGAAACCACTATTTTGACTAGGGTCTAAACCAAGCTGTTACAGTGTTTGATTTTGAATTGACTACTGACCTCCGCTATCGTGTTGTTGTTCAAGTTCAATGCATTATCAAATATAATCCTTTCTGGCATCCTATACCGACATATAATTCTTTTTTTTAAGAATTTACCGACTGTCGACTTCATGACATTGGCGTAAGAAATGGCCTCTACCCACTTGGTGAAGTAATCAATGACCACGAAGATGAATTGATGCCCATTGGAAGCTTTTGGTGAGATCTTCCCAATGACATCCATGCCCCACATGGTGAAAGACCATGGAGAAGTCATAACATGAAGAGGTGGAGGGACATGAATTTTGTTTCCATAGATTTGGCACTTATGGCATCTCTTGGCATAACTGATACAATCCCCTTCCATAGTGGACCAATAATACTCGAATCTCCTAATTTGTCTGGCCATTGTGAAACCATTAGCATGTGTTCCACAAACACCCTCGTGGACTTCTTCTAAAATCTTCTTGGCCTCAACGACGTCCACACATCTTAGTAGCACTTGATCCTTTCTTCTTTTGTATAGGATCTACCCATCTAAGACATAGTCACTGGCCAGTCTTCTTAGCGTCATTTTATCATTCTCAGTTGCTTGGTTAGGGTATTCACGATTCTTCACATATCGCAGTATATTGTGGTACCAAGGGTGATAATCATTTTCTTCTTCTTCGATGTTGTAACAGTGAGCTGGAGTCTCATAAATACTCATCTGGATAGGTTTTACATCCTCTTGTTTGTTAACTTTGACCATGGAAGCTAAGGTAGCCAAGGCATCAGCCATTTGATTCTCATCTCGTGGGAGATAACAGAAGGTGACATCATCAAACTCTCCAATTAGCTCCAGAACCAGCCTTCGATAATTGATCAATTTGGGGTCTCTCATCTCCCATTCACCTTTGAGTTGATATATCACTAATGCAGAATCCTCATATACTTCCAGTACTTTGATCTTGTGTTCTATGGTTGCACGGATACCAATGAGCATGCTTTATATTATGTTATATTGTTCGTGCAGTCAAAATCCATTTTACTAGTAAAGGGATAATGATCTCTGTTTGAGCATACTAGGACTGCCCCAATTTCGTTACCCATAACGTTTGAAGCTCTGTTAGAATTTTGTTTCCGATGATGTCTTTCTTGAGTGCATTCTTTTGTAGTCGCAACATACATCAGATCTTCATTCGGGAAATCAAAGTTCAAAAGCTCGTAATCTTTTAGAGCTTTACTAGCTAGAAAATCTGTTATTGCACTCCCTTTTATTGCCTTTTGGTTTACATATACTACATCAAATTCAGAAAGTAGGATTTGCCATCTGGCCATTCTTCCATTCAGAGTCGTCGACTCCATCGTGTACTTTAGGGGGTCCATTTTTTAGATGAGCCAAGTTGTGTGGTACAACATATACTGTCTCAGTCTTCGGGTTGTCCAGATTAAGGCTTAACACAACTTCTCAATTGGCGAATATCTTGTCTTACATTCAGTAAACTTCTTACTGAGGTAGTATATTGCTCTTTCTATTCTCCTTGAGTCATCATGTTGGGGAAGCATGCATCCAATGGAATTCCCAAATACTGCCAAGTACAGTATCAACGGCTTGTCTGGGCTAGATGGCATCAGCACTGGTGTATTGGACAAGTAATGTTTGATCTTGCCGAAAGTTTTCTGGCATTCTTTATCCCATACACCTCGATTGTGTTTTTTAAGGAGACGAAATATAGGGTCACATTTCTCAATCAGTTGTAAAATGAATTGGGCGATATAATTTAATCTATCTCAGAAACCCCAGACCTCTTTTTGAGCGTGCAGCGGAGGTAACTCCTATATAGCCTTGATTTTGTCCGGGTTGATTTCGATCCCCTTTTCGCTGACTACGAATCCTAGCAATTTTCCCGACCTAGCCTCAAAGGTACATTTTGCTGGATTGAGCTTTAGCTGGATTTTTTTCAACATCAAGAACAATTTCCACAAGACTTGTATATGCTCTTCTTCTATTCGAGACTTTGTGATCATATCATCGACATAAACTTCGATTTCCTTATACATCATATCATGAAACAAGGTTACCATGGCTTTGATACGTTGCTTCCGTATTTTTCAGTCTGAATGGCATCACTTTGTAACAAAATGTTCCCTACATAGTTACGAATGTTGTCTTTTCTATATTTTCAGGATGCATCTTAATTTGGATGTATCTAGAGAAACCATCCATGAAGGAGAACAATGAGTAACCTACCGTGTTGTCCACTAAGGTGTCAATATGAGGCAATGAGAAATTGTCATTTGGGCTGGCCCTGTTTAAATCCCTGTAGTCTACACACATTCGCACCTTCCCATCTTTTTTAGAGACGGGGACAATATTGGCTACCTATTCTGAGTATTTAACCACTTGTAGGGAACTAGTGTCGAATTATTTTTTGACCTCTTTTTTAATTTTAAGCAAGACGTTGGGCCTCATCCTTCGGAGCTAATGTTGAACTGGCTTGCACTCTTCCTTTATGGGGAGTCGATGTACCACAATATCAGTACTTAGCCTAGGTATATCTTGATACAACCATGCGAAGATATCTTTGAATTCTTAGAGTAACTCAATGAGGTCTCGTTTCGTCTCTGAGGTGATGCAAGCTCTGATCTTCACATTTTTCTCTTCTCCTAAGCTCACAATTTCTACTGACTCTTTGTAAGGTAAGATTTATTTCTCATATTGTTCCACCATCCTTAACAAATCAGGGGATAGGTTACAATCTCGATCACCTTCAAAGTTCGAAGGTTCCTCTAAACACATATCTTGCTCAAAAGGAGATTTTGAGTCAGTAGTAGCGTCGCTCATATCATTGATATCTGGAGACCTGTTATAGGAACGAAGGAAGACCTAAAGAAAAAATGAATCTAATAATAACTAACTGTGTGGTATGAGTATGAATGAAATGGAAAGAACAAAAGAATATTTACCAAAACGAGACACAAAGATGCATTTTATTGAAATAAAAATACTGGACATGTGCCTTTTTCACAAAAGGATTCCTATTACTCCCAGGCTTAGAGTAAATAGGTTTGTTTTGAATATTACTCTGAAATGGTCCTAAAAACTACAGGAATCTCCTCCACAGTCCAGTTGTTTAGAATACTTCCAGGGATGTAGGAACAAATTCCTGATAGGTTTTTTAGTTTCTTCTTCAAAGGCACAAACATCTTTCCCTTCCGAACCTTTGATATCTTCAAAGAATTCCAACTCTTTATTATCCATCAGGCTCTGTACTAGAGTTTTTAACTCGACACACTTTTGGATTTTATGAAAATTATTGCATGCAATGAAATGTAATGTTAATGAAAGAAAAATATGCATGTAAAAAGGTGTTGATTCTAGTTCAATTCCATTAGAACAACTTTACTAGAAAACAAGTTTCTTTACATAAAGCGGATACATATACGACCTCGCATTCATACTTAAAACCTTAACTTTCCCAAGAAACAAAGCTAATTCTCGACCCCAATCCAACTCTGATTCGAATTTCAGACTTTGAATGGTTGGGGTCTACAAGTGGCCAGCCACTTCTTGTACTCGGACCAAAGTTTCGCTCATAACGTGGTCCATATCTCTGACCTGCTCCTATCACAGGCTGTCACCTTTCTCTTGTTGCCTTTTCTCGGACCATATTCGCGCAACTGTGTTGTCTTCCACTTTATCAAGAAACTCATTTTCCATGACAAGCTCACTGTTTAGCAACCAAACGTGAATCAACACCCTTTTTATGATAAAAAATGCCATGCAATCACAGTCAAAGCAAAACAAAACAAAACAAGTCAGTATACAAAGCTAGAATTCAAAGTAAGCAAGAAATAATAAATAAAGCGCCTATTCGGGTAACCACTAGGGTTTGGTATGCTTCTACCTATGATGGGCTTTTAAGGCTCATTATATGCGGTTTGGTTCTAAAGAAAGGGTACCTGAACTGGCAGATTCCTCAATCATCACCCATTATATGCTCATACTGACCGAGTTTAGTTCAGGGGAATATATTTCTCAATGGCTATACGGAGATGAAAATCTCACGAAGACATAGGTACGAATGTATCTCGAAAGCGATTCACTATCCTATACGGAAGTGAAAACCTCACGAAAGAATAGTTTCTCACACCCACTTAAAAAGGGTAAAATCGAGCGATCATGCAATGCAACATGCGATAAACACATAAAAGAAACTTTTGAATCAATAAAACAAATGTACTAGATCACTATACAACCCTAGATATCAAAACATTAAGGATGAAATACAAAAAATGGGTCATAAATTTAAACCAAATTATCAATTTTCGACAAAAAAGACTAAAAGTAATCAACTAGCGGCTTGACTCTCTTATTTTGTCCCTAGTGGAGTTGCCAAGCTGTCGAAACCTTTTTTTTCTAGAAATCGACTTTTTATTAAAAAAAATGAAAATGAGAGTCGCCACCAATCCTTTTTTTATGAGGTGTGATCGGATCACCTCGTAATTTGACCATTTTAATAAAATATTTGATTTACTAAAACAACGATTTTTTTTTGTCTACAAAATTCAGAAAATGGGTTCGGGAGTCAGTTACGCACGAGGAAGGATTAGCACCCTCGTGACGCCCAAAATTGGTACCTAGTTGATTACTTGATGTCTTTAGTGTCGAAATTTGAAAATTTGAAGGAAATTTAAAACAAAATCCCTTTTTGCATAATGACATTCTTATTTGAAAACATTTAGTCGAATCCAGACTTATATAAGAAACTTTCTTATTTCGAGTTAACGAAAAGGTCATGTCCCGTAAGTTAGGACATGACATCCCGTACTCTCAGAAATAAAATCGCTCATCATATAATTTTTTTTAAATCTCATGTATTTTAGTTTTAAAATGTTCGATTATTTAGGTTCAAAGAGAAAATCGAAACCCCGTAAGTTAGTGTACAACTTCCCAAATCTCTAAATACGGAACATTGCCTATTTTTAAAAATTTTCCTTTTATGAATAATAACAAATATCATTTTTAAAACGATATGTGTTTTTATTCAAGTGTGGTACATCAACGGATGAACATATCTAAATTCAATGTACAAAATAGTGATAAACGAAATAATATATAATAGCTATATGGGTAAAATGTTAGAATAAACAAATAGAGGAACACTATAATAATACTAATGTGATTGTAGTAATGATGGCATAATATGCATAATAGAATAATAATAATAATAATAATAATAATAATAATAATAATAATAATAATAATAATAATAATAATAATAATAATAATAATAATAATAATAATAATAATAATAATAATAATAATGAAAATGATCATAATGATAATAATAATACTAATAAAAATAACAACAATAATAAATAGTAATAATAATAAATAATCTAATTTTTGAAAGTAAAAAGACAATAAATAAGTAATAAATAATATAATAATAATGATAATAAAGGCAAAGAATAAAATGATTAAAATAAAATAAAATAAAAATACACAATAAATACCAAAACCAAATTTTAAAAAATGGTAAGTAACTAAATAAAATAAACAAAAAAAACCTAGACAGGGCTGAAATTAAATAAAAGGATTAAATTGAAATTAAAATAAAATTAAGTGTCTAAATCATAATAAAATAAGTTCATGAATATAAGAGGGGCTAAATTGAAACCTAAATAAAATTTTACGGGAGAAATCAAGGTAAAAATAAAATAAAGGACTAAATTGTAACATGCTAAAAAAGAATAGGGGTTGAAAAGGAAAATATCCTTGCCCTCCTTATGCGCATCGTTTTAAAGGATCAAAATAAAAATTAAATGAGATAAAGTTAAAAAAAAAAAGAAAAAGAAAATAGGACTGTATTGCAAGATGTGTAAAAAGCGGAAGGACCAAAAGCACAATTAGATCCCCTTAAAGCAAAACACGCGGATCCTAGGTCAGGCGGGTCGGGTCGGCCAAAACGGCGTTGTTTCGCTATGGCTATTTAAGTTAAAATTTAAAAAAAAAAATCATTTCAGCCCTTGAATAAAAAAAATGCAAAACCCCTTTTCTTTTCTTTTTTTTCTCTGCAGCAAGCCCTAAGATCGGCCACTGGTCCGGCAAGCCTTCGCGACGGCCACCGATCGCCGACGATGGGCTCTGTCGTCCCCGATGGCTGGAAAACACCAAAGACACCGTTTTGAATGCTTCGACTTCCAGAGTCCGAATCTAGGGGAATATTCCCCGAAAATCCTTCAAAAGAAAGCGAAAAGTCTAAAGACTTTCGGTTTTGGGGTTCCGAAAACCTTAAAAATACCAAATCCTTCGCCCACGGTGGCGGAGTACAAGCGTTCAATAAGTTTACTACTATTTATTTACTATTTAAACGTAAAAATATTATTTTTGATAGATTTTACGCTGATGGCTCAAAATATCACAAAGATGGACCCAATCAAATTTTCACAGAAGCTCCAATGGAAGTTTTACCTCAACTCAAATAAGGATGCATGAGGCTACTGCTCTATGCGTATAGTTTCACGTTATATTTGTGTTCCTTTGTATAGCTCCATGATTTCTTTACATTCCAGATATATGTTGCCCCTCAACTAATTTATTCCTACTTAGTTGATATCAATTAAATATATAAAAATCCTATAATATATATTCACATATTATACGCTTTTTTGGTATATTTTTAATTTTATATAAATTTATTTTATATATTTTCAAAAAAAAAACCTAAAAATTCATTTTTATAAAAAAATAAAAATATATAAAATATTAAAAACAGATATAGAATGAATCTAGATAAATAATTGGTTATATCTGAACAAACATTCGTCCAAGTTCATCCTTAATGTGAAAAAAATTATATTTTTTATTAATTTCTATATTTTAAAAGATTTTTTTGTTTCTGTTTGACACATGGCATTTTAAGAGGCTATCATGTGTAACTATTGGATTGGTCATCTATGTCACGTCAGCATAAATTAGCGGTATTAGTGTAAAGATACCAACATGTATGATCGAATACAAATTCATGTATCAATTAGGTCCAAAAAATTAGATACCAACTAGGTACAAATGGACAAGTTTAGGAGCAAATATATTTATTAACCCTTTATTTTTTTGTCATTTTAGCTTTAATTTTTTTATTGTTTTTGCTTTCAACCTTCAAATTTTAATCATTTTATATTTTTTAAATATAAAAATTGACTAGACCATCAAAATTTTAACGGTCTTGATATGATAACTTATATGACAATTCACAATTATTTCATAAAAAATAACAAAAAAATGAAAATTATTGAAGTATTTTCAACAAATTTCAAAAAAGTTTAAAAAATATATTAAATATTATCCACATAAAAATAAAGTACACGTAGACTGTAACGTGGGGTGTCACGTCAGTACCATTAAAATTTTAAAGTTCAATAATTTTTTCCTTCTAAATCAAAATAATTTGACTGAATTATAAAAGTTTGGGGCCAAAATGATAAAAAAATTAATTAGGGTGAAATTAGAAAATGAATAAATATTAGAAATTAAATTTAGCAGAAAATAACAAAATATTAGAAGAAAATTTAATAAATGTTAGAAATAATAGATAAGATTTAATTTTAATTTTAAATATTTATGAAACCCATATAAAATATTTTGTTTGTGAACATAAGTCGTATAATTTTTTTCCAGAAACAACAATTTGGTGATTTGTTATAAGAGAAAATACGAAATTGCACATCAACGTTAATGCTAACAGTCTTCCATACGTCTTCCCAAAGAAAAACGATCTTGTTTACGCAACTGTATATATCAACTCGGAGCAAATTTCAACGTAAAAGCATAGGCACCGTACCCTAGTGGTGCTCAGGCTGGGACGGGTCGGGCAAAGAGCAGATCAATGTAAAATATTTGGCTTTTTAAAAAAATTAACCCATAAAATTTAATTAATTACACAAATGACTTTTTTTAATTAAACACGTAAATGACCTGAAATTTACAGTAAATGTTACCGGAGTCAAAGAGTTTGGTGTCACCAACATGCCACGTCAGCATTTGGGATAAAAAAAAATCAAATTTTTAGTGGAGCCATGTAAAATGGCGCCACCTGTATAAATACCAAAGAAAGATTACAATTTCTAAAAATTGAGGGACTTCAAAAAAAATTTTTATTTTCCGGTGGAGTCAAATAAATTTGCGCCACTAGTTTCCGTCATCCCTTTTTGCAATGTAATTTTTTTTTAAGATTTTTAAAATTTTAAATATATTAAAAAAATGTTTAGTATAACTAATTTTAAAATTTTAATATATTAAAAGGTTTAATATATTTAATATATATTTTTTAATATATTTAAAATTTTAAAAAAAACTTAAAAAATTTTAAATATATTAAAATTTTAAATATGTTAAAAAGAAAATATTAAGTATAACCAATTTTAAAATTTTAATATACTTAATATATTTAAATATATTAAAATTTTAGACATATTTAAAAAAAAATTAAGCATAATCAATTTTAATATATTTAGTATATTTTTAATAGGTAAAGACAAAAAATATCTTTATAATATATTTAAAATTTTAAAAAACATCATTGCAAAAAGGGATGGACAACTTTAGAAACTGGTAGTGTAAATTTATTTGGCTCCACTAGAAAATAATTTTTTTTAAAGTCCCCTCATTTTTCAAAAATTACAATATTTTCTTGGCATTTATATAGGTGACGCCTTTCTACATTGCTCCACTAAAAAAATAATTTTTTTATCCTGATTACTGACATGACATGTTGGTGGCACCAAACTCTTTGGCTCCACTAACTTTCACCGTAGATTTTAGGTTATTTACGTGTTTAATTAAAAAATGAGTCGTTTACGTAATTAATTAAAAATTTTAGGTTAGTTTTATAAAAAAGCTAAAATATTTAGATCAATCTTTTAAGTTTGGATCCGGTCCAGCATAAAAAATGGAATTATTTTCTTAAATTAGTTTTTATTTAAAAGTAAACCCGAGGCCAACCCGATCCATCTATATTTGATTTTTTTAGATTAATTTTTATTTAATTGTTTTTAAAAAAAATATAATACACTACATACACTAAAAAATCGTTAAAATAAAAATTTTCTTACACAATAAAAAGTATTTATATTAAAAGACACTACCATAAATATAACAAATGTTTTATTATATTAAAAAACTCAAATAAATATAATATATATTTTATTGTATTAAATAATTTTTAAAATTTTATATTTTGGGTTGAGTTATTTAGTTGGGTAAGTTGTTTTTTAGGTTTTGGATAGTGGATTTAATTGTTATTTGGTTAGTGATTTAATATAAATATACATATATATATTATTAACATATATAATTCATATAATATTTTTATAACATAGTATATTCGGGTCGAGCTCAGGCCAAAAAATCTTGCCCAAGACTCAGCCCATATAGAAAATGGGCTTTAAATTTTACCCAAGCCCATTTTTCGAGTCTCATATTTTGTTTAAACCCTTTCATTTTTCGAACGAGCCTTTGAGTTTGGACAGGTGGCCCAACACATGAACAGGTCTACTGCACCCCTCTTAACTCACACATTCACATTTAATTTAAGGTTAATGCATTTTTTTTTTTTTGCTTCTAACATGTTTTAATTTTTTTTCAAGATAGTTATTAAATTCAGTAATTGTTTTTATATCAAGGTTTGGAATAGATAGTTGTTCATACATTAAAGCTTCAACTTGTTTAGCCCTTGAATAATTGTTTTCACATTGAGATCTGAACTTTTTTTGTCCAACTTTTTTTAAAGGAATTATCAAGGACTAAATTTGATTAAAAAAATAGTTTAGGCCCCAATGTGGGATCAATTGCCAAGTTCAAGAACTAACTTAAACAAAAAGAAAATTTAAACCCCCATTTTGAGAATAATTGCCAAGTTGAGGGACTAACTTGAACAAAAAAAGCTCAAAATTGTCAAGTTTAAGCATTAAAAAGTGCATTAACCCTTTAGCTTAACTTTGATTTTGCATTTTGCTGTGAAAAAGTGTTTTTGAAATGTTCGTGTAACACTCCTTACCTGGTTCGGTCGCCAGACCCGAGCTATGGAATGCTACAGTCATAACCGGAACAGTACACTTTCAATTCACATCGATTATTTCAAATAAACATGACATACTTCATAAAGACACAATTATACTCAAATTAAACATAATCCATACAATCATAGTCAATTCAATTCGTAATCACCAAATACAACATTTCTCAGGCCTTATGCGAACTTACGTGCTCCAGTATTACTCAAAATTTAACTAGGACTAATGTGCAACATTTCCAAAATTTCAGATTAAGTAAATCATAAATAAATCCTTCAAATAATCAAACATGTCATAAACACTCAAATAGTATGATATACAATTAGATTCAATTTGTAACACTCTAAACCCGACCTAGACGTCCATACCAAGTTGGAGAGTTACATCAACCGTTCTAAAAGTCATACTATCATAAAATAATTAAATTGATCCAAAGTCACATAATATTCATCTCAACATTAGTTTAAATAAATAACCTTCATAAGTCCATAACTTCATAAAACATAAATCCCTAATAGTAATGCTAAAAGGAACATTAAGGGTTTGACCGAGCTTCCGCGATACCGACCCGATCAAGATTGATTACCACCTGAAATCCAATCAATAAAAGGGTGAGTTGTGAACTCAGTGCGTAAAAAGGAAAGTAATTCAACAACGGTTACTTTTAAAGAAATTTCCAGTTTAGAGATTCGGTTCAACATAGAAGCATGTTCATTCCAGATTCAGAGCAGAGATGTTACATATATGTACATATCCTATTCCAGCTCAGATATAGTTCAGATTTGATTCAGATGCAATGTTCTTATTTCCATCCGCTACGTACCAACTTCGGTCATCCCAACACACCACTATGGACTTTCCATCCCTGCACACCTTTAGAGTGTTCAATGACACTTTCACAGAAACGCAGCTTAGCTGCTAGATCAATATTCGACAAGTGCCAGAATCAGAGTGATACTCATTGTGGCATAGCCATGATTTTAGTACAGACTCCCTTTCTCTTCACAATCTCCCACTACATGTTAATGCAGGATGCAATTATCCGTAACCCATGTTCAGACATTCCAATACGTAACATAATTAATAAAACAGTTCAACATCAGAGTGGTATTACAGTGCACATTCAAGTATGTGATTCATAAATCAGTCTCAGTGTATCAGACAGTTCTCATATAAACAAATTCAGTCATTCGTACATTGAGGAAACCAATATCAAAGTTTAGCAACATTTTCGGCCTTAGAAACAGTTCTCGGACCCAACATTCTGCCACACTGCCTGCACACACGCCCATGTGCCTTGGCCGTGTGGGCTTTTAAGCACAAACAGTGAGTTACACGACCTGGGCACACGCCCATGTCACTGGCTTTGTGGTTTTTATACCTCAAATAGTGAGTTACACAGCCTGCGCACATGCCCGTGTCCCTGGCCGTGTGGTTTTTATACTAAAAACAGTGAGTTACACGGCTTGGGCACACGCCCGTGTCCCTGGCTGTGTGAACCCTTCGCTAGCATGGCCACACACGACCTTGACACACGCCCGTGCGGCTGCCCGTATGGCCTTAATTCAGTAAACAATGAGTTCCACAGCCTAGTCACACGCCCGTGTGCCTGGCCGTGTGGCGTCAACAGCTACCATTGCTGGCGATCCAAAACTTACAAATTAAGGTTTTCGGTACGCACCTGATTTCGCTTCGACGGAGGAATGTTACGGAGACTACCTGAAACCTAAATAATGGTTCATTGATCAATTATACCACCAATTACAATAGTTTAGCAAAATCAACCCACCGCCAAAACATGTCGAAAGATTCGACATAACCCCAACTTAATTCGCACATTCAACTCGTACGAAACTGGAAAACCAGACTTATACGGCGGGTTACCGTCTCTCGAAAGATCTTTGCCTAAAAAGTTAACCAATCAAGCGATTATTCAAAGCGTTCAAACAACCGAGCAAAACCCGTTTTGACATAATATCGTTAACTCAGTGAAACCAGCAAAATGTGTAACACTCCAAACCCGGCCTAGACATTATGGTCGTATTTGGCAATGTCACACGATAGTGTTTTTGAAACATCGTTGTTACGATGAAAACATTCCATGTTATTATCTTTAGTAAATCTTTGTTAGAACTTAGGAAGTCGTTTTTATTCATTTAAAACATTTGTTTTGAAACATCCCTCGTTTCAGAAGCTTTAATAAAACAGTCTAGGTGATCATGCTTTGAGAAATTACTTTAACATTTTGAAAACCGAATTTCCTACGACTAGCAGGTATAAATCCATAAAGTAAAATAAATAAATAAAAACCCAAATTTAAAACCAAAGTCCCAGAGGGTCCTTAGATTACAACCCAAATAATCAAATCATAAATTAGGAATTGAAAACCATGAAGTCAAAAAAAATTACTATGGTCACCGCTAAGTCCTTCGTCGCACCGATCCGTCTAAGTCTGGAGATTACTTGTGCACATTAAACAAAAATGGTGAGTTTACGTAAACTCAGTGTGTAATCCCGCAGAAACAAACAAACAATCAGTATTCACAGTGCACAGTTGAACAGTCTTGGGCCTAAGCCCTTTTCAGTATCAGTGACAGTTTAGGCCTTAACCCATCTTAGTACAGTGTTAAAAATACGGTAGGGTCTTAGCCCATCACAGTATCAATAGCAGTAACAGTTATGCAATAGCAAAATCCTACCAACCAGCCTCTACACACCATCTTCGTCTAACCCTACACTCCATGTGGGGATATAATCAACCCACCCATCCCTACACTCCAAGTAGTACCGAATGCGGCAAAAAACAGTAGTTTGCAACAGAGTTGACAGTAAATTAGGCTTAAAGCCTTTCAGTACACTTCCTTCGAATAACAACCCTCAACCCAATGCAATGCAACATACAATGGATGGCATACTATTATGCAATTTCAGTACATATATTCAGTTCAGATATTAATATGCCCAGTGCAGATATCATTCAGTCAATTTCACACATTTAGGGGTCTAAGTAGCGCTTACACACCCTGCAGTAGGTTCACAGTCGACTTGGACGACCTGTGCAACCTTAAAAATATTTAGGTAAAAATGGGCCCACATGCCCATGTAATTTGCCCGTGTGTGCCCACACGCCTGTGTGGCCTACTCGACCCAAATTGGCCTTGGCCGTGTGAACCATTTTTTAAGTAACCCATGCGAGCTCAATACACATATATGGTTTCACTATTTATTTATATGTTCATTCAAAGCTGTCTACTCGAGCCATTATCACTAAATTATTTATATCTTGAGCTACAAAATTCCAAATTAAGATCTGCTTGATGTTTTTGAAACTAGACTCAAATACCTTTCTACCATAAAATTTTTAGAATTTATAGTTTATTAAATAAATATAGTAAAATCTTTAAAGTTGTCCCTATTCTACTGTTTGACAGCTTCATCCTTTCCTTACTAAAATTATTTATCTCTCAGTACAAAATTTAGATGATGTTTCCATTTGTTTCTTTTGAAAATAAACTCATTAAGGATTTAAAAATATAAATTTAAGCCCCTAAATATATTTTTATAATTTTTTATGATTTTCCTAAGTCAGAATAGGGGAACCCGAAATCATTCTAGTCTTGTCTCACAAAATTTATTATATCTCATGATTTATAATTCCATTGCTTATAATGTTTCTTCCATGAAACACTAGACTAAATAAAATTTAATTTCATATTTTATTCAATCTTTAACTCAATTTACACTATTTTTGATGATTTTCTCAACATTAGACTACTGCTGCTGTCCAAAACCGTTTTAGTTCAAAATGTTGATTTCTTAGTTTTTAACACCCTTATTTCCTTTCTCTCTAATTTTTCACACCATTTTCTTTTATTTCTCTTATTTCTCGACAGTAAGCAATTTTGGCTTTTCGCCAAACCCCGTTTTCTGTGTTTTGGGTACACACATGGTATCATTTTGATGCTTAATCACTCCCGAGCACTTTAAGGTCGCCAACGATAACCCTCTGTTTAACTATTGTTAAGACGAGAACACTGAATTCACCAGTCCGAGCGTCCCCTATGCCCAAATTGCAGAGAAAAAACATTACCACTTTAGTTGCTAAAAGATTCATGACAGAAATGAAGAGAAACACTTACCGAAACTAAGCGAGCACTAACCGCGTGCGAAAACGAAGGAAAATAAATGGATTAGGGAAAAATCAAGAAGAAGAAAAAGAAGAGAAAGATGGAAAACTCAGAGAATTTTGGCAAGAGGAGAGGGAAAAGAATAGACGGTAAAATTTTTTTGGAAAAGGGAGCCAAAATTCGGTTATGGGAAAAAAATCCCGATAACCCCCAAAATCCCTTAATCTTCTCCCCTAATTCCCACTTCACATCCACTACTCAGAATCCCCCTATTATACAACTCTATCCCGAAATCTGAGAAAAACATAATACCCTTGCCTGCGCAGAGATTCGAACACAAGACCTCCACCATAATAACACAGCATTTAACCACCAGACCAGTAGGCCCAGTCTGATGTAAACTTACCAACAATTAAACTTAAGCCCTTTGCACAAGGTTAAGGCTTTATTTATAAAAATACCAAAATTTGCCCAAGTAAGGCTTGATCTTGAGACCTCACACACACACACCCAGAATATATAACCACTGAAGCAGATAGACATTGTGTGTCACACATACACGAAATCAAAAATTGAAATTTTGGGGCGTTACAATTTTACCCCCTTAAAAGAAAATTTCGTCCTCGAAATTTACCCGGTCAGAACAGATGAGGATATTGCTGACGCATCGCATCTTCAGGCTCCCATGTAGCCTTCTCAATGCTATGATTACGCCAAAGAACCTTAACTAGTGGAATAGATTTCCTCTTTAGTACTTTTACATCTCAATCCAGAATCTAAACCGGCTCCTCTTCAAAAGTTAAGCCTGGCCTAACCTCAATCTCCTCAATGGAAATGATGTGAGTAGGATCAGAGCGGTAACACCTCAACATCGAGACGTGAAACACGCCATGTATACGATTTAACTTTGGAGGTAGCTTCAACTGATAAGCGACTGGTGCCACTCGCTTTAAAATACGGTAAGGTCCAATAAACTTAGGGCTCAACTTGCCCTTACGACCAAACCTCAGTACCTTCTTCCATGGTGAGACCTTAAGGAATACAAAGTCCCCCACCGAATACTCAATCTCACGTCGCTTCAAGTCTGCATAGGATTTCTATCTGTCAGAAGCCGCTTTCAGTCGATCCCAAATCAGTCTAACTTTATCCTCTGTCTCAGAAGCTAACTCAGGACCCAAAACACATCGCTCGCCCAAATCAGTCCAATATAAATAAGTGCGACACTTACGACCATACAATGCCTCTTAAGGTGCCATCTGGAAGCTAGACTGGAAACTTTTATTATAGGCGAACTCCGCTAGCGATAGATAATCCTCCTAACTGCCTTGAAAACCAATAACACAGCTCCTATATCTGAGCCTTAAACTCCACAAGCTCCTTCGGTGCCATTCGATAGAGAGCGATGGATACCAGGACTGTATATAGAAGTAGCTCAATCCCAAATTCCAACTCACGATTCGGAGGTAACCCTAGTAGCTCCTCAGGAAAGACGTCTGGAAAATCCTTTACCGTTATGGTATCCTTAACTGTAGAATCCCCAGAATCCGAAACACTTACGTAGGCCAAGAATGTCTCACATCCCTTATGAACCATCTTCTCTGCCACCAATGCAGAGATCACATTAGATAAGTAATTTCGGTGTTCTCCAATCATAACTACCTCATTACCCTCCTCAGTCCTTAGTACGACCCTCTTAGTCGCACAGTCCAAGCTAACACGATGCTTGACCAACCAGTTCATCCCTAGAATTAGGTCGAACACCCCAAATGAAAGCTCCATCAAATTAGCCAGGAAGATTGCCCCTTGTACCTCTAAAGGAACGTCCCTATACAGTTTGCTAACTCTAACAGATTACCCTAACGGGCTCAGTACCGTAACCTCACTTATAGTGCTCTCAACTGAAATCCCCAAGTTTCCAAACACAGTACAGACTATATAGGAGTGAGTGGATCCTATATCTATCAATGCAATATAAGGTACATCATGAATAATGAACGTACTCGTGATGATGTTCGGAGTATCTCCATCCTCTCGGCGATGTGCAGCATATACTAGAGCCGGCTGCCTCGCCTCAGTCTGTCTAGCACCTCTGTCAGGTACTCTCTGCCCACGACCCATGCCATTAATAACCCTAGCCTGACCACGGCCTTTCGGTGGCTATTGTACTACCCTCTGTGGTTGTGCATTACCAGTACCCTGAGCTTGCATCTGATCAGCCATCAGTAGACACTCCCTGATACGGTGATCCAATGATCCACACCTCAGACACGCCCCAGTCCTCCCCCAACACTCGCCCTGGTGGTGTCTACCACAATCAACACACGGCTGCTGTCCAGTAGCAACAACAAAGGGCCCAGCTCTAACTGGCCCATCAGCTCTGGCCTTTTTCTTAGGCCTCTGTACAGAACTCGAGGGCTCCGAATCCCTCTTATTCCTACCTCTCTCTTTATCGTGGTTTTGACGCTCAGTGCACTTAACCTCCTCGACAATCTTTGCATTCTCGACCAATGTAGAAAAATCTCGCTCCCTCTGTGGAGCTATCAGAACCCTAAAGTTATCCCAGAGGCCATCCTCAAAGCGAACACATTGCTTATACTCCGATGCCACCATACCTCGCACATAGCGGCGCAATCTCAGAAACTCGACCTCATACTCGGCCACTAATCAATCTTCTTGTGCCAGATTCAGAAACTCTCTCCTACGGGCGTCTACATAACTAGCTCCCACATATTTTCCCTAGAAAGTGGTCTTAAAGAACTCCCAGGTCAGACATTCGGGCTGAGTGCCCTCCTTAACAGTAAGCCACCACTGATAAGCCTCATCCCGCAATAGTGAGACTGCACCCTTTAATTTATGCTCAGGGGTGCAATCTAAATCATCCATAATACTCTCCGTGGCCTCAATCCAATACTCGACCACATTAGGGAAAACTCTAGTGACACCCATGAAGAGCTCAGCTCCATTGGACCAGAGTAGTTTCGTAACCGACCTTCGACCCCCAGATCCAGTATTGGGCCCAACGACCCTCTCCAAAATCCTTAGCATAGCCTGGGACAATGCGTCGTCCCCAGCCATGCGATTTTGAGACCTAGTCTCAATAGCAGACGACACTAGCGTCTCACTCGTATCCAAATTCAGTATGCTACCTAGTGAAGAGGACTCAGCTCGAGCTCCTCTGTGGCCACTACCGGGGCCTCTAGTACCCCGTCTGTGGATACCTCGTGTGCTCATTGTCAAATCACGTTTATCTGTATTAATAGTTTTATGAATCAGTTACAGTTCCAGTGTTTATTAACAAATGTTTTATGTAAAACAGTATCGATTATTCAAAGTTCGTTTTCATAAATCGCAGTCTCCCTACAGTTTTCAGTTTCTTTACAATTTTTAGTATACACTAACTAGAGTGTTTTCAGTACAGTTTACTACCTATAGTAGTTTCAGAATATACTATCCATAACAGTTCCAGTTTAAAAAAAATCACAGTTCAGAATACTTACAGGATCAGCACCGGAAATCAATCAATTTTTCGAAAGCCCATTTTTTTTTATAAAACCCATAATCCACAATCGAATTTGTAACTTGGCTTTGATACCACTAAATATAACATCCCAAACTCATCCTAGAAGTTATGGTCGTATATGGCAATGTCACACGATAGTAATTTTGAAACCCCGTTGTTACGATGGAAACATTCCACGTTATTATCTTTAGTAAACCTTTGTTAGAACTTAGAAAGTTGTTTTTTTTCATTTACAACATTTGTTTTGAAACATCCCTCGTTGCGGAAGCTTTAATAAAACAGTCTAGGTGATCATGCTTTGAGAAATTTAAAACCGAATTTCCTACGACCAGCATGTATGAATCCATAAAGTAAAATAAATAAATAAATACCCAAATTTAAAACCAAAGTCCCAGAGGGTCCTTTTATTACAACCCAAATAATCAAATCATAAATCGTAAATTGAAAACCATGAAGACAAAAAAAATGACTGTGGTCACCGCTAAGTCCTCCGTCGCACCGATCCGTCTAAGTCTTGGGATTACCTGTGCATATTAAACAAAAATGGTGAGTTTATGTAAACTCAGTGTGTAATCCCGTAGAAACAAACAAACAATCAGTATTCACAGTGCATAGTTAACAGTCTTGGGCCTAAGCCCTTTTCAGTATCAGTGACAGTTTAGGCCATAGCCCATCTCAGTTTAGTGTAAAAAATGCAATAGGGCTTTAACCCATCACAGTGTCAGTAGCAGTAATAGTTATGCAGTAGCAAAATCCTACCTAACCAGCCTCTACACACCATCTCCGTCTAACCCTACACTCCATGTGGGGATATAATCAACCCACCCATCCCTACACTCCAAGTAGTACCGAATGCGGCACAAAACAGTAGTTTGCAGCTGAGCTACCAATAAATTAGGCTTAAAGCCTTTCAGTACACTTCCTCTGAATAACAACCCCCAACCCAATACAATGCAACATACAATGGATGACATGCTATTTTGCAATTTCAGTACATATATTCAGTTCAAATATTTCACACATTTAGGGGTCTAAGTAGCACTTACCGACCCTGAGTAGGTTCACAGTCGACTTGGGCGACCCGTGCAACCTTAAAAACATTTAGATAAAAAGGGCCCACACGCTCATGTGATCTGCCTGTGTGGGCCCACACGCCCGTGAGGCCGACTCGGCCTAAATTAGCCTTGGCCGTATGATCCATTTTTTAAGTAACCTATGCTAGCTCAATACTCATATGTTTTCACTATTTATTTATATGTTCATTTAAAGCTGTCCACTCGAGTCATTATCACTAAATTATTTATATCTTGAGCTACAGAATTCCAAATTAAGATCCGCTTAATTTTTTTGAAACTAGACTCAAATACCTTTCTACCGTAAAATTTTTTGAATTTATAGTTTGTCAAATAAATACAGTAAAATCTTTAAAGTTGTCCTTATTCTGCTGTTTGACAACTTCATCCTTTCCTTACTAAAAATTATTTCTCTCTTAGTACAGAATTTGATGATGTTTCCGTTTATTTATTTTGAAAATAGACTCATCAAGGATTTAAAAATATAAATTTAATTCCGTAATTATATTTTTATAATTTTTGATGATTTTCCTAAATCAGAATAGGGGAACCCGAAATCATTCTGACCTTGTCTCACAAAATTTATTATATCTTATGATTTACAATTCCATTGCTTACAATGTTTCGTCTATGAAAAACTAGACTTAATAAAATTTAATTTCATATTTTATTTAGCCTCTAACTCAATTTATACTATTTTTGATGATTTTTCAAAGTTAAACTACTGCTGCTGTCCAAAACCGTTTTAGTGCAAAATGTTGATTTCCTAGTTTTTAACACCCTTATTTCCTTTCTTTACAATTTTTCGCACCATTTTCTTTTATTTCTCTTATTTCTTAACAACAAGCAATTTCGGATTTTCGCCAAACCCCGTTTTCTGCATTTCGGGTACACACCTGGTATCGTATTGATGCCTAATCACTCCCGAGCACTTCAAGGTCGCCAACGATAACCCTCCGTTGAACTATTGTTAAGGTGAGAACACTGAATTCACCAGTCTGAGCCTCCTTTACACTCAAATTGCAGAGAAAAACATTACCGCTTCAGTTGCTAAGAGATTCATGACAGAAACGAAGAGAAACACTTACCGAACTAAGCGAGCACTAACAGCGTGCGAAAACGAAGGAAAATAAATGGATTAGGGAGAGGAGAGGGAGAAGAATAAATGGTAGAATATTTTTGGAAAAGATAGCCAAAATTCAGTTGTGGGAAAAAAATAAAATAAAATCTCGATAACCCCCAAAATCCCTTAATCTTCTCCCCTAATTCACACTTCACATCCACTACTCAGAATCCCCCTATTACACAACTCTATCCCGAAATCTAAGAAAAAAATAATACCCTTGCCTATGCAGGGATTCAAACACAAGACCTCCACCGTAATAACACAACACTTAACCACCAGACCAGTAGGCCCATTCTGATGTAAACTTACCAACAATTAAACTTAAACCCTTGGCACAAGGTTAAGGCTTTATTTATAAAAATACCAAAATTTGCCCAAGTAAGGCTTGAACTTGGGACCTCACACACACACCCAGAACATATAACCACTGAAGCAGATATACATTGTGTGTCACACATACACGAAATCAAAAATTAAAATTTTGAGGCATTACAAAACGAGAGGAAATAACAGCAAAACTTACTTAATAATCGCACAGTCGACTTTACAGGAAACATAGAATTCTCAATTAACGTAGAATCGATTGTAGTAAAAAGAAAATAAAAGAAGGAAGAATAGGAAAACCAGGAACCAATTTTAGAAAACGAAAAAAAGAAAGAAAGATAAAGAACGATACTTTTCTTCAAAATGCTTTTAAAATTAGCCACCTCCTTCCGACAATTGAAAAAGAAAAATAATTTCCTAATGCATACAATGAGACTCGAACTCAGAACCAGACAGAATACAGACAAATGCTTAACCAGTGAACTTGCAGGCTCATTCTTGTCACTGAGTTACCTAGAATTGAATTTAACTACAGAACACATGGATGAAGGTTGGTTTAAAAGAATCACAAAACTTTTTAACAAGGCAACTCGAACTCCATATCTTGATCCCAGAAGCAGAGCACAAAACCAGAGATATAGAAATTAATTACTGCAGATTCTCACAATAATATTTCTAAAATTTTGGGGCGTTATACAAGTCTTAATTGAGCTTACGAAAACTCTTAAGTTGACCCGAGTACAAATAAGGATCAAATTGAAACATTTTTAAAATATAAGATGTAATGACCAAATTTTGCCCGGGCTCATTTAGCCAAAACAAAACCTATCTTTTTTCAAAAAGGGAAGAAAAGAAAAACAAAATATTATTATTATAAAAATCCATTAAAGTGTCTAAACAGTCCTAAAATCTAGCCCAAAATGAATCAGCCCAAACAAAGCCAAACAAATAAACCTATCAGACTTACCCCAGCAAATAAAAAAACCAAGAATTAATAAAGTCCAAAGTCCATTACAAAAAACGGAGCCCAATTACAAAAGACCAAATACAGGCCCAAATTTAATACAAACAAACCAATTCTAGCCCAATACAGCCCCACAAACCCGAACGGCCCAAAGGCCCAAAACAACAAACTAATAAGAAACCCTAGGGTTTCTGTTTCCAGCACCGCCACCGACCCGTCGTCCGTCCCGCGCGTCCCCTATACGCGCATCGCTTCCACGCGCGCCACGCGCACCACTCCTCACGCGCCTTTGGGTCGTTTCGGTCTCCATGCGCGCGCCTGCTCAGATCTGCACCCCATGTGCACGCGTCTCCCCACCAGTGCCCTTCCCCAGGTGCCTCAGTTTCCACCAGCGTCGTTCGCCCATACCCTGCAAAACGGAGAAAGAAGAAGCGACAGACAACGAAGCAAAGAGAGAAACCTGTAAATCAGTTATAAAAGAGAGGGGGAGACGTTTCGGTTTCCTCTCGGCTCCCCCCGAATACATTACGAGAAAACACAAGAACATCAAGCAAAAGACTTTGTAAATTCGGTTCCAATCAAATCGAAGCCAATCTTGTAACAAGGGTTCCCTTTTTTGTTTTATCTTACGAACTAAAAGAAAGCAAATCAGAAATCGAAACTCGAAAGGTTGATTTCATTCTCGATCTCACTATCTGCTGTTGTTTTTTATTTATTTTTGTTTATTATTTTCAAATGTTAAAACGAAATAATAAGGATAAGAAAGAAGGCCTTACCTGAGCCGCCGGAGGCGCGAGGCGCGTTTGGGGACCCCTCCCTTTTCCGTCGCCATGGCCGAAAGCAAGGAAGAGGGCTTTCCGTCTCGAGTTTCGAGGAGCTAAGGTCCCCCCGCCAAAATTCGGAACAAGACCCTGATGCCCATATTTCGCGCATTGTCGACCATCGTCTGGTGGTGACGCGACGGGCGATGGAAGTAGAGCTCAAGCGTCGGGGAGGCCAAGAGAAGAGAGGAAGGGGATAAAAAAACTGGCTTGAGAGGCTGCCTCAAAGTTTAGGGTTCTGATATTTTTTAGAAGGCATATATGTGTTCCAATAAAGCGGCGTCGTTGTGCATCAAGAATGCTGCGCATTTCCCCAGAAAAAGGGGTATTTGCGCGTTGGGTCCCCTCCTTTTATAGCGCCGGTTAATCAAGCCCATTTTGCATCTTCTTTTTCTTGCAATTTCGCCATGGCATTTTACCTCATTTTTAAAGTGATCTGCGCCTTAGTATTTTATTTACTATTATTATTTTATTTAGCTTAACATTATTTCTTTTGCATAGTATTTTATTCATTATATTTTTAAATTTCTATATCATATAATATCATGCTATGTTATGCGTTATTTCTAAGAAACTTTTTTTAAATTTAGTTACTTTATCTAATCTATTTCATTTATATTGTTTATCTTATATATGTAATTTCATGGTTAATGTATTATACGTATATATATATTTATCATTCATTCTCGTATTCCGCTTAATATTATCTTAATTAGATATTATTTTCATAGATTAATTATTAGATTACATATCTTTACGCATTGTATAATATTAGATTATACCATATTTTATATAACATATATATATATATATATATATATATGAAAACCCGTTTTATTTTTATTGTTTATGTTTACACATGTTTCTATTTAAAATCACCATATACCATTTTCATTTTATACATTGTTTATACTGTTTATATTACATTTGTGTCTCTTTATCCATCACTTATACTTGCATGAAATGTGCCCATATTTGTTCTTATTGTTTTGGTATTGGTCTATATTTCATTATGTATTTGTAATTGTTTTAGTATAGGGATTATTATTTGTCGTATTTCTTATTATTATTTCCTTATTGCCTATTTGGAATGTTAGTATACTATAATTGTTTCTAATACTTAGGTTCGATAATGACTAATACAATATCGTCACATAGATTATGGTTTAAAATAAAAAATGCATTTTTACAAAATTAACATTTTATTTAAAAGTTTCCAAAGAAATAAGGCAATATTCGTGTGTTTAGAAGTTCGAAAGATCACATCCTAACGTGCTGGGTGTTGATTTTTTTGTTCGGCTAAATATTCGAATACCCTTTTTCACGCGATTTGAAGATCAAAGATGATCTCGACGTTAGAGTATAAAGGCGTCATATCCTAACGTGTTGGGTATGACAATCTTATTCCTTTGAAACGAGTAAATTTTGAGATTCAATCCCAATTCAATTAATCCATTCTTTTAATTCTTTTTACCCTAAATATTTTCAAGTTTTCAGCATTGGGACATTGATCAATCAATTTGGTACCAATTTTGGGCGTTGCGAGGGTGCTAATCCTTCCTCGCACGTAACCGACTCCCGAACCCGTTTTCTTAAATTTTCGTAGACCAAAAACGCTGTTTTAGTAAATCAAAACGTTTTATTAAAATAAAGGTGATCCGATCATACTTAAATAAAGATCGGTGGCGACTCCTTTTTTTTTTAAAAGTCGATTCCCATTTTTTTCAAAAAATGGTTACGACAGCTTGGCGACTCCACTGGGGACCTCGAGAGTCAGGCCATAAATTGATTGATTTTTGTCCTTGTGATTGAAAACTTGAAAAATTGTTTTTTAAATATAAAAATCATGTTTCTTCTAAAGCGTTTGTTTGTGCTATAACTGCAATAACGTCGAGTCTCATAGTACTTGCACTCACATTGCATGACCGTTGTGGTCACACCTTTAAGTGGAGTAAGAAACTAAGCCTTCGTGAGGTTTTCACCTCCGCATGGGCTAGTGGATTGTTTCCGGGATACATCCGTACCTATGTGCTTCGTGAGGTTTTCACCTCCGCATGGCCATAGGGAAATGTATCCCCCTGAACCGAACTCGGTCCGTATGAGCCTATAATGGGTGAGGATCGAGGAATCTGATGGTTCAGGTACCTCTCTGTAGAACCGAACCCCATATAGAAACCCTAGAGCCTACCCTAGGCATAGTGTCGAAATAGTTGCCCAGATAAGCATTTAATGATATTTTGCTTGTTTTGATTATGCAATACTAACTTGTGTTGGTTTGTTTGATTTGCATGACATTCCATGTAGTAGAGGTGTCAATTTCTGTTCGGTTGTTGAAATAGGAAGTTTGCTATGGAAAACGACTTTCTTGATAAAGTAGAGGACAATACGGCTGTAGCGCGTGGTCAGAAAAGTTACAGTTGGAAAAAGAAGATAGCTTGGTCGAAGGTCATATCTCAGAGCTGAGGCACTTCACCCGCGTTAGCGTAACACAAAATGCGCTTCAAGAGTTGCGGGATATCTGGACCCATTGGGAAGATGAAGCTAAACAGATGTTCCGCTGTCGTTATGGTGATATCTCTCACTTATTGGATGTTAAGATAGATAAACACCTGTTTTGGGCTTTGGTCCAGTTTTGGAATCCCGCGTACAGTTGCTTCACTTTTGGGAAAGTGGATTTGGTGCCAACAATAGAAGAATATACCACTTTACTTCGTATTCCCGAGATGCAGGTTGACAAGGTTTATTTTAGGCTTGCCTATGTCCCTCATTTGGCGAAGAAACTGATGAAAATTACGGGAATGAGTGAATAGTAGATCTCGACCAAGATTCAACAGAAAGGTGAAGGGAGGTGTATTCCTTGGGGAAATTTAAGGGATCTGATTTTGACGCACCCTGATGTGAGAAAAAAAGTTGATATCTTCGCCTTAAGCCTCTACGGATTAGTCATCTTCCCAAAAGCCCTGAGACACATAGATGAAGCGGTGGTGGATCTGTTCGACCGGTTGGATAAACAAGTTACACCCGTCCCAGCCATTCTTGCAGAGACTTTCAGATCATTAAATGCATGCAGAAGATCGGGAGAAGGAAGGTTTATTGGATGCGCACATGTATTGATGGTATGGTTTTATGGGCATTTTTGGAAGATGGATAAAGTCTCTTGTCGACCCTTTTATAAGGATTATTCACTGATAAAAGAGGAAGTGGCCGTGTCAAGACGAGGAGATATAACGGAAGAAGGATGGAGGACAATTCTTTAGAATCTTCAGGAGGGAGATATTGAATGGAGAGCTCCATGGATGGTGCCTGGAGAGATCCTTTATAGATGCGAAGACTTTAATTGGGTCCCTCTACCCGAAATTTGGGGAGTCATCGGATATGCCCCTTTGCTAGCAGCAAGACAATACCAGTCTAGACAGTTTGTGCCAGCAACACATGGGTTGGATCGAAGCGAATTCTCTTATACAGGAGAGGGTTATAAGAAGAAGATTAAGGAAATTGCAAATGCTTGGAAGCAAACCTACCGGATGAAGAGGTTGACTGTGGGCGAAACGGCGACTTCTGAGTATAAAGTGTGGCTAAACAAAAGAATCAACGACAATATCCCGAGACCAAGTTCAGATGATGCTCAATCTGTAGAAAAACGTTTGCAAATGATACCAACGGAATTAGAAATTATAAAACAGGATTTTGTAAAGCGAAGTTCAGAGCTTAAGAAGAAAATTGAGCAGTTGGGGGAAGAGAAGATACTTTTGAAGTTGGATGTAGAGATGCAGAAATCAGAAGCAGAAAAGATAAAAAAGGGGAAGAGCAAAGCCGAAGAAGAGTTGGATAGCCTAAAGGGGGACTACAAGAAGATGCGCCTCTCAATGAGAACTGCGGGACTAGGAAAGACTTCGAGTCAATGGTGACAAGAGTTACAAGAGGAGAGAGCTAAGACCGAGCAATGGGAAAGGAAATTTCAAGAAATAAAGGCTCAGAAGGAGATCCTAGAAAAGCAAGTGTTAGAAGGCCAAAACAGAAGAAATGAGTTGAAGACTAGAGTGGCGGAGTTGGAAAGGTCCCTAACTTATTATCGAAATCGCAACCCAGCGATAGAATTAAAGGCAAGCTTGAGTAAAATCGAAGAAATGGAGAAGAAGACGGAAGAGTTAGAAACGGAGCTGCAGAACTGTCAGAATCATATTGGATATTTAAAAGAAAATGAAGAACGAAGAGAAATGGAGCTGTACCATTCCCAGAATCAAGTCAAAGATAGAGATTACCTCATGGGGGAGGGTATAACCCGGATACGAGAGATAGCCGAGTATTTACAGACTCTAGCTATACAAGCTGACACACTGAGCGTACAGTTCGAGACACGGTCAGATCGTGGACGGGAATTAGCTTCTCTACTGACGAAGATTAAAGCCTTAGGCGTTAGAGCAAGGCTGTTCTTGTAATCTATCTTATGTAAAGAGCTTTGTTTTCTAAGAAACTTTTCTATGGGGAATTGAATCATAGTTGACACCTTTTTGCATTCATGCCATACATTTGCATTACATTGCATGCATCAATATCATATCATCTTAATCATTTACTAAGGCTAAAATCGTATAATCCACAGTTGCGACACTACGAATCTGGAATCGCGTCACCCTTATAGAACCCGACTAAGAACTAGAATTATGGATGTGGAACTCAACGAAAGAATCGAAAGAATGGAAAGGATCCAAGGACAGTTGCAAGAACAGTTGGCCAAGTCGCAGCAAGAGATAAGGGACTTGATGGTGAAATCCAGGGAAGAATCACTTGAGCAAAAGGACTAAATGACCAAGCTAATGGAGTTGATGATGACCCTGGTCAAAGGAAAAGGACCTGCACAGAGCCCTGAAATTATAGAACCCCATTCGAGAGTTAATCAGAGTCCATTCCACCCCCCAAGATTCACTCCACCTCATAAAGGTTGGCCTCAAAGGGAATTTACGGGCCCAGAACAACCACCTGTACCACCACCTGCCCATCTAGGACAAAGAGTATTCGTATCGAACCCCGGAGCTAACCCTGCTGACCCAATTGTCCCGGATTTAGATGATCCGATAGAAATAGCCAAGTTAAGAATGAAGGATCATGATGCCCAGGACAAGTTTAAGAGTTTGGAAGAAAGATTCAGGGCGATAGAGGGTACTAGAGTCCCTTCTACAATGAGCGCCAAAGAGCTCAGTCTGGTTCCCGATCTGGTCCTGCCTCCAAAATTTAAAGCGCCGGACTTTGAAAAATATGATGGAACAAGGTGTCCAAAGGCGCATATCATCATGTTTTGTCGAAAAATGGCTGGTTATGTGAATGAAGACAAATTGTTAATACACTGCTTTCAAGATAGCTTGACCGGGTTAGCCCTCCGATGGTATAATCAGCTCGGCAGAGAGAGGATCCAATCATGGAATGACTTAGCTTCAGCGTTCTGTGAGCAATACAAGCATGTCTCTGATATGGCGCCCGATCGACTAACGCTACAGATGATGGAAAAAAAGCCAGCAGAGACTTTTAGACAATACGCTCAAAGGTGGAGGGACGTCTCAGTTCAACTAGAACCCCCACTGACCAAAACTGAGATAACAGTTCTCTTTATCAACACTTTAAAAGCGCCATTTTATGACAAGCTGGTAGGAAACGCCACAAAGGACTTCGTCGATGTAGTAATATCTGGGGAACTCATTGAAAATGGCATCAAGAGCGGAAGGATGGAAGGTTCCGAGAGCTCAAAAAGGCCAGTACCTATAAAGAAGAAAGAGCCTGAAACCCATATGGTGGAGACTGGGAACCAGTACGCTTCTAATCCGTACCCAATCCAACCACGACCTCAATTCCGCCCACCTCCAAATTTCTATTTTCCTCCTCAAAACCTCTACTATCAAACACCCCCTCTTTACCCCGTCTATGCCGCTGATAACCAAAGGCCATCCACCATATCCCTGCCAAGTACTACGCCTGCTCAAAGTCAACCTAAAAATGAACAAAGACCAACAAGACCCAATCCTGAAAGACCCCAATTTACCCCTATTCCCGTGTCGTATGAAGAACTGTGCCTGAAATTATTGGAAAAACAATTAATATCCCTACATTACATGGCACCATTGAAGCCCCCATACCCAAAGTGGTACGATCCTAATGCTAATTGCATGTATCATGCTGGAAACCAGGGGCATTCTACAGACAATTGTATAGCCTTTAAAAGGAGAGTTCAAGGCCTTATCGACACAGGGATTTTACGATTTGACGGTACCAGAAATATGGCTAGAAATCTAACTCCCTAACCATACCATAGGGAACGTGAATATGGCGACACAGGAGGATAGGTGGCGAGCCAAAAGTTGTGTCTCCGAGATAAGGACACATTTGAGGAAGGTCTGGGAAATAATGACTGAGAAGGGTATACTCGAAAAAAGTTTCAAGGAGGAAAGCATGAAGAGTCCAAGTTTTTGCGTCTTTCACGACATAGAAGGACATCATATCCAATCTTGTGAGAAATTCAAAGAGCTACTTCAAGGTATGATGAATAATAAGGAGGTTGAGATCTGCAATCAGATGGAAGAGACCGATGAAAAGGATATATGTGCCTCTGAGGGTCAATCATCAGGCCCCCCTTATAACGCCGATCGACTTTTGGTGATTCACTACGAGGCAAAGAAGGAAGAGGTGAAACCAAAAATGATAATCCAAGTACCTTCTCCTTTCCCTTACAAGGACAGCAAGGCGGTGCCATGGAAATATGATGTCAGCATTACCATGTCCGAAGCTACGACTGGCAATGTCAGCGAGGTGGGGTATTTTACCTGTAGTGGGAGGTGTTATTCTCCCAAGGTGGTTGAGCCAAAGAAAAAAGCCGTCGACTCGAGTCAGAAAGGAAAGGCACCAATACATGAGGCCGAGGGTGAGGTTGAAATACAATCTAAACAAGAAGCTAAAAGGCCCGTGAATGAGGATGAAGCACATGAATTCTTGAAGTTCATCAAACACGGTGAATATAATGTCGTGGAGCAATTGAACAAACAGCCGGCAAGAATCTCAGTGTTATCTCTGCTATTGAACTCCGAGGCACATCGGAACGCCTTGCTAAAAGTGCTGAATCAAGCTTACGTGGAAAGCAATGTATCTCTAGAAAAGCTTGACAAGTGGGCAAATAACTTAAACGCGGACAATTTCATCTCTTTCAGCGATGATGAAATACCACCAAACGGTAGGGGTTCTGTAAAAGCATTGCACATCACAACCGGTTGCAAGGGCTATATAATACCGAATGTGCTTATTGATAACGGGTCTGTGCTTAATGTCATGCCTTTGGCCACACTATCCAGAATGCTAGTAGATATGTCTTATCTGAGGCCTTGTCATTCTACAGTAAGATCATTCAATGAGGCACGACGAGAGGTCATGGGGAAGATTGAAATTCCTCTAGATGTGGGCCCGTGTACATATGACATAGAATTCCAGGTCATGGATATCTCGCCTTCGTATAATTGCCTCTTAAGGAGGCCTTCGATCCATTCTGCTGGGGCAGTCCCTTCATCTCTCCACCAGAAAGTAAAGTTTGTCATGGATAATCGCTTGATCACGGTCGCTGGTGAGGAAGACATCGTTGTGTCCATCTCTACTGGTGCACCCTACATCGAGGTGAACAAAGACACAGTAGAGTGTTCTTTTCGTTCTCTCGAATTTATCAATGCTACTTTTGTCGCTGAAGGAAGCAAAGCCCCCACGCCCAAGCTGTCAAGGAATACCAAGATGGGAATCAAGCTGACTGTGGGGAAAGAAGCCCGAGCAAAGAGAGGCTTGGGAAAATACCAGCAAGGAATAGTCAGAGCACTAAAGCCAGTACACCACAAGGCTCGTTACGGCTTAGGATTCAAGCCCGACGCACAGTAAAGAAGGAAACAGTTACAGAAAGAGCAAGAAAGGAGGATTGCAAGAGCCTCAGGTTGGGAAGTGGAATGGGAGCCCATCATGTATCTGCCTTTGTCGAAAACATTTACATCGGCGTCGCCGGGAAGAGATGATCCAAAAAGCATGTTGTTATGGGTTGAAAGGGGCCTACAGGACTTCAGTATAAATGTCATTAACAAAGGGAACAATGCAGTGGAAGATATTTCAGCAATACGCCCTTGTCCCCCTGGATTCGTTTTGAATAATTGGACTGCCGTGGACCTCCTCGTAGTTGCTAAGTCTTCCCCGAAGTAATGCTCAATGCTCACTTCTTATATGCCCCTAAGTTGTGGGGGAATCTTTTATAAGAGTTTATGTTGGCTATTTAGCTTTTAAATGAACATTAATGAAAATGCATTTTGTCATGGTCTCTCATTCTCGTTTGCTTCACATTTATTCCCTCCTCTCATAACCTGTCTTTATATATACCTCATATTATGCCATAGTATCGCGTTTGTAGGTTCCAGTACCTCGATGCTCCTCTATAGTTTCTTTTCTATTTACCTTTCAGGTGCTCAGATATCGACGACGTGAACAATCCCGTTACAGATTCTAAAATCGACTTTGAGCAAGCTATTTGTTTAGGAGAATCCGAAGCTGACGAAAATGCTGAAGATTATGTCTCAACCCCTGACTTACTGAGAATGATAGAACAAGAAGATAAACAGATTCTGCCCCATGAAGAATCTGTTGAGGTAGTGGACCTGGGGAACGAAGAAAAGAGGCAAGAAGTGAAAATTGGGACCTCCATTTCAGAGCACACCAAACATGATTTGATCGCCCTGCTTCATGAGTACAGAGATGTGTTTGCATGGTCGTATCAGGACATGCCAGGTTTGAACGAGGATGTAGTGGTCCATAGACTCCCGCTAAAGCCAGAATGCAAACTCATTCAACAAAAGCTAAGACGGATGAGACCTGAAATGTTGTTAAAGATAAAAGAAGAAGTAAGAAAACAATTTGATGCTGACTTCTTACAAGTCTCTAAATATCCAGAATGGGTGGCTAATATAGTCCCAGTACCAAAGAAGGACGGTAAGGTGAGAATGTGCGTAGATTATCGCGACCTAAATCGAGCAAGCCCAAAAGATAATTTTCCCTTACCACACATCGACACATTGGTAGATAACACAGCGAGACATTCATTATTTTCTTTTATGGATGGATTCTCGGGTTATAACCAGATAAAAATGGCTCCCGAGGATATGGAGAAAACTACCTTCGTGACGATGTGGGGAACATTCTGCTACAAGGTAATGCCATTCGGACTAAAGAATACCGGGCAACATATCAGAGGGCAATGGTGATGCTGTTTCATGACATGATGCACAAAGAGATAGAAGTCTATGTCGACGATATGATTACTAAATCTCGAGGGGAAAGAGAGCATGTTGGGAACCTCACGAAGCTGTTTGAAAGACTGAGAAAGTTCCAGCTGAAGCTTAACCCAGCCAAGTGTACCTTCGGGGTTACCTCTGGAAAATTACTGGGCTTTATCGTCAGTGAGAGGGGTATCGAGGTTGACCCAAACAAGATAAAAGCCATACGGGAGTTACTGCCTCCACGCACACAAAAAGAAGTCAGAGGATTTTTGGGGAGGTTGAACTACATCGCTCGATTTATTGCTCAGCTTACCAACCAATGTGACCCAATTTTCCGACTCCTCCAAAAACACAATCCTGGAGAATGGAATGAGGAGTGTCAAATGGCTTTCGACAAGATAAAACAATATTTGTCCAATCCCCCGTTGCTAGTACCACCAACTCCCGGGAGACCGTTAATATTGTATCTGACTGTGTTCGAAAATTCCATGGATTGTGTACTGGGGCAACATGATGAGTCAGGGAAAAAAGAAAAGGCAATCTACTACCTCAGCAAGAAATTCACCGATTATGAAGCGAAGTACCCGTCAATTGAAAAATTCTGTTGTGCTTTGGTCTGGGTAGCTCGAAGGCTCAGGCAATATATGTTGTATTATACGACATGGCTAATTTCAAAGCTGGACCCAATAAAGTACATGATGGAATCACCGGCACTCTCAGGAAGAATGGCACGATGGAAAATCCTACTATTGGAGTACGACATCATCTACATTAACCAAAAGTCGATAAAAGGGAGCGCGATAGCTGACTTCCTAGCAGCTCGAACTACAGAGGAATACGAACCGTTAAGATTTGACTTCCCGGATGAAGACTTGATGTGCATTACGGAAAAAGAATGTAAGTCGTCAAAAGAGAAATCATGGAAGATGAGCTTTGATGGGGCATCAAATGCATTGGGGAATGGGATTGGAGCAGTCTTAGTGTCACCAGAAGGGAATCATTACCCATTTACTGCCAGATTAAATTTCTTTTGTACCAACAACATAGCAGAATATGAGGCTTGCATCATGGGACTTCGCGCAGCTATTGAATGAGACATCAAAATCTTAAAGGTATCAGGGGATTCAGCATTGGTGATTTACCAAATCTGTGGAGATTGGGAAGTGAGAGACTCAAAGTTAGTCAAATATCGTGATCTCGTGACAGAGCTGATCAAAGAATTTGAAGAAGTAACCTTTAATTACTTCCCACGAGAAGAAAACCAACTGGCTGATGCCCTAGCCACCTTGGCTTCAATGTTCAAAGCAAACTGAGAAACGGAAATAATGCCTCTCCAGATGAGCATATATGAGGTCCCAGCGCATTGTTTTAGCATTAAAAAAGAGGCGGATGGACAACCATGGTTCCACGACATCTTAGAATATGTCAAGAATCAAAGATATCCTGAGCAAGCAAATGAGAATGACAAGAGAACAATCAGAAGAATCACAGCAGGATTTGTTCTTGATGGGAACATCCTATACAAAAGAGGAAAAGATCAAGTACTCCTGAAATGCGTGGATACTGTTGAAGCCAGAAGGATACTCGAGGAGGTCCATGAAGGAGTTTGTGGAACGCACGCCAATGGCTTCACTATGGCCAGGCAGATTATGAGGCTCGGTTATTACTGGTTGAAAATGGACAGCGACTGCATTAGTTACGCGCGAAAGTGTCACAAATGTCAAGTTTACAGCGATAAAATTCATGCATCACCTTCACCCCTTCATGTCATGACTTCTCCGTGGCCCTTTTCCATGTGGGGCATGGATGTTATAGGGCCAATATCCCCGAAGGCTTCCAATGGACATCGATTTATTTTTGTGGTCATAGATTACTTCACGAAATGGGTAGAAGCCGCTTCATTCACTAATGTGACAAAGACCGCAGTTTGCAAGTTCTTAAAAAAGGAGATCATATGTCGATACGGTTTGCCCGAGAGAATCATCTCAGATAATGCTTTAAACCTGAACAACAAGATGATGAAGGAAGTGTGTGAGCAATTTCACATAAAGCATCATAATTCCTCACCCTATCGTCCAAAGATGAACGGAGCGGTAGAAGCTGCTAACAAGAATATTAAGAAGATTATTGGGAAAATGACTGAGACGTATAAAGACTGGCACGAGAAGCTACCATTTGCTCTATATGCATATCGCACGTGTGTGCGGACCTCTACAGGGGCAACTCCTTTCTCTCTGGTCTATGGAATGGAAGCTGTGCTGCCCATTGAAGTTGAGATCCCCTCCTTGCGAGTCCTAATGGAGTCAGAACTAGAAGAATCGGAATGGGTTCGAGCTAGATATGACCAGCTAAATCTTATCGAGGAAAAACGCTTGAAGGCAATTTGTCATAGACAAATGTACCAGAAGAGAATGATCAACGCCCATAACAAAAAGATGCGGCCAAAAGAACTTCGTGAGGGAGAACTCGTGTTGAGGAAGATTCTCCCCATACAAAAAGACTTTCGAGGAAAATGGGCACCAAATTGGGAAGGGCCATACGTCGTGAAGAAAGCTTTCTCCGGTGGAGCTTTGATCCTCACTGAAATGGATGGGAAGGAGTTACCAAATCCGGTAAACTCAGATGCCGTGAAGAAGTACTACGCCTAAAAAAAAGAAAAAAAAAGGACGAAAACCCGAAAAGGGCGTCGTGATAAACAAAATTGGGATGAAAACCTGAAAGGGCATCCTAATGAAGGGGATTCGGGCATGAAGAGCTAGCGCGATTTAAACAGGGAGTCAAATGGCGAGATATTAATGTTTGAAGCAATCTCGGAAGCTTAAAATCTTCTACATAAGAAGGTGTGCTCGAAAAGATCTAGGATCAAGGAACTTGGAGAAATTTACGCGTTGAATATCTAGAGCATTTGTGACGATTGAACTTGCTTTCCTTTTCTTTATAATAATTTCTTGTCAATTTTCTTTGATTATTGCTTTCGGAAATAAATATGAATGGGGGTATTTCTTTCGTACCTACTTTTCCATTTTCACGCATCTCATGTTTGGTTCAATTAAATGATAAATAGTGAAATGACATACTCTAAACAAAAGGAATGTTGAGCATTACCTGGATGAAAATTTGGTAAACACAAGAGCCTCAAAGCAAGGACGAAGTTCAACAGGGGCAAAAAGGGCGATATACGGGAAAAATGGATTATTCGTAAAACTTGAGGATGGTTACAAAACCTAAAAAGAAGGTTAAGAATCGAAGCGACGAATACAGGTCATCATGAAAGTCGTGACAAAAAAAGACATATGACAAACAAACCCAGGCGCATGGCATAATCGTGTAGGCATAAAAGCATTTAAGACAAACACGTGCATATCATGATAACATCACGCATGACGCATACAGGTATGCTAGTAAAGTAAGAAGTTTTAACGATCGCTGTACCGAACAAAGGAGAAAGAAAACATCCAAGTTCCACCAGATGATGCGTTTTCAACTCCTCGGGTCGCACGCCGAGGTATTTTTAATTTCTGTTTTTCAATTTCCGTTTGCAACTCCTCAGGTCGTACACTGAGGTATTTTTAATTTCTGCTTTTTAATTTTCGTTTGCAACTCCTCGGGTCACATGCCGAGGTACTTTTAATTTTTGTTTTTCAATTTTCATTTTCAACTCCTCGGGTCGCACGCCGAGGTCGCACGCTGAGGTATTTTTAATTTTTGTTTTTTCCAATTTTCGCTTGCAACTCCTCAGGTCGCACGCTGAGGTACTTTTAATTTCTGTTTTTCAATTTCCGTTTGCAATTCCTCCGGTCGCACGCTGAGGTATTTTTAATTTCTGCTTTTTAATTTCTGTTTGCAACTCCTCGGGCCGCACGCTGAGGTATTTTTAATTTCTGTTTTTCAGTTTCTGTTTGCAAAAGTCAATTCCTCGGGTCGCACGCCGAGGTATTTTTTTTTAATTCCTGTTTTTCAATTTCTGTTAAAATCAACTCATAATGCGAGAGGTGAGTTGAGCCTCAGATCACACACTGAGGTGTTGTAATTTCTGTTTTTCAATTTCCATTCGCAACTCCTCGGGTCGCACGCTGAGGTATTTTCAATTTCTTTTTTTCAATTTCCATTCGCAACTCCTCGGGTTGCACGCTGAGGTATTTTCGATTTCTGTTTTTCAATTTCTGTCCAAAAAAAAAGGGGTCAACCCATATTGCGAGAATAAGGGAGCAGTTTGAAAAGTTCAGATTTATTTCCTCAAAGTCCCCATGGAGCAATTAGTAGATCGAAGCTACAATTCTAGTTGGAGCAAGTTCAAAAAATGAACAAGATTGAGGAAAAGCGAATTAAAGCTACGGGTCATGTCTCGCAGAAGCAGCAGTGGAGTGGATCAAAGCAACAGGTTACAGTAGAATTTGAAGACGTCTGAGGAAGACGAAGAACCAGAAGTCAAGGCTTGGCCAAGACCGGGCAAAATTTGTCCTTCTATTGTCTTTGCTCTAATATCGTTTCACGACAATGAGCAAAGAGGGACAACTGTAATGACCAAATTTTGCCCGGGCCCATTTAGCCAAAACAAAACCCATTTTTTTTTTCAAAAAGGGAAGAAAAGAAAAACAAAATATTATTATTATAAAAATCCATTAAAGTGTCCAAACAGCCCTAAAATCTAGCCCAAAATGAATCAGCCCAAACAAAGCCAAACAAATAAACCTATCAGACTTACCCCAGCAAATAAAAAAACCAAGAATTAATAAAGTCCAAAGTCCATTACAAAAAACGGAGCCCAATTACAAAGACCAAATACAGGCCCAAATTTAATACAAAAAAACCAATTCTAGCCCAATACAGCCCCACAAACCCGAACGGCCCAAAGGCCCAAAACCACAAACTAATCAGAAACCCTAGGGTTTCTGTTTCCAGCTCCGCCACCGACTCGTCGTCTGCCCCGCGCGTCCCCTATAAGCGCGTCGCTTCCACGCGCACCACTCTTCACGCGCCTTTGGGTCGTTTCGGTCTCCATGCGCGCGCCTGCTCAGATCTGCACTCCATGTGCACGCGTCTCCCCACCAGTGCCCTTCCCCAGGTGCCTCGGTTTCCACCAGCGTCGTTCGCCCATACCCTGCAAAACAGAGAAAGAAGAAGCGACAGACAACGAAGCAAAGAGAGAAACCTGTAAATCGGTTATAAAAGAGAGGGAGAGACGTTTCGGTTTCCTCTCGGCTCCCTCCGAATACATTACGAGAAAACACAAGAACATCAAGAAAAAGACTTTGTAAATTCGGTTCCAATCAAATCGAAGCCAATCTTGTAATAAGGGTTCCCTTTTTGTTTTATCTTACGAACTGAAAGAAAGCAAATCAGAAATCGAAACTCGAAAGGTTGATTTCATTCTCGATCTCACTATCTGCTGTTGTTTTTTTATTTATTTTTGTTTATTATTTTCAAATGTTAAAACGAAATAATAAGGATAAGAAAGAAGGCCTTACCTGAGCCGCCGGAGGCGCGAGGCGCATTTGGGGACCCCTCCCTTTTCCGTCGCCATGGCCGAAAGCAAGGAAGAGGGCTTTCCATCTCGAGTTTCGAGGACCTAAGGTCCCCCCCGCCAAAATCAGGAACAGGACCCTGACGCCCATGTTTCGCGCATTGTCGACCATCGTCTGGTGGTGACGCGACGGGCGATGGAAGTAGAGCTTAAGCGTCGGGGAGGCCAAGAGAAGAGAGGAAGGGGATAAAAAAATGACTTGAGAGGCTGCCTCAAAGTTTAGGGTTCTGATATTTTTTAGAAGGCATATATGTGTTCCAATAAAGCGGCGTCGTTGTGGATCAAGAATGCTGCGCATTTCCCCGGAAAAAGGGGTATTTGCGCATTGGGTCCCCTCCTTTTATAGCACCGATTAATCAAGCCCCTTTTGCATCTTCTTTTTCTTGCAATTTCGCCCTGGCATTTTACCTCATTTTTAAAGTGATCCGCGCCTTAGTATTTTATTTACTATTATTATTTTATTTAGCTTAACATTATTTCTTTTGCATAGTATTTTATTCATTATATTTTTAAATTTCTATATCATATAATATCATGCTATGTTATGCGTTATTTCTAAGAAACTTTTTTTTAAATTTAGTTACTTTATCTAATCTAATTTATATTGTTTATCTTATATATGTAATTTCATGGTTAATGTATTATACGTATATATATATTTATCATTCATTCTCGTATTCCGCTTAATATTATCTTAATTAGATATTATTTTCATAGATTAATTATTAGATTACATATCTTTATGCATTGTATAATATTAGATTATACCATATTTTATATAACATATATATATATATATGAAAACCCGTTTTATTTTTATTGTTTATGTTTATATATGTTTCTATTTAAAACCACCATATACCATTTTCATTTTATACATTGTTTATACTGTTTATATTACATTTGTGTCTCTTTATCCATCACTTATACTTGCATGAAATGTGCCCATATTTGTTCTTATTGTTTTGGTATTGGTCTATATTTCATCATGTATTTGTAATTGTTTTAGTATAGGGATTATTATTTGTCGTATTTCTTATTATTATTTCCTTATTGCCTATTTGGAATGTTAGTATACTATAATTGTTTCTAATACTTAGGTTCGATAATGACTAATACAATATCGTTACATAGATTATGATTTAAAATAAAAAATGCATTTTTACAAAATTAACATTTTATTTAAAAGTTTCCAAAGAAATAAGGCAATATTCGTGTGTTTAGAAGTTCGAAAGATCACATCCTAACGTGCTGGGTGTTGATTTTTCTGTCCGGCTAAATATTCGAATACCATTCTTCACGCGATTTGAAGATCAAAGATGATCTCGACGTCAGAGTATAAAGGCGTCATATCCTAACGTGTTGGGTATGACAATCTTATTCCTTAGAAATGAGTAAATTTTGAGATTCAATCCCAATTCAATTAATCCATTCTTTTAATTCTTTTTACCCTAAATATTTTCAAGTTTTCAGCATTGGGACATTGATCAATCAATTTGGTACCAATTTTGGGCGTTGCGAGGGTGCTAATCCTTCCTCGCACGTAACCGACTCCCGAACCCGTTTTCTTAAATTTTCGTAGACCAAAAACGTTGTTTTAGTAAATCAAAACGTTTTATTAAAACAAAGGTGATCCGATCATACCTAAATAAGGATCGGTGACGACTCCTTTTTTTTTAAAAGTCGATTCCCGTTTTTTTCAAAAAATGGTTACGACATAAGGGCATTCATGAAAAATAGGGGACACCGCTGTGTGTCCAAGCCGTGTCACTCTCTGAAGCTGTGTGGGTTAAAGCACCAAAACTTTCATCCAATAGTCACACGATTGAGTGACTAGGCCATGTATAAAAATAATTGACTAAATCTATTGTACTCACACGATCATGTGGCTAGCCTGTGTGGTGTAAGAATAGACCATTTGGTATTTGTTCAAAGTAACCACTCAAGTCATCAAATATGTGCACCTATCCAACATGTAAACCTGTTCAAAAACCCTTAAAATTCATGCCAAAACATATCATATATCATTTCTTTTCAACACCTAACCAACATTCCACATTTGGCACCAAAACACAACAAGATTAAATGTTCTACTTCAAGTCATTCAAACTACTTATACAATTCCAAACCATTCATCCATTTCATGCAATCAACTAGTTCAAAATACTTAATTCACTTTGATTATTCTAACCTTATTTAACATGACACCAACTTACAAGCATAGCAAATTAGCATTTTTATAAGAATTCATGTTCAAAATGCTTCAAAATGTAAGCAACATTATAAACGTCTAAACACTCCTAAGTACATGCCATATATAACCAGGCTTAAATGATCAAAAGTCTACCGAATCAGAAGATAGATAGTGTGATTTCCTTGAGGATTTGATCGACACGTTCCGAACATCCAAAATCTACAGGAAAAACAAGTATGACGGAGTAAATATTACGAATACTTAGTAAGCTCATACAATGTAAACAATTAACTTACCTTAACCATTCAATAGATATACTAACATTATGTAAAATCAAGTCCACCTAACATGGCATAACACAACTAATGGAAAAAAATCCAGTTTGAAAATGGTTTTCTTACACATCAGAAAACTGAAATTTTGAAAACTAACCCAGTTTGTGATATTTATACCAATAAACCTTAATTGAATACATATCTGTGCTTTTGAATAAGCAGATCCTTGGTGTTTTTTGGCTTTCAACCAAATCATTTTCTCTGCTATTCTCGTACCACAAACTGCTTCAAGTGTGAGCTCAAACCAATTGAACCAAAACACAGAACTAGAAAAAGTTTTCTTTTTGGGTGAAAAAGAAAATTCTCTCTTCTTAATAGAAACTGACAAAATTATTATTCTGGAAAAATATATATAAAATTTGAAAATAAATTCTTTCTATTTTTTGGTAGAATAACAATATCTCAAAAGTTGTGTCAATAGCTTTACTTACTGGTGCCATCTATTTATAAGAAGAGAAGGTAGAACTCTTGTAAAGTTGTAGAGGTTTATTTTAAATAGAAAAACAACATCTAGGAGAGGGGTGAGCGTCTCACCCTTATATTTCTACTAGGGTTGTCGCACCCTTCATGTTATATGATGGGTTTTGGGCCTTTCTCACATTGATTTCAATTACGAGTGCTTCCTAGGCCATTTTTGATCCAATACTCTGTAATGTAATCCAACCCGATTTAGTTTTCTATTTCCCAAAATAAACTTTAATATTTACATATTAAATATTTTTCTCACTCTAATTTTACCCCTGATAAAATTTTGATGATTTTACTCCCGATAAAATTTTGACGATTTTACTTGCGATAAAATTTTGAGAAAATTCGTTAAATATGTAACAACTCAACATGTTTACCATGACCGAATGGTTTATTTTCATTTTCAGGTTTCAAAACAATCCAAAAATATAAGCTCATTCTTCCATCATTTTTTAAGTAATCCTATATAGGATTGCAAATTTTCGTTTTCATTTTTGGAAACCTACATTCATTTCCAAATGATTCCATTTATCCATTTTGGAGAAAACCATAATTATTCCTGAATGTTTCCAATTTCCTTTTTCTTTTCAAACACACAATTCATTTCTAGTTTTAACGAGCTAGCAGAAGGACTGATTGGACATATGTAGTTGAAGCTCAAATGATTTATAATTAAGTTTCAGTTTTTTGCCTATTAATTATAAACTCATTTAGTCACGAAGTCATTCCACTATAGGCTCTCCCTACGACATACCATTACGAAAGCAACTACTCAGTGCTCGTACAATGACCTTATCATAAGTGTGTTACCCTCATAGGATATCCTTGATCTTTGGGATAAAATCTGCTCTCCCAATATGATCTTATTTTATCTCATGGTAACCATTATGTCTTCCTTCATGAAAAATCAATCACTATCAAATAGTAATCAAGTCATCCATTACAAAGACGGTTGACCTGTGACCATGTTTACTTTTCATCAACCATGTAACGCCAATGAGAGGGTATTATTTACCCATGTTTTGGGCTATGAATTCCACTGTTGTGAATGACGCTACATACTGCAGAAGTTGTACACCCAATGCACCAACTTTCAATTCTTTATCTAATTGAACTCAGGCTTTTACTTACATCAAAGTGTACGAGTCATGCATACATAGTCTACCATCCACTCAGGATTTCGGTATGTCATACTATGAATGTCACAAGTGAATAAATCTATAAATGGATTCAAGATCTATTCTACTTGAGTCCTGTCCGATGTACTATCAATCCAGTCAATTACATCTATGTCTCTATCTTCTGGGAGTCATCCACTCTGATGCCCAAGACAAGACATCTCCCTAATTGTACTTGATACGAAACATCCCGATTTTAGTGGTGTCGGAAACTGTGGTTTCAGGACCACAATTCCAATGAGTGAATAAATATTTTAATGGTTTTTTAATGTTTATAGAGTTAAATTAGGGCCGTATTAAATTTTCGTTAATAAAATTTGAGGTTTAGATTGTTAATTAATTAAAAAGAACTAAATTGAAAAATGAGCAAAAATTGATCTTTTTTGCTGAAGGATTAAATGGATGTGGAATCTTTAATGAAGGGATTTAAATGGTAATAATACCATATGTACAAGTTAGTGGAATTTGGCGGTTTGGTATTTGAATAAAATTGGATGTTTTTAAAGGCTAAAATGATAAATAAATAAATAAATAGTAATAATAATAAAAGATAACCAAAATAATGTCATCTTCTTTGATACACTCCTCCATCGATTTTTGTGGGAAAGAAAACTATTTTGTTAGCTTCAGTTTGAACAATATTGGAGCTTTGCATGTAAGTGTTTTTAATTTCGTTTTTAATGATCTTTATGTTTTTGAGCTCGTTTTAGCTTAATCTACCTAGTCTGGGGGTTAATTTGCAAAACTATTAAAGGTTAAGGGACTTGACATGAATGAATTTTATGTGTTATGATGTTAAGTGTTAGATAATTAATTTTGGTGGTTGAATGAACATGATTTGTTTAGTGAATTTTAGTGAATTTTAGGGTTTAAGGATTAAATTATATAAATGGTAATGTTCATGTACTTTGGGTGAAATGAGTAAAATATGGGTTGAGATAAATATAGGGAAAATTAGGCTGGCATATTTTGGTTAGAAAAATGGTGAATTTTCATGTCATGGGTTTAAAGACTAAATGGTATAAAGTTAAAATGTTAGGGATAATTTTGTAATTTCATATTAAAGTGAATAATAAATTAAATTTAATGATTTTAGATTGTTTGAAATATTTAATTGAATTAAATTACTATTTAGATCAAGAAAAGAATCAATCAGACGTGAATCGGGAAAAACGAGAGTTTTAGAGTAGTTCTCGACTTTGTTAATACAACCATTGTAATTGAGGTAAGTTCGTATGAGATATATGCTTATTAATTATTGATAGATTAATTTATAGTTAATCTTATGTTAAAAATAATTGATTCGGTAATAATATGATAACCTGTATACTTTACGATTTATAATCCCTTTTGAACCTAAAGAATGCTTAGGATCAAAATGACATGTCAATAGAGATTATATGTTTCGGTTGCTGGTCTTGGATGTCCTACCGATGGCTGAGGTCTTGCATTTGTTGCAAATTCTCCACAGCTTGTGTGAGCAGCATTGTGTAGCTAACGTCTCGACACACAGCTCGTGTGAGTAGGCCCATTACACAACTCATGTGAGTATTATTAAAAAGGCTATGGTTCTATGGAAAGGTGTTCCTGAGTATCTGATGTTATTCTATACGGTTCAACGGGTAAGTAAAGGAATGAAAAAGACTATATATGGAATTATGGATAATGATGACCGTAAGGAACGGTAAGATGAGCTTTAATAATGCATGGAAAAAGATACTAATGATGGGAATTGTGGTGTTAGGAAAGGCAAGTGTTATGTGATTTAATGAGTATGATTGAATGGTTTAATATTAAAGAACGATGAGTTTAAGTTTCTTTATACGAACTTACTAAGCATTATATGCTTACGTAGTTGTTATTCCTCTGTTTTGTAGATCATTGGAAAGCTCATTTGGTTGGAATCTTGTTGGAGCCCTATCACACTATCCGTCTATTATTTTGGTAGTTTTTGAACATTTTGGCCATGGTTATGAATGGCATGTGTAATGCCCATAATTTGCCCGGCCCAATATTAAAACCAACCAAAAAAATAAAAAATAAAAAAGTAAAATTACAGAGCCCATTCTTCAAATCCCAACCCAAAGCCCAATGTACAGGCGGCCCAAAAGGCCCAAAATGGTTAATTTGCCTTCAGAAAGTTAGGGTTTCTGAAAACCCTAGCGCTGCAACTCACTAGTGGCCTCCACGATGCCCACTTGCGCCGCAACCCCATAGCCCACTGTCTGCCACCAACGCCACTTCGCAAGTGCGCCTGCAAACAAACAACAGATCCACAACAGAGAAGAGTTGGAAAACAGACTGTATTTTGGTTTATTTTATTTCCTTTCATCTTTTCATTCGGCTATAAAGAACCGAAGACAGATCTGTAAAAGAGGCATTTTTTTTCTTGAATCAGAATAAGAAATAACAGATTCAAACACTAAATAGCAGTAGAGATCGAACATAAGAATCGAAAATGTGAAAGGGAGATCAGTAGCGTTCGAAGGTGATTTCGCATTTTTTTCTTTCTTTTTCGTCGTTTCATTTCCCCTTTTATCTATTACTCAACCATATACATACATATATGAAGGATATAAAAAAATAAATAAAACAAAAAGAAAAAATATACCTTTTGCGAAATGGGTCCGGCCACCGGAATCCCCTCCCCTTTCCAGACCTGCAGAGAGTGAGAGAGAGAGAGGGAATGAGTTTTTTTTTAACAAATGGCGCAAATGATTTTTTTTCTGAATTTTGGGCCTTATATAGCCCCTTAAAACGACGTCGTTTTGGGGCTGGCCATTAATGCCCAAAACGACGTCGTTTAGCATACGACCCGCGCGCGCGACTCGACCCGACCAGAGGATCCGCGCGTTTTTGTCGATTGGGCTAATTGCCCTTTTGGTCCTTCCGCATTTTCAGTTTTTTTAAAATTAGATTTTCTGGTATTTTAATTTGGCCCAAAAGTTTACTTTTATTCACAATCTAGTCCTTTCTGCTGCTGCGCGTTTTGGCAAAAGGGTTTTATTACCTCCTGGGTCCCCCCAGTCCTTTCGCGCGTGTAAATAGGTCCCCAAATCTTTCTTTTATTTTAAATTCGCCTCGAAATTTTGTTTTTTACTTAATTTAGTCCCTCTTTATTATTTTCACTATCTTTTTAAACCTAGCTAAAACTTATTATTATTATTATTATTATTATTATTATTAGCATTATTATTATTATTACTATTATAATTATTATTATTATTATTTTATATTCTTATATTGTACATACTTTGTATCAGTATTATTATTATTATCACCACTATATTCATATTAGTATATTGTACATATTTTACCTCAAGTTTATTATTATAACTATAACTATACTGTACATATTATTACTATTTTACTATTATTACTATACCATTTACTATTATCATTATTATTATTGTTATTATTATTGTTATTATTATTATTATTATATTTGCTATACTACTATTATTATTACTATTATTATTATTGTATTATTACATGTATATACTAATTTTATTATTATTATTAATACCATATTTGTATCGTATATATTTTGTATCATTATTATTATTATTATCACTATATTTACTATTATCTCTATCGTTACTACATTTCTTGTTTTTTTATTATTATCATTTAATGTTATCTTTTTATTTTTTGTTCTTATTATCAGTATTGTTAATTTTTCGTATTCGTTATTTCATGTGGATCAACAGTTTTAAATCGCAACTCGACATTTTAATTCATACAAAAAGAGGTAATATTTGTGCGTTTAGAAGTCCGGAAAATTACATCCTAACGTGCTGGGTGTCGATTTTTTCGCTCGACTAAATACTCAAATACCCTCTTCTTTTACATGTTTTGAAGATCAAAGATGATCTCAGTGTCAAAATATAAGGGTGTTATATCCTAACGTGTTGGGTATGATACTTTTATTCCTTTGAAGCAAGTTAATCTTGAGATTCAATCCTAATTCAATTAACCGTTTTTTTTTCTCGAAAGTTTTACCCTAAATATTTTCAAGTTTTCGATATTAGGACAACATTAATCAATTTGGTACCAACTTTGGGCGTTGCAAGGGTGCTAACCCTTCCTTGCACGTAATCGACTCCCGAATCCGTTTTCTCGAATTTCGCAGACCAAAATATCTTTATAGGTGACCCGATCACACCTAAATGAAAAAGATCGGTGGCGACTCCATATTTTTAAAAGTCGATTCCTGTTTTTTAAATCCCCTTTTAAGAATGGTTTCGACAGCATGTATAAGGCTCATATGTAATAGGTGTCATATGTTACTTGGCCCACTTGGTTTGGTCATATCTTTTGGCGATTATGTTTTGGAGTGGACTTGTAAAGCTTTGTAAATAAGTATCTTTTGGTCACTTTGAGTGACATGTAAATGTATGTTTTAAACATGTTTATATGTGTGGTTGAAATGTTTATGGTTGTAGTGAAGTAAGCTTAGGCTATGGAGTGAAAGTAAATTGTTTTAAGTTGAAGTGCCTTTGAATGACATATTGGTTAGAACCTATAAGTTGATTGATTTGGCATGTTTGTGTGTGTTCAATGAGTGTTTTGAACCATTTAATGTATATGTAATAGGCGTTTTTTGTATATGTTTGGATACTTATTACAAATGTTACGTTTTAAACTTGGTATAAGCTTAATTGTGTATATATACCTTTAATCTTGGTGTGAATATGTTCATATAAAATTGTTTTGGTCATTTGATATAAACATTATTTAAGTGTTTGAATCATGGTATGAATGAATGTGAATGATTAAGAAGAAATTATAAGTTTGGCATGAGTTTTATATATGAACTTATGAATTTGAATGCAAATTAGTTGATATGTCATGTGAATTGAGATTGATAATTAAATTGTGGTGTCAATGAGAACATATTGATTAAGCACTTAGGTTAATTGTTTTGACATGTTTTAGGCTAGTTTAAATGTGTTTTTAACGTATGGAAATGGTTGGTTTTGATTTGGCTTGGAACCTAAGTGTTGGATAAAAGTTTTCCTTGTTTTAGAATTTTTTTAAGGTGCAAACGGCTTGGGTTATTCCACATGGCCTGGCCACATGGTCATGTGACACACATGGCTTAGACGCACGACCATGTGTCTTATAAATTTTTAAGTGTAGGATTTTTCACACGGTCATAGTTAGTTACACAGTCTAGCCACACGAGCGAGTGGGGAAGCCACATGACCATGTGTGAAGCCAAACGACCTGGGCTATTCCACACGGCCTGGACATACAGCCGTGTGATCCCTGTTGCCAAAAATTTTCAAAATTTTGCATATTTTTCTGTTTTGATTCAAATTAGTCCCGGATTGTTCCCAAACTATTTTTAAGGCCCTGTAAGCTCGATTTAAGGCCCATAAATGTATTTTACCTTGATTTTTATAAGCTATTGATTTTTTTTATTTTTGTTTCTGTTTGATGATAAATGTCCTGATTTGTATTGTAACGCTCCATAACCCAATCTAGCAATGGAGATGAGTTAGGGGTGTTATATGATAGACGACATATTAGTCTTTCAATCAGTTTCCTCATTTTCGATTAGACTAAGGACATGTTTAGGTTCGTCTACTAATACAAGTTGTATTTTTGTATCACGATTCGACCACGTAATATCACTTAGTATTAGTTAAACATTAGACAACCAATGAGCAACATTTGCTTCTATTTTTATTTGCGTGCAAAAACCATTTGAGGACAATAATATAAAGTGTATTAATTTAATTCATGAATAATTTTATTAAACAATTTATTCAAAAAAAATTACAAGTGTACTTAGACGAAAGTACTACACTAAGGGAACCAGATCCAACAACAACAACATTAATGTGAGTTTGGTTCATACTTGATCATATAACATTTCATCTAAAAACATAAGTTTTATATCATCTATATTCAATTTAACCATCATTCAATCATATGGAAATATACTCAATCCTTGCCTTTAATTTCTGGATTTCACTATTTAGGATCAATAGACATAATTCAAATTGTTCAACTTCCACATTTTTGTATCATTAATGTTACCCAATGAAACATCGTAAAAGAACTCAAATACACTGGTTCTAATCACATCTAGTGCTCATCCGAGCTAAACATATCCGCTTTTGTTAGGTTACCCGTCCGGGCTAAACCTTTTATCGACACATTAAATAGCTTAGCCAAAGCTATAAATATACATATCAAATTACTTGTTCAGGCTAAACCTATAAAATGACATCAGGTTACTCACCCGAGCTAAATTTGTGTCACATGTATCTTCGAGTTTGCAACAAATGATGGATCTTGGTAATCATTGGTAATTAACCACATATGTTGCTCATATGAGCTTAGCATATATTCGTGTCAGGTTGTTGTAACACCCCCAAACCCGGCCCATGCGTTTCAACTGGATCTGGTATGTCACTAAAGAAATTTTTATAAAACATGTCGTAGCACTTTGGAAAAACATTTATCAAGTATAAATATTTATACCGAAAACTTAATAATTTATTAAATCATATAAGGTATAAAGTTATAAATTACCTTGGTGAGTTTTTAAATAAAAACCGAAATTTTATACATGTCTTAACTTAACTCAGTCATAAAATTTAAATGCCCAGTAATAATAGCCCAACATAAAACCGAAACATAAATAATAGTCTAGTGGCCCAAGGCCTTATTACAACGAAATTGAAAACCCTTAATCAAAAATATTAAAAACAATATTCTAAGTAAAATCTTCTGCTGGATCAAGTATTCTCTCGCATGGCCACCTCGCGCTCCTCTCCAGCCCGGTCCGATGCACTAGGTGCTACCTGAAATTGTTAAATAATAGGGTGAGTCGCGAGACTCAGTGTGCAACCCTCATGCACCATTAGACTTGGGCCTTAACCCCACAGAACATATAACAAAATATAATATATCAGGAAATATGCAAAGCCTAACCCAAATCCTAGGTTTCCATCCGCTACACGCCACCCTTACCTGCCAGTCACACCATTTGGGGATTTCTACAATCAACCCACACCGCTACACACCATTGATGGCAGACATGTTGCTCATTGTTAGATTATGGCCGTAGCCACTACAACAGGTCATGGTAAAAGCCACTACAACAGGTCACGGCAGAAGCCGCTACAACAGGTCACGGTAGAATCTGCTACAACAGGTCACGGCAGAAGCTGCTACAACAGGTCACAGTAGAAGCCGCTACAACAGGTCACGGCAGAAGCCGCTAAAACAGAACACTTCCCCTTTCAATAAACCCAACCCCATGCAATCACAAAAACAGCATACTTATCACAGATGTCACCTTAACAGGAACATTCACTTAGGAATGACAGGGATCACTAACCTGGTGATTCTCTTTTACCCTCCTCGGGTTTTAACCATCATGCCGGGATTTCGACATTTATCAGAATATAACAGATTTATAACATATTTTAACAGGCAATCTAAATGGTGTGGAAGTGTTACACACCTGACATCGCGTAGTTTTACTCCCTATTAAATCCTTACTATCTGGATCTACAACTCTTAGTCTAAAACCTTGCTCAAAAGCCGAAAGAATACGAAGATTTGGGCTCCCCTACATTCGGCCAAAGGTTAATAAATACCCAAATTTACACGTTAAAAATCAATAGATCTCCTTACCTTGAAATCCCGAAAGTAACATGATTCGAGTGTTACTGAACTCTGACTTAGAGATCTAAGCAAATGAATCCCCTTCAAATCCCGGAATGTCTCAAATAAGAGAAAAACTTAAGATTCCCTTATAGCCATTCGGCTAAAGTCCCTAAAAAGCCGGAAAAGATTGAAATCTTACGAATCATACTTACCTTCAGTTTCTTTCGAGATTCGGCACAACCAGATACCTCAGAGAGAATTCGGCAAATACAGGAGATAAGATCTAAGGATTTCGGAAAACTATATAGCAAATTTTGGCACAAGGAAAGAAGAAAAGAGTAATTGTCGGAATTGATGAGATATCCCCCCCTATTTATAGAAATTTTGGCACTTACCTAACTTTGCAGATAAATCCTATCTTTTCTCCTTTATCTTAATCTACTAACTCATCCAAAAGAGACTTAATTAGCTCCAACTCCTCCCTCCTTTATCAGCTTATTATCCACAAATTAAAAAAACATTAAAATTTTCCTAAATTATAGCCTTGTGCCGTCCCCCCTAGCTCCTCTTTAAATGCCGAATTTGGCCCAAAATCATGGGCTCCAAGTGGCCAAAACTTGGGCCTCCTCCTTTGCCAGTGACGCCAACTCCCTTCCCTCTTAGTGGCGCCATTTTTGCCACTGGGCCACAAGCCCAATCTTGATATTTTTAACATAGATAACTATCTTTAAAACTTATAATGCCCAAACAGAATATTTTAACTGAGGCCTCAGCCCATTCCTGAGCTCAATTAAAACCCCAATTCTCAATTTAACATATTTAAGTATTCATTACACAAAATGCATAGGCCCTAAAATTCAGGATGTTACAGTTCTACCCTCATTAAACAAATTTCGTCCTTGAAATTTCCAACTAACTAGTAATCGTACTACCTAAGTCTCACCACTATGCTTTCGCTGCACACTCTAATTTAATAATATATAAACATTGCACGCATACAGTTTCTATACCCAAAAATATAGCATCCACACAAAACATACCCGACTAATGGTGATTGAACAATCCCGAGCCTTATGCTCCTCAAACCCGCATCTTAAACACGTTCTTGACTTCCTCCAACATTCACCCGGATGACGCCTTCTGCAATATTCGCAAACCCGAAAGTTTGGACGTACCTTAACATGCTTCACAGAACGAGACTGTAACCCTTCTTTTTTTCTTACAGTCCACGCACCCAACCCGAAGTGTTTCACCGATTTCTTTAACCTCGTTCAGTACCTCCCTAACTAGCCGAGTCAGCACATTAGTCCTAACACTTCCACGGCCTCGGTCGCGGCCTCTTCTTACTTTTCTAGCGCTCATCGTTAATTCTCGTATTATCTGAATTAGAAATTTTATGAATTATTAATTTCTTTTACTAATTAACCATGAACAATCTTCTGGGAAGTAGTTTTAAGAGTAGTTCTTTCGAATTCGAACCTATCTACAGTTTCAGTCTCAAGTTTATCTCCTAATTCTAGAAACCACATACATTCAACCATCACTGTAACACCCCTTACCCGTATTCGACGCCGGAATAGGGTACGAGGTATTACCAGAACACATACACTTGTAAACGTATTAAACTGAGTCATAAAATTTTATCCAAATTATCACTTTTCAATTTACATCACAAACATATAACTTAAATAATACTAGTCAACATCAATGGCATTATACAAAATGAACTGCTAAATATTAATGGCTAACATTTTAGGCCAAACCAATTATGACATATACAAATGACTAAGTCCCCTATACATGCCATAAACTTAAGAGGTTTGTATTTACTTTTTGCCCACGATGATAGCTTGACAGTGTGATTACATCTCCGATGATCTCCAACTCGAGCTAGCATACAACCATATATAAGATATGGGAAAGGAAGGAAAGTAAGCTACAAAGCTTAGTAAGTAAGTATGTAAATAATAAGAGATTTATTAACAGACTTTCTTAAATCTTCACAATATGTTCTCAAGATAATACAATCATAATTGCACATAGTTCCACTTTTTATTCATGTTCATCTCAAGCTGTCTATTTGAGTCACTGTCACTAAATTATTTATTTCTCGAGCTGCAGAGCTCCAAATGAAGAACCGTAAATTTCCTATGAAACTAGACTCAAATATCTCCACACCATAAAATTTCCAAAATTTTTGGCTTAGCCAATTAGTACAATTTATTCTTTAAAGTATCCTCTGTTCTGTTGTCTAACAGTTTCAACCTTTATTCACTAAAAATTAATTATCTCATTGTACAGAACTCCAATGATGTTACCGTTTATTTATCTTGAAAATAGACTCATTAAGAAATTCAGGGATATAAATTTTATCCCATGATTATTTTTGTAAAATTTTTAGTGAATTTTTAAATTTACAATAGGGGATTCCAAAATCATTCTGACCCTGTCCCACAAAAATTCAAATATCACAGAATATTAAATTCTTTTGTTTACACCGTTTCTTTTATGTCCAAACAGACTCATCCAGATTTAATTTCATATCTTATTCAACCTCTAATTCAATTTCCACCATTTTTGGTGATTTTTAAAAGACACATAACTGCTGCTGTCCAAAACTGTAACAACCCAAACCCGGTCTATGCGTTTAGACAAGATTTGGTCTGTCACACCAATCATACATTCGTTTATTCTCAAATGGTTAAAATAGAATAGTGCTACAAAACTTTTTGAAAATAGAGTTTAATAAAATTTAGTTCGAGGATTTGAAATTTGTGAATCAAGAAAATACTTATTTATCGTTGAAATATAAAAGTCAAAATCTTAAGATTATTTCAAAGAATTTTGAAAGAATTTAAGATAATAAAAGTGTCCAAAAATTGTTGTAAAACCAATGTTTTTAAGAAAACTTAATAGATTTAAAATAAACCATATTAAAAGTTTGATAATAAAATTTAAAACCATCCACACAATAAAATCCATAAAAACATAATAAGAGGCCTTATTACATTAAACCCATAACAGAAATTTAAGATAATAATTTAAATAAAGTCATAGTTTATAAAAACCCAAGTTTGTAGTATGGCCTCCACCAAGTCATCTCCGGCCCAAGTCCACGTCAATTTCCATTACCTGAAATGGTTAATAAAATTGGGTGAGTTACAAAGAACTCAGTGTGCAACTCAGTTACCACCATTATTGGGCCAGATCGTCAAGATATCATGCTGGGCTTGAGCCCAATTACAGATTTCAACAATATATCATAAAATGAAATAACATAATTTAAAAATGCATGTACAAATGAAATTTCCCAACCAAACCTAATTTTCCATCCGCTAACACCCCCGTACCAACCGACACACCTGTGGGGATCAAGTCAACCCACCCCGCCAAACACACCAATCATAGGCTTTAAGCCTTTAAATAATTTTGTAGTGCACTACCGAACTAGATTGTGACATTGTCACCGAACTAGAGGCATTTAGCCAAATTTTGTGGCAGAGCCACCGAACTAGAGGCATTGAGCCGAATTTTGTGGCAGAGCCACCGAACTAGAGGCATTGAGCCGAATTTTGTGGCAACTGGCCATTCTTCTCTTCATATATCCCACCCCATGCAATCATGCGTGTATAACAAATATAATCATATAACAGATTTTCAATTTATCCATAACATCGGTGGGTTTATCATTAAACATTTTATTTGGCCCATAAAATAATAATTTAATAATTTGCCCATTTAACAGTTTAGTGAGCTTTGGCCCATTTATCGAACTAGAATATTTTGGCCCAATTTATCGAACTAGAGTATTTTGGCCCAATTTATCGAACTAGAGTATTTTGGCCCAATTTATCGAACTAGAGTATTTTGGCCCAATTTATCGAATTAGAGTATTTTGGCCCAATTTATCGATCTAGCAGTTTTTTTCGAATTTTTTTCTCGGTTTTAACCGTTTTCATGCATTTACTCAAAAATATGAATTACTACGTATTTTTCCCGTTTTTACTATTTTTACGATTTTAGCACAGTACTCACAACTTGATGTCTAACCCGAAAATGAGTGTGAAGTTACACACCTGGTTATTGAGAGAACTACACTTTCCCGCTCTTCAACACCTATACGTATCGCGATGATTAGAACACTATAATCCAATAATAAAATCGGTCTAAACATAACGATCTAGAATTTACCCTCGGATTTTTGTAGTACTTCTACTTGCGATTTCTCCCCAATTGATGGTTCGCTAATCGAATAGAATCCACGAACGAATAATGGTTCGGGAGTGCGAACGACTTCGAACAATTGATTTTCCTCGGTTGAACGCCCGCAACCCGGTAGAAAATCCTGGATTCCCAAAATAGCCCTCTGCTTATACTTAGGGGGAATAACAGAACCTCCCCTCTTCCGAAGACTAAACACCGCCCTTTTCTTCCTTATTTTGAATGTCTTCAAAGACAAAGGAACATTAATCCAATCTAACATAATTTCGAAATAATTCTAAGGTTTTAAAGATGTGATTTCCTTACCACAATAATCGATTCCAACGATTTGTGTCACCCACGACTTCTTGATTTCCAAACTTCCGTTATCGCACTAAGGTATAACAAAATAAACGTTAATAGAATGAACGTTTATTTTGATCTAATAAAGCCTTCAAACCATCATCAATATTCGGCCATAACCACTATTAACTAATCGAAACGAAAAGAATCTCTTACCTATTTTCCACGTCGAAAAGAAAGGATTTAGAATGGTATTGATTGATGAAGGATTCGGCTATGAAGAATCAAAGAAAAAGAGAAAATGGTTCGGTTAAGGTACACTAATATTCGGCCATTGGAGAAAAAGAAAGAAATTATGAGTGAAAAGAAAGAAAAAGAGAGAAGAATAATGATGATATTGTTTTGATTTTCAAAGAGAATGGAGAAGAAAAGAATGAAAGAGATGAGCTTTAAGATAGGTGTATATTCGGCAATGGTAAAAAGAAAAGAAAAGAAAAGCCTTTTAGGTATTGGCAAAATCGGCACAAAGAGAAAGGCACAAAATTGACACTAAAGTGAAAAGGAAAATAACCAATTGATCAAAAGAATCAAGGCTTACCAAATGCACAAATTCGGCCAAGGGAGAGAGGTTGAGAGAATTTGCAAAACTATGCCAAAAACTAAGAAAATGACCAAAACAAAAGACTAAAATTCCTAGCCAAACTATCACCAAAAATTCGGCTCCCCCCTAGCCATATTGCCGTCCATATGCTTGGTCTATTGGCCAAGATATTGTTTCCATAAACAATTCCTTGATTCTTGCCTCATATCTTTACAACTTTCCTTATTTTCTTGATTCCCTTCCTTAAGTTAACTATTTCCTTATTCCCTTGATATACTAACCAAAAATAACATGGTCAACTCTTTCCATAAATAAGCTTGGCCGACACATGCTAGGAAAACCAAAAATAAAAGCCACCTAATTGTTATTTAAGGGATTCGAACCTTCACCCTCATGCACTAGCTCATGCGCCAACACCACTTGGCCATTAACGCATCTTATGCTTCACTTTGACAATTAAATTAACTTATGTGTCATAGCCACTTAATCCACTTCCATAAATAATTAAAACTAAAAATTATTCTATACCCAATTAATTCTATACTCTTCTTCAGGACTATAATAAACACGAAAAAAAAATAAATAAGAAAATTCCACCTTCTAGAATAATTACTCAAAGCACACAATGAAAATAAATTACTCGAATTTTCAGGGTGTTACAACTCTACCCCCCTTAAAGAAAATTTCGTCCTCGAAATTTACCTAGTTGAAAAAGGTGAGGGTATTGTTGTCGAATTGCATCCTCAGGCTCCCACGTAGCTTCCTCCACTCCGTGGTGAGGCCATAACACTTTGACCAACGGCACAGTCTTCTTTCTTAGCACCTTAACATCTCGGTCTAAGATTTCCACTGGTTCCTCCTCAAAAGACAAGTCCGAATTCAACTCCACTTCTTCTACCGGTACTATGTGTGAAGGATCCGATCTATAGCGCCTCAGCATGGAAACATGAAAAACATTATGAATTTGGCTCAATTCAAGAGGTAATTCGATGTGATAGGCCACTGGACCAACTCGTTTCACCACACGATATGGTCCAATGTATCTGGGACTCAACTTGCCCTTCTTCCCGAATCTGAAAATCTTCTTCCAAGGTGAGACCTTCAGGAACACTTGATCTCCCTCGGCATACTCAATATCCTTACGTTTCAGATCCGCATACGACTTCTGTCTATCCGAAGCTTCCTTTAACCGTGCTCGAATAACTTTCACTTTTTCTTCCGTTTCAGAAATCATCTCAGGACCTAACATCTGTCGATCGCCCAACTCAGTCCAACAAATAGGAGAACAACATCTACGACCATACAAAGCCTCGTAGGGTGCCATCTGAATGCTAGACTGGTAGCTGTTGTTATACGCAAATTCTGCCAACGGTAGAAAATCCTCCCAACTACCCTTGAAATCAATCACACATCCCCTTAACATGTCTTCCAGAATCTGAATCACTCTCTCCGACTGACCATCTGACTGAGGATGAAAAGCCGTACTGAAGTTTAGCTTTGTTCCCAGAGCTTCATGCAAAGCTTTCCAAAATCGAGATGTAAACCTAGGATCCCGATCCGATATAATCGACACGGGTACCCCATGCAACCTCACGATTTCAGATACATACAGCTTCGCCAACTTCTGCAACGAGTAATCCGTACGCACTGGTAGGAAATGAGCAGTCTTCGTCAAACGATCAACAATTACCCAAACAGAGTTTTTCTTAGTAGGTGTTAAAGGTAACCCACTAACAAAATCCATTGTTATCCGCTCCCATTTCCAAAGGGGAATCTTTACCGGATGTAAAAGTCCTGACGGCAATTGATGCTCCGCTTTCACTTGCTGACAAGTTAAACATTTTCCCACAAATTCTGAAATCTCACGCTTCAACCCAGGCCACCAATACAGTTCACGAAGATCCCGATACATCTTATTTCCTCTGGGGTGCATAGCATAAGGGCTACTATGTGCCTCCCTCAAAATCATTTGCCTCAGATCTGAGTCCTTAGGCATACAGACCCTTCTACGAAAACACAACACACCTTCCGGGTTTATTCCAAAATCCTCTATTTCACCATTTTTAACTTGCTGAAGCAAAAGTCCCAACTTCTCATCTAATATCTGTTTTTCCTTGATTTGATCCAACCACAGAGGCTTCACCTGAAGATCCGCTACCAAACTACCATCCTCATACAAACTCAAATGGGCAAACATAGCTCTCAAATCAGATACCTCCTTACGACTTAATGCGTCCGCCACCACATTAGCATTCCCAAGATGATACTCAATTGAGAAATCATAGTCCTTTAACAGCTCCACCCATCTTCGTTGTCTCAAGTTTAATTCCTTCTGAGTAAGAAGATACTTAAGACTCTTGTGATCCGTATAGATGATAGACTTTTCACCATATAGGTAATGCCTCCAAATCTTTAAGGCAAACACCACTGCTGCTAACTCTAAATCATGAGTAGGGTAGTTTACTTCGTGCGGTCTCAACTAACGAGAAGCATAAGCTACCACTTTCCCACTTTGCATCAATACGCAACCTAAACCCGTATGTGACGCATCACAATAAACTGTAAACTCCTTCCCAGCCTCAGGTTGAATCAATACAGGCGCTTCCGTTAAAACCTTCTTCAATCTCTCGAAACTTTCTTGCTGTTTTTCGGTCCATACAAACGGCACTCCCTTCCGCAAAAGCTTAGTTAGGGGTGCAGCAATCAACGAGAACCCCTCAACAAAGCGTCTATAGTAACCAGCCAAACCTAAGAAACTCCGAATCTCAGCTACCGACTTTGGTGGTTTCCAATCCAATACAGCTTCAATCTTCCGAGAATCCACCCTTATTCCTTCGGCTGATACCACATGACCCAAGAAAGTCACTTCTCTTAACCAAAATTCACATTTACTGAATTTGGCATACAACTGATTATCTCGAAGCACTTGCAGTACAATTCACAAATGCGAGTCATGCTCTTCTTCATTCCTCGAATAAACCAGAATGTCATCTATGAATACCAACACAAACCGGTCTAAAAATGGTTGAAAGACCCGGTTCATCATATCCATAAATGCAGCTGGTGCATTGGTCAACCCAAACGACATCACCAAAAATTCATAGTGTCCGTAACGGGTTCGAAATGCCGTCTTGTGAATATCCGCTTCTTTCACCTTAAGCTGGTGGTAACCCGACCTTAAATCAATTTTGGAGAAAACTGAAGCTCCCTTCAATTGATCAAACAGGTCATCAATTCTCGGCAGAGGGTACCGATTCTTGATCGTCAGCTTATTCAATTGCCTATAATCGATACACATACGCATCGACCCATCCTTCTTCTTAACAAACAAAACCGGTGCTCCCCACGGAGACACACTCGGTCGAATAAAACCCCAATCTAGTAGTTCTTGAATTTGAGCTTTAAGCTCCGACAACTCCTTCGGTGCCATTCTATAAGGAGCAATGGACACTGGGGCAGTTTCGGGCAAAAGCTCAATACCAAATTCCACTTCCCGATCTGGAGGTACACCAGGAAGTTCTTCGGGAAAAACATCAGGGAACTCCTTCACAGTTCTCACATCTTCCACTGACAGCTCTTTGGCATCTAAAGCACTAATAAATGCTAAAAATGCTCCGTACCCTTTTCGCACCAACTTCTCCGCCTTTAACGCAGAAATCACGTTTGCCAAGTAATTTCTCCGCTCGCCTATCATAATTATCTCCTTATCCTCCACAGTTCTTATCGACATTCGCTTTTCAGCACAGTCCAATTGCGCCCTATGTTTAACCAACCAATCCATGCCCAGAATGATATCAAATTCACCAAATGGAAATTCCATCAAATCTGCCAGGAATGTTTCTCCTTGAATTTCTAAGGGCACGTCTCTAAATAGTTTATTAACCAACACCGACTGTCCTAAGGGACTAATTACCTTCATCTCATTATCGGAAATTTCAGAGTCTAAATTCAAGTTTCCAGTTATGGTGCTAGCAACGTACGAATGAGTAGAACCAATGTCTATCAAGGCAATAACGGGTACATCAGAGACGAAGAACGTACCAGTTATCACATCAGGTGCATTGCCATCCTCACGGCGTCTGACTGCATACACCAGTCCTGGCTGTCTTGCATCCGCGTTGCCTCTAGGACCATTGCCTCGACCCGCTGCACCTTGACCACGTCCAGCCCCATTACCACTACGACCCGGTCCACGACCTCTCAGCGGTTGCTGAGCTCCTCTTGCTGGTGGTGCATCAGTAGTACGAACTTCTTGAGTTGTATCTATACGTCGAGGGCAACTCCTATATTGATGATCCGTCGATCCACATTTATAGCAAGCACCCGTCTTCCTCCAACATTCTCCGGAATGCCTCTTCCCACAATCAGCACAATCTCTACTCTGATTAACAGCTACAGGTGTTCTACCTTGAGCTGGTTCCCCATTCCGAGGCCTCTTCGGAAACCTTTTTGAAGAACCCGAATTCTTCAGATCTCTCTTGCTTCGAACTTGCTCCCGATTTTGACGTTCCGAGTTCTTAACCTCTTCGGCTATCTTGGCCTTCTCCACGAGCGTGGCAAAAGTTCTAACTTGCTGTGGGGCTATCAGAACCCGCAACTCATCTTTCAAGCCATCCTCAAAGCGCACACAACGCTCATGATCCGTTGCCACTATCGTTCGAGCATAGCGACTCAAACGTAAGAACTCAGCCTCATATGCTGCCACCGTCTTATTTCCTTGCACCAGGTTCAAGAATTCCTTCCTTCGGGCATCCACATAGCTTGTTCCTACATATTTCCCTTGAAAGGAAGCCTTGAAAAATTCCCAATTAATTAATGCAGCATCAGTGCCTTCTCGGACAGTAAGCCACCATTGGTATGCTTTGTCCCTTAACAAAGATATCGCTCCTCTTAGTTTTTGCTCCATCGTGCATTCAAGATCGTCCATAATTCGCTCCACTGCCTCAAGCCAATATTCAGCGACATTGGGAGCTACACCAGAGACACCTCTGAAAACCTCAGCTCCACTGGATTTCAATCGCTCCGATATCGACCCATGAGCTGTTGGCCCAGTTCTGGATCCAGCGACCCTTTCAAGTACTCGCAGCATTGCTCGTGACACAGCATTATCTTCTTCCATATGGTCATGTGATCCCGTCTCACTCTCGAGCGACGCAGGTGCATCCATTTCCGGCATATGACCCGGTACTTCAGTTGTGCCCCTAACACCTTGTCCTCTACCACGGCCACGTCTACCGCGTCCACGACCACGTCCTCTAGTGCTCATAGCGACTAAATCGATTTAATCTGATTAAGAGTTTTATGAATCAGAATACTATTTCAGTTGTTTATTAATGATGTTTTATGACATGAAAGAGATAAAGTTGTTTTCGCAACCATATCCTATTGTCTCAATCTCTACGGTTTTCGACACCTAAAACTAGAAGTTCTAAAGTGTTTCTTAAGATCATATCACAATCATAATAAACAATCAGTATACAGATACTTACTTGACTTGGCCCGGGATGCTCATGGTGCCATACTACCTTTAAATCAAAAAGTCTAGAAATTTAAATTATTTTTCAAACAGATTTCATTGTCGAACCCAAACCACAGCCGAGTTTTGAACAAAGCTCTGATACCATTAAATGTAACAACCCAAACCCAGTCTATGCGTTTAGACAAGATTTGGTCTGTCACACCAATCATACATTCGTTTATTCTCAAATGGTTAAAATAGAATAGTGCTACAAAACTTTTTGAAAATAGAGTTTAATAAAATTTAGTTCGAGGATTTGAAATTTGTGAATCAAGAAAATACTTATTTATCGTTGAAATATAAAAGTCAAAATCTTAAGATTATTTCAAAGAATTTTGAAAGAATTTAAGATAATAAAAGTGTCCAAAAATTTTTGTAAAACCAATGTTTTTAAGAAAACTTAATAGATTTAAAATAAACCATATTAAAAGTTTGATAATAAAATTTAAAACCATCCACACAATAAAATCCATAAAAACATAATAAGAGGCCTTATTACATTAAACCCATAACAGAAATTTAAGATAATAATTTAAATAAAGTCATAGTTTATAAAAACCCAAGTTTGTAGTATGGCCTCCACCAAGTCATCTCCGGCCCAAGTCCACGTCAATTTCCATTACCTGAAATGGTTAATAAAATTGGGTGAGTTACAAAGAACTCAGTGTGCAACTCACTTACCACCATTATTGGGCCAGATCGTCAAGATATCATGCTGGGCTTGAGCCCAATTACAGATTTCAACAATATATCATAAAATGAAATAACATAATCTAAAAATGCATGTACAAATGAAATTTCCCAACCAAACCTAATTTTCCATCCGCTAACACCCCCGTACCAACCGACACACCTGTGGGGATCAAGTCAACCCACCCCGCCAAACACACCAATCATAGGCTTTAAGCCTTTAAATAATTTTGTAGTGCAATACCGAACTAGATTGTGACATTGTCACCGAACTAGAGGCATTTAGCCAAATTTTGTGGCAGAGCCACCGAACTAGAGGCATTGAGCCGAATTTTGTGGCAGAGCCACCGAACTAGAGGCATTGAGCCGAATTTTGTGGCAACTGGCCATTATTCTCTTCATATATCCCACCCCATGCAATAATGCTTGTATAACAAATATAATCATATAACAGATTTTCAATTTATCCATAACATCGGTGGGTTTATCATTAAACATTTTATTTGGCCCATAAAATAATAATTTAATAATTTGCCCATTTAACAGTTTAGTGAGCTTTGGCCCATTTATCGAACTAGAGTATTTTGGCCCAATTTATCGAACTAGAGTATTTTGGCCCAATTTATCGATCTAGCAATTTTTTTCGAATTTTTTTCTCGGTTTTAACCGTTTTCATGCATTTACTCAAAAATATGAATTACTACGTATTTTTCCCGTTTTTACTATTTTTACGATTTTAGCACAGTACTCACAACTTGATGTCTAACCCGAAAATGAGTGTGAAGTTACACACCTGGTTATTGAGAGAACTACACTTTCCCGCTCTTCAACACCTATACGTATCGCGATGATTAGAACACTATAATCTAATAATAAAATCGGTCTAAACATAACGATCTAGAATTTACCCTCGGATTTTTGTAGTACTTCTACTTGCGATTTCTCCCCGATTGATGGTTCGCTAATCGAATAGAATCCACGAACGAATAATGGTTCGGGAGTGCGAACGACTTCGAACAATTGATTTTCCTCAGTTGAACGCCCGCAACCCGGTGGAAAATCCCGGATTCCCAAAATAGCCCTTTGCTTATACTTAGGGGGAATAACAGAACCTCCCCTCTTCCGAAGACTAAACACCGCCCTTTTCTTCCCTATTTTGAATATCTTCAAAGACAAAGGAACATTAATCCAATCTAACATAATTTCGAAATAATTCTAAGGTTTTAAAGATGTGATTTCCTTACCACAATAATCGATTCCAACGATTTGTGTCACCCACGACTTCTTGATTTCCAAACTTCCGTTATCGCACTAAGGTATAACAAAATGAACGTTAATAGAATGAACGTTTATTTTGATCTAATAAAGCCTTCAAACCATCATCAATATTCGGCCATAACCACTATTAACTAATCGAAACGAAAAGAATCTCTTACCTATTTTCCACGTCGAAAAGAAAGGATTTAGAATGGTATTGATTGATGAAGGATTCGGCTATGAAGAATCAAAGAAAAAGAGAAAATGGTTCGGTTAAGGTACACTAATATTCGGCCATTGGAGAAAAAGAAAGAAATTATGAGTGAAAAGAAAGAAAAAGAGAGAAGAATAATGATGATATTGTTTTGATTTTCAAAGAGAATGGAGAAGAAAAGAATGAAAGAGATGAGCTTTAAGATAGGTGTATATTCGGCAATGGTAAAAAGAAAAGAAAAGAAAAGCCTTTTAGGTATTGGCAAAATCGGCACAAAGAGAAAGGCACAAAATTGACACTAAAGTGAAAAGGAAAATAACCAATTGATCAAAAGAATCAAGGCTTACCAAATGCACAAATTCGGCCAAGGGAGAGAGGTTGAGAGAATTTGCAAAACTATGCCAAAAACTAAGAAAATGACCAAAACAAAAGACTAAAATTCCTAGCCAAACTATCACCAAAAATTCGGCTCCCCCTAGCCATATTGCCGTCCATATGCTTGGTCTATTGGCCAAGATATTGTTTCCATAAACAATTCCTTGATTCTTGCCTCATATCTTTACAACTTTCCTTATTTTCTTGATTCCCTTCCTTAAGTTAACTATTTCCTTATTCCCTTGATATACTAACCAAAAATAACATGGTCAACTCTTTCCATAAATAAGCTTGGCCGACACATGCTAGGAAAACCAAAAATAAAAGCCACCTAATTGTTATTTAAGGGATTCGAACCTTCACCCTCATGCACTAGCTCATGCGCCAACACCACTTGGCCATTAACGCATCTTATGCTTCACTTTGACAATTAAATTAACTTATGTGTCATAGCCACTTAATCCACTTCCATAAATAATTAAAACTAAAAATTATTCTATACCCAATTAATTCTATACTCTTCTTCAGGACTATAATAAACACGAAAAAAAATAAATAAGAAAATTCCACCTTCTAGAATAATTACTCAAAGCACACAATGAAAATAAATTACTCGAATTTTCAGGGTGTTACAAAAACTATTTTATTTCTAAATTTACTCTTTCATAATTTCACTTACTCCATTTCTTCTTACCGAAAGTTCGTTCAAATATCGAGCACATTGTTCATAAATTTTCACACTTATACCTGCACTTATTCATCACATAATCATATTCAATTACACTTAGTCGTTATTTGATAATTAGCACACGAAGTGCCGTCTTCCGGTAATGTATCGCACACATAGTGCCATTACCCGTTTCTCGCACATGTAGTGCCATCTACCGATAATGTATAGCACACATAGTGCCGTTACCCGTTTCTCACACACATAGTGCCATCTACCGGTAATGTATCGCACACATAGTGCCATTACCCGTTTCTTGCACACATAGTGCCATCTTCCGGTAATGTATCGCACACATAGTGCCATTACCCATTTCTCGCACACATAGTGCCATCTTCCGGTAATGTATCGCACACATAGTGCCATTATCCATTTCTGGCACACATAGTGCCATCTACCGGTAATGTATTGCACACATAGTGCCATTACCCGTTTCTTGCACACATAGTGCCATCTACCGATAATGTATTGCACACATAGTGCTATTACCCGTTTCTTGCACACATAGTGCCATCTTCCTTTCACAATTCATAATTTACATCAAGTAATTACTCCATATTCAAATATATCTCATATAATATAACAAAATATTAAAACATAAATAAAAACGATGTATTATGTACATACAAACTTACCTCAGATCCAAAAACGGCAATTTACCAACTTTCCCGATTTTCGATTTTCCTTCCGTTCTAGGTCCAAATCTCATTTTTCGGGATCTAAAACATCACATTTCACTTATTTAATTAATTTACTATTCAAAACAGTCCTTAACTCAACTTTTGCAAAATTATAATTTTGCCCCTAAACTTTACATATTTACACTTTTGCCCCAATACTCGAAAATTAAACTTCAGCCCTTATTCTTATGTTTTATAACATGCTGATCATTTTTTCCTTCTATGGAAACATCAAATTCTCATTAATTCACACACTTATGACCAATTTATAACTTTTACAATTTAGTCCAAACTACTTAAATTCATCAAAAATTCAAAGACAAAACTTGTTAATCTAACACATATCTTTTATTTTCTACCATCAAACAACAAAAATCACAAGTTCTCATCAATGGCATAACTCAAAATATTCATCAAAATTCAAAATTCAAATATGGGTTTTGTAGCACTCGAAGCAACGATCTCAAAAACGTAAAAATTATCAAAAATCGAAACCAAATCATACCTAAATTTTGGCTTGCAAGTGCCGAATGCTTAGCTCAAACTTTCTCTCTTTTTCTTTTGATATTTTCGACAAGAAGATGATGAGAATAAAGCCACTTTTCTCATGTTCTTTTATTATAATGCATTAATATAAAATATACAATATATAAAAAAATGCACATGTGTTTAATATAACTACACATGTAAACATAATATGTTTACACCTAGCCATCTACTACCTATAATTAAAAATTGGCTTAATTGCCACATAAGGCCATAACTTTTAAAAGCCACAACACATAGGTGCTTTAACAGATAACATGCAACTTTCGCATTTTATGCAATACAGTCCTTTTGTCAAATTGATTACACAAACAGACAAATTAGCTTACGGAAATTTACCATATACTTATTCACATGACAACGACACAGAATATAATATTAAAATATTTTTTTCGACTCGGATTTGTGGTCCCGAAACCACCGTTCCGACTAAGGTCCAAATCGGGCTGTTACAATCACACATAAACAAACATATAACATCCATGAACTCACATTCATCACATAAGGGTATCTTCGTTATTTCACTACCCAGAGGTTTTTCCGTAGTTTTGCCCTACAGGGTATTTTCAAAAATAACGTATCTTGATGATTTTCTACGAATTAGAGGTACGTTGGTACATTTTTTTTTCTTTTTTTTTATAAAAACAATGGTATTTTGGAAAACAAGTTTTTTTTTAAACAAGAGTATTTTGGTGGTTTCCTCAAAATGGGGTATCTTGGGTTTTTTTCTTTTTTTTCCCCGAAATAGAGATATTTTGATGTTGTTGTTTTTTTTTTTTTTTTGTAAAGCAGGAGTACTTTGGAAAATTTAATTTTGCAAACCAGGTTACTTTTGTAAATCTAGGGGTTTTCGGGTAATTTTGCAAAACATGGATATTTTATAAAATCACGGTTGTTTTGGAAATTTTCACAAACTAAAGGTATTTTGGAAATTTTGCCAACATGAGTGTTTCGGTAATTTCTCAAATTTTGGTAGTTTTACAATTCTGGGGTATTCTGGGAAATTTTCACAGATCAGGTGTATTTTGGAAATTTTACAAAACTTGGGGGTATTTTGGTTGTGAAATAGGGTGGCTGGTCCCTTTCGGGTTTTATTTATAGATTTTGGCCCGTCAACAAATCCTCGTGGCTAGGGTGAACAGTCATTACGCACCAGGTAAGATTCCAGCGAAGAGGAGGTGAGTCACTAGGACTGCTTAAATACCCGGCTCTTCCGGATCCAATCCTAGACATGCACATGCCCGTTGCCACACCCCAACCCAGCGACTTGTTCACGGGTTTGTTTAGATAGATTAAGTCTTATGAGATTTAAGAAGTTGTTTAAGCTAAGCCTAAAGCCCATCAAGTTCTAGTTAAAATAATCTACGCCCCTTAAAGCCCATCAAGCCCACATACATATATAACACACAGTGAGTTCAGAATACTTACCTGACGGACTTGGGCCGGAGATGCAGGTGCCATGCCGAGAAAACCATCCTGTATCACTTATAAATATACATGTTTCAAAAACCCATTTTTAGAAAACGTTTTGAGCCTAAAACCCCAAAGCCGAGTTTTGAACCGGGCTCTGATACCAATTTGTAACACCCCAAACTCGACCCAAACACTACAACCGGATCTGGTATGTCACTTAAGGGATTTTACTAAACATGTCGCACTTTGGAAAAAACAATTATTAGGTTTAAACATTTACACCGGAAAACTTAATAATTAAATGATTCATATAAGATGTAAATTTCATAAAAATGCCTTGATGAACTTACAAAAAACTGAATTTGTTACATGCCTTAAATTAATTAAAGGAAGAAAATAATTCAAACGCCTATCAATTATAAAAGCCCAAAATTAAACCCAAATAAAAATAAAGCTAGTGGCCCATGAATATAAAATGAATAGCCCGTGGCCTTATTACAATGAAATTTAAAACCCACTAATTAAAAATACTAAAGAAATAAATAAGATAAGTAAAGTCCTTTGCTGAATCCAAGTAATCTCTCGCATGGCCACCTCGCGCTCCTCTCCAGCCCGGTCCGATGCACTAGGTGCTAACTGAAATTGTTAAATAATAGGGTTAGTCGCGAGACTCAGTGTGCAACCCTCATGCACCATTAGACTTGGGCCTTAACCCCACAGAACATATAACAAAATATAATATATCAGAAAATATGCAAAGCCCAACCCAAATCCTAGGTTTCCATCTGCTACATGCCACCATTACCTGCCAGTCACACTATTTGAGGATTTCTACAATCAACCCACACCGCTACACACCATTGATGGCAGACATGCTGCTCATCGTCAGATCATGGCCGTAGCCACTACAACAGGTCACGGCAGAAGCCGCTACAACAGGTCACGGCAGAAGCCGCTACAACAGGTCACGGCAGAAGCCGCTACAACAGGTCACGGCAGAAGCCACTACAACAGAACACTTCCCCTTTCAATAAACCCAACCCCATGCAATCACAGAAATAGCATACTTATCACAGATGTCACCTTAACAGGAACATTCACTTAGGAATTACAGGGATCACTAACCTGGTGATTCGCTTTTACCCTCCTCAGGTTTTAACCGTCATGCCGGGATTTCGGCATTTATCAGAATATAACAGATTTATAACATATTTTAACAGGTAATCTAAATGGTGTGGAAGTGTTACACACCTGATATCACGTAGTTTTACTCCCTAGTTAAATCCTTACTATCTGGATCTACAACCCTTAGTCTAAAACCTTGCTCAAAAGCTGGAAGAATACGAAGATTTGGGCTCCCTTACATTCGGCCAAGGGTTAATAAATACCGAAATTTACACGTTAAAAATCAATAGATCTCCTTACCTTGAAATCCTGAAAGTAACACGATTCGAGTGTTACTGAACTCTGACTTAGAGATCTAAGCAAATGAATCCCCTTCAAATCCCGGAATGTCGCAAATAAGAGGAAAACTTAAGATTAGTTCCCTTATAGCCATTCGGCTAAAGTCCCTAAAAAGCCAGAAAAGATTGAAATCTTACGAATCAATACTTACCTTCAGTTTCTTTCGAGATTCGGCACAAGCAAATACCTCAGAGAGAATTCGGCAAACACAAGAGATGAGATCTAAGGATTTCGGCTTTTATGGAAATCCCAGAAAAGATGAACTGATGCGCTTTCTGCTTTTAGAAGATCTAAGTAAAGTGTTTCGGCTTTGGCTTAGAAAGAAAGAAAGCAAGGAGAGATTTAGAGATTTCGGCTAAAGTATTTGAAAGAGATGAGGAAGAGATTGTCAGAGAGTTCGGCCAAAAAGGAAAAAAAAAAGAAAGAAAGTTGAGAGGGAGAATGGAGTGGAGGTTTCGGCAGAGAAAAGAAAAAAGATGAAGAAAACTATACAGCAAATTTCGGCACAAGGAAAGAAGAAAAGAGTAATTGCCGGAATTGATGAGATATCCCCCCTATTTATAGAAATTTCGGCACTTACCTAACCTTGCAGATAAATCCTATCTTTTCTCCTTTATCTTAATCTACTAACTCATCCAAAAGAGACTTAATTAGCTCCAACTCCTCCCTCCTTTATCAGCTTATTATCCACAAATTAAAAAACATTAAAATTTTCCTAAATTATAGCCTTGTGTCGTCCCCCTAGCTCCTCTTTAAATGTCGAATTTGGCCCAAAATCATGGGCTCCAAGTGGCCAAAACTTGGGCCTCCTCCTTTGCCAGTGACGCCAACTCCCTTCCCTCTTAGTGGCGCCATTTTTGCCACTGGGCCACAAGCCCAATCTTGATATTTTTAACATAGATAACTATCTTTAAAACTTATAATGCCCAAACAGAATATTTTAACTGAGGTCTCAGCCCATTCCTGAGCCCAATTAATACCCCAATTCTCAATTTAACATATTTAAGCATTCATTACACAAAATGCACAGGCCCTAAAATTCAGGATGTTACAATTGTTGTCTGGGCTAAACCTTCATATTGACACATCAAATAGCTTGGTCAGGGCTAAATATACATTTAAGGTTACCCGTCTGGGATAAACCTTTGAAATGACATCAGATTACTCGTCCGAGCTAAACCTGTGTCACATGTATCTTCGAGTTTGCAACAAATGTTGGATCTCGGAACCATTGGAGATCAATCTATAACCATGTGTACAATACATTTACGAAGTTTTATTGGGGTAATTCCATCATGTAAGTTCATGTTATTCCATTTCATTTTATTCATTTCTCACCTTTTTGTACTAAATTGTAAACAACCCAAAGTTTACTAAAACATATTATATATATATATATATATATATATATATAAAACATTCACAATACAATATAGATGATGAATCAAAATATAAATACACCATATGAACTTACCTAAAAAATGACAACTACAAAGTGTCAAGGACTAATCCGCAATTTCTTCTATTTCTCAATTAACTTCTGATTGATTTAAATCTTGAGTTATAATAACTCATTGCCAGTTATTAGTTTCAATTACATTATAACATCCTATTCAAGGCATGTGACAATTAATTTCTATTTTGTACAATTTCCCTAAAATTTTGCATTTTATTCAATTTAGTCTCGAAAACCGAAACTATCATAATTTTCACATTTGAGCTTTGATTTCGAAATCGATCTCAATTATATCCTTCTAAGACCCTCTATTGTCCATATTTATAATAATTTTATACCAATTTCAAAATATTTACACTTTAGACCCTATATTCAAAATTAACAATTTTCACTTTACAAATTAATCTTTTTTCATATCTAAGCTTCAAATCTAACCAAATAACATAAAAAAACTTCACGAAATCATCAATGACAACATTTTGAAACTTTAATAGTTTTAAGAAATAATATCCGGGTTATCTAAATTGAGTTATCATGATCTAAAAAATATAAAAATTATGATAAACTAACTTGAAATCTTACCAAATTGAAGGACCAAACTTTAACATTTTTTTCTTTTACTATTTAGTCCTTGTACCTTAATTAGTCGCTAATTCGGTAAAATTGCCCATCCAGAATTCAATTAACTTATACAATAACTCCGTAAATATTTAATAAATGAGGTCTTAATATCTCATTTTCCAACACCACTAACTTTAGAGTCAAAATACTTGTACCCTAACTAACTATCCAATTAACGAATTCGTCAGACCAAAATTTAATATAATAATACAATTAACTCATAAATATTAATTAATAATATTTACTGACTCGATCATTAGAGAACAAGATTCCAAAACTACTTTTTTTGACACCATTGAAATCGGACAATTACAGTTTAATTTAACATTTACGCGTTCAGAATTGTTGTTAAAAAGCGTTTTTAAAAATAAAATATCTATTTTTGACATGATATCATAAAACAAAAAAAAAATATAGATTTAAATGATGTTTAAATTCACTAACATTATAAAATTTCAGTAAAAATATAAAAAATTATTGTAACTTATTATTAATATTTGGATATATATATATATATATATATAACGTATAAGTTTTGAATATGTTTAAGCGAATTATTTGTAAAATTTAATTTCAATGTATAAACTATATTTTAAATATTAAAAAATGGTCATCATAAATTCAAATATAAAAGGTTATACTAGAAATTCTATCACACATAATGCGTGTGGAAACTACATACTTAGAACACAGAGTTGTGTTTAAAAACAATATATAATAAATAATTAAGTGTATGGTTTGAAACTAATTAATAATAACACACGAAATATGTACTATATTAAAATGAAAAAAATAGATTAAAGTGCGAGTAAAACAAAATTTAAACATATAAACACGTCAAATTAAGAATACTAAATGCACTACAATTGTTTATCTTGGTATGTCATCAATCGTAGTTGATGTCAAGTTAACGTGTGACACAAACTCAATCAATAACATTATAAATAAAAAATTCTATCACACGTATATGTGTGAAAACTAACACCATATTTGGTTGGGGGGAATGGAATAACATTACCCATTTCTTCATTGAATTGTAAACCATTCCTTTATTTGGTTGAACGTAATACTTATTCAATAAAATGATCATTACTTCCTTATTACTTGTCTTCCCGTAATAGCTATTATTTGGTATCACCAAAGAATGGCTATTCCATGCAACATTGAATAACAAAATAAAATAAAATAAAATTCAGATTAATCATTTAAAACTTGGACTTAGAAAATAAAATAAAATATGAAATATTTTAATATATTTAATATAAATTAATATAAAAACAATTATTAAAAATATTATTAAATTATATATTTATTTTTATTAAATTATATTTTATAATAATTATATTAAAATATGATTAAATTATTTATTTTTTTGTAAATTATATTTAATAATAATCTTTTAAAATTTAATAACCATAACATAACAATAATCATCTACCTAAAAAAATTCTGCTAAAGGTACTCTGGTCATTTCAGTTTTTTTCCTTATGCTATTAAAACATCATTCCATTCAACTAAAGACAAGAATATTATTACAGTTCAATTCTATTTCATTCAACTAAATAATTAAATTACTGATTACAGTTTTATTCCATTACAATTCTATTACATTATAATTTTATTCCATTACAGCGAAGCAAACGTGGTGTAAATATTTAAAACATAGATGTAATAAAATAGGGTAAAATACTCAAATATACCAAAAAAATTAAAAATTTACAGAATTGGGCCGATTTCTAGAAAATTTACGAAAAATGGCCATTTCCTATCAAAACGCGTCCACGTCAGCGCGTTTTGAGGGGAAATGCCAGCAAAGCGCGTCCCTATGGGCGCGCTTTGCTGGCACCTTAAATATTGGATATTTATTTTTAAAATTAAATTTAAAAAATTAAACAAATTCTATTTTATAAAAGATATTAAAATTAAATTACAAAAACATATAAGCAACTATTATTTTATTAAAAAATAAAAAAATTCTTATTTATTAAATATATTAAAACTAAATTACAAAAAAATAAAATAAAAAAACTTCTTATTTTATTAAATATAAAAACTAAATTGCAAAAAAAATAAAAAATAACTTCTTATTTATTACATATATTAAAATTAAATTACAATAAAATAAAAAATAAAGAAAACTTCTTATTTATTTAATATATTAAAACTAAATTACAAAAAAAAAATTTGCTTATAAATAATCATTCTTTGCTTTTCCTTGTCAAATTAAAATTTCATTTTCCTTGTAAATAATCATTCTTTGCTTTTCATTGTCAAATTAAATTTTCCTTTTCCTTGTAAATAATCATTCTTTGCTTTTCCTTGCTACAGTAGTCTGTCACAATCCTTACACTATAAATCAGCCAAATTTCATTCTCAGGTTGCATAACAGAAATTGAGGCAAAAGAAAAATAGAAACTGAAAATGAGTGAACGTATTAATGCCGTTATTTACTACGATGGTGAGGTTTGTGACACTGAATATGGTGTTGTTTTTTTATCGGAGAACACAGTGCGACTGGGTTTTAATCGGAACATAGATTTGTTAGAACTTCGCAAAAGAATTAGGCGCAAAATCTTTGGAACAACGCCAATGAAAGTTCAGTCTATTAAGTATAGATTTTGCACTTCGGTTGATCCGGTGATATATGAATCATTCGACATCAAAGGTCCTCGGAGCCTTGAGGCAATGGTGGAGACTCATCTTGCCAGTGGATCATCCTATCTTGAGGTATATGTACAATTTTCATCGCCAAGTGATCTTTCTTCGACCTCAACATCTACTTCTGTTCGAGGGGAATACACGACCCCAAGCCGACACTCTGTTAGTGGGAGGCAAAATACGGAAGTGCCCGTGTTTGGTGGTAGTATGGAAAACATAACCCTCGCACGACACTCGGTTGGTGGATGGGACATGCATATCCTTCCTTCGACGTCCGATGATATAAATACGTATTGGGGAACGTCATCAACTTCTAGTAGTTGGCAATCCACATATGATTGGGAACGTTACGAAAGATGTTTAAGGAGGGATAATGTACTCCCCACGACATCAACCGGCGAGGGGCCCTCGTTCGTTGTAGATTATGGTGGATCAGATGATGAGTCAGATATGGATCCACCTCGAGAGCTCGGGCCCGATGGTGCAGAAGTTGGATTATTTTCTGAACCGGAGCCTGTTCCAATAGTACCTGAAGATGTTGAGGGCGGTTCAGACAAAGAAAAAGAAGATCCGCTATTCAGGGCGTACTCACCTCCAGCCCACATGCATAATGTCGATCTATCCCAAGACGATGCATTGGAGTTTCCTGAACTACCACACCAGACGCGTGACCGTACAACTTCGTCGTTAGATTCGGGCGAATTAGAAGTTGGTAACGAGTTTTCCAACAAGGATGCTTTTCTTGCTGCATTGAAACAATACAGCATCAAGAACGGGGTTAACTACATCGTGGTTAAATCAAAGCTCGATAAGTACGAGGTGAAGTGTGCAGTGTAAGACGGTACGTGTTCATGGAAAATCATGGCCTCGTTGTGGAAAAGTACAGGCTTGTGGGAGATCAAAAAATACAAAGGTCCACATACATGCCTTGCCGGTACAGTATCACGATGTATTCAATGTTTTTGAATAATATTAATATTACGTAATGTTGCATTATTTAACGTACTTCGTTGACAGGTGTTACACAAGATCATCCGAAGATGGATTCAGACATGTTGGCTGACTTAATAATGCTGATGGTGAAGGCTAATCTCAAGACTACAGTGCCGGCCTTAATTGGCAATATTCGTAGCCAATTAGGGTACACGCCCTCTTACAGGAAGGCTTGGATAGCCAAGCAGAAAGCGTTGGAAAAGTTGCATGGTAGGTGGGACGCTTCATATAATGAAGTGTGGCAGTGGTGTCAGGTGCTAGAGAGATATGTCCCAGGTAGCATAACAGACCTTGAAATGGAATCGGCGTACTACAACAATCGTTTGCTTCGTGGATGCGCAGTGTTCAAGCGTCTTTTCTAGACATTTAAGCAATGCCGAGATGTATTTATATACTGCAAGCCATTGGTACATATTGAAGGTACCTTTATGTATGGCAGATATACACATCGGCTATTGCTAGCTGTGCCACAGGACGGCAGTGGGGGAGTCAACTGATGACTGGGATTTCTTCCTATCTAGGTTAAGGAGGCATGTCTGCCCCCAACCTGATATATGCGTTATATCGGATCGGGGCCCTGGAATACTAGCCGTAATGGAGCGCCAGGGAAGCCTATGGCATCGCACACACCATCGATATTGCCTAAGGCATGTTGCATCCAACTACTACGGGCAACATCGATCTAAAAGACATCGAGTGTAACAGTCCGAATTTGACCATAATCGGAACGGTGGTTTCGGGACCATGAATCTAAGTCTAAATAATAATTAAATATTATTTTCTGTGTTAATTATACGTGAATTAGTATGTGTGAAAGTTTCGTATAAAAATTTGATTGTTTGTGTGCTTAGTTAAATAAAAGGACTTAATCGCGTAAATTGTAAAAGTTACAAACTATAGGGAAAAGTGCCTAGTTGTTAGTGGCTTTTTAATATGAAGTCCTTAAAGGGTAAATAGCCCATTCTTAAAGATAGTGGACGGCTAAAGACACCACCACCCTTATTTTATATGTTAACATTATTTAATAATAAAGGATATTTTGGTAAAATAATAATATTATCATAATATGTTAAAGTATGTTACAAATTAAAAGCTATTTTCATTCTCTTCTAGCTGAATGTAAAAGAAAATAAAAAGAATAGAACATGCTTAAGGTTTCGGCATTTGGGAAGCTTAATTCGGGTATGTTCTCGTTTCGATTTTTGATAATTTTTACGTTTTTTAGATCGTTGCTTAGAAATTTTCAAGACCCATCTTTAATTTTTGTGTTTGATGAATATTTTGATTTGAGCTATTGTTTATAGTTGGTTGTTTATGTTGTTTAAGGTTGAATTATGAAATATATGTGTTATATTAATATGTTTTGTCTTTGGATTTTTGATGAATTTGAGTAAATTGGATTAAATTGCAAAAATAATTTTTTGAAGGACTAGAATGTGAAATAAATGAAATGCATGGACTTATATGAGAACTAGGAGTATTCGGCCTTAGGGATGTGTGACAAAATTTTTGTATATTTTGTGTTTTGTGCAAATAGGACTAAATTGTAAAAGTGTCAAACATTAGGGGCAAAATGGTAATTTGCCCATTTATGTGTTTTAGGATTAAATTGAATATAAATGTGTTTGAATGAGCTTAATTTGAATATGTTTAGATCAATAATAAAAGAAAAATGACTTGGATCGGGGAAAAACGAAAGTAATCGAATAGCTGATTTTCGTCGTCCGTCGATATTCGAGGTAAGTCTCTAAGCAAATATGCATGGTAAATTATTTATGTAACTTTATATGCTGAAATATGGAAACATTGTAATTATATTGTGCAAAAGCCGAATCTGACAAGGTGTAATATTGAGTTGATTAAGTTATTTGATTGTTTTATGCTATTCGACTGGTCGTACAATGAGTTCTAAATGAGCAACAGGTTTGATATATGAAACGATTCAAATGAGACGATTTAAATATTACTATTCAGGCTTTAAGCCTAGCAAGCCTTGGGCTAGTGAATTTTTCGGGCTTTATGCCTAGCAGGCTTATTGCCGGTGAAAGGATATCAGACCTTTGGTCTAGCAGGCTTAGTGTCGGTGTGAGATTCAGGCTTATGCCTAGCAGGTTTTGTACCGGTGATGTAATATCAACTTATGGGTTATGAGTCTATCTAACTAAGTGTTTAATTAGCAGGTAAGTTGATAATACGAGTTGGTTTATATTCGACCTTACGGGTATGTGTATATGAATTATTAAATTGAATTTTCATGTTCGAACAAGTAAGTAAATCATATATGTGATGATTAATGAGTAAGAATGAGACTAATATTCATGTATATTCGACCATTTGATATGTGAACATATTGTTGTTGCATTGATATTAGATGTTTGGATAAATGTGATGTTTTATGGATATAAGTATATACATTTATATACATACAATAAGAATTTGTAAGTACATGACATTTACTTATTCGGGTGTGTTTATGAGCTTATTAAATTATATGTAATTGTAATATGAATAAATAGTGATAAGTGTTATGCTAAGTGAAGTAATGACATTCGGCCATGATAGCCAATTTATGTTAGGTTATAAATTGATGACATTATGTGATGGTTTTAAAATGCTTGAGTGTTCTATTGATTTATTAATTGCTTAAGACTTACTAAGCTAGGTTAGCTTACTCTTTGTGTGTTTGATATTCTGTTTTATAGATTTTAGTCAAGCTACGAGCTCTGGGGATCATCAACGAAGTCATCCACACTATCGACTTATTTTGGTACCTTTAATCTTGGATTATAATTTAAGGCATGTATAGCTAGACTCACACGCTTTACGGTAGTCCTAGAATCGACTAAACTGTAAGCTCTGATACCAATCAAATGTAACACCCTTAACCCGTATCCGTCGCCTGATTAGGGTTGCAAGGCATTACTGGACATAACACAAGTCACTACAATTATTTATATTGATATAGGCATAACCGAAAAAAAAAAGAAATATGATAATACAATGTCATACTTATCTCAATCCTCTTTAGCCAAAATCACAAATCAACAATTAATAAATGATACGATTTATATGGTCATTTAATACACACTGACCGAATAGGCATATGTTCATCATGACTTCTTAAAACTAGGTAGAGATCATAAAAAAAAAAAAAAAACTAAACCCCCATATATGTGGTTGCATAATACCTTACTTGATCTTATTCAAATATACCAATTCAAATTCATTCAAAAATCCAAAGATAAAACATATTAATATAACACATATATTTCATAATTCAACATTAAACAACATAAACAACCAACTATCAACAATTGCTCAACTCAAAATATTCATCAAACACAAAAATTAAAGCATGGGTCTTGAAGATTTCTAAGCAACGATCTCAAAAACGTAAAAATTATCAAAAACCGAAACGAGAACATACCCGAATTAAGCTTTCCAAATGTCGAAACCTTAAGCTTGTTCTATTCTTTTTATTTTCTTTTACATTCGGCTAGAAGAGAATGAAAATAGCTTTTAATTTGTAACATGCTTTAACATATTATGATAACATTATTATTTTACCAAAATATCCTTTATTATTAAACAATGTTAACATATAAAATAAGGGTGGTGGTGTCTTTAGCCCTCCACTATCTTTAAGAATGGGCTATTTTCCCTTTAAGGACTTCATATTAAAAAGCCACTAACAACTAGGCACTTTTACCTATAGTTTGTAACTTTTACAATTTACGCGATTAAGTCCTTTTATTTAACTAAGCACACAAACAATCAAATTTTTATACGAAACTTTCACACATACTAATTCACGTATAATTAACACAGAAAATAATATTTAATTATTATTCAGACTCAGATTCGTGGTCCCGAAACCACCGTTCCGATTAGGGTCAAATTCGGACTGTTACATCGAGGGCAAGTGATCGATATGGGTATGTAATATCTATTAATACAATTTCGTTTGTAATATTCAATTTATTCTCAATTGAAGAGTGGTATGTAATATTCGCTATCAATGTATATTGGTACGGTACGAGATCAAAAAGGACCGTTTTCAGGAGATGTTAGCGAGTTTGCAATCAGATAACGAAAAAGGCGCAAACTACCTGTGCAATATTCCTTTCGAATAGTGGACACAAGCATACGACGGCGGCCTACGATATGGTCATATGACCACAATTCTGGCAGAATGCATAAATTCTGTTCTAAAAGGAACGTGTCATCTGTCGATAACACCGGTTGTGCGAGAGACATATTTTCGTTTAGCGGCACTATTTCCGAAGCGAGCAGTGAGTTATAAAGGCGAGATGCAATGAGGCCATGTATGGAGCGCGAAAGTCTTGCGAGAAATTAGCAGTGGGAAGGCACAGGCCAACAGCATGCACACAGTGTGTCACGATCGCGACAACCTATGGTTTCGTGTGACGGAGTTTGACAGACCGAACCAAGGTATTGTTGGCGAGCAATATCGTGTACACTTGAGGAATAGGACCTGCGACTGTGGGATATTTGATGCACTTCGTTACCCATGCGCTCATGTACTTGTGGCTTGTCAGAATCTCCGTCTTGATTTAATGAGCTATGTCGACGAAGTGTATAAAATAGAAAGCATGTACAACGTGTGGAGACACGTATTCCCACCAGTTCCAGATGAACGTAGGTGGCCGTCGGTATCGCTTGCACCGTATAAGCCGTTGCCGGATAGACAACTAAGGCGCAAACCAAAAGATCGACCTTGCTCGACTAGAATACGCAACAATATGGATATCCGAGAAACGTCCAACCAACGTAGGTTGTGTGGATGGTGTAGGAACCCAGGCCATACATCTCGCTCGTGTCCAAATCGGAATAGTTGACAGTCTGCTTAACTTTTTCTGTCTCTTGGTGTCAATGTAAATTCTATTTATTTGTTTGATGAAAACGGTGAACTTTTGTAGAAGAAATAATTTGGAAAAAAAACTTTAACTTACAATAAAATTACAAATATTGGTCTTTTATTTATAAAATTAAATTTCAAAAAAAATAAACAAATTCTATTTTACAAAAGATATTAGAATATTACAACTAAATTACAAAAAAATAAAAAAATAAAGAAAACTTCTTATTTATTTAATATATTAAAACTAAATTACAATAAAATAAAAAATAAAAACAACTTATTTTATTACATATATTAAAATTAAATTACAATAAAAAATTAAACAATTTCTATTTTATTAAATATATTAAAATTAAATTATAATAAAAAATTAAACAACTATTATTTTATTAAATATATTAAAACTAAATTACAAAAAATAAAAATAACCTTTTATTTTATTAAAAAAATTCAAATTAAATTATATACAAAAAAAATAAACAACTTCTATTTTAGTGAAGATATTAAAATTAAATTACAAACAAAAATAAAAAACAATTTTTTTATTAAAAAATAAAAAATTTTATTACAATTAAAAAAATAAAAAAGCCGATCCGAATCAATGTTGATGCCGGTCGGAATCAGTGCTACACGAGGGCGGTCGGCGGTTACGCGCTGGATTCCTTCTTCTTCTAGCTTCCGGCGGGGATTTCGGTTCCTCCGGCACTGGGTCTGGTTGTGGGTGTTGCGAGGATGACCCACCTTGATAAAATAACGACCCCGGAGGTGTTTGCATAAACCACGGCGGGGGTGTCTGAATCCCGTATGGCGAAGGAGACTGGTAGAAAGATGTGCTCCCCGACGGCGCCTCTTGTGATCCCTCACGCGACGACTGCCTCAAGATCGGCTGGCCAGCCGGAGTAGTTGGGAACGGACTCGAACCGGCCATGCATTCCAACCTGGGCTGGGACTGGGAAAAGGAAACATCTATGGGTTAGGATACATATAAGGGGTAGGGTAAGCACCTGGCATAAAGGGTAAAGGCTGTGATGTCAGTGTCGTCGGCTGAACTGATGGGCCCGGTGACTGTGTAGGCGCTGTTGATGGCCCCATCTCATCACCCCTTCTCATTGGATTTAAGGGGCCTCGACGTTCCCTTTGTTGACGAAGTTGCTGTCACCTCTCTTCTTCTGACAATAAATACGGCTTACCATGGATCCTAAACCATGGCATGTATTCCGGCACGCACGCTAACTCCGGAACGACGATCAATTCTCGGTCAAGTAAATAGTCATACCGGTTCTCCCACGTCTCGATATATGCTGACCAAAATCTTGGCCAATCCATGTGCAACTGCCGTAAATTCACTTTGTGCTCATCATAGAGCACCTCAGGTGGCACGGGAATCGGTTGCCGAAATCCAAATTGTCGCAAAACCCGATCTAACTGATGCATCTCCACGGTCGCATAGGTGATCAATGGGACCTTCATGTGCCAACTGTTCGGATTTTGCAAGAACTCCTTCAGAATTACTGCCCGAATTTTTGGATCCTCGTACGGTGTCCATTGAAACTATATTAACATTACCAAAATATTAGTTATATACATAATACTAGACACTAAATACGAAATACTAAATTATAAATACGAAATTCGAAACTTACTTGTGATTCCGACCGTTGGTCCAATAGAAGTCGTATATCTTCAAGCTAGGTAGGTATTCCAGCATGACTCGCCGAATGGTTCCACCTAATTAAATAAACTTTTAGCATACAATTATACTATAAATCTACGTAATAATTGTAAAATATAACATTAAATTTACCTCGTTATCAGTGGGAATGAATATGGGTGGTCGAGTCGATGACGTAAAAATGGAAATCGAAATCATGCCCATGACTGCAGTAGTGATAGGCAACCTCCGATTTTCGCTTTACTCGGCCGCGTTGCCCCGCACATCTCCCGATACAGCCTCGATAGCACGGCAGACCCCCAACTCAATTCACCGGCTGCTTTAAAATCAACAAGTTTCAGCAGCCATCTCAAGTGTACGAGGTTTCTAGAAAGGTCCGGCATCAGATAGCCTCCAATTATTTGAAGAATGTATGCCCGAGCATGTCGTATTCGCTCTATTTCGGTCGAACCCTCATTTGGCTCTGGGAATGTGTCTCGTAACCAGGCCATCTCGATCCGACCTCCCTGAATTTTATCCTGAATGGCACCCAGAAGCTCGTAGCATACGGCCATCCAATCACCAGAAGTTGCGGACCCGGTGACTACCGACCCGTCCACCGGCAATCCCAACTGCAACTGCACATCTTCCAGAGTGATGGTACACTCTCCGCATGGAAGATGGAAAGTGTGCGTCTCGGGTCTCCACTTCTCTATCAACGCACTGATCAAAGGCGGCTCCAACTTGAACCCCCGGCCTATCGTGGCCACGTGCTAAAAACCCGTTTCCCGCAGGTAATTCTCGATCAACGGCGATGGGGGACCATGCATAATGCGACTATAACATTGCAACACCCGATCTACAGACTGTTTAAAAAATTATAAAATAAAAATTAATTAAAATTGCATAGACCTAAAAAATATTAAATAATATTGAAAAATTAAAATTAAAACTTACCATTTGCATTTGCTCGATGGAGATGTGCTTGTTGTCTAAACGAAGTAATTCCCCGACCATTGTAATATGATCGAAAATTTTAAAATTTTCCAAAAAAAATATATTAAAAAAATTAAAAAGGGCTTTTTTGTAAATAGTAAAAGACTGTTTTAAAATTTGAGAGTAAATTTCAAGGAGTAAATTTCAAGGACTTTGAGAGAAAATTGAGAGAAGGATTAAAGTGTGAAAAAAAATAAAAGGGTTGGGGGTTTTTTATAGGGAAAATTTTGACCGTTGGAGGCAAAGCACGCCCCTGGGGACGCGCTTTGTTGGCATTTCCCCTCAAAACGCGCTGACGTGGACGCGTTTTGATGGGAAATGGCCATTTTCCGTAAATTTTCTAAAAATCGGCCCAATTTCGTAAATTTTTAATTTTTTTGGTATATTTGGATAATTTACCCTAATAAAATATGCCTAATATAATTATATTTAAATAAATTTTTAATTAAATAATAAAATTAAAATTTTATTAATGTGAATTGCATTATTGAAATCCATCACATACAAATTTATAATAAAAAAAATTAGTATTTAGAACCATGAAAATGTAGTTTTTTTTATATATAAATAATGGAGAAAAGAAAAGCATTTTAACTTTAAAAAATTTCTATTTAACATTGTTTGAAAAGCAGTTTTTCTGACAAAAGCAATTTTGACAAAGATGGTACAGTGCGGTCGCGGAGCAAGTGGCGCGCATCCTCCTGCTCTTAAAAGATGAAAAAAAATTATAATTTGATCTCTAAAAGTAATAATAATTTAATTTGATTTTTTAAAAATTATAAAAATATAATCTATTAAAATAATAAAAATATATAATTTAATTAGGACCAAAGAAATTTTTCTAGCTCAACTACTGATACAGTGGATGTGGATGTTTCTCAAAAGATGTCTGACTTATCCCATTGATAACAACACGATATTTTTATAGTTTTACAGTCACAAAATACTATATTTATACACACACACACATTTAATACACTTATATATGAACAATAATCTCTGTTTTCTCTTTCAAAGAAAGAAACCATGGGTGCTGCACCAGCATATCCTCTATTACTTTTGTTTCTCACTGGGATTTCCATTTGGGTAGTTGAAGCTGAAGTTCACTATTATGATTTTGTTGTAAGTAACATTTAGATCCATCTTTCGTTTCCAATAAATGCATATGTGTATGAATATATACTGTGATGATCTTCTGGATCTGAACTGTAGCTGGCTGAGAAGAACTTCACGAGGCTGTGCAAGACGAAGAGTATGCTGGTTGTTAATGGCCAATTCCCAGGACCCACCATTTATGTTCATAAAGGTGATACAGTGTTTGTTAATGTCCATAATCATGGGGATTATGGTCTCACCATTCATTGGTAAATTTGTCTCTCTAGTTCATTTACATATCTGTTACAGACCAAGATTTTATATCAATAATATTTTGGAGGTTTCATTTGCAGGCATGGGGTAAAGCAACCAAGGAATCCATGGTCAGATGGGTCAGCATACATCACGCAATGCCCTATTGAACCTGGCCACAATTTCACATATGAAGTTGTGTTTTCTGAGGAAGAAGGAACCCTCTGGTGGCATGCTAACAGTGATTGGACTAGAAACACTGTTCATGGTGCCATTGTCATTTACCCTCCTCATGGATTTTCCTACCCTTTTCCCACTCCTGCTGGAGAACAAATCCTCATACTCGGTAACCTTAATTTCTTTGCTTAATTGCATATTTAGGTGTGTATATGTGTGTGTATATGAGAATGAATAAACTTATATATGAATGCATGCAGGGACTTGGTTTACCTATGATGTAAACAAGGTAATCAAAGAGATCCTGAGAACTGGGAAAGATGTCCCTATATCTGATGCTTATATCATAAATGGCCAGCCAGGAGATTTCTGTGCTTGTTCTAAAGGTATCCTAAACTATAATTGTTGGATGATTTCCTATAGGCTTAAGAGTTTTCATGATTTTAGAGCTTTCGAGCTCAAATTTCGGTTTAAGCTTTCAATTGCAGAAAATTCAATGGATAATTGTGACATCTTATACATGATTATATATTGATCGTGTTGCAGAGATGGCATACCGATGGCAAGTTGATTACGGGAAGACGTACTTGATTCGCTTAGTCAATGCATTGATGAATGAAGAGTTCTTCTTTGCAATAGCAGGACATGATCTCATAGTTGTTGGAATCGATGGAAGCTACCTGAAACCTTTTACTACAAGTTATGTCATGCTATCAAATGGTCAGACAATGGATGTTTTAGTCAAAACAAATCAATCTCCTGGTCGTTATTACATGGCCGGTCGACAATATTACACCGATAATCTGTTTTTTACCGGATATGATAAAACAAATGCTTCTGCGATTCTTGAGTATAGAGGGAAATATGACCGACTGTCATCACCTTTCTTTCCCGAAACACTTCCTTCGTATACCGACTATGATTCTGCAACACGATTCAGGAAGCGTCTGAAAAGCTTGGCCAGCAAAGAACATCCTATAGATGTTCCGAGAAACGTAACTACCCAAATGTACATAACAGCTTCCATGGATAAAATTGTTCACAACTTTTCTGCGTATATGGACTATACTCTTCTTTCAAGCTTAAACAATATAAGCTGGGTGAACCCCTCAACAGATGTGCTTCAAGCTTATTACAGGTAAAAATTCTCCTCCTCCTTTATAGTTTCTCGCGTTTTCTTTTGGTACGAGAGAGACCGTAATTGGTGAATGAGGGAAGGCCTTGCAGATGTCGGGGTTCAAGGATTCAGCAGAGCACTTATGGCTTTCCCTTGTAGAAATATATTTGACATAATGTCACTGGAAATGGTTACAATATCACAGATTTTTCATTGTAGGAACTTAAGTGGATTCTATACCTCGGATTTTCCGGATGAGCCTCCCTATTACTTCGACTTTGTCGCCGATTTGAGAGATGATAGTACGCATCCATTGAAGGGGACGAAGGTGAAAGTTTTGGAATACGGTGAAGAGGTTGAGATAGTGTTTCAGTCGACAAATCTGTTGAACGCATCGAATGAGCATTCTATGTATATACACGGGCATAAATTTTACGTACTCGGACAGGGTTATGGGAATTTCAACAGTACAAGAGATCCGGAAACTTATAATCTAGTTGATCCACCTTACCTCAGCACTGCTTCACTCCCTGTGAAAGGATGGCTTACTATCAGATTTAAAGCTAACAATCCTGGTAACTTTCTATAATTTTGCCTCTGTGTGTACCTTTTCCATTTGTATTGCAGACTATGAACGTGTTATATATAGCCATATGCCGGTGCTATAAAACCCGAATTTTGTTTGAAACTTGTGAGCAGGAGTGTGGGCAATGCACTGCCAGGAAGGTAGACATTTGATTTGGGGAATGAACACTGTTCTGATAGTGAAGAATGGCAGCAATCCGGAAACAAGCATTCGTACTCCCCCTCCTAACATGCCTTCTTGTGCCAGTTATCCTTCCATTCACAAAGCTTTGGAAGTTTCGGCTGAATAAACCAGAACAAAGTCAGCTTTGTGCATGAAAAAGATCGATAATGTGAATGTGGTAAACACCGATGGTTTGTGAATCTTTAAAGAGTTCCTCAGTTTATACCGTTGTTTTCTTGATGTTTATTTGCTGGGGAAAAACCAGATCTGCAGATATAGCATAGGTTTCCAATATATATGGTTTAGCTAAGTTGATCTTGCTCAACTGCACATGCTAAGGTTCGAACTTTAAACCAGGGGGCTAGTAAAAATGTCGAAGAACAATTTTCATGTACCAAAATATCAGCAAAACTTAGGAATTTATGCTTTCAAGAATATATTAGGGACAAGATTACTCAGCAATCCAGGATTGCAGATAAATATATTAAAGTCCAATGAAAACATGAACAATCATCATTTCTTGAATGAAAGCTTAACCTTATACTAAAATTTGAACATATGACCCTAATCAAAAACTAAAAGCAAAATCACCTGGGGTTCTACAAAATTTTAATTCTTATACTTTCATCTCTACCAAAAACAAAAGTAGTATCACATAATGCTTCGATAAAGGGATTTTAGAATACAAATGTATGTATATATAATGGATAAGAATCATAGGAACCAGAAAATATGGATGCATTGAGCAACCAAAAATAAAATGACGAGTTTGGCTCTTAATCAGCATGCACAGCCACCTCTTTGCTCAGTCTCATTGACAGCATCTGGGATGCCCTGAAAATATCTGCAAATTCATACACAAATGTGATATCAATATACTCAGAAATATCGTCCTTTTACACCAACTATTAGCTATATAATGTCCCGAAGGCATATGCTAAAGATCACGGCTGTGCAGTGAAAAATGCAAGACAAGATAATGATCATATCTGAATCTCCAGTGTTTGATGAAACCATACTCCCTCCTGAGGCAATAACACCAGGTTGGACATGCCAAAATTCACTTAAAAAAACAAAGGGAATAGACTTCAAGATAGATGAACTTACATGTCCTGCTCGCGCTCATTCACAAGAGCAGTTTTGGCAATACAATGGAATGCAGCATCAACATTGATATCTTCTTTTGCTGATGTTTCAAAGTAAGGTATGTTTTCTTTCGAAGCACACCAGTCTTGTGCTTTCTTCTCAGGGACCTACATGGCTCAAGACACCACTTATTAAGCTGAGGTCCTGTGAGGTTAAAAGAAAATTAGCAAGTATAGAAACTAGACATCCTTACCACTCGAGTATTACCGCCATCTACATCTATCTTGTTTCCAAGCAATATAAAAGGAAACGTCCTGGGGTCAGTAGGATTTGCCTGGCATGAAACCAGAAATAGAAACCATATCAGCATGCTAATCACTTTCACATAGAAATTAATATGCAGTTTAGGGTGTGCTGATGGAACCATTAGTAGTTAAAGAGAACGAAAAAGCCTCTGATCAAGGTCAATCAACAAAAGACCATCTTGCAAGAAAGTTTTCCTCATGTAAGGTGTGCTTCAGGTAATTAACCTCTGTTTCTCAGAAAGAATTTATGTCCTACAAAATGTTCATTGGAAAATTTCACTAGAGTGGCTTCAATCTTTTAGTATATTCACAAGCCATGCCTTAGCACAAGCTTAAAGATTTATCATGGCAGGGGTACTAAAAGCAGTACAAGCCAAAAAAGACCTAATACATTGCACTTGCACATTGTTCTTGACATGTTTATAACTACGTGGATGTTATAGAGGCATAAAAACAAACAGCTTAAAGTGAAATGAAAGAACAGAGGAAGGGAAAAAATGAAACCTGTTTAAGGAACTCCTCATGCCAATTATCAAGGCTGTCAAATGATTTCATCACATTAACATCATAAACTAGCACACAACAATCTGCACCTCTATAGAAGGCAACTCCAAGACTTTGAAACCTTTCCTGCCCTGCAGTGTCCCATATCTAGCGAATGCAAAAGAAAAAACATCTTCAGATTTGAGCTATAAACAACATAAAAACACCCAAGATAAGAAGAAAAAACTCTACTTGAAGAGTGACATCCCGGTCGTCAATCTGGAGTTCTTTAGTGACAAAATCAGCACCAATAGTTGCTTTATATTGTTGAGTAAACTTCATATGAACATATCTAAATTCAACGAGTTAATCTTGAAAACATTTTAAACTAAGTGAATAAATAAATATATTCAAATGATTTTCAATTTACAATTATATCAACAATTACTATCAGAATAACCATCATTTTAGAAATTGAACTTAATAACCATATCAACAAACTAATTCACCTTTGCATGGTTTGCACAGGTGGGACTTGCACAAACTAACTCACCCATTCATTACGCAGCTGGAATTCGACTATGAAATATCCAAGTTTCTAAACTTTCAAGCTAGCCATTAAATCAAAGCCGCATTGGCATTTAGATAAAAATTAACAACCTTATAAAAATTTACACAAAAATTTTAAAAAATCAAATTCAAATACGGATGACAGGATACTGATTCATCAACGACGTCTTTCCCACTCTGACATTGACACAAAAAAGCAATAAAATTTACTAACATTTAACGAATTTACAAAAATATGTAAATTTTTCATTTGAATGAAGCCATCGGAATTGAAATTAAAATAAACAAGGATCGTACCCGCTATCACCGAGAACAATGACCTTCAGCAAGGTTCGTTTGCGCATTGGCATGGCGGTTAATTAACGGCAAAATTCAGCTTTGATTTACGTTTCTTAGAGGGGAAAAAAACCCTTTTAACTTTCACACCCCAGTAATTCATTTTGATGCTTTTATATTGCTGTGGATATGGCTTCACTAAAAATATCTCCATAACTATTTATGGAAACCTATTTCTTTCTTTCTAAATTTCTATTTAATTACTTAATTTAATTAATATAATGAATCGAAATCGATTGAGTATTTGTTCTATCCACATGGATATTGGATTCGAATAATGAAAAAATAACATAAATTAAAGGTAATTGCCTAAAAGACTAAACCTGAAATTAAATTGTCATAACAGTCCCTATAATATTTCAAATTACATCTTTATCATATATATATATACATTATATATAAAATGGTTGACTGAATTGGTTTCACGAGTCAACTCGATACTAATTCAACTATAAAATTACTAAAATACCCTTACTTTAAAGGGCAATTAATATTATTATAATAATATTTTTCATCTTTTCATATATTTCGAATAAAAAAATAAAAAACATTATTTGAAAATCAAATATAAAACTAACAAATTCATATAAAAAAAAATTTTGCTGCTCCACTGATAATCATTTGTTGATACATTTTTATAAATATATTATTTTAATATAAAATATTTTCGTTAACTTAAAATTGTGGATAACATAAAATCTAGTATATATAAAGTAAGATATTGACACAAATATGAGTAACAATTGGTACATTATTATTGGTGACAAATTTTTATTATCATATCATTCGTATTTTATTTAATTTTTTTTCATATCATTCGTATTTTATATCTAATTATTATATGTTATTTTTATTATCCACACAATTATATTGAAATCTGCATAATAAAATTAGAAATGAGTTATTTAAGTGAATTAGAATATTAAGCTTTAGATTTATTAGTAAATTTATTTTGCTTCAATCATATTAATGTACTAATTTATTTTTGTTTTAATAAAAATATTTTTAATATTGTGTAATATAATGAGTAAATTGATTATGGATATAAGTTTCGGTTTGTAATACTACAAATTTTCAAGTTTATCTATTTAATTTAATTTATTTAACTATTTACAATAAGTATTCATAAATTTATAATTTATATTTATATAAATTATTTAAAACCTAATTAGCATTAATTAAACAAAATATTTTGTTTTAATTTTAGAATGATGCCATCATTGACGATACTCAAAAATATTATAGAAAACATTTCATTTTCATAAATAGCTTACAACCCAAACCATTTTTATAATTAAAATTTTTATATTATTTAATAAAAAAAACCCTCAGAGAATGAAAATATATATTTAAATTATTTTGCAGCAAGTAACCTGTCAAATTCAAATTCAAATATAAGAAAGATACGATCAAAATAAAATAATAAAATAAAACTTTTATATACGTATATTACAACTTCAACCTAAATTTTATTTTTTATGAGTATTTTATATTTGAGATTTATTTAATTTTATTATTTGATATTTGTAAATACTTTTTATATACATATATTAAATGTTTTACAAAAATAGAGATAAATCTAAAACAATACATCGAAATAGATTGATACTTATACATACCAATACTAATAGAAAAACACAATACATCCACCGATATGATATTGACTACCTTATGATGTGGTAAAAATCACATTTATTTTTTGTTTCCTTAAGAAAATTATTAAAGTCAAAATCTAATTGTTTGCGACCCTAATTGTGGTTTTTTATTTCCTTAATTTATGAAAAAACATTTGTGTCAAAAGAAATTTAAATAAATGGTGGTCAAATTTCACCATGGAATCATTAAAATGTGAAAGGAAATTAAATGTGTAACACAAAGTTTATTTGTTGATGAAGTCTTAATTTGATTGGCATCGATATTGTTGTCAGTGTAGGAGGATACGGGTTCAAGTACGCTAAAGTGCATTATTCTTTTGTTTAAGGGTTGGGGATAGGCTATAAATAATTCTAAATATTGTATAAAATAAACAGATATAATCGCCTATAATATCAAAATGATAAACATCTTTAGAAATTGCAAACTTTCAAAATTAAAAATTTTAATTAATTAATAATTTGAGCAAAAGTTTAGAATGTATGAATTATTTCTAATAAATTATCTTAACTATTTTTTCTAAATTTTCAAAAAAAAAATTGTATATGTTAGGTTAATTTTTAAAACAATAAATTATTTAATAGATTAATTAAAATAATAATAGAATATATTTAAAAAATTATATGAAAACAATCTATTATATAATGATTTTATTTCATCTTTCAGAAAAAAAATTAATGAAAATGTCACTGGAGGATTGAATGCTTGAAATTTTAGTAGTTGCAATCAAATGTCATCTTTTATTTTATTTAGATTTATTATAAGTTACTTTTTTTGTTGATACTATAAAATGGATTTTATGTGCCCACAATTTAACATACTGTCCATTATTTCAAAAAAAAAAATTATACTTACCTATATATACATCATGTCTAAATATAAAAAATCTCTAACATTAATTTTATATTTACATATTTTAAACCTTTAATTTTAATAATTTTTTCTCACAATCTTAAAGTATGCAATATATTTAAAATATTACAAAAATATTATGTTTTAAATAAATTATATACGATGTATGGATAATAAAAATCAAATATATTTGATAAGTAATTGAGAAATCTATTTGTATATCTTAAATGAAGAAGTAAAATAATTTATCCGTTAAAATTGTAAATTTAATCTAAAAATTTTCCACTAACAACATCTCCCCATTCTTAGAAGCAGCAGAAAGCAATTAAAAAGAAAGAAATCCCACCAAGACCCAACTAGATTTTGAAGAATACAATATATTTTATGACGAAGAAAATAACACCTCTTCTCAAAATGCTTTCATTTCAATACTATCCAATGAGAAAGATCAGTTATGGTAGATTACTCCAGGGAGGAAAAATATTTAGAGGAGGAAAATTAAATTGTATATTTTTATTATGTAAAAATATAATTTTATCATTTTAATAGGTTAAATTTTTATAATTTTTAAATGATTAAATCAAATTTTATTATTTTTACGGAGGTTAAAGTACAATTTTACCATTACTATTTTAAAATATTATAATCTATAAAAAGGCCTAAATGAAAAATTTTATATTTTAGAGAAGACTAACCTCCGATTCACAACTGAAATTAATAAAAATGATGGGAATTAAACGCATTTAAATTCATTTTTATTATTATTGTAATAACAATAGTAATTGGTATAATTTTAAGTAATGAATATTATTATAGGTAATTATGGTAAACATTAGACCAGATGCTTGGTTATTTAAATCCCTAAATGATGTTGGAAGTAATGAATAATTGTTTAAAATGACTTTGCTTCAATATCTTAATAATTAATTACTCAATTAATGCTTTAAAATGGACTGTGGGGGATATCTCAACCATTCATTACTTCCCCCTCTTCCCCTTTATACAAGTATTTCCAATTTAATTAGCTATAGGGATTAGGGTAATTAGTTAGGACTAAGCTAAGATCCTTATCCTAATTAATTAATTTGTGCAACCAAATAAATTTTGTTCATACTTTTTCCCCTTTTAAGATAAACAAAAATATAAAACCAATTCCAACAATGTTTCAAATAAAGTAAAACTCATAATATGGTGTAAGCTTCCAAAGGAAAAAAGCTCTTCACAATTATTTAAATCTGAAATCCTATCCAATATTTAAGAGAGTTTGGAAAAAGAATATTAATAAAAATAATTATTAAAATTTTAGGTTAAATTTTTGCTTGACATTCAAATCCTGAGCTCAAATTCAACTTGTTCTCTATTCATGTAATATTATAATATAATCATTAAAAAATATGTTAAACTATCTATACTTAAAATTAAAAAAATAATAAAAATATATTAAATTATTAAATACTAATTTATAAATAGCATATTTTTTGTAAAAAAAATTAAAAATAATAATAACATGGGTGAGCTTAACACAAATTTAAATAAAATCTTCACAAATATAGATTAACATGGATAAAATTTGAAGCGCGTATTATGAGTCAAACTGGACTTAAGCAAATAGGAAATGAGTTAATATTATACATAAGTTTGGCTTTTGTTTAATTAATTGCATCTCTCCAAATGTTTTAATTTTATAAAGTTTTGGGAAAGAATGCCAAACAAGTCAAATAGTAAAAATGAAGTCAGATATTGCAAAACAAATCAAATAATAAAATTATAGTTTGCCGTACAAATCAAGTCAGATCTTGCTAAACAAAATGAAATAACATAAAAATTGATCTACCTAGATAAATAAGATTAACAAATTATAGGACAACCAAAAAACAAAAATAAAGAAACTGTTCCAGAGTAGTAAGTCCAAGTTCTAGAGTTATTTTTGCACTGAAAATGAGCAGATTCCCGAAGGTCAGCTCTTTCAATGCAATGCAACAAAAATGGGATTCTGAATGTGATAACAATCTCCAACATTCATTTGGTGGAATTTGACATGTTGGGTCTTGGAGTTGAGCAGAAACTGAAGTACCAGGAACATAACTACAGAAGCTGTAATGGCCAAAAAAAAAAAAACAAAAACAAAACATGCTGACTTCAACAATAATGCAGTGTGTGTCAGGCAAATGTTTAAATTTAAGTCAATTCTTAACTTATTCTCTGCAATACCAGGGCACAGCTAGAAGGAACTCAACTTCCCTGTAAACCTACGAGTGATCTGATAAGAGTGGAATGATCGGGATTAATAAATTAGAATCAAAATTTGCATTCAACCTATGGCTCATGCAAACACCTTCAAGACGTGGCATCTGGGATTCAAATCCCAACATCATAACCACTTAAGTATATCTAATGTTATATAAAATGGGGTACAACAAAGGATGAGAAAACTTACTCGTTATTATTGGCAGGCCCCATTCTCTTTACCGTTTATGGAATTGCCATAATGAAACGATGAATCCAACCATCCGGTAGTCTTTGCTTTTTCGACATATGCTAGAAACTGTTTTTGGGCATCAGGCACATCAAGAGCCAAGTCATCAAGTGATTCTTCTACCCTTGAGAAACCCTTTGTCATCTGGTTCATGGTTATGAGCCCTGAGCCAAAACAATGTGCAAGCAAACCCCAAAGTCTATCATTCTTTTTCTCCATAACCGTCACCATTGCTTTCTTTACAACCTCGTGGTGGAAGAATGGCATGCCTAACTCCTTTATGCATCGATAAGCTTCCCTAATGTCTCCTCCGGATTCATATTCCTCTAACAGCTTTCCTATTTTGTGTTTCACATCTTCAACGGCCCATCCTGGCCTACTGCTACCACCACCACCCCAACACCTCAAGATGCGCTCTCCTGAAAGTCGAGCCTTTAGCAATGACTTTGCCATTTGAAGCACTTTGCCCCCAATAGAGTCCGTCCCCAGAAATTGGCTACCAACCTCTTCTAGGTGTTGTGGGGCTAAAACTTCATCTACCACTGTTCTAGCCAAAAACATAGCAAGATCCTCAACAACAACTGGATTATCTAGAGCAGTGTCATCGGCAGATTCTATCAACATCACAAACCCATTTACTACATCATCTGCAGGAAAACATAATGATGATAGCAAAACAGAAGCCATTTCTTTCTCCCTGTTCTTCCGATCCATTGCTAAAGTTATCAACCTTTTAACAAAGATAGCATTCAGTTCACCTGAGGAAGTTTTATTCTCTGCTTCTAGACAACTAAAAACCTCCGAGATATCACCAGTCAAAAAATATTCTTGAACAATTGATTGAGACTTCAACTTGAAAGTTCTAGTAAAATTGTCTTCCAATAATTTTTTTCTGGGCTCCAATGAAAAAGACCTTAAAGACGAAGCACACAACCATCCATCAGATGTAGCCTTAGAAATCAAAGACTTCAGTATCCACTGTGCATTTGGTATGTCAAGGGACAAATCCTCAATTGTGTCAATCATCCTATCAAATCCCTTTGTAATTTGACTTGAGTTTATCAGACCTTCTTCACCTGCTTCCTTGAGTAGATCCAGTAGTCTATCTTCAGCTTGTCGCCTTTCCATTGCCATAACAAGTGCTCGTTTAACTATTTCATGGTGGAAGAAAGGAACTTTCAAATCCTTGATGCATCTATAAGCCTCTTTCTTGTCACCACTCATTACATATTCTATCAACAAGTTGTTTATCCTTGCCTTTACATCCTCAACTGTTTTCTTGCTAACCCTCCAGCGACGCTCAATAATTTCTGCATGCATAGGAGCTGCTAGATACCCTTTCTCAGCTCTTTCCAAGACTTCCACCCCCTTTGAATCATTAGGTAAGAGTGCTATTTGTTTTTTAAGGAATGCAGGAGGGAGTATGTCATCAACCACAGCTCGAGCTATGAACAATGCAAGAACATCAACTGTATCCGGTATATCTACAATCAGATCATCTGCAGATTCCACCAGTTTACTAAAGCCTCTGTAAACCTGTGGGGCATCAATTACATCAGCATAGAGTGCAGATAATAGAACAGCAGCCATTTCTTTTTCATGGTCATGCCTATCCATAGCCATTGAGACCAGCTTTTTTACAAAGTAATAGTTGTAACTGGGCATTGCAAGTTCTTTTAATTCATTGGTAGCTGAGTCAACATCATCAGTAGCAAAGTATTCCTCCACTATTATTGTCGCCTTCTTTTTAAACGCATCAAAATCAGGTGCTGATTTTCTTGCATTTGGATGTCCATATTCCTGCATCAAGCATATTTTTCTTCATTTTTTCCAATCAAGCTGAAATTTGAATCCCGAAATAGGTCTTAATCATTCTCTAGTAATTTGAAATAACAAAAAGATAGAACAAGAACAAAAATCCAGAGAAACTAAAAGGAACATATGTGGACTAACAACCTCACTGCTATCATAGTTTGGGTCATTTGGGTCAAGAGCATAACTGGAATCAGTATCGAGTAACCCTCCCCAAGTTCCTTTACCACCACAACCACCTGCACAATGAAATTGTTGAACAAGATCAATAACAAACTAAACAAATGTTATAAGATAACAAGCCAGAATCATTTTCTGTTATCACAAATGTTTACAGGATTATGTCTCAAACATGTTATTGACTTTGGAAGAAAAGAACATGCTGTTATCATTTTCAGAATTGGCATAGAATTATGATGTACAAGGAGCGTCTCCATCATATAAACAGCAGTAAAGATTTGGCACCATGTATGCTAAATGGCATAAGCTTTAACATTAACTTGATCGGGATTCCTTACTGCTCATTTCACTATTGCCTAATAACTGTTTTGGGATGATATTAGTTACCTTTTTTAGGACGACCATCTATTGGGGAACGTGACTGCCTATCATGGTTAACGGGACTTCCTTTGCCATGGACCTGTGTTGACCTTGGAGATTTTGAAGAAATGGGGATTTGCATTGGATCTTCACTCCCTGAAGCAGATTGGACAATCTTCCGGCGTTCATCTGATATAAAACCACCAGTGACATTCATTTTACCCGATTTTACTCACCACTTTCCACTTATTCCTTCCAAGTTTAAGAGCATACCCCACCATTAAACTGCATAGACTAAAAGAGATTGGAAATCAGAGTGCTAGGATCACTGCCTATCACACCTTCATAGGTACCAACCACATCCTACAGCAATATCGATGTTTCATTATCTCACATGCATCTTTTAATATCTCGATCCACTTCATCAAGTTCTGCAGAGCTTAGTGAAGAGAATTATAGAAGTTAGCAGTACATAATTTGAACAATTCTCAATATTCTTTCAAGAAGAGTAATTATTCATTTAAGTTGCAAAAAAGAGTCGATATTTGTTTAAGGCAAGAGTCTTGGACTAATTACTTTATAAAAATGAGAAGCGTAAATTCGCAGAGAAAATACAATGAAATTTATGCACCTGGAATGGAGTATCTCTTATATTATCCGGATTTGAGATGAGTATCGAATATGACTACCTGTCTAATATAGATATTTGAGAGATCATATCCAATAAGCATCATAGAATATATGTCAAACATAAGTATTGGATAACATAGATCGAAACGAAGGTATATTTATTACTGAAAATATGTTTTATTCAACCATACAGTCTTACAAAGACGGAAAAATGAGAAAAATGACACTATAGCATGCACGTAATATTGAAATCGTATGAAAAATAAACGATAGTATAGAAAAATCCACAAGTAATCTTCATCAAAACCATTAAATTGATTTTTAAAAACATTACTTAGTCAGTTCGAACAACATCACACAAACAATCTAATCTTGAAATATATATTTTGTAACGATTAACATCAATTTCAATAAGCAGGAATTTTGAAATCACTGTAACAAACAATCTAGCCTTTAAAATATCCAAATTTTGGATTCGATTACGTAAATCGATCAAGAATTTAGATAAAAGAAAAGAACCATTACTAGATAGCAGAATTCGAAAGGAAAAGCGAATCAAAGGCACTGAAAAAGTACCTTTCGCCGGAGCGACGTATCACACCGGCGGTCCGATTCTCCTTTTTTTTTTTAAGAATTTTTTTTGTAAAGTTATTTTATTTCTCGTGTGTGTGCTTTTTTTTTAAGTGATTTTTCAGGTTTTAGTTCAAAAAGAAGAGAATCAGTTGCAAAAAAGACGTTGAAGTTCCGTTATGGATGGACGGAGATCTTAAAAAGTGTTTGGGGTTCAACCTGTTGAAACGGAATGAATTGCAGCGGTTAACTCGCCGCTCTATTTGCTCAAATTTCATGGTTTTTACTTTTTATTTTTACCCAATGCGATTGCCATGCCACGTCAAATAGTAAAAGGTCTAGTTGTAGAATCAACCCTAGCACTTGAGTACATTTATGAATTTAGTCCCTCTCCAAATCAAATATGGTTTACTTTATTTATGGATTCAACTAGACTTGTCCATGGCCCGACCCGAAGGCCTGTTCGAAAAAATAGGAGGGTTTGAATAAAAATATAAGCTTGAAAGATAGGTTTAGGTAAAAAATAAGGCTCGTTTAAAAAATAAGTTGAGCCTTATGTAAGGTTTTCTGGCCTAGCCTGAATTTGAAAAAATATTGATGTTTTTCCACTGTTTTCCTATTGTTTTTCACTGTTTTACTATCATTTCACTGTTATGTTGCTACTATTTTATTGATATTATTTGGCTATTATATAACTCTTGTTTATTATTAATTTTGCAACTATTTTAGAGATATTTGCTTGTTAACTTGTACTTATCTTAGTGTTATTTAAGTATATAGACTTTTTTTAGTTTATTTTCAATTTATTAGGAAACATTTATTTTAATATTTTTAGTTTTTTTTATGAATTATATTTAAAAAATTATATAAAAAATAAAATAAATAATTTTAATATGAGCAGGCCGTGCCCAAATTTTAGCATTTTTATCCAAGTCGGGCTTGAGCAAAAATTTAAGCCTATTTTTCAAGTTGAGCCAAGCTCGAGCCTATCAATCGAACCTATAATTTTGTTAGGACCCAAACCCAGCCCGGCCTGACCCATGAACAACTTTAGATTCAACAGGTAAATCTAATTAATAATGATGTTATAATTTTTTAATATTAGTTTTTTTTTTATTCTAGCTAAATTGATTTCTTATATTTTTACTATATCAAAATAAATTATTATTTGTGTAACATCCTACAACTGGGGTTGTTGTATTTTATTTTTATTTTTATTTTTATTTTTATTTTTATTTTTAGTGATTGCCTGAGGAAACCTTATTTTTATTTTGGTGCGAACCTTGACATAAGAAATGATTTGGTAGAATGGTTTGGGGCGCCACTTAGGGGCCTGGGGACGCTAGGCTCGGGTTCGAATCACCATGGACGCAAGGGAGTTTGTTTTTGTTTTAGCGTTGAAGTGAGGGAGTGTTTAAAAGAAAATGCTGTCGAGTTATGTTACGAAAGGCACATTAGAAGAGTGGCTGGAGGCTTGGGATTATTCCTTCAGGACTCATGTTCGAGTCCTAGCAGTAGCGCATGTGTGCGTTCTTTTCTTTGTTTTGTTTTGCGTGGAGACATGGAGCTAGGGGAGGAAGGTTTAAAACAAATTTTACGACACGCTTATGTCACGAAAGACGCCTTGGCCGAGTGGCTAAGGGCGCTTCATGGGCGTTGCGGCATAAAGGTCAGGCGTTCGAGTCCTGTTGAGCGCGCGGGTGCTTTTATTTTCTTTTAGCGTTAAAGCAGAAGGGACCAGCGAAGCATAGGTTAAAAGAAAGTTTTGACAAATTATGTCATGAAATGCGCCACAGCAAAAGTGGCTGAGGCGTGGGGGTTTCTTCCGGTTCGAGACCTGAGGGCAGCACTGGAGGGATTTTTATTTTTGTTTTTCCTTTTGGCCGGCAGAATGCAAATGGTCTGTGCATGGGCATTTAAAAAGGCATGCAAATGCTGGTTGGGTGCTAATATATTATTGTTATCTTATTTTATTTGGAAGCATGGGTTAATTTCTTCCTTTTAATTTATTTGTTGAAAATAGAGAGCATATTATGGGAACATTAAATAATAATAATGTTGCACTCTTTTTCAAAAGGGATGGGGAATAATGTTTTGGGGGATTGAAATTTTATCAAAAGAAAAACAAAACAAATGTAGCATGGCCGGCCTTGATTTTTGAAAGGAGAGCATGGCCAATTTGTTTAATCCATTTTTTTTTCCCTTCCCTCATTTTTGAGTGTATGGCCGAATACCTTCATTTACTTTTGACCTTCTTACAAAATTCTAGCTTGGCCAAATGAAGCTTGATTGAGGGACCTTCAAGGTCGGTTTTCTAGTAGCAAAGGAAGGCTGAAACTTTTGATTCGTTTTCTTCCCTTGTCAGATTGTTCATGACCGAAATAGGGACCCCATGAAGGTTGCTCGAGTTGCGGTTTTGAAGGAATATTAAGGGGTATTTCGGCTAGCTCATGTCCCTTTCTTCATCTTCCATTTTGATCAAATCGAAACCCCCTCCTCCTCTTATGCTACTTTCGGTTTTACTCCGAAGCATGCCGTTGTTACTATGGCCGAACCTCTTCTTCTAGTAGTCTCCTTGAGCTTGTAGTGGTAAGCATTTATTTCGTTAAGGCAATCAAGTCTTTTCTTCTTTTTTTTGGGATGGCTGAATATGCACAAAATCACAAGTGGTTTTTCTTTTGTTGTAGCTAGTGACAAGGTGCATTAAGAGAAAGAGAGATAGAGCCTTTCGTAAGTTTCAAGTCTGCAAAGAAAGCCTTTAGGGTGTTCGGCCTTGGACAATCTCTCATAGTTTCGCTCGTAGCCGATTTTAACAAGTGACCACTTCAGGATTTCGGTGAGAAAATAAATGTTTAAGCGTATCCGGCCACAAGCCATTCTTGGTATTTTTGAGTAACCGAATTTACACTATGATTTTAGGGGGCAAATCGGCTAAGAAATCAGAAGTTTTCGGGATTTCGATCACGTTGGTTCGTGTTGATAAAGGATCGGCCTAGGGCCCTATTTTGGGTATGTTACGACCAATAACTTTGGGATTTGTTAGTAAATCAAATGAGACCCCTAAATACTAACCTATGATGGCCGAATATAGGAGCAATACGAGGACAAGTTCGGGACTTTTATAATATCGCGTAGATACGGGATTTCTTTTTAGACCTTCGATTAAATAGGTGTGTAAGCTCTTACACACTTTATTAGTATAAATTGTTATTATGATGATGTTTATAACCTCTCATGTGGTAATTTTGCCTTGCGGGCATAAGCTTGGTTTTCGGGTAAGTCCCCTATTACTCGATCTATGATATATGTTGTGTATGCCATCATATGCTGTTAAATGCTATGCTATATACAAATGCATGATATATGGGATCATGATACTTGTTATGTGAGCATGATGATGGTGGGATTGATGAGAGGGAGTAATAATCGTGTCGACGGACACCAGTGGTTTGGTACCACATTTCGTGACTATGGTCACCAGAGGTTTGGCACCTCCAGAGGTTTGGCACCTCATAGCATCTCGTCCTTGTGGATTAATTCCACCGTGGGTTGGCCCCACATTCGAGATACGGGATCGACGCCAGTGATTTGGTATCACACGATGGGTTGGCCCCATCATTTGATTGTGACTTCGGGTCACCAGTGGTTTGGCACCACCAGTGGTTTGGTACCACACGGGGTAGAAAAAGGAGCATGGATGGCTAGGTTGGGTTGCATAATTGCATGTCATACTAATATCTTGTGTATGAGTGGTATTTTCGGGTTGGGGATTTATACACTGAGTCTTGGTGACTCACCCCTTCCCATATCATCTTGTAGGTGAGTAGAGCGCGGATACGGAGCCGGGGAGAACTCGAGGCGGCCATGTTTGTTTTATGGACTTCAAACTTTATTTTGCCCCGCTTTAAGTTTATTATTCACTAAAATTCGATTGGGTTGTAATATGGCCGGTTATTATTTTGGACGTTTAGGTAGTTGTTTTTACTTTATTATATAACTGATGAACTTATGAACTGTTAAGCAAATCGGTTAAAGGTAACGTTTTCAAAATAAGTACTCGTAGGCGTTTTCAAAAATGTTACTATCGGGTAACAAAATTTTCTAAGTTATCGATGACTCTAATGTTTTAAAAATCTAAATGATTAACTGGTTTCAAAGGAAAAAGGAAAAGTTTTCAACTCAATCGTATTTATCAAACCAACCCATCTAAGTTTTAGCAAACACCATTTTATTACCCCAACAAATTGAAAATTTCCATTGAACCTTTCAAAACATTTTTACTCCGTGACATACCAGATCCGGTCAAGGCTTGTGGGCCGGGTTTGGGGTGTTACAATTTTGGTATCAGAGCCAGGTTCAAAACTTGGCTGTGGGGGCCCAAGACCTAAAAATGTTTTCCCAGATAGGCTTTTGAGAACCTCTATGAAAATGGTTTTATTTGAACAACATGGCATCGAGTCTCCGGCACCGATCTGCTCGTGTAAGTATTTCTAATCTATGTGTGAATGATTATCTGTAAAGGGGTAGAAATGGGACGTAGATAGTATGAAAGGTATATGAACCCTAGGGCTAGTTTACCCCAAACAATCGCATAAGATTTAATTGCCTAATTAAACAAACCCATGACTAAGTCACTAAGTTAGGGTGTGGTAACCCTTGTATGCATGTCTAGGATTGGATCCGGAAGAGCTTGGTATTTAAGCGGTCCTAGTGACTCACCTCCTCTTCGCGGGAATCCTACCTGGTGCGTAGCTTTGGTTCACCCTAACCGTGAGGACTTGTTCGTGGGCTAATCCCTATTATTAAAACCCGAAAGGGAATTAGCCGCGTTTTGATAAAAACTCTAGTTTTAAAGACTTCCCTCAAACTTGTGAGATTTATATTACAAAATTCTCTTGATTTATGGACATTTTAAAATACCCTTAGTGGTAAATTACAAAAATGCCCCTAGTTTTAAAATCTACTAAGCTACCCCAAAATTTTTAACAAGATTTTCCTTATTTTACAAGCATACCCAAAATCCCTAATTTGCAAAATATCAAAAATGTCGTGATTTTGGAAAATTACGAAATTGCTCTAACTTGCAAAATCTCCAAAATGACCCTGATTTTCGAAGTTTTTGCAACACTGCCAAATTGGAAAACAAATTTTCAAGAAGAACCCCCAAGTTTCACAAATTTTAAAAAATATCCCTGATTTATTAAGACTTACAAAGTTACTCTATTTTATTACCAAAATACCCCTGTAGGGTAAATGACGAAAATACCCTGGGTTAGGAATTGGACAAAAAGGCGATGGAATAAGTGAATGTATATCTTCGAATTACGATAGAAGACTTGAAACTTGTTTGATCGAAAGAACAACTTCTTGACTTTGCCCATAAAATTCTTTGCTAATAATCAGTGGAACATTGGCTAACTCATAAAACTTTTTAAGACAGATTGCACTATAAGAAATGAGTTCTAGAGGTCGAAGCCGTCGGGGACGCGGTAGAGACCGGATGGCCATGTCAGAACCAGTTAGTTCGGGCCAAGGATCGGATAATGAGATACCTCCACCACCACCCCCAACTTTTGGTGTTGGACATCAGGATCAGACGGAGGGTGAGTCGGTATCGCAGGCTATGCTGCGTGTTCTAGAAATGATGGCTGGGACCAGTAGAGGTACAGGAGCTCGGAAGTCTGTATTTGAGCGGCTCCGATCCAACGGAGCTGAAGTATTTCGGGGTGTATCAAGTGTCGCACCCAGTACGGTCGAATATTGGTTAGAATCGACGGAGAGGATCATGGACGATCTCGATTTAACAAATGAGGAGAAGCTGAAAGGAGCAGTGTCGCTTCTAAAAGATGAGTCATACTAGTGGTGGCTCACGGTTCGAGATGGTGCTACGGCAGATGACCTTACTTGGGAATACTTCAAAGCTACTTATCAGAAGAAGTATGTGGGCACCAGTTACACTGATACTCAGAGGAAAGCTTTTCTGGGATTGGTACAAGGAAATAAGTCGGTATCTGAGTATGAGGCAGAATTCTTGAGGCTGAGCCGCTATGCTCAGGGAGTTGTGGCAACTGAGCATGATCGTTGCGTCCGTTTTGAAGACGGACTTAGGGATGATTTAAGGTTGTTGATTGCTCTACAGCAGGTGCGTGAGTTTGCTGTTCTGGTAGAGAAGGCTAAGGTAGCCGAATGGGTCAGGGAGTCTGTGAGGCAGAACTATGATAGGAACAAGCAGAAAAGAGGTGTTGGGTCGTCTGGATCGGGAAATAATGCACAAAAAAGGGCCAGGCAGAGTGGGCCGAATCAGGCTGGAAGGCCCATGGCTACTAATCAGAGACCGGCTCAGTGTAATCGTTGTGGGAAGTCACATTGGGGAAGTTGTTGGACCGGTGAGAGGGGTTGCTTTGAATGTGGATCTTTGGATCATCGTGTAAGGGATTGTCCTCGGAAGTTGGCAAGGAATCAGCCAGAGGGTCAGAACCGTACTCAGGCAAGGAATATGGGACCACCGCTGAGGGGTCATGGTAATGGTAGAGGAGGCAATGGTCCTAATCGAGGTCGCGGAATTCAGGGCAGAGGTGCAGGCAACACAGAAGCTAGGCAGCCTGGCTTGGTCTATGCAGCGAGGCGCCGCGAGGAGGGTGACGCACCGGACGTCATAACCGGTACGTTCCTAATTTTTGGTCTTCCATATGTTGCATTAATTGATGTGGGTTCGACGCATTCATACGTCGCTAGTAGTGTGGTAGAGACTATGAACTTGGACTTTGAGACTGCTCCTAGGGAGATGACTGTAATTAGCCCTCTAGGACATTCTGTGGTAGTGAACAAGCTATATAGAGATATACCCCTAGAACTCCAAGGGGTAGTGTTTGTGGCTGATCTGATGGAACTGCCGTTTGGGGAGTTTGATCTAATTCTTGGAATGGACTGGCTGGTTAAGTATCAGGCAAGGTTGGATTGCGCCGCTAAGCGCATGGTTCTAAAGACGGCTAGGGGTGATGAAGTGGTCATGATAAGTAACAGAAGAAATTATCTATCCAATGTGGTGTCTACCTTGAAGGCCGAGAAAATGATCAGAAAAGGTTGTGAGGCGTTGTTGGTTCGAATTTATGCCTTGGAGGCTAAGGAGTCAGCAGTTGAGAATGTCCGAACTGTAAGGGAATTCTCTGATGTGTTTCCAGAAGGACTCCCGGGTCTGCCTCCAGATCGGGAAATTGAGTTCGGTATAGACTTGTTGCCCGGAACGGCACCTGTGTCTATAGCACCCTACCGAATGGCACCAAAGGAGTTGGTGGAGCTGAAGGCTCAAATTCAGGAGCTCTTGGATAGAGGGTTCATTCGACCTAGTATATCTCCGTGGGGAGCACCTGTGCTGTTTGTCAAGAAGAAAGACGGGTCAATGCGGATGTGTATCGACTACCGTCAGCTAAACAAGTTAACGATCAAAAACAAGTATCCGTTGCCTCGGATTGATGACCTGTTTGATCAACTGAAGGGTGCATCGGTGTTCTCGAAGATAGATCTTAGGTCGGGTTATCATCAACTTAAGGTGAAGGAGGCTGATGTGCACAAGACGGCATTTCGTACCCGGTATGGGCATTACGAGTTCCTAGTGATGCCATTTGGGTTGACCAACGCGCCGGCAGCGTTCATGGACTTAATGAATAGAGTGTTTCAGCAATACTTAGACCAATTTGTCGTGGTGTTTATAGACGACATATTGGTTTACTCAAAGATGGAGGATGAGCATGATAGGCATTTGCGTATAGTTCTACAAGTACTGAGGGAGGAGCAGTTGTATGCCAAATTCAGTAAGTGCGAATTTTGGCTTGGGGAGGTGACTTTTTTGGGTCACGTGGTATCAGCTGAAGGGATTAGAGTGGACCCCCGCAAGGTTGAAGCGGTGTTGGATTGGAAACCGCCTAGGTCAATGGCGGAAATTCAAAGTTTTCTGGGACTGGCCGGGTACTATCGAAGATTTGTGGAAGGATTCTCTTTAATCGCAGCGCCGTTGATTAAGTTATTAAGAAAAGGAGTCCCATTTGTTTGGTCAGAGAAACAGCAAGAAAGTTTTGATAAGCTAAGGAAGATTTTGACGGAAGCTCCAGTTTTGGTACAGCCTGAGGCAGGGAAATTGTTCACGGTTTATTGTGATGCGTCCCATAATGGTTTGGGATGTGTGTTGATGCAGGAAGGGAAGGTAGTGGCCTATGCATCCCGTCAGCTAAGACTGCACGAGGTTAACTATCCTACTCATGACTTGGAGTTAGCGGCAGTAGTCTTCGCTTTGAAAATATGGAGGCACTACTTGTATGGGGAGAAATCGATAGTCTACACGGATCACAAAAGTCTGAGGTATCTTTTGTCGCAGAAGGACTTAAATTTGAGACAGCGCCGATGGATTGAACTGTTGAAGGACTACGACTGTTCGATCGAGTACCATCCAGGCAAGGCTAACGTGGTGGCTGATGCGTTGAGCCGAAAGGTCGTGACAGACTTAAGGGCGATGTTTGCTCGTCTCAGTCTATACGACGATGGAAGTCTTTTGGCAGAGTTGCAAGTTAAGCCAACTTGGATTGAGGAGATTAAGGAAAAGCAATTAGGGGATGACAGTTTAAACGCGCGGAGGTTGCAAGTTCAAGATGGTGGTTTGGAAGGGTATAGTTTGACTGATGATGGTGTGTTGTGTTTTCAAGGGCGGTCTTGTATGTCGAAGGATGTGGAATTGAGGCAAAGAATTCTTCAGGATGCACATAGCAGCCCATACGCTATGCATCCTGGAGGTAGCAAGATGTATGGAGATTTACGGAAGCAGTTCTGGTGGCCAGGGTTGAAGCGTGAGGTAACCGAATTCGTGGAAAGGTGTCTCACGTGTCAGCGAGTAAAAGCTGAACATCAGTTGCCATCTGGGTTACTTCAACCGGTGAAGATTCCTCAGTGGAAATGGGAGAGGATCACTATGAACTTCGTCAGTGGGCTACCCCTCACGCCCAGTAAGAAGGACGCAGTTTGGGTGATTGTGGACCGTTTGACCAAGTCGGCTCATTTCATTTCGGTAAGGGTAGATTACTTGCTTCAGAAGTTAGCTAAGTTGTATGTGGCTGAGATAGTAAGATTGCACAGTGTGCCAGTGTCGATCATCTCAGACAGAGATCCCAGATTTACGTCAAGGTTTTGGAGAGCGCTACATCAGGCTTTGGGTACACGGTTGGATTTCAGTACAGCATTCCATCCTCAGTCTGACGGGCAATCGGAAAGGGTTATTCAGATTTTAGAGGACATGTTAAGAGGCTGCGTTTTGGACTTCAGAGGTAGTTGGGAAGAATTTTTGCCATTAGCTGAGTTCGCATACAACAACAGTTATCAGGCAAGCATTAAAATGGCACCATATGAAGCGTTGTATGGTAGGAGGTGTCGCACACCTACTTGCTGGACAGAATTGGGTGAGCGACGGATGTTAGGACCGGAATTGGTTGCAGAAACTGAGGATAAGGTGAAGAAGATCCAAGCTCGGTTGAAAGAAGCCTCGGATAGGCAAAAGTCATATGCCGATCTCAAGCGGAGGGACATAGAGTTTGCCGTGGGAGACGAAGTTTTTCTGAAGGTCTCGCCATGGAAGAAAGTGTTAAGATTTAGGAAAAAGGACAAGTTAAGTCCAAGGTTCATTGGACCGTTTAAGGTGTTGAGGCGAGTGGGACCCGTAGCTTATCAACTCGAGTTGCCAGCAGAACTGAGTCAGATTCACGATGTGTTCCATGTCTCCATGCTTAGGCGCTATCGTTCTGATCCATCACACGTTTTGGCTGTTGAGGAAGTTGAGGTGAGTCCAGATTTGACGGTGGAAGAGGAACCTGTGCAGATCTTAGATCGGGATGTAAAAGTTTTGCGTAGGAAGTCAGTTCCTTTAGTGAAGGTCCTATGGCGGAATCATGGCGTGGAGGAAGCTACGTGGGAGCCCGAGGATGCGATGCGGCAACAATACCCCCAACTCTTCTGATCCAGGTAATTTCGAGGACGAAATTATTTTAAGGGGGTAGAACTGTAACATCCTGCAACTGGGGTTGTTGTATTTTATTTTTATTTTTATTTTTATTTTTATTTTTATTTTTATTTTTATTTTTATTTTTATTTTTATTTTTATTTTTATTTTTAGTGATTGCCTGAGGAAACCTTATTTTTATTTTGGTGCGAACCTTGACATAAGAAATGATTTGGTAGAATGGTTTGGGGCGCCACTTAGGGGCCTGGGGACGCTAGGCTCGGGTTTGAATCACCATGGACGCAAGGGAGTTTGTCTTTTTTTTTAGCGTTGAAGTGAGGGAGTGTTTAAAAGAAAATGCTGTCGAGTTATGTTACGAAAGGCACATTAGAAGAGTGGCTGAAGGCTTGGGATTATTCCTTTAGGACTCATGTTCGAGTCCTAGCAGTAGCGCATGTGTGCGTTCTTTTCTTTGTTTTGTTTTGCGTGGAGACATAGAGCTAGGGGAGGAAGGTTTAAAACAAATTTTGCGACGCGCTTATGTCACGAAAGACGCCTTGGCCGAGTGGCTAAGGGCGCTTCATGGGCGTTGCGGCATAAAGGTCAGGCGTTCGAGTCCTGTTGAGCGCGCGGGTGCTTTTATTTTCTTTTGTTTTAGCGTTAAAGCAGAAGGGACCAGCGAAGCATAGGTTAAAAGAAAGTTTTGACAAATTATGTCATGAAATGCGCCACAGCAAAAGTGGCTGAGGCGTGGGGGTTTCTTCCGGTTCGAGACCTGAGGGCAGCACTGGAGGGATTTTTATTTTTGTTTTTCCTTTTGGCCGGCAGAATGCAAATGGTCTGTGCATGGGCATTTAAAAAGGCATGCAAATGCTGGTTGGGTGCTAATATATTATTGTTATCTTATTTTATTTGGAAGCATGGGTTAATTTCTTCCTTTTAATTTATTTGTTGAAAATAGAGAGCATATTATGGGAACATTAAATAATAATAATGTTGCACTCTTTTTCAAAAGGGATGGGGAATAATGTTTTGGGGGATTGAAATTTTATCAAAAGAAAAACAAAACAAATGTAGCATGGCCGGCCTTGATTTTTGAAAGGAGAGCATGGCCAATTTGTTTAATCCATTTTTTTTTCCCTTCCCTCATTTTTGAGTGTATGGCCGAATACCTTCATTTACTTTTGACCTTCTTACAAAATTCTAGCTTGGCCAAATGAAGCTTGATTGAGGGACCTTCAAGGTCGGTTTTCTAGTAGCAAAGGAAGGCTGAAACTTTTGATTCGTTTTCTTCCCTTGTCAGATTGTTCATGACCGAAATAGGGACCCCATGAAGGTTGCTCGAGTTGCGGTTTTGAAGGAATATTAAGGGGTATTTCGGCTAGCTCATGTCCCTTTCTTCATCTTCCATTTTGATCAAATCGAAACCCCCTCCTCCTCTTATGCTACTTTCGGTTTTACTCCGAAGCATGCCGTTGTTACTATGGCCGAACCTCTTCTTCTAGTAGTCTCCTTGAGCTTGTAGTGGTAAGCATTTATTTCGTTAAGGCAATCAAGTCTTTTCTTCTTTTTTTTGGGATGGCTGAATATGCACAAAATCACAAGTGGTTTTTCTTTTGTTGTAGCTAGTGACAAGGTGCATTAAGAGAAAGAGAGATAGAGCCTTTCGTAAGTTTCAAGTCTGCAAAGAAAGCCTTTAGGGTGTTCGGCCTTGGACAATCTCTCATAGTTTCGCTCGTAGCCGATTTTAACAAGTGACCACTTCAGGATTTCGGTGAGAAAATAAATGTTTAAGCGTATCCGGCCACAAGCCATTCTTGGTATTTTTGAGTAACCGAATTTACACTATGATTTTAGGGGGCAAATCGGCTAAGAAATCAGAAGTTTTCGGGATTTCGATCACGTTGGTTCGTGTTGATAAAGGATCGGCCTAGGGCCCTATTTTGGGTATGTTACGACCAATAACTTTGGGATTTGTTAGTAAATCAAATGAGACCCCTAAATACTAACCTATGATGGCCGAATATAGGAGCAATACGAGGACAAGTTCGGGACTTTTATAATATCGCGTAGATACGGGATTTCTTTTAGACCTTCGATTAAATAGGTGTGTAAGCTCTTACACACTTTATTAGTATAAATTGTTATTATGATGATGTTTATAACCTCTCATGTGGTAATTTTGCCTTGCGGGCATAAGCTTGGTTTTCGGGTAAGTCCCCTATTACTCGATCTATGATATATGTTGTGTATGCCATCATATGCTGTTAAATGCTATGCTATATACAAATGCATGATATATGGGATCATGATACTTGTTATGTGAGCATGATGATGGTGTGATTGATGAGAGGGAGTAATAATCGTGTCGACGGACACCAGTGGTTTGGTACCACATTTCGTGACTATGGTCACCAGAGGTTTGGCACCTCCAGAGGTTTGGCACCTCATAGCGTCTCGTCCTTGTGGATTAATTCCACCGTGGGTTGGCCCCACATTCGAGATACGGGATCGACGCCAGTGATTTGGTATCACACGATGGGTTGGCCCCATCATTTGATTGTGACTTCGGGTCACCAGTGATTTGGCACCACCAGTGGTTTGGTACCACACGGGGTAGAAAAAGGAGCATGGATGGCTAGGTTGGGTTGCATAATTGCATGTCATACTAATATCTTGTGTATGAGTGGTATTTTCGGGTTGGGGATTTATACACTGAGTCTTGGTGACTCACCCCTTCCCATATCATCTTGTAGGTGAGTAGAGCGCGGATACGGAGCCGGGGAGAACTCGAGGCGGCCATGTTTGTTTTGCGGACTTCAAACTTTATTTTGCCCCGCTTTAAGTTTATTATTCACTAAAATTCGATTGGGTTGTAATATGGCCGGTTATTATTTTGGACGTTTAGGTAGTTGTTTTTACTTTATTATATAACTGATGAACTTATGAACTGTTAAGCAAATCGGTTAAAGGTAACGTTTTCAAAATAAGTACTCGTAGGCGTTTTCAAAAATGTTACTATCGGGTAACAAAATTTTCTAAGTTATCGATGACTCTAATGTTTTAAAAATCTAAATGATTAACTGGTTTCAAAGGAAAAAGGAAAAGTTTTCAACTCAATCATATTTATCAAACCAACCCATCTAAGTTTTAGCAAACACCATTTTATTACCCCAACAAATTGAAAATTTCCATTGAACCTTTCAAAACGTTTTTACTCCGTGACATACCAGATCCGGTCAAGGCTTGTGGGCCGGGTTTGGGGTGTTACAATTTGTATATATTTAAACTCTTTATTTCAAATAAAATGTTAGTTTAATTAAAGATTTATTACGTACTTGAAATTTTATTACACGCGTTTGTATGTGAAATTAACCATTTAAATCATGAGTAAAAAATATATATATAATATTAAGAATAGTAAATGCACTTTAATTGTTTATAATGATATTGTTATTTTTCTATAACACATTAAAATATTACCATGTTGGTGAAAGGAAAATTCAATATAAAAAATTAATTATAAAAAACATGATATTTCGTTATCTTATCATTTGTGATTTTTTTTATTGATTTTATTTAAAATGTAAAAAGACAAATGGGTCTTTGTAAAAATATAACTTATTTTAAATGTATAAAGATAATTTAGTATTTTTTTCAACCTAGTTGATGTTTAGTTGAGTCGTACAAACTAAAGAAAACCCAATACCTACGATTTTTTGATCAAATTAGTCCTTCTAGTATTAGATGGATCAATTTAGTCCTTATATTATTAAAAAAGTATCAAATAAAGTTAAATCACAATAGAGTTGACATTTATTGTTTAAAAAAAAGTTTAATTCACGATTTGGGCCTAGTATACTCATTTTACCACTTTGGTATCTAAACTTTTTCTTTTACCCAATGTGGTACCTAAAGTGTTCCTCTGTCATAGTTTTTAGTCCAAAAAGTGATCTTATGTTAAAAATTTCAACCAATTAGAGAATGCCACGTAATGGGCTTTATATTTTCATAAAAAATATTACTTAAATTAATTTTTGTTTAAAAATATATTTATTAAAATTAAATTGAATTAATGACTTTTTTATTTAAAAAATATATTTATTAAAATTAACTTGAATCAATAACATTTTATTTTTTTTATTAATTTGTTTCTCATGTTCTCTTTTCCTCTCTTTCTCTCTCTCCTTTGTATTTTTATTCATTCCATCTTTCTTCCCAATACAAATAACCATAGCTAAAATCTTTCTCTTCATTACCACGCACACATATTCATATCATAACTACTATCACTATACATCAAAAGAAAAAGAAAAAGAAAAGCATAAAGTAAGAATAGTTTTTTTAGGCATTCTTTGGTCAATCTAAACACGGAAAGAGAATCTTATAAAGAAAGGGAAGAATATACTGAAATTTTAAGATAAATTGATGATGAAAAACACCTAAATTTAGGGTTGAAGTTTAAGATTTATTTGTAAATCTATAAAAATGTAGTGTTCTTTTGGAAAAAAAAAACAAATGTTTAAAATGAAAAGAGGGGTTGAAACAAGAAAATGATTAAATTTGGACTCACATATGGTAGCTGACAGTGGCCATTGATGTTGAAAATTTGAAATTTTTTGAATTTAGCTTGAGTTTTGGTTTAAAATTTTAAAAGAAAGATGATTTGAATTTTAAATATTTTAAATTAATTAAAGTAAATGTAATTAACAAAATTTTAATTAAAGGAAAATGTAAATAATTTTGGGTTTGTTTTTATTTAGATGACTGTGAACAAAATATTAGAGAATCTAGTTCTTCTCTTTTCTCACAAGAAGAATATGATGAAAACCCAAAAATTTTGTTAGATTTTTTGGGTTAAAAACATTTAGTTATTTTATGGAATTAATGAATATTTTTTTATACTTTAATATATATATTATGATTTTATATATATATATATATTTATTCTTTATAATTTTTTAAAATTGAATATAAATATATGATAAAAATACATTTTTAACACCACGTGGCACTTCATGACATGTTGCCAAATTTGCTTGGAAAAGTAGCTGCAATAACCAATTTTAGCCCGGGCCTGTTATAAAACCAACTAAGGCCAAAAATTAATAAACCCAATTACCAAAACCACCTAACTACCCAAACCATTATACAACCAAATTCCAGCCCAATTATTAAATCTAAAATTTATCTAGCCCAAAACAATAAGCCCAAAACTAAAAAAAAAAAAAAGAATAAGAAAACCCTAACCTTGCCGCCGCTCTCCACTTGCCTGCCACTACCTGCTCCACCACTTTCCCACATGCTACTACTCCACTATACCTCCCTCCACTTGCCCAAGTTGCATCTGCAAAAAGAAAAAGAGGGAGACAAAGCACAAAGCATGGCAAAAAGTAGCAAGCAATAATGATAGCAAAGACAAATGATGTGCATTTTTCTTTTTATTTTATTTTCTTTTATTTGGCTATAAAAGGTCATTCAATATCTGTAAGCATGGATTTTTTTTTTCGATGAAGAAAATACAAAAGGAACTTTGAATCCAAACAGTTGCAAACATTTAGAAGCAGAAATCAATATCAGTTTACAACAGGCAATATAAGAAAGCAAGAAACGAAGTATCAAGGTTTATTTTCTGTTTTATTTTTTGAAGCTATACATATATATACATATATAAACCCATTCTATTTATTTATTTAGTTTTTTTAAAAAAAGAAAAATAAGTTTATAGATAATATTAAAAATATATAAAAAAAGGAGAAAACTTACCTTTTTGCGAGCCGGCGGCGGAGTCGGCGGCCGGAAATCGCACCAGCTCCCCCTCCCCTACAGAGAAAACAAAAAAAGGGTTAGGATTTTTTTTTTGGAAGCCTTTAAAATGAAAGTTTAGCTTAATTTTTTCTTTATATACACTTTACAAAACGACGTCGTTTTGGTCATCCCCCCCTTAAACACAAAACGACGTCGTTTGACCAAAGACCCGCGTGCGCGACCCGACCCAAATGAAGGATCCGCGTGTTTTTGTCGATTGGTTTAATTGTGCTTTCGGTCCTTCCGCATTTTCAGATTTTAAAATCAAGTTTCCCGTTATTACAAATTTGGGCCCAGAAATTTCGCGTGGTTGCGATTCAGTCCCCCTTTCAACGCCGCGTTTTACTATTTGGGAAAAATTGCCCTCCTCGTCCCTCCATTTTTGCGCGCATTACATTGGGCCCCAACTCCTAGCCCCTTTTTTAATTCGGTTCATTAATTTCATTTTCATTTAATTTAGTCCTATTTTATTATTTTCATCCTTTCGTTATTAATTTAACTAACTTTGTTATTATTTTATTATTATTACTATACTACTACTATTATTATTATTATTATTATTATTATTATTATTATTATTATTATTATTATTATTATTATTATTATTACTATTATTATTATTACTACTATATATTATTATATTGTACATATTTCGTATCATTATTATTATTATAATTATATTTTCTTTTCGTATTTGTATTTGTATTTAAATTTTTATTTATTCTTACTCAATTTTTTATTATCTTCATCTTGGCTCGTTTACTTTATTCTATTTCATTTTCTGTCTTTTGTGTTCACCTTCATACTAATGCATTTATTTCTATTTTTTGTGTTACGCATATCTATATTGTAGTTTGTTTTTACATTTTATTATAAACTTGTGTTATATTGATTTTGCTCGATACAAAATTGCTTCTTTTCGTAAAAGTAATATTCCTTATTCTCGGGAATTCGAAATGTCGTGTTCTAAAGCATTGGATATGATGTTCTGTTATTCCGAGATAAGATTTTCTAAACCAAGGCAATGTTCTGTATTTAGAAACTCGAGAGATCGTGCCCTAAAGTATTGGGTTGCAATTTTCTCGTTTAATCTAAATAAACGAATATCCTTTTGAACAAATACATTTTAAACAAAAAGCTTATTCTCAGAAATTCGAAATGTCGTGTCCTAAAGCATTGGATGTGATGTTTTGTTATCCCGAGATAAGATTTTAAAACAAAGGCAATGTCTCGTATTTGGAATTTCCAGAGATCGCGTTCTAACTTACTGAGTTCCGGTTTCTCATTTGTCAAATAATGGGATATCCTCCTCGAACTCGAATTTGAATTTTAAAGTCAAGAGACAAGCTTAATTTCGAGAGTCCAAAATGTTGTGCCCTAACTTACTGAGTACGACATTTTATCTCTTGGAAATAAGAATGTCTTATCATCCACTTTCGATTTGTTCACGTTCTTTTAAAGAGGATCATATTTTCAAATCTTCGACATTAAGACATTGGATAATCAATTAGGTACCAATTTTGGGCGTATCGAGGGTGCTAACCCTTCCTCGTGCGTAACCGACTCCCGAACTTGTTTCTTTAAATTTCGTAGACCAAAATCGTTGCTTTGATAAATTAAATGGTTTATTTAAAGCAACCACTTTTCAAGGTGACCCGATCACACCTCAACAAAAAAGATTGGTGGCGACTCCCGTTTTTATTTTCAAAACCCAAGTTCGATTCCCGCCTTTTCAAAAAAGGATGGTTTCGACAGTAACCTCTGGTTTCCTTTCATTCCTACAAAGCACAAACTCTTATGAGATTAATTTGCCGCTGGATATTTAGTTCCCCATAATAGGCCAAGAACCATCACCACTCACGACTTGATGAGCAACATGTCTAAGTTGCAAGAGTTTCCACACTTGATGATCAAAACATTAACACCAGCAAAAGGCATTATGAGCTGCAAACTATGCTATAAGATTAAAGCAACTAACATGATTTAAATATAGAGATGACTCTATCAATGCCAGCCTTTGTCAATGAATCATTCCATCAATCGTAGGACATGACAGAATTGAAGATTAAAAAAGAAAAAGATTCCATGGGAACAACTCTATCAGTTCCACCAAATTAGGATTTACCTATTCTTACAAGAATATGGAAGAACTTTCTGGAAAAAGGAAATTATAATCAAAATCATTAGAGTGTACCAGCATTTCATGGATAGATCATTAATTTGTAGCAACACAAATAGTTAGATGACATTTCCAATGTTTGTTATATATTCAAAGATGCAGGCAACATGGTCTTAATAAAGTAAAAACATAAGAACAATTGAATCTTAATAACATGTTAGTTGCTAAAAGTTGACGTTGTTAAGGAATGTTAAATGGGTTGTTATATTTCTTTGTTGTTGAAGATGATCGAAAGATTGAACAATCACAAACAACGGAGATTGCCACAAGTAAACAACCAAAACAAAATTCCTAGTATGATCAAAATCAAGCAACAACAGGGGCTCAAGTTCACAACAAATAATCAACAACATCAAGAAAGAAAATCAATCTTTCATTCCAAGAATACAAACAGAAGCCAGAAAGAAAAAAAAGAAAATCACATGACTTTGGACAAGTTCAAAGACACAACATGCTAGAAATTTTGTGGTACATGAAAGGAACTTATGATGCAAGGAAAGAAAATTAAAATAAAAGAAATAGATTTGAAGCATTTTGCCTCTAGGATACGACAAGTCTTAAAATAACAAAACAAAATAGTGAAAATAGCATTATTGAGTTTTATATTTAGGCATATTGTGTTTTTTTTTTTTGAAAGATAGCTAATACTTTATTGAGAAATAAAAGAGTGTTACAGGCCTTAAAAAAATACAAGAGTTGTCTACCGATAATTGGTTACCTAAACGGTACTTGGAAAATGTCAAAACCTAAATAAAGCTGTTCAACATTAAAAGCAAGAAATGAAACGGCAAAAATTAAAACTCAGCCACTGTAACACCCTTTCTTCTTCGTTTAGAATTTCTATCTTCTTGTATCAACCAATAAAGAGATCGGTTTTCCCCCAAAATCAACCATTTCTATAACCTCAGTCTCTGTCAGAAATCACAAGTTCGTCGGGCACCCAAACACAACTCCCGGACTCTATTTCTTCCTTTAACTACCATGAATCCCGTTTCTTTTCTCTTGATTCACCAGAACCTCCACCGCGTGTGGCGCCTCCTCAATCCAGTATCTGGGTTGTTCGTATCTGGCTCCTTCCTGTGCCATCACATGAGCTACTTTGTTGGCTTCTCTTGGGACGTACTTGAAACTCACGCTTCTGAAATTAACAACTTTCCCCTTTATTTCTTTAATCAGATTACTAATACATGATCTATCTTCTTCTGCAGCCTTCAGCTTTCGTATGACAGATAGCGCATCTCCTTCAATACAAACATCCTGGAAACCCATCTCTTCTGCCATTATAATGGCTTGCAGACACGCTCTAGCTTCGGCCATAACTGGGTTTGGGATATTTTCCCATGGAAAGGTACATGCAGCCATTGTCAGACCCTCTTTGTTCCTTGCAATGATTCCCGAATTAGAACATCTCGTGAGTCTGTTAAAAGAGGCATCAAAATTAATTTTTATGATATCATTGGCTGGCGGCTTCCAAACTGGAGCTGTAGATTCATTTGTAGTCCTCAACCTCTCCCCAATACAAGAAATTTCTGAATAGTATGCCTTGATAAACCCAATAACATCATTCACATGCTCTCGCACTCCTTCATGATATAGTTTGTTGCGATTATACCAGATAGCCCAGTAGGCGATAGATCTGATTTTGCATGCTTCAATATTCTGCTTTTCAAAATCTGTTGCTAACCAATTTTTCCAACTGATTTCATTGTTATGTGTTGATAATGGCGTTCCTACTCCGCGCAAGACCTAGTGTGTGAAGGGACAGTCCCTAAACAGATGTTCTACCGACTCTTCCTCAGATTGACATACCGGGCATAAAGGATTGACTGCCAGTCGACGTATACTAAGATTATGTAATGTGGGTAAATAATTATGAGGAATTTTCCACATGAGAATGCGAATTTTGCTAGGCACCTGTAGCTCCCATAATTTTGTAAAGAAATTAGTAGGAGTCTCATTATGTATTCTAGTACCCCCCTCTGTAATAAGCCATCTGTAGCCACTCTTTGCTGTATATACCCCTGTATTATCCCCTCGTCATACCAGTTCATCTCGTGGTCTACTGCTTGCTAATGGGATTGTGAGAATGCTTTCCAACTGCTCCTCTCCAAGCAACGATCGAATGGTCTCCTGCTTCCAGGTATTTGTTTCCCTGTCAATTAAATCTGAAACCTGAGTGAACCTAATATTCATATTCTGACATGTTACTCTGCCACTGCCAGGTCCCGGAAGCCACCTGTCATTTCAAATATTTACTGACTCGCCATTGCCAATTCTCCATCCCACTCCCTCTTCAAGAATTTGTCTGGCTTCCCAGATACTTCGCCAGGTATATGAAGGGTAAGAACCTAAATTAGCACCCATAAAATCCCCTGTTGGAAAGTATTTAGCTTTCATAACGCGCGCAAACAAACAATCTGGTTGCATGATCAATTTTCATCCCTGCTTCGCTAGTAGGGCTAAGTTAAATTTTGACAAATCTTTAAATCTTAACCCTCCGTTTGCTTTAGGGATACACATTTCACCCCATTTGCACCAGTGAATACCCTTATTTGTTTTAGAGTTTCGCCACCAAAATTTTCTCATAAGTCTCTCAAGTTCATGACAAAATGAAATCGGTAGCTTAAAACATTGCATTGCATAGATTGGGATTGCTTGTAAAACAGATTTTAAAAATACCTCCTTAGCCCCTGATGATAGAAATCGCATGCTCCAACTACTTAGAAGTTTAACACAGTGTTCTTTAATCTCCACAAATGCGTGCTTTTTCCGACGACCAACCATAGTAGGCAACCCCAAATACTTTTCTGGGTTATTTGATATTCTCACTCCCAATATTCTTCCCACTTGTGTTTTTGTTTCCAAATCAACATTGCCACTGAAGTAGATAAGTGATTTATCGAAGTTAACCAACTGACCCGAAATCTTTTCAGGCATATTGTGTTTTTTAACCAAAGAATATATTACTTGGTACGCAACTTGTCCCACAAATTACATTTTTCCAAAAAAGATATGTTTATTCATTATAAGTCTTTTTTGGAAGTTATATTTATTCGAATAAATTTGTTTAGATTCAAATGAAAATAATAATTATATACAACATTTATTTGCACAATCTTTTGGGTTTATGCATGTGTACATAAAGTCTAATTAATTAGCTCACTTAAGCACTCAACTCAATTATTCAAGTTATAATGAATTCAATATTTAAATTGTTTATACTTTTTATATGTTAGCAATGTGGGATTACTAACATTGCAAACTACTAACACAACAGTCAATTCCTACAACCATAAGCAAAACTGATAAAAACCCAAAAAGCAAACTTGTACAATAAGGTAAAAAAAAAGAAAGAGAAAGAGGGAAACGCACCTTAAAGTGGAGAGGAGTCCCGGTGTTAGGGCCAATGCCTTATTCATCAGTTCAAAGAGCAATGAAACCTTCAGATATATATTCAAAGCACACCCATTTTAAAAAGAAAACAAAATCTAATCTTGGATAAGGCGAGAAACTTGCCTGTGGTGGAGACATGACAACGACGACGAAAGTGTAGCGTTGGTTAGAGTAGAGGAGGTGGTGCCAGTGAGAAAGGGAAGATTTTAGAAAAGGGGAGTGTTGATGCAAAGTTCAACAAGGAAGGAGGGAGTAATGGCTATGTTGAGGCCGGTTCACCTAAAGAGACGAAGAGATGGAACATGAACAAGAGGACAAGCTAACTATTTGAGAGAGTAATTGCTCAAAGTAACTTCAGGGTCTCGAGAGTCGATCCCTTCTTCATTGTTAGAAAACTATTTATAAGAGGGATTCTCTTGTCCACTGACATGACGTGGTTGGACAAGTATTTAATCCCGCCAAATGTGTAATGGATATTCATAAGCATAAAGGATTGTATCTTGGGATCTAATTTGTTATGCCTCCAATTAGTACACGATAGTTATGCCTAAACAGACTCCCTACCACATCGAGAATGTGCTCACACTTGAGAAATGTTCCCACCTAGCGCCCAAGCTTGATAAAGGAAGGATGTTGCTCCTGTAGCCTAAACGAGTGGTCAACTAGGGTATTGTGTCAAGTGGAGTCAAAGGGGAAGTCAATGCCTTCTACCTTGCTAACATATTTCCAAGTAGCGAAGAGGTATAACAGGAAGATTGGAGGAAGGGAAGGAGTTTTACGCATAACATGACTTATCGAACAAAAAAAGATAAGTAATTTTATAGAAAAAGCAAGCCCTTTTCAATAAACTAAGAAAACATTTTCATTTGACCAATTTCATTTTACTGAACCAAACATTAAAAAATTACGAAAATGTTTTCTGGAAAATAAAGTTAATCATTCAAACAAACCATCATTATTTTCAAAATTTGATGTGTCAAACATATTATCCCATATGTAATGCCGTGTCAGCTTGCCATTTTCACATACTCACAAAAAAACCAATTAATAAATTTAACCATGATAATTTATATTAAGACTAAAATTTTGGAATTAAAAACATATAATGACTAAGAATGATCTAGTTGGAGAACATGGGCTAGGTCTCTAACTTTACCCATAATATAAAGCTAATAGTAGAATTTAACCAAACATGTTTAACTGCTACTTTTTTTTCATGACTATATTTTCAAAATTTGAGAAGTATAGGGACAAGAATTGATCAAATTAAAGCACAAGTACTAAATTTACAACTTATGCAAAGTACATGGTCTAATGGCAGAATTTGACCTAAATAAAAACCCTTATGACATATTTAAAAAGAAACTGAAGTTCAATACGTCGTAGTTTTAGGGCTGCTGTAATTCACTTAGAACAAAATATCCATTGAGGGAGAAATAAACGGAGCAAAACAGCAACGATCCATCAGCGGCGGGTATTTTGAAAATGTTAAACGGAATAAGCGAGTCCGGCAGTGATGTCGTGGGTAGCTTCATATCCCAAGTACAGGCTCTCCAAAACAGAGTGAAGGTTCTTCTTGCGTTTTCTTTTAATTTTTTTCCTTTGCTCGTCAATTTTATTATCATCAATTTTTTTAAATAATTAATTTATTAATCAGGAATTAGAGGCTGAGAATTCAAAGCTATCATCTCAAATCTCCAAATGTTGTTGCCATAAGGTCCGTTACGAACTTTGAAATTCTTTCTTTCTATTTTATTTTATTATAATTATTATCTGTAATTTGTGCTTCTTCTGCCATTCTGTATATTGAAGAATTTGCATATTTGCTATTTTTTAAACAAAATTTATTTTATTAGTAAAATGATCAATTTGGTGCTATACTAAGGGTGATGCCTGCATAGTCTTGTCCAGGAAAGTTAAACTTTTATTACTTTTTTGCGTGGAACTTTTTTTTTTGGGGGGGGGGGGAATAAAAACAAGTATTAGAAGTAATCGAGTGGTAATTTACGATTAAGGTGCCTTTGATATGCTTGTAAAAGCTTCCTTGCAATTGGGAGTGTGGCATGAGATATATATATGCCATATTTGCTTTATGATTCCCTACACCTTGCTGTGCACATTTCGTAATTTTTAGCTGATCAAAAGGTGGGGGGGTGGTGGAGGAGAGGTTTTTGTTCTAATACTTTTGATTGGTAACCTATGAGACTATAAGCATTGGTTGGTATGATGCAGACAGAGGAGATGCAAAATGGTTCTGATGTTGAAAGCTTTAAAAAGGGTGTGGAAAGTCAGAGGAAAAACACTGGAGGTGATAAGACCAGAAAAAAGAAAACAATAGAAAGAAATCCAGGTTTTTATTGACTGATCTTAAATATCATTCGAGTTTGTTGAGAGGGAAAATTCTCAATGGATTGCTCATTGTGATTTGAGTAAATTGCAATGTCTTTGTGTCAAAAATTTCTACTTTATCTCAAATGTTACTTATTTCGTTTAACAAACAAGCTTCCAATTTGTATAAAACCTCAACAAGAAAATTGTGGCTTTTCAATTTATGAAAAATTTTCTTTGTGGTCCAATAGATGTCCTCCACCATACATGCTTGTATTCATGTTAAATGTGAGATTCATAATTAAACCATCCAACTAGTTTATTAGAGAAGATACTCCATAAGTGGTGCTGTTTCAGTGGTCAAGTTTAGTATGCTGATAAATGAAATGATATAGCAGAAAAGGCTGGAGTACATATCTACATTTCCACCTATGGGTTGATGCATTGTTAATAAAGGATATGAAAGAAAATAATGAGGGACTTACCAAAGACCACAGAAAATAAATAATCCCCTATACATTATGTAACCTGCAGATTCAGACAGGGCACATCACTTTGTTATGCCATCAGGATCTGGTCATTATTCATGTTATTTCTGACAAGGATTTTAATGCAATTTAGCTATTTTGAATTAATCATCTTGGTGTTTACTTCTTCGTTGTATTCGTTTGGTTCCCATGATTGTTCTATAGTTACTTCCAGTTTGAAGTTTCCTATGCAATCTGAAAATAAATAGCAGTTGCAGATTTGATGTATGCATTGGATTTGAAAAGAATAAAACTGTACATGTCCCAGATCTTATATTCACAGATCCATATGTGATTATTGCAAATATATGTGCCATAGTTCCTTTACTTTTGCTTGCCAATCATCAGTTTGATTCCTGAGATATGAAATTGGAGACATGCTGCATTAGCATGCCATATTTCATGAAAATGCTGCATAGCTAGTCTGCTATAGAGCAATAGTTACTCACCTCCTCTTCAATTGCACCATTTTAACTATGAAGTATCTTACGCCATTATCCTATTAAAAAGGTTTCCTTGATTATGTAATTGTCTTTTGCTTAACCTTGCATATTTTCTTAAGAAGTATGACATTTTCATTAGAAATCTTCTCATGTATCAAATTCTATCATTTCTCTTTCTTAACAGGTTATGATTTGAAAATCATGACTCACCATTCCAAGAGATATGTTGCTCTAAAAGTCATGTATTTTGGTCAGAGGTATGCAATTTAACCATAATCCCTTTGTAATGTTGCTTGCTGTCAATAGCATATTTCCTCCTGTTACAAGTTTATTGTCAAAGGAGAGGAAAAGGATAATAGAAAATAGTAATCGTGTATTCATGGTAGAAGAACTAGTTTTATTAGCTGCGTGGTTATTTCATGTAACTTAGTTCAGCCTTCATACCAACCAGACATGGTCACCCACAGTGATGATTTTATGCTTTACCTTCTTACTAGGGCAGCATTCTTTCAAGAACTGTAAAAACATCTAGACTTAGGTCCCCTACATAGTATGTATTTCCTGTAGTAAATATTGCTACTTAGGTTTATCACCTGCTGGCATTTTGACAAGATTGAGACTTTGAATCTTGGACCGAGTATCTTCTAGGATCAACATGGCCTCAGTTTCATTATGTAAGATTTTTATTAAATACCAACCAAAAGTTAATTTAAGATAGTATGAAAACTAAGCCCTTCTGATACATAGCCTCTGTAGGCTAAGTGAGATTTAATTTTTGGATCACTGGGGACTCTTTTCTTTTCTTTAAAAGTCTTCTCCATTTTATCATTTGATTCTATAACCCATGTTATTTTAAAAAGAAATTAAAATTTATAATTTGTAAAGACTATAGAAAGCAACAAAGCCTTATAGTTCCAGGTGCTATATGGCAGGTTTTATGGTTTTGCTTCAGAAGCACAAATGGATCCCACTGTTGAGGTATGGTTCTTAAATATCTTTTTGAAATTTACAGATGATGAATGACAAGTGCAAGATTTATTTGAATCTTTAAAAAAATTATTCTTGAGAAAAACAGAAATTAACTCATCGTATACTTGACCTAGTATCAGATGTGCCTTAAACAATTGTTTTTGTCGAATGATTCTGTTAGTTTCTTTCTTGGATGTACTTTCATAATTCTAGTGTTCATACAGTCTGAAATTTTCAAAGCACTTGAGAAAACAAGGCTTTTAGTTGGTGACAAGAAGGAATCACAGTACTCAAGGTGTGGCAGAACAGATAAGGGGGTGTCCTCTGTTGGCCAAGTAAGTTGATCACTAGAAGAACTTCTTTTAATCTAACTGTGATTTTGAACCATGGTTTACCGTTTAAACATTTGAATGCTAAGAACATGGAAAATGCTTGGTGCAGGTGATTGCATTGTTTTTAAGGTCACACCTCAAAGAAACTGATGGAAACGACAAAATTTCAGGAGAATTAATTCCTGAGGCACGAATTGGTTAGCCACTTATTCTGTATCTATCCTGGAGACTCTAAGTTCTAGGAAAAGCTTTATCTGTAATTATCATTTGCTATTGGTGATTCATGGATTTTTCTTGTTCCATATCCTTGAATTCTATTATTTTCTGGGTCCTATTACAAATTTGCAACTGAACGTGAAAAGATTTTATTTTAACTAAAAAGGCTAGCAACATATAGAATTTAAGGATGAACAATTTTGGTTTGAGGATAAATCAAACTGTTTAAAGAGCTTTGAGTTTTTAATTTGTCACCAAATGCGTTAACCAGTCTCTCTTGTTCATAGAGAGAACTGGTTAAACATTTGGGGAAACTAGAAGGAAAAATGTGGGACAAAGTAGTGCTGAGATGGAATAAAATCCTTGTATGTAAAATACTTCAGGTCAATGAGAGGGCTAAATTATGGAGTAATAGAGTTCTGATACCATAACCATTCACATATTCTCACTTGTGCTGTCAAATACTCCTGAGTAATTCCAGTAACGTAGGGTATGATACACATGCATAATAAGGGCAAGCTGGTAGAAAACTCACAAGCTTCAGGAAATAAAATTTCTGATCGAGATTAGAAACTAAGTTTGAATATTCTTTAGTTTCTACTTGCCTGATAATCAGATCGGTTTTATGTGTTGGTGAGTGATTGCCTAATCTGGATAGCACATCATCTGATGATTAATAAGGTCTTTCCCCATCTTACTGGAACTTATTTCAAACTTCGAAGCTAGAAGGTATGTGAGCTTAGTCTCTTGAAGAAAAACCAAGCAGACATGAAGTACAGCACAATGCATTTTCTAAATGGTTTTAGCAATTTATTAGCTTCATCTTCGTTTAAAAAATTGTGAACACATTGACAGTGAAGTTTAAAGGAACAAAATGCATCTTTGATTGTAACTTATGCTGTTACTTTTTGAATTTTTGTCAGAAGGAGAAATTGATTATGTGAGAGTACTGAACCGAGTCCTTCCAAGTGATATTCGAATTTTAGGATGGAGTCCTGTTTCAATTGATTTCAGTGCAAGGTCTTTCTAAAATTTTAAAAAGTTCATTACTTTTTACATTTTGAAGATGATTTAGTTTACAGAGGATATTTAAAATCTAATTCATCCTTGATGGATTTATAATATCCAGAACTATTGGCTCAGTGTTATCATTAAAATTTTCTTTTTGAACTTGTTATATTAGTTATCTACTTATGGGTTAAGATGATGCAATATTGTCTGTCACTGCAGGTTTAGTTGTTTGGCTAGAGAATATAAGTACTTCTTTTGGAGAGGAAATTTGAATCTCTCCGTAAGTAACTTTTTTACATGGATCCTGAGTTCTGACCATCTATTGACTTTATGGGTTCTCACCAGAAATATGAGACAGTAATGCAATATTTTTTATGTATCTCCAGGCTATGGAGAATGCAGGAAACAAATTTCTTGGAGAACATGACTTCAGAAACTTTTGTAAGATGGATGCAGCAAATGTACACAACTACAGGCGTCGTATTACGCAGTTTGAAATTTCTTCTTCTAATATGAGGTGACTATCTATTTGTTCTGGTTGATTCAAGTGATATTATATATGCTTATTTATTAGGTAGAATGGTAGATTCTAAGTGTCAATTTTAAAGTGCCATGAATATGTATGAAGAAGTGGATAATCTTCTGTTACTACTTGCAGCTTTGAAGGCGGTCAGCTTTGTTCTATTAAAGTTAAAGGTAGTGCCTTCCTGTGGCATCAGGTGCGGTGCATGGTTGCTGTGCTATTTATGATAGGCCAAGGTCTTGAATCAGTTGATGTGCGTGACAGTTATTCTCTTCAACTCTTTGTTTTCAGTCTTTGATAAATTGCTTTGCTAGGTCAGAGGTGGAATTAAACAAACACTGGAACTAAATAGCCTTCCATCAAGCCGGTCCTTTTTCCTGAAATTGACTAGCATGATACCTGATGCCGAACCCAAATAAATATGCTTATTTGTTTATTTTTTTACATCTTTCTAGAGTGTTATGCATGCATCTTAACCTTTTGGCTTGAGTTATATTCACATCAAGTGACCTATCAATCAATTTTGTGTAGGTGATAGATATATTACTGGACATTGAGAAGACACCGAGAAAACCTCAGTATGCCATGGCTCCAGAGACACCATTGATCCTTCAATCCTGTGAATTTGAAGATGTCAAGTTTATTTGCTCCTCAGGTACATGATACACAAAACAAAGCACCTCATTTCTTTGACATTTCTTTGACTCACGCTGAATATAGGATATTGATTTCTATGCTACAATTTACTGTGACCTAGAAGAAAAGAAGAATGTTTGCAATTTGCATCCATACATCACTTGCACATTTGCTAGGCAACCATTTATGTTTGAAACATTTGAACTATCCTGCGGTTTTATTTGTAGATTCTGGGCAAGCACTTCGTATACACTTGGAAAATGAGGGTCGAGCGTACCAGCTTCGGTCTGCAATTTTTCAAGAAGCTGCTCTGAGTTGCTTGCCTTTAGCAAAAGGTGCAGAAACCAAGTTCTACCATATCATTTCTATCTAGGTCTTACTTTTCTATTTGTCTGTGTTGATATATCTTGCTGAGAGAGCTTTGACTTCTTTCAGACCAGAGCTTATTGAATGATGGAACAATCAAGAAGGTCACTTCCCATATTCCTCTCTTGTCTCGGCCAACTGAGCGTAAGTGCTGCTACACTTTGAGCTTTCATTAAAAATGCCCATCACTGCTAGAAAATGAAGTTACCCTGTCATTGTTCATATCCATCAGGATGTTTAGAAAGATGTCATTTGATGCATTTATTACCAACAAAGAGAAACTTTTGTAGAATATTCAAAAGTTTGCTTGTAGATGATGACAGTTCAAATTGTGCCTCATCTAGAAATTCGAGATGTGCATGATGCTCATTACGAAAAGTTTGATCAATGCCCGAGGGTTCGCACCCATAGGCATGCTGAGACACTTTCCATGTTGAAAACTGTTTTATTAGAAAAGCAATTATCCCTGTAGCAGACATGTTAGTCATTAAAGAAATGTCTGTTTTGGAAGAAATGAATGGCTTCTACTGTAGGAGTCCCTATAATCTTAAATACAATCTCTTCTTTGATAGCTTTGGGTGGCCCTTCTATTCTTTTTATCTGCCTTTGGTCTTTCCTTTCATTTGAAAATAAATGCTTGACGGTCAGTTTTGTAATGAGGAATAGAATATAGAAATTTGATGGCTTAATTATTTGAGGTTTTTATGGTAGATGTGTTGTGACCGACTCCAAAGTATTAACTGAACCAAATTTTGGGGTTTCGAATAGTAAAATTGATTTAAGGTTTCAACAATTAGCAACCGATAACTCCCATGCATTTTCAAGAGATTGTGGTAGTCTGTATTTGTACTTGCCTTCTTTACGCTTTGTAGAATGCAGCTTGCATTCTGTATGTTTTTCTTCAACTTTTGCTAGTTAATTTTGACCTAAACCTAACTAATTGTTTCTAGCATCATACGAAGAACGACATGCCAAACTGAATTCAAGAAGATGAAAATGGAAAAGCATTTTGGCTAATCATGTGGAGTTGAAGCCCTACATTGTCAACTCAGGTACCCTTCCCAGTTCACATGGAAGTTTTGTATTTGTATTAATGAAATGAGTGGAGACTTTATAGTTTGAGTTGTCTGTACTTGTGTCAGGGAATATCTTATTTTACAGATGAGTGAATTTTGGTCGTTATATAGCTTTTCCTATTGAGTTATTTTATCGATTAAGCGTGCACGTATGCATATACACGCTCGTGTTTAGATGCATATGTGTACTCAACGTCTTCAATTGATCATTATCTTAATAGATGCGTTACCTTGGCTCCATAACCATTGAAATAGTCAACAAGGTCAGGTTATCTTTTGGTCTGTTCCTTTTTAAGTTAAAATATTTAATTGTCGAAAGAATTATTCAGAAATTCTAATTTTCTGCAGCATTTCAAATCTAGGAATGTTTCTTCTCGACCCTTTTTTGTGCAAATTATAAGCCACCCCAACAGGTATTTTGCCTCACACACCCACACGCCTGTGCATGCATACATGTGGTACGTGCATGCTCACCGAGATTGTCTATCTCAACATCATGTGCCTTTACTGAGCATACATTAGTATAGCTTCAGCTTATCCCTTCCACGAATAATAATACGTTACATTCAGGCTCAAAAGTCAACAAGGTCAGGTTATGTTTTGGTCTGTTCCTTTTAAGTTAAAAAATTTAATAGTCGAAAGAAATATTCAGAAATTCTAATTTTCTGAAGCTATACTAACGTATGCTCAGTAAAGGCACATGATGTTGAGATAGACAATCTCGGTGAGCATACATTAGTATAGCTTCAGCTTATCCCTTCCATGAATAATACGTTACATTCTGGCTCAAAAGTCAAAGTCCTAATGGTCATGCATGCTATTGCTGGGGAAAATGTCGATGTTTATCATGTATACAATTTCAATGATATTCACATGAAATAAGCTAATTATTTGGTACACGTGGGAAGTTTTTCTATTCCACAAGCAAATTGAGATTTTACCACATATCTTATTCATATATATATATATATATATATATTTTTTTTTAATTTTTTAAATATAACTTAAAGAATATATTGTGGAATTAAAATTTGTATCAAATAACTGTTTATAAACGTAAAACTCATTCCCTCAGTCTACTTTATATAGCTTGAATGTGTGGATATTTTATATAATATATATTAACATTTTATTCAACAATAAATGATGTAAAGATTATTTTTAACCCAACATTTTTTTTATTTTTAAAGCATACATTCCAACAATGCAAAATTATAGTCATTATTTATAAGGTCTTTTTCCGATTAATATTTTTAACATTTGACTATTAAGAAAAAGAATACATATAAATGATGTCAACGTCATGAAGGACACTGACATTTGGACATGCGTCAAATTGGATATATAGCAACCTCAAATGCGACACGCAATCTCATAATGCATGTATTAAAATAAGATAGTTGTTGGAACTGGGTTGAACAGATTAAAGAAAAAATTAATTAATATATTAATTTGATTTATGAGTGAATCCCTTTGAACTCATTAAATCGGAATAAAAAAATTTAATTGAGAATCAATTTTTATGAATTTTTAATATTTATTTGATTGAAACTAAATTGAAGATTGAACTGAGAACTAGAAACCTGGTGTGATTACAAAACTATGGAAAGTGAACTTAAATAAATATTAATGTTTCCAATATCCTTGAAAACAAACTGTAAGTCATTGCAATTTTGTCCATTTTTTTATTTTAGTTATACAAACCTTAAGTTTTTAATTGCGGTTGATTATACAAGCTACATCATGTTTATAATTTCATTTTGGTTATCTAATTTTTAAACTGATTTCATTTTAGTCACCCAAGTATTAAATCTCTAATTTCGGTTGATTATACACGTCACATCATGCTTGCACTTTCATTTTAGTCACCCAACTTCTAGGTTGCTTTTATTTTGGTTGCCCTAAAAAATACTTTTTAAGTATTGATTGAGGTAAAAAAAATTAAGGATTAAAGTGAAAAAGTAGTAGACACTAAAATAATGCATTAAAAATTTGTCAAATTGTACTTGTTTACCCCCTACCAAAAGTTTTATTTTTTTCAATATTGAATTTTTAAATTTTAAAACATAAAAATTAATTAAATAAAATATTTAAAAAATTTATCCCTTAATGATGTCAGTTGATTTGTTACTATAATATTGATATTAATTAAATTAATTTCCTTATAAAATTTAAAATTTTATTTTATGTTTTCAAGTTAAAATCAACTAATCTTTAATAATTATCTACGAAACTCAAATTTCTTTACATTATACCTAACCTAAAAGCAAAGAGGAATGTTTACGGTTAATTAAATTAATTAATTATATATTTCATGTCAAACAAAATCCAAAATATTTTCATCACTTTTTTACCCAATCATTGAACAAACAATTAATTTAATTAATTTCAAGTATGTTTTTCTTTGTTTTTAGTTTAGCATGTTAAATTCGAGATTATATAATCAAAAGAGTTTAAGTTTTATAGACATTTATTAAATATGAGTTATTTAAGCGGATTTCATTAAGGAAAATTTGGAAAAATAAAATAAAATATTAAAATTTAGAAAGAGATTAAATTAATTAATTGAATTAATTTCAATATTATAGTAACAAATCAATTGATGTTATTGAGTGATAAAAGTTAACAGTTAAGCCCAAATTTTGAAACTTGAAAAGTAGAAGGACTAAATTCTTGCGAACATAAGTACACGAATTAAATTTCAAATTTGTGAAGAGTAATTACATTTTAACCAATAAAAATTAGCATTAATTATCTAATTTGTAAATCTTGGCTATATCTCCCCCATACATTGTACAGGCATGGGCATACTGTGTGTATCAATCAGTAATAATAAGTAATATAAATAATTTAATGTGTGCAAAAGGTTATCTTGAGTATAAATAAAAAATAATTAATGTGCTTTTAATTAATAATAGTGTAAAGTAGTATACATAACTTTAATCTATAATGTTTGTCTCCTGAATTTCATCAAATAAAGAAACCTTAAAGAGTTCATGTGAATAATGAAGAAATTGACATTTATTTGTAATGTAAATATGGGTTGTATGAGTATTCTCTTGTATAGTATAAATGCTTGAAATGGAGACTGATATGTCAAAAACTTGCAATGTGAACATAAAGTTTATTTCTTTATTTAGTGGGAACTATTTAACAAAATATATATGATACAATATATAAATAAATGAAAAGTGTGTGATATGATATTGTTCTCTAATGTGAAAAGAATAGTATAAGGACTTGAAATGGAGCCTAACATGTGTCTGAAAATTATAATGTGAACATAATTTTTATTTTCCTATTTAGCCAAAACATTGTAATATAAAACATATAATATATTTATATTATACATAAACAATTTTAAATTATACATCATCTCTTATGAATTGCTTCAAACCAAGGAACTCTAAACAACTTATGTAAATAACGAAGAAATTGACACTTGTTTATAGTGTAAGTGTAAGTTATGGGAGTGTTCTCAAGCCAATGTGAATTTATAGTATATGTGCCGTTAAAAATACCATGGAGGCCCTTGTATTGCAAGTTAGATTGTCTTTTACCTCCTCTACTCAAAAAATGGGTAAATTAGTTCTTGTACGTTAGATTCAAGAACAAGCTAATTATTTTGTTAAATATTTCATCCATTTTTACTGTTAAAAATTGATCCCTATACGTCAGTAGGAGGTACATGTGGCACTCCATGTATTATTGTTCGGTTAGTCTGTCAGCCATACTAGTTTTTAATAGTAGGATTGGATGAAATTTTAATAGAAAGGATTAGTTTGTTATTTGATTTAATATGCATGGACTAATTTTTCTAATTTTTAAATAAAGAGGATAAAATGCAATTTAATTCCTAATATACAGGATTCCATAATACTTTTCCCTATAAATGCTTGAAGTGGAGATTAACACAAATAAAAAAATTTATAATGTGAACATTATATTTATTTTCTTATTTAACTATAACCTTAGTAATATAATATATATTATATAAAGTAAGCTACACTAACAATACTAAGAAATATATTATTTTCTTATCTGATTCACACATCATAATTTTATTATTAATAAAAGATGTGTGTAGGGCCTAATTTTAGCTCGGGTCCATTAACCAAAATAAAAAAACAAACAAAATAAAAGAACAAAAATCAATAAGCAGTCCAATACATTTCAAGGCCCATTAAATCCAAATTTTTTTTACAAACAGAAACCTTAGCAACCCCCGCACGCCGCCAGCAGCCCCACGCTCGGGCCCTTAGCCACGTTGCCTCCTAACTCTCCGCGCCCGCAATGTGCGCCTCCACGAAGTTCACCTGCAAAACAGAAAAGCAACAGAAGCAGCAAAAACAGATTATATTTGTTTTTTGTTTTTTTTTTTTTTACTTTCGATGGCATTTCGGCTATAAAAAGCCGAAGCAAAACTTGTAAAATGGGGATTTTTTTTTTGGATTTATTGATTTTTGAAAGTACACAAAACAGAATATTTTAGCGAGAAATCAACGCAAAATCAAAGCAAATCGTCAAGGTTTCGATTTTCTTTTCTTTTCTTTTTTTGTTTCGAATCTGTTTATCTTTTTTTCCCCTTTTTTTCCTCTTCGGTTTTTGAAACAGAATCCATATATATATAAAATAAATTTACAAAAAAAAGGGTTTTTACCTGCTTTGGGGGAGACGGTGGCGCCGACAACGGAGGTTGGCCAGGCCTATGGTCGGAAATCGCTCCAAGGGGGAGAGGAGGGAGAGTTTCTTTCCCTTTTTTTTTTTTTTGCTGAAATGAAAAAATGAAAGTTTTTAAAAAAAATTTGGCTTTTATACTACATGTGAAACGGCGTCGTTTTGCAAATGGGGGTCAGAGGCCAAAACGACGTCGTTTTGGGCCTCTGACCCATGACCCGACCCTTTCCAGTAAAAAGATCCGCGCGTTTTTTAAAGAGGGACTAATTGCGCATTTAGCCCATCCGCTTTTTTATAGTTCACAGAAAGTTTTTTTTTATTTCTGATCTGGCCCAAAAGTTTCCTCCTTGTTTCAATTGGGTTCTCATTCGAACACACCGTTTCAGAAAGCGGGATTAGTTGCTATTTTGGTCCCTCCATGTCGCGCGCGTATTGCAATTTAGCCCATTTATTCTTCTTTTATTTTAAATTTGGCCTCAAAGCTTCTGTTTTTGATCCAATTTCGTCCATTTTCAATTATTTTACTATTTTACCATTAAATTAATCATTTTTGAATATTTTATTACCACTATTTTTCATATGTATATTATTATTATTATAATCATATTCTTTCTATTATATTTACTATAATTATATATACTATTTTGTTTACTTTATTTTTTTATTTATATTATTATTATTTTGTCTATTTTATTATCAATATACCTTTATCTTTTACTACTACTGTTTTTTATTAATACTATTATTTTAATATTGTTACTATTATTTTATCATTAATACCATTTCAATTATTATTATCGTTATTTTATTATTAATATTATGATTATTACTTTCAAATATTGCTATTTAGTACTTCTATTTTCATTATTATTTCATTTATCATCATTAATATTCTAATATTATTACTATTATTTCTTATTAATATTTTTATTTTTGCTTATTGTTGTTATTATTTTATTATTCTATTTATTATTTTAATACCATATTTTCCCTTCTTTTTATTACTATATTCATTAGTTTTATTAGTATTATTTTATTATTACCATTTTTTTCCTTTGTCACCATTTTTATATATACATATTATTGTTATACTTATATTCATCATTCTTATTATTATTTTTATTAGTTTTTTCTACTATTATGTTTTGTTTACTCTCGTTCCTGTCAGTCCATATAGATCGATGATTTTGAATTGCATTTCAACATTTTTATTTTTATTTTTTTTCCAAAATTCATAAAAAGGGTTTCACAAACAAAGGTGGTATTCCGTGTTTGGAAGTTCGAGAAATCGAGCCCAATCGTGCTAGGTTTCAAGTTTTTGTTCGTCTAGATGACTAAATATCCTTTAAAGATTTTGATCGCATTTTTTAAAAACAAGGCAATATTTTGTGCTTGGAAGTTTTGAGAAATTGTGCCATAACGTGCTAGGTTTCAATTTTCCGCTCGTCCAAAGGACTAAATATCCTTTTAAAGTTTTGATAGTGTTTTCTCAACTTTAAAAATAAGACAATATTTCATGTTTGGAAATTTGAGGAACCGTGCCCTAAAGTGCTGGGTTTCGGTTCTTTTGTTTGATCAAACAATGAAATACCCTTTTTAAAATGACAATGCCTGAATTTTGGAAATCATGAAATGATCTTGGTGTCGAAGGTTTGAAACATCGTATCCTAACGTGCTGGATGTGATATTTCATCCTTTCGGAACAAGAGAATTTCGATATCCAATTCGAATTACCCAAACATTTTCCAAAGGATTCGTATTTTAAAATCTTTTCCAATTTTCAGTATTAGGACATCAATCAATCGATAAGATACCAATTTTGGGCGTTGTGAGGGTGCTAATCCTTCCTCATGCGTAACCGACTCCCGAACCTGTTTTCTTAAAATTCGTAGACCAAAATGTTTTCTAGAGTGACCCAATCGCACTTTAAAAAGATTGGTGGCGACTCCGTTTTTCTTTTTAAAGTCGACCCATTTTCCAAACAAAAAATGGTTTCGACAATGTGGATCCACTTATTAAAAAATAATTTACTTAAAAACTATTTAAAAAATTTGTTTAAAAATAAAATATAAATTTCATTTAAAAATATATTTTCACAAATAAATAAAATTTTAAAATATTTTCACAAATAAAATAAAATTTAAAAATATTTAAAAAATTAATAATTTTAAGTCATAATTAAATTATTCTTTTAAAAAAATTAGTCCATACATATTTTAAACATTTTTAAAAAAACATTTGTAAAGTTATTTATAAATATTAAAATTTTTAAGCAAAATTGTTAAAAAAACAATATATTTCCATATACAATTTACTACCAACAAATTATTAATTTTTTAAAAAATAATTAAAGATGTTTAAAAACATAGTTAATAGAATTTAAAAAATAATTAGATAACATTAAAACTACTTAAAAAATACTAATAATTGTTTTTAATAACAATAACAAAAAAATTTGTTTCAATAAATATTTTCAACACTAATAAAATTCTCTATTTCAATTAATAAAACTAAAGTGTTAAAAATAATAAATCACCTATAAAAATTTACAACATTTAAAGAAATCGTTTTTATTTTTGTATTATATTAAATTCGTTTTATATATAAATTTAATCAAATTATTGTTTTTTTAAATAATATTTATTTAAAGCTTTAATTTAGTTTAAAACATAAATAAAAAAAACCTATACTGATGAATAACTTTAAAAATGAAATATGAACAATATAAAAAACAAATATGAAATTAATGTGTAATTAAATAAATATTATGATAATTTTAGGTAATATTTTAAAAAAATTCTATTAAAATTAAAATAAATACAAAAAAATATTTAAAATTATTTTGATACTATTTAAAATTTATTTTAATATCATACATTGAATGTATTATTTGTCAAATACTTTATTTTAATTTTTTTATTTATATCATTTGTAAATCCATTAAATTTAATAAATATTAATTAATTTAATATAATATAATTACTTGTCAAATTCTATGTTACTATTTCTATATACTTTATTATTTTTTTTCGAAGTTGCAGATCAAATAATAAAATGTGCCTTTAGTGGTGGTGTGGGGTTAATTTCCTTTGAACAACCATCAATTTCGATCCGTGTGCAATTTATTGTTGATGGATAGAATTAATCTTACATGAGTTAATTATGTGCTTTTTAATATAATTGCTTAACACTGTCTTTTTCTACTGAAAAAAGTCCGCAGGCATCACATAATCAGTATTAATACATCCCTCCACCACACTAGTACAATTCGGTAATACGCAACAAATGTTGGATTCTGTTATAATCAATAATATCTCCGTACCAACACATACATCCCGTACAGCGCGCAAATAACCCATTGGCATGTCAATCGTATCATATTCTTTAATACATTCACTCGAACATTTTTACCATATATAGTTCGTTACAATCCCAACAACCATATACACAGTTTTCACTTTTCAAATAGCATTCCATTTACAATTTTAAACTTGTAACGTCATCATAAACATACTATCCAATCATATAACAATGTCACATCCATTCGATATCATGTATTTATTTATATTTTTTATTTAATTTATATTTTACGATTCAGTCAATTTGATGCCAAATGACAATAATTACATAACAATTCAAACTATAAGTAAAACAATATAATACAAACATATTATGAATTAATAAAATAAGTCTCATATGAACTAACCTAACCAAAACAGCCACAAACACGACTTGAAGGACTAATTCGCAGTTTTTCTTTTTTTGCACTTATCTATCGATTGGTTCAAATCCCAATCTATAATATAATTTTCTGAAATAAATTTATAATTTTGTTTCAAAAAATAAATTTATTGTTTTAGAAACATTAAGAAATGATAATATTGAATATTTACTTTAACTAATTAATAATAATATAAAGGCTATCATTTCATTTGACTAAGGTAGGTCAAAGTTATTTTCAAAAGGAAGGAAGGAAATTTCCAGGCAAAACAATTTAAGATTTTAAAATATTTTATTGACGAAAGAAAGAGAGAAAAAAACCCGGTTCAAGACGGTTCGGTTTTTAAAATAAATCTATTATAAAATTCCCTAATCCATCTACTCACTTCCGCTTTACTTTTCCACCAATTTTATTTTTCTTTGACTGCGATTTTTTCTCTTCTTTTCCTAAAAAAAAAAAAAAAAAAACCTTTTCGTATAATGTGAGATTAAATTTCTTGTTTTGAAGTTTGGGTTTTGATCAGTTTTTAGCTCTCTTGATTGGGGAGTTTTCTGTTTTTCCTTTGTGTAGAAAAAAAAAACAAAAAAAGAGGTTTTTTTTTTTTTACTATCAAGAGAGATGAAGGTGACTGCGACGGCTGTGACGGTTGATTCCGGTTTTGGGGACGACCAAGTGTGGCCACCGGGGTTTCGGTTTCACCCAACTGATGAAGAGCTGGTTCTTTATTATCTAAAGAGGAAGATCTGTAAAAAAAGGCTTAAGCTTGATATCATTAGGGAAACTGATGTTTACAAGTGGGATCCTGAGGAATTACCTGGTAATTTTTCTTTTTCCTTTTAAACCCTGAATTTTTTCTAGGGGGGTTGGTTGATTATCTGATTCTTGATACGAGTTTATTTTAGGGTATATGAGGGTTTGTTTTGGTGCTTTGACTTCATGTAAGTTTTGATTAAATTACCTTTTAAGGGAATCGTATTGATTTAATCTCTTATTTGATTTGTGTTTTCTTTATTGAATCTTTTTTTTTTTTGAGGAATATGTGGCTATTGATTCTTTCATATACTAATTGTTAGTTTTCATCCATTCATTCTAAGACATTTGGGTTCCGTTGACTTTGGTTGCACACTAATTTGACTGTTCCTTTGGTTATAGTTTTTTTGGCTATTAATTGATTAGATGACTATAATTGTGCAATGGTGATGAAGTTTTCGATATGGTTTGTTTTTGCTCCTATTTGATGCTGTTTGTTTAATGGATGGATTGGTTGTCTGAAAAAAAGTTAATCAGTAGATAATGTTTGCTGGTTAGGAGATTTAGGTTTCGCTTTGTTTGTTCGTATTATCGGTCTTCTAATAAACTAAACAAATGTTATTCAGGGCAATCGGTACTGAAGAATGGGGATCGACAGTGGTTCTTTTTCTGTCCAAGAGACAGGAAATACCCTAATGGAGCAAGGTCAAACAGGGCTACCATACATGGGTATTGGAAGGCAACAGGAAAGGATCGTTCTATTACTTGCAATTCTCGAGCTGTTGGAATCAAGAAAACTTTAGTTTTCTACAGAGGGCGAGCACCTAATGGCGAGCGAACTGACTGGGTGATGCATGAATACACCCTTGATGAAGAGGAACTAAAGAGGTGCCAGAACGTAAAGGTATGTAAGTGAGTTAATTTTGTTAACGAGCTTCTTGTTTTCATTTTGTATATGAGCTGTTTATTAATTCAGTGTTTCTCTTTTGTATTTCAGGATTATTTTGCTCTCTATAAGTTGTATAAAAAAAGTGGACCTGGCCCTAAAAATGGTGAGCAGTATGGAGCTCCATTTAAAGAAGAAGCGTGGGATGATGAGGAATATTCTAGTAACCCTTTAGATACAATCACTCCTGTGAAGCCACCTAATGAGGCCATTCCTGATGATAATGTAAAAGCTAATGTTCAATCTGAGTCTCCATTGAGTGATATTGAGGAGTTTATGAGACAGTTTGCTGATGAGCCTGCACTTCCACAGCCGCAAGCTTATCATAGCTATGTATTGCCTCAGGTTGTCAGTGCAGAAGAGACACAAAGTATTTTGCTGGATCCATCTCCAAGGGGTGTTCTCTTTCCCGAGCAACTTACAGTTCTCCATGGTCAAGCAAGCTTTGAATTTTCAGAGTCGCCTATTTCTCAATTGCTGTTGCAGGAGGCACCTGAGGTCACACCTGTCACCGACCACCTTGATCAGGTACCTCAATTATGTGAGGAGGATTTCTTGGAGATTGATGATCTCCTTGGTCCTGAACCTTTGATCTCCAATATCAAGAAACCTGTGGAGATCAAGCAGTTCAATGAGTTGGATGGGCTGAGTGAATTTGACCTGTACCATGATGCAGCCATGTTTCTACAGGACATGGGGCCTATTGATCAAGGAACAGTTCCATTCTTGTATGATAATATGATAAATCAGGTAAGTTACCAGTTGGAACCCCAATCTAATATAAGCCTGATGAATCAGCAGTATCTGCCCCATTCTAATCTAAACCTGATTGATAAGCAGTGGCAAAACCAAGCAAATGCAAATATGATGGAACAACATTTACAGCCTCAACTGAATGCGTCAGGGGGTAATATGTTGAACCAGGTGGGTTATCAATCTGGTCCAAACATAAACTCAATGGATCAGCAATCGGTGCTTCATTCAAGTGTGGACCAGGTGGATTACCATGGGCAGAATCAACAGCTGCAAATGGATCAGATTAATGGCGCACTTTGGACACATGATCAAAGTGGTGATGCTTTCATTCCATCAGGATCAAATCTTGGGAGTGCTTCTCCAACTTCAGGTAGAACAAGTGTGGAAACCAATATGGATTTATTTGCGAACTTATTATCTTACGTTCCACTGAGCCATGCTTTTGTTTTGCACAAGCTGTCTTAGCCCATCCTGGCAGAGCTCATGATGAGACTGATGGTTGGGTAGACATGCCAAAGTCGACATGGCAAAATGTCTCTGTAAAAAAAGGGAATTTGACCCTGCTTCAAGAGCTCTTGTGATACAAGTATTTCATTTATAGTCACTATAAGTGATTAGAATGCAAATATTCAACTTGTATTTTTTTCATGGGAAAAACTACTCTGGAATACTGCTAAACTGTAAACTTTTGCTTATACATGGTTATTTTTGTTTTATCGTGTTTAGGTTTTGTAAACAATGGCCCTAAGCAAGACCAAGGTAACAAAAATGATGGCAGTGGTGGTGGAAGCTGGTTTTCATCTTCTTTGTGGTCGTTTGTGGATTCAATACCTACGGCTCCTGCTTCTGCAGCTGAGAGTCCATTGGTAAATCGGGCATTGGAGCGTATGTCTAGCTTTAGTAAATTGAGAATACATGCAATGAATACTGCAGTGAATGGTTCTACTAGTGCTAGGAGGAGAAGCAGGAATAGGGGATTCTTTTTCATTTCTGTTTTAGGTGCATTGTGTGCTGTCTTATGGTTCTTTATAGGAACAGTTAGGGGCCTAGGAAGATCTATCTCCTCCTGAATATATATATGTATAAGTTGGAAGTGAAGTGAAGTGAAGTGAAATTATTGCATGGACAACATATATGCATAGTTTTAATATCTAACTAATTTTGAATGTAAAGGAAGAAAGTGATAGGTGAAGTAAGGCAATGAATGTTGAACCTCTATGCGTTTTGTAGAGATCCTTTTTCTCAACGAAATTTTTAATCTGTAATGTGTCCAACGTTCCATTTTTACGAGTCTAAGCCTCTGTATTTCAACGCTGATAATGCGAACGGAAGGGGATGGTATCTTCATTCATTGTCTATATATAGGGAGATCAGTGTTTATTATATATCTATCAAAATATGTAAGTTTTGCTTGAAAATTATGTATAGGAAGAATAAGGAAAGAAACCTTGTTGTAGGGCCAACGGGAAACATGGGTGTGTGTAGAGGGAAGAAGCGAAGGAAATAATAGTTCATTTAGGGCAAGGGTCTGGACTTCACTCATATGGCAGGGCTACACACACACACTCGTGAACTCGCTCATTTCTGATGTGTCCTACTACCCCATTTCAATGTTTTTTGCACACTGGAGTAGTATTTTTTGCTTTCTGTCTTGCTGGACTGGTATTTCTTGTGATCTTTGTCACTATTAGAATTAATTCAATATCATTGTTGCAATTGAATGCCTTTATGTATTATTTTTTAATTTAATATTTTTGAGAGATTTATGTTTAGTTTAGGATTTATGTGAAAATTGATTCTTCAATTCCTTCAGAATTTACGTAGAAAAGTATATATAAAGAAAAAGTATTCTATTCTTTGTTATCCGCAAATTTATTTTTTTTAAAAATGTGTAAGTTGGTTTTGTGTAAATGCATTCTTCAGTTGATATTAAAGATTAATGGCATTCTCTATCTGTAGGAATCATGGATTTGCACGCTTGTTCAATAAAATTTCTATGACAAAATTAAAGCTATGTTCTTTGAATGAAAATTCTTGAAAATAAATATTAATTTCTTCTTTTTTCTTGACTTCAAAACTTCTTATTCCCCCAAATAATTTAAATTTGTTTTTTGTATTCTAAAACAGGGACCAATTCAGAGATTGACAAATGTCTTAACCTGGTAAATTCCATTTTTCATTAATAATTTAATACATAGAATAAATGAATGGCCCATTATAAAAATCAACTATTTAATTTAACCCCTTTTAAAATTAAGTTACCTTAAACCCCTTCAAAATCGTATAATTTTTGTTCCCTCCCCTGCACAAAAGTTCTACCTTAGTAGGGGTTAAAGTGTATAATCTCCTTTTTTTTAGTCTCTTTGAAATTTAATTATTCAGTATAATCCTGTTTTAACTTTTTAATTATATGTAAAAATTTCATTTTTTCTGTCACTTTGGATATTAATAATTCAATTTTAACCATTTTAATACAAATAATTTAGCTTTAGTCCTCCAAAATTTTTTAATTTTATTTTGATCCCTCCAATACAAATTTCCTTGGTTCCCCCTGTGCCTTAAGATTTGTAGTACAGAGGGTATATATATAAGTATAACTTGGGGAATCATGTGAAACCCTTTGAAAAGATAGCCGTGCATCATGTGAATCTGAATCTGCTGTACCTTCACCATTTAAAACCACCATTCCCTCCCTCTTTGTTTCTCACTTATATAAACGCTGCTCGCCCCATCACCAAACTTGCCCTCTTCCTTTCATCTTCTGCATGTCTATCCCATACGAGCAATAAACATGAAGAACTTGTCTTTTGGAGTTGATGGTTTACTGCTAGTTTCCATTTTCATGCTGCTTTGTTTATTCACGGAAACCCTCCTTGTGCCCCTTCATCATCACCATGGTAATCATCTTCGGTGCCAAAAATCTAATCATCCATGCCATTTCATGCATTGCTTATATTCTCTACATGCATGTTTGCAGCAAACAACCATGGGAAAGCTACAACACTGGGAGATGAAGTAGTACAAGTGAACCCTGAGGTTTGTTTCTCATTTAACTCGTAAGTTAAATCGTCGGTTGGGTATGAGTTGATTTGTTAATGCATGCATGCATGCATGCAGGAAGGGAGAGGGATGGAGTTGTACACAACAGGGTCGAGCTTGCCTGACTGTACACACGCCTGTGGGGCATGTTTTCCTTGTAAGAGGGTGATGGTGAGCTTCAAGTGCTCCATGACTGAGTCTTGTCCCATTGTTTATAAGTGCATGTGTAAAGGCAAATACTACCATGTTCCTTCCAAATGATATTTATTTGCACCTCTTATCCCTGCAATTTAGTTAGTAATATTGAAGAGACTGGATTGAAAGATTAGCGTTTATGAGAATGCTTGTAAATAGTAGAATTTATTTGCATTTTTGGTACTTGTATTAGAATTTAGTGTTTTTTTTTTTTTTTAGTTAATTAGTAGAATGTGAAATTTCAAAATGTTTTAGCAATGAATTTTATCTGTTTTTTTCTTTTCTAGTCACTCCTCTTTGTTTTTCCCTTTTATTTTTACCTTACATTATCTTCTTAGCATCCACTGCACAAGATACTAACAACAAACAAATTTAAGATATTTTCGGGTAGAAACCGTATTATCCCTAATATTTGTATAAATAGATAAATAAATATGCTTATTTATATAAATAAATATTAATAAGAAGAATTGAATATGAAATTAAAAAAAATTAAAACTTGGGTGTGAATGAGGTTGAGGTTGATTTAAAAGGTCCACTGCCTCTGTTGAATGCAAGCAACATAGTTGGCGAGATTTGTATTCTCAGGTCTTTTCAGCTCTGCTGTGCCAATAAAATTCAATTTTAGCAAAGCCTTCATTTATTACTCACTGACTCAATTAGTAAATAACCATCTGGGCTTCAATATCAATGTCCAACCAGATTGCCCAATCCAATATTTAGATTATTTTGTATATCATTTTCAAAAGCCATAATCCTGAAAATAGCCCCTAATATTTTACCTGATTATTCATTTTGGCCCTTATTCTTTTAAGCACTTTACCCTTCATTGTTCCAATTTTTATCGAATTGATCCTTTTTTTTTTTTTTTACAGAATTAGTGATGTAGCCGTTAGTTGGGGTGAACCATGACAATTCAAATATAGGATAAATTTTTTTTTGGTCAAGGATGTAATTTTAATATTTGTGGGATGTGCTTCATATTTATCGAAAAGTTTGTAAGCACTTAAGACAACAATTAACGAACAATTGAACATCACAACGTGTTCTCCTATTTGACAGTCACATTTTAGACTTCAAACAGGGCTACTTTTTCCAATTGTACTTTGATTATTTCAGGGATATTTTACCATGGTTAAAACTCTAATCTAAGTCTATTTAAAGGGGTCATTGTATTCCTGTTGTGACATGCCAATCAACAAAGACATATTTTTTTGTGGGGGACAAGATATAGTCACATATAAGTTTGGTGAGAATTTTCGTGATAATTATGGAAATTTTTTTGTCTTGAGCTATAGTTGTGTTTTCGGGGTTTGATTTCTCTAGATTGTACTATCATATATTTATTCATTTAGTGAAGAGCCGATATCTCTTTTGCCCGTATTTTTTTCCTCTTTGAAAGTTTTTCATGTAAAATATTTGTATTCGTTACTTTCTATTTTTACTATCTCTTTATTTATACAAGTCAATTCTCAATAATATTTATCGAAAATAATCAACCATAAGGTTAAAGTATCCACCGTTCCCAATCGTCAAACTTATAAAATGCCAAACTCTAAAGGAATGACAAAACCTTAGCCATGGGAAAGAATATGAAAAGTATAAACGATACCATAGGAAACGAATTTGATTCTCCTCCTAACTTCAACAAAGAATCAAATTCTCCTTCCCAACATTGCCCTACTTATATATATATATATATATATATATATATATACTTAATTATTATTTTCAAACATTATCGACTGTTGTTGTTGGTAAATGGCAGACACGATCACCCACGATCTAACCGAAACCTTACAACTGACCAACAACAACGAATATTATCAGTACCTTAAAGAAGACGATGCAGACGAAACCAATTTCATTTACATCATCAACGCAATCCTCAGTGGAACCGCAAGGCTCAATGTCCTTTTACCCACAGCAACCATTCTCGGTTTCACCATTTTCGCTCCCCTCTTAAGCAACGACGGCCAATGCACCACCCTCGACAGATGGCTGTTGGGTTGTTTTTTAATGTTCTTAGCAGCGTCTTGTGTGTTCTTTACGTTCACGGACAGCTTTAGAACAGCCAAAGGAAGGTTGTATTATGGGGTAGCGACGTTGAGTGGGATTTGGACGTTCAATGCTGGAAGGAAGAAACCTTGTGTGCCATCGGATTATAGGCTGAGGTGGTGTGATTTGTTCCATGCAGGGCTGTCTTTGGTTGCGTTTTTGGCGTTTGCAGGGTCACATGGCGATGTTGTGGCGTGCTATTATCCGGGGATTCCGAGAAAAGTGACCAACACTGTTCCACTTGTGGTTGGGTTTGTTGTGAGTGTTTTGTTTGTGGTGTTTCCTTCGAGGAGAAGGGGAATTGGGTATCCATTCTTGTTGCAGGGTGAAGATAGGAGCTCTAGATTTTGAAACATATATACTTCATATATTTGTATTAATGTAAGAATGGATAGTTATTATTTTCAATATTGTCAATGTAGAAGGTGTGAATTTAAATGTGTTGAAACATATTATTCTTTTATTATGAGTTTGGAAAAAGGATATGGGTAAATCTAAGCATTATGTAAAAAAAGAAAAAGAAAAGATATATTTATTATTTGGGATCATTTCTTATTTTTTCTTTTTTAAAATATGATTTTTGATAATTAGTCAATTGAATTGTGACCGTGTTTAAAATTGATGTGTCCCAAGTTTAAATCTCATCATATGGTTATTTTATCATAAAACTTGAAAAGATAAAAATATCGTTGTATTAATATTTTTTGTTTTGTATATAAAATAGTATTTTAACAAATTTTCAATTGAATTGGTGTCTGGTTGATTGTGTATATTAAAGTTTAGATAAAAGCCAATATTACGAAGAATTTGCCACTAATAATTGACATTAACATTTAAAAAAATTTTAGATTTTAGAAAGGTTAAATTTTGCTATTAGTTTTTATATTATGCGTAGGCCGTAGATTTGATTTCTATATTTTAATTTGGTCAATATAAAGTTTTTTCTTTGAATTTTGAAGTTTCAATCTTGACCTAAAAAGTAACAGTTAAATATGTTAGATCAAATTTTACTATTAGTCTCATATTGTATGTGTTGAAACCATTTTTTAAAGTTTTGAAAAAAACGGGGAATCGACTTAAAAAAACGAAAATGGAGTCGCCACCAATCCCTTTTTACTTAGGTGTGATTGGATCACATTATAAAACGTTTTATTTTAAAACATCGATTTTGGTCTACGAAATACAAGAAAACGAGTTCGAAAGTCGGTTACGTATGAGGAAAGGTTAGCACCCTCATAGCGCCCAAAAATTGATACCTACTCGATGAAATCATGTCCGAATGTTGAAAATTTGAAAAATTACGAAATATGATCCTTTTATTAGAAAGAAAACCAAGACTTACCTATCTCAAAGAAATAAAAAACTATACCCAGTAAGTTAGGATATAACATCTCATGACTTCGAAACTAGGCATGCCTTTATTTTAGAAAATTCTTACCTCGAGATACAAAACATCATATCCAGTAAGTTAGGATACAATGTTTTGAATTCCCAATAATAAGTTTTTGATTTGAAATGAGAAGGGATATTTAATATTTTAAGTTCCACGAGAAAAATCGAAACCCAGTAAGTTAAGGCAAGATTCTTCTCGAAGTTCTCAAATATCACATATCACCTTTTTTAAAAAACTTTGAATAAAATATGAAAATTTCGCAAAAACTTTTTTATAAAAATGTTATGAATTCGATTTTGTATTGATACCTTACAAAATATAAATCAAATAGCAATTTACTATAAATACGAGTCGTATTAACAAATCATATAGAATGACATAGCGAATGATGTAACACCCCTTACCCGTATTCGATGTCGGAATAGGGTACGAGGCATTACCGGAATTACAAATTTATTTATCAGACATTTTATTTCATCTAGCATTTATATTTGAAACCAATCAAAATCAAACATATTATCCCTTAAACATATTTATTTTTCTCATTTCATGTCTTACTTGAATTTATTTCTCGTCTCAACATATTTAATTACCTTTTATTTACATATTAAAGATAATCACATATTTACATGTCATGATAAATATCATTCTCTTGCCGTTTATTCATAAACATAAATTAGTTAATTCATCATATCAATATTTCACATACTATCAACTTATATTTCTTTATATCACATAATTAAAGTTATACGAACTTACCTGGCTAAATTTGCAGAAATACCAAGATTTAAGGGCATTTTGGTAATTTTCTATTTTCATCGATTTTCAACCGATCTTAATCTAAATTAATAATTTCATTCAATTTTGCAATTTTCAATAATAAAATAATCCATTCCATGTAAATTGGTCATTTCCAACATTTTTACAAAACTAATCATAAAGTTTTACTTTATTCAATTTAGTCCCTGAGCCTAAAACATTACAAATTAGCCATGCTAGCTGAATAGTCATACATATTTTCCTCCTCCTCCTCTCCATTCCACATCCTTAATGTATATAACATGCTATAAGTAACATTATCAATAATTTCATTAATTATTCATAAGTATATTCAAAACTGTCCATTTGAGTTATAGTCACTAAATTATTTATTTCCAGAGCTACAGAACTCCAAATGAAGAACCGTTAATTTTTCCTGAAACTAGACTCACATATCTTCTTGCCATAAAATTTTCAGAATTTTTTATTTAGCCAATTAGTACAGTTTATTCTTTAAAGTCACCCCTGTTCTACTGTCTGGCAGTTCTGACCCTTCTTCACTAAAAATTAATTATCTTTTTATATAGAATTCAGATGATGTTATAGTTTATTTATTCTAAAACTAGACTCATTAAGAAATCTAACCATATAAATTATGTTCCCAAATTATTTTTATACAATTTTTGATGATTTTTCCAAGTCAGAACAGGGGATCTCGAATTCACTCTGAACCAGTCTTACCAAAATCTAAATATCTCAAAATACAGGATTTATTTTCTTTCTCTGTTTCTTTCATATGAAAATAGACTCAATAAGCTTTAATTTCATATCTCACTCAACTTCTAATTCTATTTCTACCATTTTTGGTGATTTTTCAAAGTTACCTTACTGCTGCTGTCCCAAAACTGTTTTCTTATAACTCATTTTACAATTTAATCCTGATTAAGTTTACTTATTTTCTTAACTTAATTCATACTTTGCTTCTTCTTAAATTCCTTCCATATTCAACTTGACTATCTAATATTCATATTAAAACTTTAATTTCTAATTTCTTCCAAATTAATCCCTCTAACACAGCTTATAGCATACTTTACAATTTAATCCTCTTACTAATTCTAACTTAAATTTCATTCAATTTAATCCCTGATTCATCTTTTTCTTCAACATCAACTACACTTGAAAACCTAAAAACTCTCAAAATATCAACTTAGTTTCATCAAAATCTTGCTTTAAAGCTTCTAAAACATCAAAATTAAGAGAATAGGACTTGATTGACTTACCAATTTAAAATTCAAGCTTTAAATCCCTAGTTTTTCCTTTTCTTTTCTTTCCCCCTGTTTCGTATGCTCTCTGTTTCTTTTGCCTATTCTGTTCTCTTTCCCCCCTTTTTTTCTTTCCTTTGTTTGTTTAGATATATAATAATAATAATATAATAATATAATAATATAATAATAATAATAATCCTTAAAAATCTCAGATTTTTCTATGTTATAATTACCATTTTGACCCTTCATAATTTTTTTAATCTATAATTGAACTTTTACTTTCATTGAATTTAGTCCTTTCATTTAATTTCCTACCCAAACGTTAAAATTTTCTAACGAAAGTTTAATAATAACTTAATGACACTCCATAAATATTTTTAGAAATATTTATGGCTCACTTTATAAATCGAGGTCTCAATACCTCGTTTTTGGCCCAATTTTTCTAATTAATTCTTTTAGTTCACAAAATTCACTAATTTTAAAATATTTCTAAAATCACACTTAACTTATAATTATCGATTAACAAAATTTTCTAACTTTTCGTCAGATTTAGTGATCTCGAATCACTGTTCCGACACTATTAAAATTGGGCTGTTACAAATGATGCATATAATAAATAAATTATGCTAAAACAATATTAAGCAATAAAAACATAAATAAATACAAGTTAAAATATGCAATAACAATTTAAAATCTATAGGAAATAAATTCAAGAAATAGATATTAAGTTCTACAATAAGATCAATTATGATAAATAAAAATTAACAACATATTTAAACACTAAAATATTAACAAAACAAAAAATAAAAAAAGTAAAAAATGATAATTTGTAAAATCATTAATATTTATAACAATAAAAAAACTAAAGTATATAAAAAAAAATAATAAGTATTATTTTAATAATGTAATACCTATAAAGAATATATAATAAAAACGATTATAAATAGTATATAATAATTTTAAATAAATAAAATAAATATAAATAATATAAATGAAACATGTTTACAATATAATATATTTTATATAAAATAAAAAAATGATATAATATAATACTATACAATGTACAAAATTTTTAAATATATAATATAATAACTAATATATAAAAATAATATGTAAAAAAAATATATAAACAAAACAAAATAATAAATAATAAAAATATATATGAATTTTATATAGTAAATTAATATATAAATAATAAAGAAATGGAATATTTAATATGATAAAATAATATAATAATTAAATATAAATAAAGAAAAGATTTAAAAAAAAAGAGGGGCTAAATAGGAATAACAATAAATAAAAGGGCTAAATCAAAACACGTGTTAAACTACAGGGACTTAAGGGGCAATTGTGCCTTCTTTCCAAAACGGCGTAGTAATGATTTTTGGCCTTTAAGCAATCCGGGGGACTGAAATGTTAAATTGGATGAAATTGAAACAAATAAAATTTCAAAGGGACTGAATGACAAATTGCCCATTTATAAAAAATGAGCGGATCCTCCCCGAGTTTTCGGGTCAATGCACGGATCCTGGCCCTTTAAACAACGTCGTTTTAATGCCTATTGGCTTAGGCAAAAACGGCGCCGTTTTATTACTACTATATAACCCAATTTCTTGACCAAAAAATCATTTTTACCCTGCGTCTATAAAAAAAACTTCAAGAAATGCTCTCAAAAGTCTTCGTCACCTCTGCCGGAGTTAGGTCATCGGACTCAGTGGCCACCGCCCAAGCGCCACACGCGCCGCCACTCACTGCGTTTCAAAGGTAAAAAAAAATTCTGCTTTCTTTTTTAAAAAACTGTTTTGTAAATGAAACATGCATGGATTAAAAAAATAAAATAAAAACGAATAAACGAGAATAGAAATCACCTTTGTAAATAGATTTTGTATTTTTTATTTCATTGCGTATTTTTTTAAATATTTGCCTCTCTGTTCTCTCTGTGTATATATCCTCCATTACAGATTGTTTTTTTGGGGTTTTTTTATAACCCAAAAAAACGAAATAAAAAAGGAAATAAAAATTTTGTCTTGTTTTTCCATATTTGGCTGTCGCTTCTTTCCTTTTTGCAGGCGATCGACGAAGGTACGGCGGCGATAGGGGTGTCACTCGCGCGAATTGCGGCTTGACTAGGGGCTGATGGCTGCGGCGCTTGCTGTGCATTTGCGGCGTTTAGGGTTTCAGAAACCCTAAGCTGCTGAAACTTGTTTAGGCATTGGGCCTTTTGGGCCGCGAGTGTGGGTCTGGGTAGGGTAGCTAGGATCTGGGCTAATGGGTTTGTAATAGGTTGGGTCTGGTGGTGTTTATTTTGGTTCTGTTCAAGTAGCTTGTGATTGGGCTGCTGTTAATTGGTTTTGGGCTCTGGTTGTACATGGACTGTAAAGGGACATTTTTGGACATTTGGTATTTATTTTTTTATTATTTTTTATTCTGGTTTTCACGGGCCCGGGCAAAATGGGCCTGTCACAGTATGTAACTTGTAGATTTAGTCCATGTCTTATAATTTGATTATTTTTTATTCTTTATATCTTTCGAATTTTAAAATTTTAGTTCTGATGTAAATGATAATCGTGAAATTTATTAACTAAAATAATGTGGGTTTTTTTGTAGTATTATATGAAAATAATAAACCAACATTATATTACACATGTAACAATATATTTGTTATAAAATATTCTAAAAATAGTAAAATTTAACTCAACAAATTTAGTAGTCACTCTTTAGGTCAAAATTAAATTTTCAAATTTTGATAAATATATGAACTAAAAATCAATTAACCAATTAGGTGAAATTAAATTGATTTCCAAGGTGAGCAAAACTCAATAGATTAAAAAAAATTGAGTTAATTGAATTGAGTTATTCGAATTAACTCAAATGAATTATTTATTTTTCGAATTTAAGTGGAGAGAAATTTTTAAAATTGAAAAAACCAAATAGATAAGAAAATAAATGGTGTAAATATCCTGACGTCTCTATCAATTTTAAAAAATAATGACAAATTCATCCCTAAAAAATTACTTTTTTTTCCAAACTTTATAAAATTATAAAAAAAATAAAAAATGTTATGAAATGTAAAATTAAAAAATATTTTTTTTTTCAAAATGATAAATTTGTGGCCAATAAGTAAATTATTAAATCTAATTTATGATGCTAATATATCTTATTTTCCTCTTATTTTGTTTTATTTTTTTTTAAATATATATAATCTCAAAATTATATTCTTTAACTTAAAATTTAATTATTCAACACAGTTTTTAATTTGATCTCATTATTTTTTTTTTAATTTAGTTCAAACAAATTTATTGGTAAAAGTATTAGGAAGTTCTTCTACATAGGGGGCGGATTGTATTTCGGACCCTCTACTGAAAAATAGACAAATTAACCATTATACATTTTGAAACGTACAAGTTAGGCCATTCGTCAAATTTTATTTGTTGAAAATTATTTTTTATGGGTAAACTATAAAAATAGTCACCCAACTATGCCTTTCGTTCTATTTTGATCACCCAACTATTAATTTTTTCAATTTAGTCACTAAATTTTTTGAAATTAAATATTTTAGTCACTCTAGTTGATGTGGGCTTTTTTATTGGTCTAGTAATAAATTTAGTGCTCAATGTTTATAATTTTTATTTTATTTTAGTTCTAATTCTAAAAATAATAAATAAATTTGGCCCTCAATTTTTACAAAATTTGTCAATTTAATCCTAACTCTAAAAATTTAAAACAATATTAAAAAAAATCATTTTTAGCCCTTTATAACCCATCAACTAACCCATGTGAGATATTAAAATAAGAAAAAGAATACCCTTTTTCAAGCCACTTGCAACAATTTCTTTTACTATAATTTAAGCTTCACACTAGACCATATCAAACCAATTGATTTGGAACTTATCTGGAATAGTTGACTGCATTACTATCCAAACAGATAATGTTTTTAATGCCTATATTTTGTTTTGGATCTTAAAATTCTTTGTGTTTTATCTCAATTTTTTAGAGTTCTTTTGCAAAAGACTTAAATGAGGTAAACCTACTCATGGATTGGGCCACCCACACAAGCCCCAAAGGCCCACACCGAAAAATGAAAGGGTTTTGATAAAATACGAGGCTAAAAAATTAATGAACTTAGGTAAAATTTGTGCCCATTTTCTATATGGGCCGGGCCTTGGGCAAATTTTTTTTAGCCCTAGCTTGACACAGACCGAATATATATGTTATAAAAAATATTATATTAATTATATATATTTATATTTATATTAAATCACTAACTCAATAAAAGTTAAACTTATTATCCAAAGCCTAAAAAAAAATCTTATCAACCCAAAATATAAAAATTTAAAAAATGTATTTAATACAATAAAATATTTATTATATATTTTAATATAATAAAATATTTATTATATTTTATGGTAGTTTTTTAATATAAGTATTTTTAATGTTAGAAAACTTTTATTTTAGTGCTTTTTAGTGCATTTAGTGTAATATATTTTTTTAGAAAATATTTTTAAATAAAAAACTAATCTAAAAAAATCAAATATGGTCGGGCCGAGTCCAGGTTTACCTTTCTTCAATTGGGCTAAGCTTGAACAAAAAGTAAACCCATTTTTTAGGCCAGGTCGGGCCCAAACTTGAAAAATTGTTCTATATATCTTGCATGGGTCTAGCCTAAAGTCGGCCCGATCCAAGCCATGAGAACCTCTAGAAAGAGGGTACTATTTTTCTTATTTTAATATTTCTCATAGGTTAGCCGATAGGTTATATAGTGCTAAAAATGATTTTTTTTAAATATATATATATATATATTTAATTTTTAGAGTTAGGACTAAATTGATAGATTTTGTAAATATTGAGGACTAAATTTATTAAATTTTTATATTTAAGATCAAATTAATAGAATGTGTAAATATTAGAGGGCTAATTTTGTTACTAGACTAATAAAAAAATGACATCAACTTAAAGTGACAAAAATATTTAATTTCTAAAAGTTTAGTAACTACATCGAAAAAATTGATAGTTGTATAATCAAAATAGAACGAAAAGCATAGTTAGGTAACTATTTTTATACTTTACCCATAAAAAATAAATTTCAACATGTTTGCATAAACACGGAAAGAATAATTTACACATTTAAATTATATAAAAATTAATTTACATATTTTTTAATTGAAGACAAAAATACAATCCACCCTTAAATACAATACTTCTACGTATTCCGGATTAAATTAAAATAACAAAATAAAACTATGAGTTTAAATAACTCAAAATATTTTAAGGTAAATTACACTAACAGTCACTCAACTTTAGGGTAGCTAACAAAACAGTCACCTAAATTTCATTTCAGTCACTCAACTTTTGAAAAATAACAAAACAGTCACTAACGTTATAAAAAAGTGACAAAACAGTCACTGATTAACAATTTCCGTTAGTGTCTTAACGAGACCGCTGATGTGGCAAGTTAATTGCTGATGTGGGCAGTTAACTTGTCATGTTGGATGTCCACAGTGGAAACTCACCCAATTTAAGAAGAAATTGAAAAAAAAAACCCTTTATAACATAGGAGGAGGAGAAGAAGAAGAGACTGTAAAAAAAAAAAAAGAGTCTTCTTTGCTTAATTTGGCGGGATCTGATTCTTTGCCATTGAAATACCATGTCTTTACTCTTCTTCTTCTTCTTCTTGGCTCTCTTCCTCTGTAACCTTCCACCATTGAAGCACCATGTCTTTCCAAGATGTAATGCAACCACCAAATAAATAAATCTCAGCTTCACTAAAACACCCAAAAACAAAGATAGATAAAATTCTTTCAGACCTTAATCAGTGAAAAAGAAAAAAAATTGACCCATCGATTGAATAATCAAGGGAGTTGAATAAATTTGGAAAAGACCCAGAAAAGAAAATCTTGCAAAAATTGGGTCATTTCTTCAAAATTTGAAGATTTGAACATTACCTGCCATGATTAGAAGTGAGGAGAGGCTTGGATAAATTGCCTTCCCCTTGTGTTATTATGACCCCCAAAGCAACAGCATCCTGGTTTGAAGCTGTAACGGCCATGCCTGAGTAACTGCAAAGATATAGTATGAGATTGATTTGAAAACTGAAGGCATCTCCATATTTTCTTTTCTCCTTATCTTCTTCTTCTTCTTTTTTTTTCTCTTTTTAAACCCTAAATTGGTACTAATAGGACTATTAAATTGATGGTAACTAGCTAGCTGGAGGGTTTTTTGACACCAAGCACGTGTCATCTGCCATATCACTTTGCCATGACGCATGTGACGGGAAATGACAAAAAGAACTGTTTTGTCACTTTTCCAAAGTTAAGTGACTAAAATTAAACCAACGTGACTGTTTTGTCAACTACCTTAAAGTTAAATAATTGTTAGTGTAATTTATCCAATATTTTATTCGAGAGTCCAGCTGACCCTAATTAGGCATGTCCCCTGGGGGAAGATCATTGCTTGTATTTTAGTATATATATTTTTTCCGGGAAAATTTGTCTCCGGTCTCTACCTAAGACTTTCTTTCCAAACAAACAACTACTCATAATCTGACCGAAATACCCTTTGGTGCACTCACCATTCCAACTTGTAAGCACCGACTTCAAATTTTAATCGGTTTCACATTCAAAGCTCCACATTCAAAACGAATGAAACGCAGAACTTAGAAGGAAACTGAAGAGCAAAGCAAAAAAGCCCAATAAAAATGGCAATCAAAGGTAGCACAGCAACAAAAACGGCAAAATCTCTGTTTCTCACATTCACTGTCCTTCTTTCCCTTTCTTTCTTCATCTTCTTTTTCTTCTTCACTTCTCCTGTTACTGAACCCACAAATTCCCTTCCCCAAACCTCCTTCCTTTCCTCCCAAAACTCCATCAAGGTCTACGTAGCCAACCTTCCCAGGTCCCTCAACTATGGCTTACTCCAACAGTACTGGGATTCTAATCACCCTGATTCTCGGATCCCTTCCGATCCTGACCATCAGATCTCAACTACCCATTTCTCCAAACCCACCAAATACCCTCCTTATCCCGAGAATCCATTGATCAAGCAATACAGTGCGGAGTACTGGATCATGGGTGACTTGGAAACCCCTCAAGGAATGAGGACGGCTTCTTATGCTAAAAGGGTTTTTGATGTTAACGAGGCTGATGTTGTTTTTGTTCCCTTTTTTGCTACCCTGAGTGCTGAGATGGAGTTGGGATCTGGAAGCGGCGCGTTTAAGAAGAAAGCTGGGAATGGGGATTACTTGAGGCAAAAGAAAGTGCTGGATTTTGTGAGGAATACTGATGCTTGGAAACGATCGGGTGGACGAGATCATGTTTTTGTTCTCACTGGTAATGTGCCTAATTTTATGTGTATTGAAATTCATTTGCTTATTGCTTACCCCATTTAGCTTTTTCGGAATGTTATTGGGGATCTAGTTATTTAGGATGTTTCGTTGTTGCTTTTTTACTATATATATATATATATATATATATATTCCTTTAATGAATCCTTCCTTACTATGTTTCTGTTAACTCTTCACTTTGAAACTATTGTCTTAGGATCATGTATACTTAAATATGTCAAGCCCTTGGTATCAGCTGTTCTTTTAATAATATACTGCATTTATTGATATTTTACCATCAGTGCCAAAAGAAAAAAGGAAGTGGGAACTTAATTTGCATACTTTACAGCTTATGATTTAGTTTCTGGGTTGTCAGGTTATGTTAAACCTTGAAGTATTCTTTGACAGACCCTGTTGCAATGTGGCATTTCAGAGAGGAGATAGCCCCGGCTGTTCTACTGGTTGTGGATTTTGGTGGGTGGTATAGGCTTGATACAAAATCATCCGGTGGAACCTCATCAGACACGATAAGTCACACCCAAGTTTCATTGCTTAAAGATGTGATTGTTCCATATACCCATCTGCTTCCTAGGTTGCAGCTATCGGAAAACCAGAAACGACACACCCTCCTTTATTTTAAGGGAGCTAAACATAGGCACCGGGTTAGTATCAAACAACTCAACTTTGAATCTAGCTGTATGTGGTTTGCCAGTATATCATCCTATAAATGAAGGATCGGTGACATTATTTTCTCTCTTGAATGGATACAATTCAACTTTGAGCTTCATTTTTTGAGTTGTTGAGGGGTTCATGTTGGGCTTTATCTCAAACTCTTACTGTGTTGGTGATGTTATTAAAATTTTCAGGGTGGCTTGGTTCGAGAAAAATTATGGGACTTGTTGGTTAATGAGCCGGGAGTCATCATGGAAGAAGGGTTCCCAAATGCCACTGGAAGAGAGCAGTCAATTAAGGGGATGAGATCATCTGAGTTCTGCTTGCACCCAGCCGGTGATACTCCCACTTCATGCCGACTTTTCGATGCAATCCAAAGCCTCTGTATACCCGTGATTGTCAGTGACAATGTTGAGCTTCCCTTTGAAGGGATGGTGGATTACTCTACATTCTCAGTTTTCGTAGCAGTGAGTGATGCATTGAGACCGAATTGGCTTGTTTCTAATCTTAGAAGCATTTCTGAAAAACTTAAGAACGAATTCCGTCAAACCATGGCTAAGGTTCAGCCTGTGTTTGTGTATGATAATGGCCATCCTGATGGTATTGGACCAATACCTCCCGATGGTGCCGTAAACCACATTTGGAGAAAGGTTCATCAAAAATTACCAGCGATTAAGGAAGCCATTGTTCGAGAGAAAAGAAAACCGGCGAATACATCAATTCCTTTACGTTGCCATTGCACCTAAATGTAAGATTAAGACTCTTTTCATGTTTTTACGTGTACTTGATTCATTTTTTGTTCAGCTTACATGCACGTGATTCTTTTATCAGCTTGGCATAAATGATAAATGCAATGTAGTTTTACTTTTTGTCATTAGTCGTCATTAAGAGTATGCATAGTGACACAATGAAAAGTTAAAAGCTACACCGTTCCAACGTAATTGTTTTCTAATACATCTGTCTCAAATTTTTTATTTTTACATTCAACCTCCGCATAGAGAGAACTACAAAATCAATATTTTAGATGAATCTGAACAAAATATTACATACATTTGATATTTTCTTATCTTTTCATTGTTTGAATGAGTTTAATATATATATATATATATATATATACATTGACTTTGCATATATTAAAAATATTTTGTTAAATTCAGTTTCATTACAATGTCATTTTTTAGTTACATGACTATCAAGTGAATTTTTTTATTTAAAAATGTGACATCAACAAAATTGACAAAAAAGAAAAACAATATCAACAATTGAACTTCATTTTAAATCTAAAAAGTGGAGGCACTGAATTCTTTAAAATAAAAATACAAAGACTAAATTGTAAAACTGTGAAGAGTACATAGGTTTAGTACATATTTTAACCTTTATATTACAAAATATTTATTAATATATTTATAATTGTAATAAATATTTATTATTAAAATATTAATACTGAATATTTTCAATAATATCTGAAGAATGTTATTTAAAATTATTATTTTTAGAATTTATTATTAAAGTAAATTGAAATATTAAATAATTTATTAAAATAATAATCATATTAAATTATATTAATAATTTATTATATGAATAAATATAAATAATTGAATATGTATGTTTAATAATATTGAAAAATATAAATGTTTTAAATATTTTTAAAAATATAAAATAAAAATTATTATCAATATAATAATATTAAGCATGATTTAATTTAATTTTTATATAAAAATAAAATTACTTATAGAGGAGCTTTTTTCTGGAGAATGACTTTTCAAGAGGGTAAGTTATTTTATAGGAAAAATGACTTATTTTACGTTGACCTGTAAGTCATTTTCTGTTGACCAAACTGTTTTTTTGTGATACAAACACAGGAAAATGTAGAAAATATTTTTTGTAAAATCTTTTACATTTAAACAAATAGACTATTAATGTTATTTTTGCATCAACATTGTTTTCGGTTCATGAGAATGTGAGTTTGAGTATTTTAAAATGTCTTTATCCTCCAATTTAAAAGATAGGATAGAATTATGGATAATTTTAAGAATTGTAATAATATATAGTTTTAGTCATGGTAAATAATGACACTCAAAATTTATGTTAGCTTGCCTCCACAAGCTCCTCCGTTAATCACAGCCAAAAATGATGAAAAAGAAATGGTTAAAATATGCTATAGTCCTTATGTTTTTGATAAAATTTGATATTTTGTCTTTATATTTAAAAAAATTAAAGATTAAGTTTTTCCATATAAAAATTTCAGTTCAATTATTAAAATTATAGTATTTTCTATTAAAATTTATCAACTTAGAGTTTTGATTAGGTTGTTCTGATATGACTGATTGATATAAAATGAATATAATAAGTTTATAAATTCTGACAGAAATTGTAAGGCCCAAATTTTGTCTAGGGCCCATCCTCCAAAAAACAAAACAGAAATCCAAACCCAGACACAAGCCCAATAGCCCTAGGCCTAAAAATTAACACTAACCCTAGTCCACTACCTAAATCACAACAGAAAAACAAAACCCTAGCAGCCAGCCCTTGGCACCGCCGCCAGCAGCCCTCGCGCACCTGCCTCTCCGCGTCGTGCGCGCCTCCACCGCTCGCCACGCTCACGTGAAGTTCCCTTCTCCACCAGGTCTCCTACATACAGGGAAAAATCGGTTGTAAAAAAGGCTATAAAAGTCGAAACAAAATAGTGTAAAAGGGGAATTTTTTTTATAGATACAAGAGAAAAAACACAGAATATCAATACAAGAGGAAAAAGCAGATTTGAGAAAAAAGGTTGCTTTTTTATTTTCTTTATTTTCTTTTCGGCGTTTCTTTTAAAGATTCTTTTTTTTAAAACTATATACATATATATTTAAAAAAAAACAAAAAATCACCTTTTTTGGAATTCCGGCCACCGTGCGTGGTGGCCGGCGGCGGCATCACGACGGTCCGGACGTTAGCCGGCGTCCAATTGGGTGGAAAGGGGGAGAGAGAGAGAGAGTTGAGAGAGTTTTGATGGTTTTTTGAAGGAAGAAGAGAAAAAATGAAAATTTTAAAAAAAATTTGGCTTATATAGCCATTCAAAACGGCGTCGTTTTGGCTAGATTCCTAAAACCCCAAAACAACGTCGTTTTGCCCTTAACTGACCCGATCCGACCCGACCCGCCTCAGGATCAGCGTGTTTTCTACAGAAGGGCTAATTGCGCTTTTAGCCCTTCCGATTTTCTATTGATTTATAATCAAGTTGTTTTTATTTACAACTTTGCCCTATATGTTATTTTTTATTTCAATTGGGTCCCTTTTGAAGCACAACGTTTTGAAGGGAGGGGGAATTTTTCCCCTTTAGTCCCTCCATGTCATTCGCGCATTCAAATAGGTCCCTTTCTCCTAACTTCATTATTATTACTATATTCATTAGTATTATTAGTATTATTTTATTATTATCATTTTTTATATATATGTTACCCATACTAAATAGTTTTTATTCTATATATATATTATTGATGTCATGTTATTTTGTGTATATATTTTCTTCTAAATCTATTTATGTACATATATTCTTAAAATCTATTCTATAATTTTTCTTTTGAAGTCTTTATTTTATTATATAGTTTTGTTTATTTCAAACATTTTTATATATTATTACTTGTATATATTTTTATAATAAGTTTTTTTTCATTTCATGTACGTTGTTTATTTGGATTGATATGTATTTTTTTCTTCTCTGTAGTATTAAGTACCATGTATTTTCATTTCATGCTCGATATTATGCTTGTATGGTTTTTATTATTACATTATGGTTTAAACTCCAACGTTTTGGCCGATATTGGTCATTTCACTTTTATCCCAGACAAATCGAATAAATGCATTCTCGGTCAATTTCATAATCGCTTATTTAAGAGCTTTTGAAAATAAGGCAATGTTTCGTGTTTGGAAGTTTCGGGAAATTGTGCCCTAACGTGCTGGGTTTCGATTTTCCGTTCGTCCAAATGACTAAATATCCTTTTAAGATTTTGATCGTGTTTTCTTAACTTTAAAAAATAAGGCAATATTTCATGTTTGGAATGTAACACCCAAAATCCGGTTAATGTGTTAAGACCAAATTTGGTATGCCACACAATCGATCAAACATTTAGTAATCTAATGATTTAAATAAAATGGAACTTCAAAACCACTTTGGAGTTGTAATTTTAAGTATAACCGAGTTTAAATTTGAAATCCGTGATTTTAAAACGTAAGAGTTTATAAATTTATCTTTGGAGAAATAATTGATTAAAACCTTAAATAATTGATTGAAATAAATTTATAAAAGAGTTTTCACAAAAAATTTACGAGTAAGCGATATTTAAGAAAAACCCCCTTTTTATACGCAAGTTTAAGAAAACATTTATAAAATCAAACAGCCTCGTTTAAGTAACTAAAACATAATAAAATCCATCCACGAATTAAAATCCATAAAATAATACCAGAGGCCTTATTACATCACAAATGAAATTGTACTTAGATAAATAAAAATAGTTAAAAGAAGTTCAAAGTTTTTATAACTCATCATTCGTAGTATGGCCTCCACACGAAGTCATCCCCGGCCCAAACCTCCATCAATTATCATTACCTGAGAAGGGTAAGAAAATAGGGTGAGTTACTTAGAACTCAATGTGTAACCCACTTACCGTGTTCACTGGGCCAACACCATATAAGCATGAAGTTGGGCTTGAGCCCATTTACAAATGTACAATTTATATATAAATAATATATATAATGTATGTGATATGCAAATCCCAACCAAGCCTAAATTCCATCCGCTACACACCACCCGTACCAACCAACACACCTGTGGGGATCAAGTCAACCCACCCCGCCAACACACCAATCGCAGGCATAAAGCCATTAATATATTTGTGGCAGAGCCACTGAACTAGATTGTGACAGAGTCACCAAACTGGATTGTGGCAACAGGCCTTTCTTCTCTTCGTCAATTATCCCAACCTATGCAGTCATATATATATATATATATATATATATATTCATATGATAAATTTCAACAAAAAGCCCATAATACAAGTTATCAATTTTGGCCCATTATTCAAAATAGCATTTTAACCCATATATCGATCTAACAATTTTGGCCCATATATTGATCTAGCAATCTGGCCTATATATCGATCTAGCAATCTGGCCCATTAAACACATGAGGCCTTTTTCACAATTTTTCTCACTTGGCCAATTTATAAAAAAAAATATTTCATATGGCCCAAAATCTCATTTTTTAACAATATAGCCCATTAAGGGCAAATCCGTAATTTTTCACAACTTTAATACCGTTTTCATGCATAAAAAAAATGCTAATATGTCGTATTTTCAATTTTTTCTGATTTTACGATTTTTACTCCAATGCTTACGGGATAATATAACTCATGAGATAAGTGTGAAGTTACACACCTGATTACTGTGAGAACTATACTTTCTCGCTCGTCGACACCTAAATATATATCACGCTTTGTTAGAGTACTAATACTTAACATAGATCTACGTTAAGATGAATGATCTAGATCTTTACCCTCGGAATTCCGAACAACAACTATTTGTGGTTTCTCCCCGATCGATGGTTCACAACCCGTTGAAAAAACCACGAACAGTCAACGGTTCGAGAGTACGGATCACTTCAAATAATTGATTCTCCCCGGATGAGGGTCCACAACCCGGTGGAAAATCCCGGATTGCCGAAACAGCCCTTCGATTGAATCTAGAGGGATTAGTGAAACTGCCCCTCCTCCGAACCCTATTCGCTACTCTTTTCAACCCTATCTTGTTTGCCTCCAATGATAAAAATATTATTAGTCCCACCATTAAATCAAAAATTAAGACTATTGGTTTTAAGGCGAAATCGGCTTACCACAAAAATATCTTTGCGTTCGCGGAATGAAAATCGAGCGTTAACGTCCCTAGGATAAAATTGATTAATAGTTCATCTTCTGTAACACCCCTTACCCGAGACCGTTGCCGGAGTCGAGCACGAGGCATTACTAGACTTAACTTACTAGTTCTGGGCATAAAAATTGAAACTGTCCGTCTGCGTCATGTTCACTAAATTAATTATAACTCGAGTTAAGAAACTCGAAATTAAGATCCGTAAATTTTTCCTGAAACTAGACTCATATATCTTCTTACTATAATTTTTCCAGAATTTTTGGTGTGGCCAATTAGTACAGTTTATTAGTTAAAGTCTCCCCTGTTACACAGTTTGACAGTTCTGACCTCTCTTCACTAAAAATTAATTATCTCATAATATACAACTCTTTTTCCTACACCGTTTTCTTTATATGAAAATAGACTCAATAAGCTTTAATTATATATCTCATGCACAACCTAATTCAATTTCTACTATTTTTGGTGATTTTTCAAAATCACGTCACTGCTGCTGTCCAACTATTCCCCTGCATATAATTACATAATTTCTTTAAAATAACTAAGAACTAGGCATTTCATAACATCCAAAACATGTTCTTAATTAACCATTTTAATGGCTAATCATTACCAAGCATTTATAAGTCCATAATAAGCCATATCATAAGGTCACACACATAAAATGGCTAAGTCCCTATACATGCCATAACTTAAAACGTTCGAATCACAAAATACCAATATAATCTTTTGATAGTGTGTAACGATCTCCGACGTCCTTTCGATCCCCGAGTTGGCTTGTAATACTATAAAAAAAAAATTAAAGAATGGGAGTAAGCATAAAGCTTAGTAAGTTTACATGTAAATAGATAACAACATTCTTAATGAATTATCTTATTCTTTTCTTATCAAGATCACTTAAGCTTTTAACTCAATATACTCAAACTTGTATTCTTACCTTGCCTTTTAACATGAATTTATCTTACCTTACCTTTTTAACATGAATTTATCTTACCTTACCTTTTTAGCTTGAACTTGTCTTAACTTACCTTTTTAGCTTGAACTTGTCTTACCTTTACTTTGGTTTACTCTTGGAATATTCCCGTTGAACCACTTGGAATACTAAGGATACGCGGGTACCTTTCCTTTTGAAACTTAATCATTGCCATGTCTTGACATTGTCTTACGTGGTATCCTTGCTTTATGAACTCACCAATGCCATGCCTTGGCATGGTCTTACATGGGACCTTTGCCTTATAGTAACTTATCAATGCCATGTCTTGACATGGTCTTACATGATTTCCTTAAACCCTAATGTCATGACATTTGTATCCTACACATTCCTAAGGTTCAACCGGAACTTTCTGAGATAACTTTTCCGTCAATTCATACTTGAGTCTTTAAATAATAAATTTACAGAATAAATATGTAAATGCTGGAATTTAATAATATTAAATGTAAAATAATAGAATATTGCATTTATTTACTGCAAACTTACCTCGAAACAAAATCGATAAACTATATCGATTTAGTCCACTATCTTTTTCTTTCCCCGATCTAACTCTGGATTTCGTTTTTCTTGATCTATAATAGCAAATTTGACTTATTTAATACTCACAATTATCAAAACAGTCCTTAACTCTAACTTTGGAAAAATTACAATTTTGCCCCTAAACTTTTACATATTTACGATTTTGCCCCTAGGCTCGAAAATTAAACTTCAGCCTTTATTCTTATGTTTTATAACATGCTGAACATTTTTCTCTTCTATAGCAACTTCAAATTCTTACTATAACACATACTTATGAACAATAACAACTTTTACTAATTTAGTCCAAACTACTTAAATTCATCAAAAATCTAAAGACAAAACTTGTTAATCTAACACATATCTTTCATTTTCTACCATCAAACAACAAAAATCACGAGTTCTCATCAATGGCATAACTCAAAATATTCATCAAAATTCAAAATTGAAACATGGGTTTTGTAGCACTCGAAGAAACGATCTCAAAAACGTAAAATTATCAAAAATCCAAAAACTAAAACTCACCTAATTTTGGTTGCTAATGGCCGAATATGAGAGAGAGCTCAAGCTTCTTCTTTTTTTTTCTTACTTTCTGCCAATTGATGAAGATAATGGCTTTTGTTTTGTTTTACTCTTAACATATATTTTATTATTATAAGTTTAATATAATGTATAATTAATAATAATAACATTTATAATATATAATTTCATATAATAAAGTCACTAAGCATAATCATGCCGTCCACTATAGTTAAAGTTGGGCAAATTACAACTTTAATGCTTCTATTTAAAAAGACATCAACAATTTAGCCATTACACATTAAACTATCAAATTTTCAATCCACGCGATTAAGCCCTTTTTAATAATTCAACACCCAAACAATAAAATTAAATCACGAAAATTTCACACATAATAATTCACACATTATATGCACTGAAAATAATATTAAAATATTTTACTGACTCGGATTTGTGGTTTCGCAACCACTATTCCGTTTAGGCCCTATTTCGGGATGTTACATCTTCGACGAAATAACGAAATAATATGGAAGTCCTTGATAGAAATCCTTACCTTAACACTTCGATTTGATCTCTAGCGAGTCACGATGATTACGAATACTCCGAGTTCGGCCTTCTCTTTAACACTATTAAAAAGAAAAGATCATCTAAGAGAAAAGGATAAAGGATGCTATTTTCGGTCAAAAGACCCTCCCAAACTAATATATTCGGTTAAGAAAAAGAAGAGAATAAAGATTCGAAAAGGGTTCTTACCGATTGATTAACACGAAGGTTGAAAGAATAATCAACAAAACAATATAGGTGAAGAGAAGATTCGGCTTTGAAGGAAAATTAGAGAAAATGGTGTTAGCACCATTCGACCATGGAGAAAAGTCGAAGAGAGAAAATGTGCTTCGGGTTTTCAAGGATGAAAAAGAAACAAAGGGAGGGATTTGGGACAAGAGAGCATTCGGCCAAAGAGTAGAGAAGAAAGAAAAGAAAAATGACCTTTGAGCTATGGTGATTTCGGCACTAGAGAGGAAAAAGAGAAGAAAAGAAATGGTCCTTGATGGCTATGTGGTTTCGGTCACAAAGAGAAAAGAAAGAAGAATAATTTTAGGGAGAATGAACAACTCAAAACCGAAATGGTCAAAACTCAAATGATTAGAAGGAAAGAAAATGGTTTACCTTTTGTCCAATACACATACGGCTAAGAGGAGAAAATTAGAGAGAAAATGTTTTGGGAAAACACCAAATGACTAAATGGAAAATGTGCTCATCAAGTACCTAATCCCACCAACTAATCACCAAAAACCAGCTATCCCCCTTAGCCCCCTATGCCGTCCACATACATGGTCAAAAAGGCCATGCAAAAGTTTCCAAAACACCTTTCCTTGTTTTAAGCCTTATTATCCTCCACTTTCCAAAAGTTTAGAAATACTATCCCCAAAATCAAGCAAATTCTATCCTAAATTCATATTTGCCATAACTTTTAGCCACTTTACCATAAAAATTTTTTTGTCCATCCTTACCAAGAATAGAGTTTGGCCGACACTTGCCAAATAGGTGCAAAAAAATAAAAGCCACCAAAATGCTATCCATGGGATTCGAACCTCTCCCCTCAAGCAATCACTCATGCGCCAATTCCACCTTGCTACTAGCTCATCTTATGCTAGTTTTTGACACTTAAATTACCTTAAGCATCAGGATCACTTGTTCCACTTCAATAAAATTCTCATTACTAAAATTTATTCTAGCTCCGAATAAATCCCGAGCTTTCTCGAAACTATATTAAGCACACAAATTTAATCATTCACAAGCTAATCACTAAAAACATGCAATATATCAATACTCATATTTTTAGGATGTTACAATTCTACCCCCTTAAAGAAAATTTCGTCCTCGAAATTTACCTGGCTAAAAGAGGTGGGGATATTGTTGTCGAATTACGTCCTCAGGCTCTCACGTAGCTTCCTCCGCTCCGTGATTACGCCACAAAACCTTAACCAACGGCACAGTCTTCTTTCTTAGCACCTTAACATCACGGTCTAAGATTTTCACTGGTTCCTCCTCGAAAGACAAGTCTGGCCTTAATTCCACTTCTTCCACCGGTACAATATGCGACGGATCCGATCTATAACGCCTCAGCATAGAAACATGGAAGACACTATGAATCTGACTCAACTCCGGAGGTAATTCAAGCTGATAGGCCACTGGTCCTACACGCTTCAACACACGGTACGGTCCAATGAACCTAGGGCTCAACTTGCCCTTCCTTCCAAATCTGAAAATCTTCTTCCAAGGTGAGACTTTCAGAAAGACCTGATCTCCCACCGCAAACTCAATATCCTTACGCTTCAGATCGGCATACGATTTTTGTCGATCCGAAGCTTCCTTTAACCGCGCTCGAATTACCTTTACCTTTTCTTCCGTCTCAAATATCAACTCAGGACCCAACAACTGTCGTTCCCCCAATTCAGTCCAACAAGTAGGGGTACGACACCTACGACCGTATAAAGCTTCATAAGGCGCCATTTGGATACTGGATTGGTAACTGTTATTATACGCGAACTCTGCTAATGGTAGGAAATCCTCCCAACTACCTCTGAAGTCGATTACACAACCACGTAACATGTCTTCCAAAATCTGAATTACTCTTTCTGACTGACCATCTGACTAAGGATGAAAAGCCGTACTAAAGTTTAACTTTGTTCCCAAAGCCTCATGTAAAGCTTTCCAAAACCGTGATGTAAACTTGGGATCCCTGTCTGATATGATAGACACTGGTACCCCATGCAACCTCACGATCTCAGATACATACAACTTAGCCAACTTCTGCAGCGAGTAATCCGTACGAACTGGTAGAAAATGAGCAGTCTTCATTAATCGATCAACTACCACCCAAACAGAATCTTTCTTAGTAGGTGTTAAGGGTAACCCACTAACGAAATCCATCGTTATCCGTTCCCATTTCCATAGAGGAATCTTTACCGGTTGCAATAAACCCGATGGTAATTGATGTTCTGCCTTCACTTGTTGACAAGTCAAGCAGTTACCCACAAAATCAGTAACCTCCCGCTTTAACCTTGGCCACCAATACTGCTCACGGAGATCCCGATACATTTTACTTCCTCCGGGGTGCATAGCATAAGGACTACTATGCGCCTCCCGTAGAATCATTTGTCTCAAATCCGAATCCATGGGCATACAAACTCTTCCACAAAAACATAGCACACCATCCTTGTTCAATCCAAAGTCCCCTATAAAACCACTTTCAACTTGCTGCATTAAAGGACCCAACTTTTCATCCGATAACTGCTTTTCCTTGATCTGTTCTAACCATAATGGCTTCACCTGAAGTTCCGCTAGCAGACTGCCATCCTCATACAAACTGAGATGAACAAACATTGCTCTTAACTCCGACACTACCTTACGACTCAACGCGTCTGCCACCACGTTGGCCTTTCCAGGATAGTACTCGATTGAGAAGTCATAATCCTTTAACAACTTCACCCATCTCCGTTGTCTCAAGTTCAACTCCTTTTGGGTAAGGAGATACTTAAAGTAAACACCACCGCAGCCAACTCCAAGTCATGAGTAGGATAGTTGACTTCATGCGACCTCAACTGACGAGAAGCATACGCCACCACTTTCCCACTTTACATCAACACACATCCTAAACCCGTATGTGACGCATCACAGTAAACGGTAAACTCTTTTCCAGCCTCAGGTTGAGTCAGTACTGGCGCTTCCGTCAAAATCTTCTTCAGTTTCTCGAAACTTTCTTGTTGTTTATCGGTCCACACATACGGTACTCCCTTTCGCAACAACTTAGTTAAGGGTGCAGCAATCAACGAAAACCCCTCAACAAAGCGTCTATAGTAACCAGCCAATCCCAAGAAACTCCGAATCTCAGCCACTGACTTCGGTGGTTTCCAATCCAACACAGCTTCTACCTTCCGAGGATCAACTCTTATTCCTCCGGCTGACACCACATGACCCAAGAAAGTCACTTCCTTCAGCCAAAATTCACATTTACTGAATTTGTCATAAAGTTGCTTATCTCGCAAAATTTGTAACACAGTACGCAAATATGAGTCATGCTCTTCCTCATTTCTCGAATATACCAAGATATCATCTATGAACACTACTACGAACCGGTCTAGATAGGGTTGAAAGACTCGGTTCATCATGTCCATAAATGCAGCTGGTGCATTGGTCAAACCAAACGGCATAACCAAAAACTCATAATGTCCATAACGAGTTCGAAATGTCGTCTTATGAATATCCGCCTCTTTAACCTTGAGTTGATGATAACCCGATCTCAAATCAATCTTGGAGAAAACTGAAGCTCCTCTCAATTGATCAAACAGGTTATCGATTCTCGGCAATGGATACCTATTCTTGATCGTCAATTTATTCAACTGCCTATAATCAATGCACATACGCATCGACCCATCCTTCTTCTTGACAAACAAAATCGGTGCTCCCCACGGAGACACACTCGGTCGGATAAATCCCCGATCTAACAATTCTTGAATTTGAGCTTTAAGCTCCACTAACTCATTCGGCGCCATTCTATAAGGAGCAATGAACACCGGAGCCGTTCCGGGCAAAAGCTCAATACCCAACTCTACTTCCCGATCTGGAGGTAGACCCGGAAGTTCTTCGAGAAAGACATCTGGAAATTCCTTCACCGTTCTCACACCTTCCACCGATAATTCCTTGGCATCCGAAGCACTAATGAAGGCTAGGAATGCTCCATACCTTTTCCGCACCATCTTTTCTGCCTTCAAAGCTGATACCACATTTGCCAAAAAGTTCATTTGCTCGCCTATCATTACTACCTCCTTATCATCCACAGTTTTTATTGACATCCGTTTTTCAGCACAATCCAACTGTGCCCGGTGCTTCACCAATCAATCCATGCCCAAAATAAGATCGAACTCACAGAAAGGCAATTCCATCAAATCCGCTAAGAATATTTCTCTCTGGATTTCTAAGGGTACGTCTCTAAACAATTTATTCACAATTACAGACTGTCCTAAAGGACTAATTATCATCATCTCTCTATCGGTAATCTCAGATCTAATATTCAGGTTTCCAGATATGGTACTAGCAATATACGAGTGAGTAGACCCGATATCTATCAAAGCAGTAACAGGTACATCAAGGATGAAGAAAGTACCATTTATCACATCAGGTGCATCGCCATCTTCCCGACGCCTGACCGCATAGACCAACCCCGGCTGTCTTGCCTCTGCGTTACCTCTAAAGCCATTACCTCGACCGGTGCAACTTGACCACGTCCAACACCATTACCACCACGACCTGGTCCACGGCCTCTCGGTGGCTGCTGAGTGCTACTAGCTGGCTGAGTATCAGGGTTACGAGCTTCCGGAGTCGTATCAGTCCGTCGAGGGCAATTCTTATACTGATGATCTTTGGAACCACATTTATAGCAGGCACCAGTTTTCCTCCAGCATTCCCCGGGGTGTCGCTTCCCACAGTCAACACAGTCTCGACTCTGATTGGTAGTCACAGGTGCTCTAGCTTGAACTAGCTCATCATTTCGGGGCCTCTTCTGGAACCTTTTAGCAGAGCCCAAGTACTTAATATCCCTCTTGCCTCTGACTCTTTCCCGGTTCTGGCGTTCTGAGTTCTTAGCCTCTTCGGCTATCTTGGCTTTCTCCACAAGCGAGGCAAAAGTCAGTACTTGTTGTGGGGCTATCAGTACTTGCAACTCATCATTCAGCCCATCTTCAAAGCGTACACAGCATTCATGATCGGTCGATACTATAGTGCGAGCATAACGGCTCAAACGAAGAAATTCTGCCTCGTAGGCTGCCACCGTCTTATTTCCTTGAACCAAATTCAGGAATTCCTTCCTTCGGACATCCACATAACTTGTCCTGACATACTTCCCTTGAAAAGCAGCTTTGAAGAAATCCCAAGTAACCAATGCAGCCTCAGTGCCTTCTCGAACAGTAAGCCACCATTGATACGCTTCGTCCCTTAACAAGCACACGACTCCTCTTAGCTTCTGCTCAGTGGTGCACTCCAAATCATCCATGATTCGTTCCACTGCCTCGAGTCAATATTCCGCAACATTCGGAGCTACACCAAAGACACCTCTAAAAACTTCGGCACCACTTGATTTAAGTCGTTCCGAGATTGATCCACGAATTGCTGGACCAGTTCTAACTCCAGTAACCCTTTCTAGGAATCGCAACATTGCTTGAGTCAAAGCATTGTCCTCTCTCGTATGGTCATGTGATCCAGTCTCACTCCGGGGTGACACAGGTTCATCCATTTCCGGCATAAGACCCGACGCTTCAGACGCAACCCTAGCACCTCGGCCTCTACCACGGCCACGTCTACCACGTCCACGTCCACGTCCTCTAGTGCTCATATTGGGTATTTCGATTTAATCTGATTACAAATTTTATGAATCAGTATACTATTTCAGTATTTATTAACGATATTTTATGAGATATAAGAGGTAAAATTGTTTTCGTAAACGTATCCGATAGTCTTAATCTCTATAGTTTCAACACCTAAAACTAAGAGTTCTAGAGTGTTCCTATAGACATATCACAATAATAAGAATTATTCAATTCACATACACTTACTTGACTTGGTGCCGGATAGCCGTGGTGCCATACTTCCTTTAAAACATACGTTCTAAATTTAAAACAGCTTTAGAAAATATTTTTGAACCCAAACCCTCACCGAGTTTTGAAATTGGCTCTGATACCACAAAATGTAACACCCAAAATTCGGTCTATGCATTAAGACCAAATTTGGTATGCCACACAATCGACCAAACATTTAGTCATCTAATGATTTAAATAAAACGGAACTTCAAAACCACTTTGAAGTTGTAATTTTAAGTATAACCGAGTTTAAATTTGAAATCCGTGATTTTAAAACGTAAGAGTTTATAAATTTATCTTTGGAGAAATAATTGATTAAAACCTTAAATAATTGATTGAAATAAATTTATAAAAGAGTTTTCACAAAAAATTTACGAGTAAACGATATTTAAGAAAAACCCCCTTTTTATACGCAAGTTTAAGAAAACATTTATAAAATCAAACAGCCCCGTTTAAGTAACTAAAACATAATAAAATCCATCCACGAATTAAAATCCATAAAATAATACCAGATGCCTTATTACATCACAAATGAAATTGTACTTAGATAAATAAAAATACTTAAAAGAAGTTCAAAGTTTTTATAACTCATCATTCATAGTATGGCCTCCACACGAAGTCATCCCCGGCCCAAACCTCCATCAATTATCATTACCTGAGAAGGGTAAGAAAATAGGGTGAGTTACTTAGAACTCAATGTGTAACCCACTTACCGTGTTCACTGGGCCAACACCATATAAGCATGAAGTTGGGCTTGAGCCCATTTACAAATGTACAATTTATATATAAATAATATATATAATGTATGTGATATGCAAATCCCAACCAAGCCTAAATTCCATCCGCTACACACCACCTGTACCAACCAACACACCTGTGGGGATCAAGTCAACCCACCCCGCCAACACACCAATCGCAGGCATAAAGCCATTAATATATTTGTGGCAGAGCCACCGAACTAGATTGTGACAGAGTCACCGAACTGGATTGTGGCTACAGGCCTTTCTTCTCTTCGTCAATTATCCCAACCCATGCAGTCATATATATATATAAATATTCATATGATAAATTTCAACAAAAAGCCCATCATACAAGTTATCAATTTTGGCCCATTATTCAAAATAGCATTTTAACCCATATATCGATCTAGCAATTTTGGCCCATATATTGATCTAGCAATCTGGCCCATATATCGATCTAGCAATCTGGCCTATTAAACACATGAGGCCTTTTTCACAATTTTTCTCACTTGGCCAATTTATAAAAAAAAAATTTCATATGGCCCAAAATCTCACTTTTTAACAATATAGCCCATTAAGGGCAAATCCGTAATTTTCCACAACTTTAATACCATTTTCATGCATAAAAAAATGCTAATATGTCGTATTTTCAAATTTTTCTGATTTTACGATTTTTACTCCAATGCTTACGGGATAATATAACCCATGAGATAAGTGTGAAGTTACACACCTGATTACGGTGAGAACTATACTTTTCCGCTCGTCGACACCTAAATATATATCACGCTTTGTTAGAGTACTAATACTTAACATAGATCTACGTTAAGATGAACGATCTAGATCTTTACCCTCGGAATTTCGAACAACAACTATTTGTGGTTTCTCCCCGATCGATGGTTCACAACCCGTTGAAAAAACCATGAACAGTCAACGGTTCGAGAGTACGGATCACTTCAAATAATTGATTCTCCCCGGATGAGGGCCCACAACCCAGTGGAAAATCCCGGATTGCCGAAATAGCCCTTCGATTGAATCTAGAGGGAGTAGTGAAACCGCCCTCCTCCGAACCCTATTCGCTACTCTTTTCAACCCTATCTTGTTTGCCTCCAATGATAAAAATATTATTAGTCCCACCATTAAATCAAAAATTAAGACTATTGGTTTTAAGGCTAAATCGGTTTACTACAAAAATATCTTTGCGTTCGCGGAATGAAAATCGAGCGTTAACATCCCTAGGATAAAATCGATTAATAGTTCATCTTCGACGAAATAACGAAATAATATGGAAGTCCTTGATAGAAATCCTTACCTTAACACTTCGATTTGATCTTTAGCGAGTCACGATGATTACGAACACTCCGAGTTCGGCCTTCTCTTTAACACTATTAAAAAGAAAAGATCATCTAAGAGAAAAGGATAAAGGATGCTATTTTCGGTCAAAAGACCCTCCCAAACTAATATATTCGATTAAGAAAAAGAAGATAATAAAGATTCGAAAAGGGTTCTTACCGATTGATTAACACGAAGGTTGAAAGAATAATCAACAAAACAATATAGGTGAAGAGAAGATTCGGCTTTGAAGGAAAATTAGAGAAAATGGTGTTAGCACCATTCGGCCATGGAGAAAAGTCGAAGAGAGAAAATGTGCTTCGGGTTTTCAAGGATGAAAAAGAAACAAAGGGAGGGATTTGGGACAAGAGAGCATTCGGCCAAAGAGTAGAGAAGAAAGAAAAGAAAAATGACCTTTGAGCTATGGTGATTTCGGCACTAGAGAGGAAAAAGAGAAGAAAAGAAATGGTCCTTGATGGCTATGTGGTTTCGGTCACAAAGAGAAAAGAAAGAAGAATAATTTTAGGGAGAATGAACAACTCAAAACCGAAATGGTCAAAACTCAAATGATTAGAAGGAAAGAAAATGGTTTACCTTTTGTCCAATACACATACGGCTAAGAGGAGAAAATTAGAGAGAAAATGTTTTGGGAAAACACCAAATGACTAAATGGAAAATGTGCTCATCAAGCACCTAATCCCACCAACTAATCACCAAAAACCAGCCATCCCCTTAGCCCCCTATGCCGTCCACATACATGGTCAAAAAGGCCATTCAAAAGTTTCCAAAACACCTTTCCTTGTTTTAAGCCTTATTATCCTCCACTTTCCAAAAGTTTAGAAATACTATCCCCAAAATCAAGCAAATTCTACCCTAAATTCATATTTGCCATAACTTTTAGCCACTTTACCATAAAATTTTTTTTGTCCATCCTTACCAATAATAGAGTTTGGCTGACACTTGCCAAATAGGTGCAAAAAAATAAAAGCCACCAAAATGCTATCCATGGGATTCGAACCTCTCCCCTCAAGTAATCACTCATGCGCCAATTCCACCTTGCTACTAGCTCATCTTATGCTAGTTTTTGACACTTAAATTACCTTAAGCATCAGGATCACTTGTTCCACTTCAATAAAATTCTCATTACTAAAATTTATTCTAGCTCTGAATAAATCCCGAGCTTTCTCGAAACTATATTAAGCACTCAAATTTAATCATTCACAAGCTAATCACCAAAAACATGCAACATATCGATACTCATATTTTTAGGATGTTACATGGAAATTCGAGGAATCGTGTCCTAACGTGCTGGGTTTCGATTTTTTTCGTTTGGCCAAACAACAGAATACCCTTTTAAAATTACAATGCTTGAATTTTGGAAATCATGAAATGATCTTGGTGTCAAGGGTTTGAAACATCGTATCCTAACGTGCTGGATGTGATATTTCGTTCTTTCGGAACAAGAGAATTTCGAATCTAATTTGAATTATCCAAACATCTTCTAAAGGATTCGTATTTTAAAATCTCTTCCAATTTTCGATATTAGGACATGAATCAATCAATAAGGCACCAATTTTGGGCGTTGCGAGGGTGCCAATCCTTCCTCGTGCGTAACCGACTCCCGGACCCGTTTTCTTAAAATTCGTAGACCAAATGTTTTATAAGGTGACCCAATCACACTTCAAAAAAAGATTGGTAACGACTCCATTTTCCTTTTTAAAGTCGGCTCGTTTTCCAAACAAAAAATAGTTTCGACAGAAATTATTAACAATGATAATGATCGGATTAGAATTTTTAAATTAAAAAAACAGAAGGGTAAAATTTTTAAAATTTAAAATATAAAGACTAAATTTAAATTTTATACGAAGACCAACAACATAGGCATATATTTATGTATAGATACGGTTGGAAAATTTATGTTTATTATTTATGATATTCTGAAGTAATGGAAGCATCTTGAAGTAGAAATTTAAATCACCGCCTTAGTTCTTGGTACTGGGTTGTGGTCGTTGAAAAGTTGTTTTACAAAATTTCTTTCTGAAAAGTTTCGTTCAAAATTACGGTGAAAAAATGTGATTTTTATTAATTAGATTAATATTTAATGTATAATTGGGATGTAAAATAAAAAATTATTGAAGAACTTGAAATTAATTATTAATTGTAATTACTTTATTTCTCTTTAGATTTTTTGGTTTCAGTTTTTGAGATTCAGATTTGAAGTTTAAGGTTTGAGTTTCATATGGATATTTTTATATTTATTTATGTTTAATAATTATAATTAATATTTATTTTAAAAAATAAAATTATTTATATTTATTTTTAAATCATTCTATATTTTTTTGTTTTACACCAATAATGATGTGCCATTTTATTATTAGCTGATATATAAGATCTATGTATTCACCCTTATTAATTGAAGTGTATGACATTACTATCAAAAAGTGTTATAATAAGTTACAATGTCTATTTTTAAAGAAGGTGTTATAAAGTAAAAAGAATAAGTTAAACTTATGTTTAAATAATTTAATATAAATATATAATTTACATAACCAATATAAACTATTTATAAAATTAAAATTAAACATACAAACCATATTAAATAATAAGAATAATTTTATTAATTTGTATGCTCAAGGTTGAGTGGTAAATTGAAACTTAAAAAAAATCATTTGATTAGTACAAATTTATTTAATTGTAAAATAAATATTATATGAGAATCAATTAAACTTTTTACATACCTCTAAAATTTTGCTTGAAACTTATTAATATGAACTAAAAATATGTTATTGGTTTCCCTAAAAGAATAATTGTGGAGAAGGAACAAATGAGAAGTGTTTAGATAAATTTATATCCGAAAGCCAAAACACTCCTATTCATAGTGCATTACAAAGCTTGTAAAATGTTTATCCTCAAGTGGAATAATTTTCTGTTTACAAACATAAAACTTCATATATTATCTTCCATTAAATCATTGAAAAAGGCCTTGCATATTATTTAATACAAAGATATTTATTTGTTTGTTCACCAGCCTACTCATTTAATATTAGGAATTTAGCGTGGATTGATATCGGCATTATTGTCATTATAGGAAGTCGTGGGTTCAAGTATATTGAAGTGCATTATCCTCATATTTAAGGGTTAAGGAGAGGCTATGGGTAATTTTAAGCATTGTATCAAAAATAACAGATATGATAAGAACTCATAATGAAATTAATGTTAAAAAAATACTAAAAATTTAGCACCTATGGATGTTGAGGTCTTTGCCTATAAATTCTTCATCACTTTCTCTTCTATTTCCACAAAACGCAAACTCTCAGGCTCTCCCACTTTGCCAAATAACTTGTCATTTTTTTTGCTTTATTTTTTTTTTTTTTGGAAAAATGGTTATGTTTGAAGAATATGTAGCTCACCGTGTCATCAATATGGTAAAAGTTTCAACTCAATTTTTTTTTATTTTGTTATTGTGCTACTTTTTTTTTATTTTGTGAGATTAAAAAATGATTTTCTTAATATTTTAAATAACAAATAGATCAAGTTATTCATGCTCGAAATGATGTAAGCTTTCCTACAATAGAAACCTTTAAAATGACACCAGAGTTGCTTTCTACCTTGTAGGAAAGGTGGCCGGAAACACAAACGTTCTATTTTCCCTACGGGGAAAGGCTATAAGGCTACAAGATGTCACTTTAATAATTGTCCTTCCAATTGATGTGCAAGTGGTAACCGAAGCTAGCGACATTGACATGAAGTTTGTGTAAATTTTTTTGGGTGTCGCGTCGTTTGTGGATGATAAAGAATTAGACGAGAATTTGGTGAAATGTACATGGTTAAAAAGGCTTATCATTCCACTCCCTCATCACTACGTGCATCAAATTTTCCCTAATAAGCTTTGTCTCTTAGAATGTAAGAAGTACTCTTGAAAACATGAAAGTAGCTCACTGTTGGCTTCCTTCCTTTCCCCATTGCCCTCATTTTTACCTCAACAACACTTTGTTAATACATGAATAGTTGTGCTAACAGCTTTTGTCCAAAACCAGTGTGATGGGATTATACACTCATCCATAGAGAAATAAATTATTTCTCCATAGATGAGTGTATAATAATAATTTCTCTAGGTTTTGTCATTGTATTTTATTTCTTTAACAAGTGACGGGATTCGAGTCACATAACTCTAACAATCTCCACATTAACACAAATTCTCAACAAACAAGTTCTTCACCTCTTCCACAAAACCCCTTAAGGGGTATTCTTCAACAATGAACACCAACCAAGTCCAAGCAATGCTCAAACTTAGTTATAGTGACTTAGTCATCATATTCGCATGATTATCATGAGTACTAACTTTGCTCACAACAATATCACTACGAGCAATAATATCTCACACAAAATGATACCAAACATCAATGTTCTTCGTTTTCTCATGAAACATTTGATCCTTTGTAAGGAATATGACACTCTGACTATAAAAAAATACTGTACTAATCTGGAGGTCATTACTGAGTTCACCAAAGAGTCATTTTAACCAAATAGCATCTTTATAAGCCCCAGTAATCATCATGTACTTAACTACAGTAGTAGATAAAACAACTGTAGTCTGCAAAGTGGCTTTCCAACTGATTGCGCAACCCCTAATAGTAAAGACATACCCTATGAGAGATCTTCTTTTATCAAGGTCTTCAGCAAAATTAGAATCAGTATACCAAATGAATCCATCTTTAGTTCTTCCAAACTATAAGTAAACATTAGTAGTACTTCATAAGTATCTAATAATCCATTGAACTACTTTCCAGTGTTCTTTACTGGGATTTGTCATGTATCTACTAACTGCATATGATAAATCTGGAAGTGAGGAAATTATAATATGTAGTCAATCTTATTATCTGATTGCAGAGACAAAGCCGATGAAAGTCTGAAGTAAGCTGCTAATGGAGTACTAATAGCCTTGGCACTCTGCATATTGAACCTACAAAGAACTTCCTCAACATGTACCTTTTCTGACTTAGGTACAGTTTACATGCGTTTCTATCTCTAAGAATCTCCATCCTAGGTATCTTCTTTGCTGCTCCCAAATCTATCATCTCAAATTCTTTACTAAGCTGGGCTTTGACCTTTCTTATCTCTCTTTTATCTTTGGTTGTTATCAACATAAAGGAGCAGATATACAGATAAACCATCATAATTTTTCTTAAAATAAACACAACTGTCAAAACTGCTTCTTTTGAAATCATAAGTAGTTATAAATGAATCAAACCTCTTGTACGACTGCCTAGGTGACTGTTTCAAGCCATAAAGAGACTTTTTCAACAAGCAAATTTAGTCCTAATTTTCTGAGACTATAAAGCTCTTTGATTATTGCATGTAAATATCCTCCTCAAGTTCTTTACGCAAGACTGTTGTTTTCATATTTAACTGCCCAAGCTCCAAATCATACATGACCACAATACCTAGTAAGGATTGAATCGAACTATGCTTAACAACTGGAGAAATACATCTGTGAAGTCCACATTTGGAATCTAATTGTAACTTTTTGCAACTAGCTTTGTTTTATACTTGGGTTCTTCAACTCTTGGAGCCCTTTTTTTCTTCTTAAACATCCATTTAAAACAAACAACCTTTTTACCCTTAGGAAGCTTCACTAAGTCCCATATTCTATTCTTATAGGGTGATTCCATCTCTCCTTGCATGGAAATCATCCAATTTCCTGAATCTTTACAGCTAATTGCCTTAGAATAAGTAGATGGCTCTTGATTTGCATCTATATCTTCAGCTACATTTAAAGCATAAGCAACTAGATCAGCCTCGGCGAACCTTTTTGGAGGTTTAATTTCTCTTTTAGGTCTGTTCTTGGGAACAAAATATTGTGATACTGACTGTGGTGAAGAATCAACTCTTTTTTGAGTTCCTATACTAACCTTAGTAGTAGACTCTGTTGTAGATCCCGGATCAATTTGAAGCTCCACCTGCTTCACATGTCTGTTTGATTTCTATTGGTCTTTATTGGAAGAGTCTTTAAGAGATAAGTTAGATAGCATAGCAGTTTCATCAAAAAACAACATTTCTGCTAATCATAACATTTCTATTTTCAGGACATCATAACTTATACCCTTTAACACCAGCTTTATATCCAAGAAAAACACACTTAATAGATCTAGGTTCCAATTTACCATTATTAACACGAGCATATGCAAGACACCAAAAAATCTTCAAATTAGAGTAACCAGCAAGAGTACCAGACGATACCTCTTGTTAAAGCCTTTCAATCTGTAACACCCCTTACCTGAGACCGTTGCCGGAGTCGAGCACGAGGCATTACTAGACTTAACTTACTAGTTCGGGGCATAAAAATTGAAACTGTCCGTCTGCGTCATGTTCACTAAATTAATTATAACTTGAGTTACGAAACTCAAAATATAGATCCGTAAATTTTCCTTGAAACTAGACTCATATATCTTCTTACTGTAATTTTTCCAGAATTTTTGGTGTGGCCAATTAGTACAGTTTATTAGTTAAAGTCTCCCCTATTACACAGTTTGACAGTTCTGACCTCTCTTCACTAAAAATCAATTATCTCATAATATACAACTCTTTTTCCTACACCGTTTTCTTTATATAAAAATAAACTCAATAAGCTTTAATTCTATATCTCATGCAAAACCTAATTCAATTTCTACTATTTTTGGTGATTTTTCAAAATCACGTCACTGCTGCTGTCCAACTATTCCCCTGCATATAATTACATAATTTCTTTAAAATAACTATCAACTAGGCATTTAATAACATCCAAAACATGTTCTTAATTAACCATTTTAATGGCTAATCATTACCAAGCATTTACAAGCCAATATTAAGCCATATCATAAGGTCATACACACAAAATGGCTAAGTCCCTATACATGCCATAACTTAAAACGTTCGAGTCACAAAATACCAATATAATCCTTTGATAGTTTGTAATGATCTCTGACGTCCTTTCGGTCCCCGAGTTGGCTTGTAATATTATAAAAAATAAAGAATGGGAATAAGCATAAAGCTTAGTAAGTTTACATGTAAATAGATGACAACATTCTTAATGAATTATTTTATGCTTTTCTTATCAAGATCACTTAAGCTTTTAACTCAATATACTTAAACTTGTATTCTTACCTGTACCTTTTAACATGAATTTGTCTTACCTTACCTTTTTAGCTTGAACCTGTCTTACCTTTACTTTGGTATACTCTTTGAATTTTCCCGTTGAACCACTTTAGAATACTAAGGATACGCGGGTACCTTTCCTTATGAAACTTAACCATTGCCATGTCTTGACATGGTCTTACGTGGTATCCTTGCTTTATGAACTCACCAATGCCATGCCTTGGCATGGTCTTACATGGGACCTTTGCCTTATAAATTCACCAATGCCATGCCTTGGCATGGTCTTATATGGGACCTTTGCCTTATAGTAACTTATAAATGCCATGTCTTGACATGGTCTTACATGATTTCCTTAAACCCTAATGTCATGACATTTGTATCCTACACATTCCTAAGGTTCAACCGGAACTTTCTGAGATTGCTTCTCCGTCAATTCATGCTTGAGTCTTTAAATAATAAATTTACTGAATAAATATGTAAATGCTGGAATTTAATAATATTAAATGTAAAATAATAGAATATTACATTTATTTACCGCAAACTTACCTCGAAACAAAATACGATCAACTATATCGATTTAGTCCACTATCTTTTTCTTTCCCCGATCTAACTCTGGATTTCTTTCTTCTTGATCTATAATAGCAAATTTAGCTTATTTAATACTCACATTTACTAAAACAGTCCTTAACTCTAACTTTGGCAAAATTACAATTTTACCCCTAAACTTTTACATAATTACGATTTTGCCCCTAGGCTCGAAAATTAAACTTCAACCCTTATTCTTATGTTTTATAATATGCTGAACATTTTTCCCTTCTATAGCAACTTCAAATTCTTACTATAACACATACTTATGAACAATAACAACTTTTATTCATTAGCTCGTTTTACTCGTTTTCACCGAAAATCACTTAGTAAAAATCGTTCCTCTACTCATAAACATGCATAATCTACAATCAACCATCAAAAATCACAAGTTCTCATCAATGGCATAACTCAAAATATTCATCAAAATTCAAAATTCAAACATGAGTTTTGTAGCACTCGAAGCAACGATCTCAAAAACGTAAAAATTATTAAAAACCGAACAAAAACGGGCTCACCAATAAGCTAAGAAGCTTGGTCGAATGTTTGAAGCTTCCATGGCTGTTCATCTTTCTCATTTTCGTTGAAGAAGATGAACACCCACCCCACTATCTCTTCATTTGTTTTATTATAACATTAATATATAATATAAAATTTCTACTAATGTTTTTAATATAAAAAAACATATAATTATGCATTTCATCATTCAATGCCGTCCACTAGCCATATAGTTGGCTTAATTGCCACATAAGTCCTCACACTTAAGAAGACATAACAAATAGACATCTTTTCATAAAGCACACTAATTTTGCATTTGATCCAATTCAATCCTTTTATCAAATTAAACATACAAACAGATAAATTAGCTCACGAAACTTCAACACATGCTCAATCATATAACAACGGCACAGAAAATAATATTAAAATATTTTACTGACTCGGATTTGTGGTTTCGCAACCACTGTTCCGTTTAGGCCCTATTTCGGGATGTTACACAATCTTTACGCTTATTCTTTTTAGGCATCAATGTAACACCCTAAACCCCAACCCGTCATCGGAACAAGGTTACAGAGTGCTACCGAATCGATTGGAAAACTTTACAATTAATACACAATTATTATCAATCATAATATAAAATAATCTTATAGTCCCTTATATGGATCTTCGAGGCCCAAAAGACGAGTTAGGAATGGTTTGGGACTAATTCGAATACTTAGAAAATTTTCAAACCAAAACCAATTTGCAATCTGTGTAGCAACTAACACATTTACAATACAAACTAAATTCATGTTAATAAACTTTATTCATTTTTATTTCATACATACATCAAATATATCATATTAGTTCCCATTTTATATTTTTAACTAGTTTAAATCATTATTTTACAACCATAATCACAAGACTCATACACTCAACCTATTCATTACCTAGGTAGATTCCACCATTATCAAAGAAAGGTATATTACTCAAAATTTTCTCTGAGGTCGGGATTACTCTGGATGCTGGACCGGACACTGACTTTCAATTAACCTGCGCACGAAAACAACCGTACGCTGAGTAATGGTATACTCAGTAGTATTACCATAATTCAAATTATATAATAACTTATATACATTCAATTTATGATACAATTACTCAATAGTTATTTTATTCTTTAAATCAAATCATCTAGTATAATAAGCATTATTTCAAGGCTTGTATTTAATTAGATTCATACATTATTTCACTATCCAATTTTCATTGAATTTTTTTTTCCATATCTCATTCCATTAGTTCATTTCATATCATATACAATTCACTAAATTTTATCCTTTATTCAATATTAATTCTATTGCAATTTGTGTTTACTAAAGTCATATCTCAATTTCATTTTCTCATATCAAATTCACACTCAAAATATATAATTCAATTATATTATTCTTTTCAATTAACTTCTTATATTATTTATATCATTTCAAACAAAATTGTGAACTTTAGTTTCATTTCTCCATCTTATATAATATTTCAATTAACAATTCATCTTTGAACATTTCCTGAACCTTTGGTTCATGCATTCAATTTCATATCACAAATCTCATTTCATATTTTATTTCACAATTTCACTTTCTTATTTCTTTCAATAGCTTAATCACATTTATTTGGAATTTATCATTTCACTTATTTACCCCTATTAACTTGACTCGGACTTTGGCGGATACACAGATTCCAACCCAAACATACCAGAATATCCAACCCAAACACACCCAAAATAATAATATAAATCCTCCATAACACACCAGTATAATATAGCCTCCCAAACACACCGGTATATCATATCCTCCCAAACACAGCAATAAGGCATTAAATGCCTCTTCGGTTAAACCGAAGCATATAATAACAAAATCATCTTCTCGGTCGAGCTACAAATCTCCTTATCACATCACAATCCTATGGCATGCCAACTATATCCACCCTAGCCCGACTAGTTAAAAGGGTATCGAAATCACATATCCATATCACTTTTACTTTCAATTGATCATAATCATTCGGATTCAATTCAATCACAATAACAAATTCACAAAATCACATAATTTCACTTCAAGTCACATTTCAACTCAATCACTTCCTCATACTTTCAATCCATGTACATTTCAAATAATCACTTTCAATTCAATTTGATTCAATTTCAAATCACTTTTCACATTTCCATTCCATTCATTTATACATATATATATATATATATATATATATCATCAATTCAATGCATTTTCCACTTTCTAATCAATATATCATCAAATACTCATACATATTTAAACTTCATTTCAATTTCATTCAATTCACAATTTAATTCAGTTTTATCTAATTCAATATCAATATTAACCTTATTTCTATTTACTAAACATATTATTCAAAATTCAACAATTACTAATAATAAATTCAATTCCAATACATATTTATCACTTAATTCATTCTTGATACTTACTTCAATTTGTTTATCATATATACATATATTAATTTAAAATTTAACAAATAATCAAATTTGAATTATAGTAATACTAACCTGAATTTCTTGTTTTTACTCCTCATTTGTTTTTCTTTTTTCCTTCCTTGCTCAATGTCTCGAATTCCCTGTTTGCTACGGAAATAATAATGATTTAAATTATTAATTACAACATTAAATTACAATAAATAATTGAATTTTATTCAATTCCTACTCTTCCTCTTCATTCCACATTCTTTATACACAATTCTATTATTCACTTATAAGTTCTTTCAAGGCTGTCTACCTGAGTCATTGTCACTAAATTATCTATATCTTGAGTTAAAGAATTCCAAATTAAGATTCGTAATTTTTATATGAAACTAGACTCACATATATTCTTACCATAATATTTTCAAAATTTTTTATTTAGCCAATAAGTACAGTTTATTCTTTAAAATAACCCCTGTTCTGTTGTCTGACAGTTCCGACCACTCTTCGCTAAAATTTAAGTATCTTTTTGTACAAAATTCAAATGATGTTCTAGTTTGTTTCTTCTAAAAATAGACTCATTAAGAAATCTAACCATATAAATTATGTCTCAAAATTATTTTTTTTTACAATTTTTAATTATTTTTCCAAGTCAGAACAGGGGATCTCGAAATCACTCTGAACCAATCTCACAAAAATCTAAATATCTCAAAATACAGAATTTCTTTGCTTTATCTGTTTCTTTAATATAAAGATAGACTCAATAAGCTTTAATTTCATATCTCACTCAACTTCTAATTCCATTTTTACCATTTTTGGTGATTTTTCAAAGTTACTCTACTGCTGCTGTCCCAAAACTGTTTTCTTATAGCTTATTTTGCAATTAAATCCTTTACCCAATTCTAACTTGAAACTCTTTCAATTAAACCACTAATTCATCTTTTTGTTCATCATATGCTATGTTAAAAAACTTTAAAACTTCAAAAACCTCAACTTAAATTCATCAAAACATTGTCCTAAAACTTATAAAACATCAAAATTAAAAGAAAAGGGGCTAAATTAACTTACCTATTAAACATCCAAGCTTTAAATCATCAATTTCTCCTTTTCTTTTCTTTCATTTCTTTCTTTCTTTCACGTTTACTCTCTATATCCTTTTCATGTTTTTGTTTCTTTTCTTTTCTTTTATAACACACACATATATATATATAGTTTATAATAATAATTTTTTATAAAAATCTATTTAATAGCAAATATAATTAATACACTTGTACAACTATATAATTTACATTTGTCTATCTTTATCACCTTACAATTGTCAAGATCATAATTTATTTATCACATAAAAATCTTATTATACTTATTTAATATAAAACTATAATAATAATTAATAATATTAATAATTTAATTTACTAATTTTAGGTATACAAATCTTAGATTTTTATACATTATACCGCCTCACCTATACAAAATGGCTTAATTGCCATTTTGGTCCTTTATAATTTCTTTTAATCTATAATTCAACTTTTACTCCTATTTCAATTTAGTCTTTTTTACTAATTGAGCTAAATTCACTTAATTAAAACCTGATTAAACACATAACTAACTTTATAAATATTTTAATAAATATTTACGAGTCCGTTTACTAAAAACGGAGACTCGATAACTCATTTTTCGATATCCATACTTTTGAGGTCGTTACAATCAATGTCGAAGGCATCTTATCTAACCTTGGTAGGGCATCCTCCAAATCCATATGTGCAGAAATTGCCTGTATCTTTACCTGCCACAACACGAATTTGGTGTTGTGATCCAACAGCGAAATATCGTACTTCATTATTGCCATTACTGTGATCGAGACAAGCAACCCAAAAAACTTTGAATTACCCAAACACATACTTGATGAAATGGTTCAAACAAGTTTGTTGCCAGGGGTAGCAAGATCAAGTTTGTAAGAATTAAAATATCTCTTCCTTTTTCTATTTATTTCAAGGATTGTGATCATAGGGGAGCCCTTTACCATTATGTATAAATAGGTTATTCTATTTGTACATATTCGGAAGAGGGGCACATTCAATCTTACTCAAAATTTGGGAGTCCAAGAATTCTATAAAACGCTCTTGATGGGAAAAAATATGAATGAAAAATCTCATTAAATTAAGTTTGTCTGAATTCGAAAATCCAAAATTTAAATTGATGTATTTATTGCTGGATTTATCATACAAAATATTATAACTTAAAAAAGGAAAATCATAATAACATGTAGCCACATATTTATGTCTTGCGTTGGGTTAATAAATTAAATGAAGACAAGGTATATAAGAAGAATAATCAAAGGTAGGTCGTCTTCCACCATTATAGGCTGGAAAAATAAAAATCATAGCAGCTCAATAATTGAAGACTAAATTTCATATTGATACGAAATTGAATCAATTCGATGAATATAAAGGCAAAAAGAAAAAAAAATGTCTGCATCTAACAAATCAAAATATAAAATAAAACATTGTTGGAGCATTACACATCACAAATGTTGTAACTTTCAAAGTAATATAAGATACAAAATTATAATAAAACTCATCATTTCAAATATGATAATGCCATAATTTGGATAAAATTAACATTTAGTCCATAATTTAATAATTTTTAAAAAATTAGTTTTTGATTTTTTTTTGGTTTAGATTTTTTTTAAAAAAATTTAATTTATGTGATGATATTCTAATATTATATCATGCTGTCGCATAAAAAAATATATTTTTAATAAAAAATTAAGTTATGATGTGACATAATTAAAATATTTTAAAAAAAATTATCAAAAAAAAATTATTAAGACAAAAAAAAAAGAGGGAACCGAGTTAAAAAATTATCAAAATTCAAAAATTAACTTTTTATCCCTAAAATTAATAATTAAAATAAAATAAACTAATAATAATAAGAGAAGGCGTCAAAATATTTAAACTGCCATAACAGCAGCTGGCACAAAAGTTTAACAGTAAAAAGAAATAAAAAATCACAAAATTAATATACTCTGAAGTCCTTTCGTATTGTTTTTGAAATTTTATAAGTTTTTGTATTTTTATAATTAAAAATAGAAAAATAATTACGTTTTAATATTTTGAAATCTTTTAATTTTTTTTTATCCACTATTCAATATAAAAATACTGATTTTGCCCAAATATCATATTCCGCTTGGTAGAATATAGAAATAATTTTTGAAAAGTTTTCTATTATAAATAAAGTAATAATACAAATATATATTTGAGTAACTACAATGTAAAATAAAATTAATCTAAAGTACAAAGAACAAAGAATTAGAAAAAACATAGGTAAAAATATAAAGGATTCGGACAAAACTCATTCATGACATATATAATGAGACTGAAATAGATTCATGGGTAAGCCGGGCCTGCCCCTTAAAATTAGAAAATTTCAATTCTAGTTCATTATAAATTAATTATGCTTTTACCCTTCCAAAAATGAAAAAAAAATCTATTTAATCTTTTTAAAAATTATAAAATCATAAATTAATACATGATAAAATCTATATTTGATTTCTCAAAATTTATAATTCAATTTTGACCTTTTCTAAAAAATTTATAGATTCACCCATAAACTGAAGACATATTTGCAATTGTGCATGATGAGATTTAAACTTAAATATTTAAGGATCCAAAATCTCAACCTTAACCTGGTAAACACTAAAAGTATTATATATATATATATATATATATATATATATATATAATGTATTAAAAAAAAAGACTTTTCTGTGTAGTCAATCAATTAAAAAATTTGATAGTTTTTGGAAATTTTCTCCCCACATGAAGGGTCACCATTAAATAATTGACCATAAACTTATGGAATTGGCAACCAAAACAAATATTGAACTCCCTTTTTCTTATTTGAAAGTTTTACTCAGGGATAGGTAAACTTAAATTCTATTTCAAATTCAACATTAATTTTTTATTTTATTTTTTGAGATATAATTGAATCTCCTGAGTTTGAGTTTAAGTTTGATTAAGTTTACCTATTATTTTCTTACTCAAACTTGATTAAGTTTATTTGTGTTTAACCTTAAACTCCTGTTATACATAAAGGTCAAAATGTAATTTCATAATATAAAAATTAAAACTTGATCAACCAAATATTACGAGACTTGACTTTGGCTTGACTGAAAGGTCAAGTTTGATTCGATAATTACTAAATCGAACTTGAATTTTTTGAATTGAACTTAAATAACATATAAGTAATACATTTACGTGTTAAGTTTATGTTATAAATTGCTAAAAGAAGAAGACAATTTTTAAAAGAAAATTTTAATTCAAAAGTTGAGGGGTGAATTATGCTTTGATTTTTTTAAAAAATTAATTCTAGAAGGCTTTTAAGCAAAGATTAGAATGTAATATTGAACAAATGTAGAAAAATATTTTGGTCATGGAATGTAAAGTCATGGTGATAGTGAAGGGTGTATTAATTTCAATGTTGTTATGAGTGGCGTGATGAAAGGTGACGACCCATACTTTTCTTTGCTGAAGAAAGAGTCTTTAACTTTCCGCCATGGAAATGGGGCTGAAACCATCTCTTTCACACCTTTCTTTCTCCATTATTGCCATGTAACGCAAGGCAAGCCATAGGTCACTTTTAAATGCAATAATAGACTAAAAAAGAATGAAACAAAGAAAATAAACCCCTGCAATGAAAATGTCTAAGCTCTCTTTTTTTCTCCTTTACCTCCATTGTCTCTTCGCCATTTCTTCATCTTCTACCATCATACCTTTAGGTTCAACTCTTCAAGCTTCAAATAGAAACCAATCATGGTCGTCACCCAATACCAGTTTCTCACTTTCTTTGGTTCCCGTTACTCCCTCTTCTTTTATGGCTGCCATCACTTACTATGTCGGTGATGTTATTGTATGGTCAGCTAGTAATGGCAGCAATGGCACTGGTGATGGAGCTTCTCTTGTTGTCGACTCTGGTGGGACTTTTAATTTGCTCCCCAATGGAGCCCTCCGTTTAACTAATGGCTCCGGTGCCGTTGTTTGGGACTCTGCTACTGCTAACAGAGGTGTTTCACATGCGTCTATTGATGATTTAGGCAACTTTCAGCTCCTCAATAATGAAAGTGCTCCAATATGGTCCTCGTTCCAGAACCCGACTGATACCTTGGTTCCTTCACAGAATTTCACCGTTGGTAAGATTTTACGCTCCGGGTCTTACTCCTTAACTCTTGGTCGATCGGGTAACCTTACTTTGAACTGGAATGGCACTATTGAATACTGGAGTTTAGGGTTCAACTCATCCATCAATGGGAATTTGACATCACCTAGGTTTATGTTGCAGTCTAATGGGATTTTAGTAGGCTTAGATCCTTCGTTTGCTCGTGGAATGATTAATATGGCATATAGTACTGATTATGGTGAAGGTGATGATGTGTTTAGGTTTTTGAGGATGGATAATGATGGTAATTTGAGAATTTACAGCACTAGTGAGAGCAGTGGGAATATAACCCCGACATGGGCTGCTGTAACTGATCAGTGTCAGGTTTACGGATTCTGCGGCAACATGGGGGTTTGCGGTTACAAAGATTCGAATCCGGTTTGTGGATGTCCATCTCAGAATTTTGATCCTGTTGATGAACATGATGGTAGAAAAGGATGCAGGAGGAAAGTGGAGATTGAGGATTGTCCTGGGGATGTTACCATGTTGCAATTAGAACATACCAAGTTCTTAACTTATCCTCCAGAGGTTAACGATCAGACATTCATTGTTGGAACTGTAGCTTGTAGGATGAATTGTCTTGTCAGTGGTTCTTGCATTGGTTCCACTTTAGTAGCTGATGGAAGTGGGATTTGTTATATGAAAACGACTGATTTCATAAGTGGTTACCAGGGTGCGGTTCTTCCGAGCACATCTTTCTTGAAAGTTTGTGGACAAGCGGTTCCTAATCCATCATCTTACTTGGATACAGACGGAAAGGATAACGATTCGCGGTTGCATGCGATGGTCATTGTCGTTGTGGTTTTGGTCATCCTTTTGTCTTTGTTTGCAATCGTGACTGGTTTTTGGTGCTGGTTTTACGGCGGTAGCGAAAAATCAAGGCGTATATCAGCTCAATACGAACTTGTTGATTATGCATCTGGCGCACCAGTGAAGTTCTCATACAAGGAGCTGCAAGTGTCTACAAAGGGGTTCTCGGAGAGTCTTGGAGAAGGTGGTTTTGGGGCTGTTTACAAAGGAACACTGGCTAATAGAATGGTGGTTGCCGTGAAACAACTCGAGGGAATCGAGCAGGGTGAGAAGCAATTCAGGATGGAAGTTGCAACTATTAGCAGTACACACCATCTGAATTTGGTGAGATTGGTGGGGTTCTGCTCTGATGGGCGTCACAGGCTACTAGTGTATGAATTCTTGAGAAATGGTTCACTTGACAAGTTCCTTTTTACGTCGAATGACCAGTCCGGAAAATTGTTGACTTGGGAAAATCGATTCAACATTGCTCTTGGAACGGGTAGGGGAATCACCTACCTTCATGAGGAATGTCGAGACTGCATAATCCACTGCGATATAAAACCAGAAAACATTCTGTTGGATGAAGGTTACACTGGCAAAGTGTCGGATTTCGGCCTTGCAAAGCTTATGAATCCAAAAGATCATAGGCACTTGTCATTGGCAAGCATCAGAGGGACTAGAGGATACTTGGCACCAGAGTGGCTTGCAAATCATCCAATAACCTCGAAGTGTGATGTTTATAGCTATGGGATGGTTTTATTAGAAATAGTGAGTGGAAGAAGGAACTTCGAGGTCTCACCGGAAACAGACGGTAAAAAGTTCTCCCTCTGGGCTTATTCGGAGTTCGAAAAGGGTCACATTGAGGCCATTGTTGATAAAAGAATAAAAGATGTTGATAGTGAGGAAGTCGAAAGGGCAATTATGGTGAGCTTTTGGTGCATACAGGAACAACCATCCCAAAGGCCAATGATGGGAAAAGTTGTGCAGATGTTAGAAGGGGTCATCGATATTGAGAGGCCACCAGCTCCAAAACTGGTTGCTGAAGGCTTGAGCAGTGGAACAACCATGACTGTAAACAGTGATGTGAGTGGTCTGTCAACATATGCAGCATCCACCCCTGCTCCCTCTTCATCGTCTCCATTCATGAACATAGGAGCTTCGCCTCCAACACCAGAGAGGGAAATGGGGAAGGAATCTTCTTCCTTACTAGGCTCAAAATGAATATAGAAATGGGCAATTCATTCTTCCTCTTCTTATTATTATTATTATTATATTCACAGATATACTCAAACCACACATTATCTTTCAGGTGAAAGCAAAGTCAATCTCTTTCAATCTTTTATTTCTCCATCATTGCATTGTAACGCAAGGCACAAAAACAGGTCGATGGCATGCATTAATTTTCTAAGTAAATCTTAAATGCAATGATGGAGTAAACCAAATAGAAAGCAAATCAAATTACAAAATTTTAAGGAAAAAAAAACCTTGTAACCATTTTAAAAACAAATAAATAATATATATAAGCAAAAACATTTTCTCTCACGAAATCCTTAGCAAATACATCAATGGGTTGTACCTCTAATAAGAAAAATCTAAATATTAAAAATAAAAAGAATATTTAAAAAAAATCTGAAATAAACAATATTTTTATCCATCATTAAACCTTTTGACAATATTTTGAAATTATTTTTAAAATATAAATATTATAAAAGTAGATTTTCTAAAATTATATTTTTATATATATAGTTTCTAACTTAATTTTAATTATTAATTAGTGAATTCATATTGTTAATTAAAATTAAATATTGTACTACTAAATAGTTTATTGTAACATTATTTATATTTTAAATAGCTACTTCAGTTTTAGTAGTGTATTTAATTTGTAAAAATAATTATAAACTTAGAAATATTTTTTAATAATAATTTAAAATTTACAATGACTTATTATGATAAGAAAATTGGAAGGATTTATTATAAAAGTATAACTTAGAAAAAAAACCATTAAAATTATATAAAAATGGCGGAGGGGTTTATATTGCAAAATTTCCCTAAAAAAATATTTACTTTCTTTCCTTGAAACATGTCAAATTTTTATAACAAGGATAATAAAAATTTAAAAACCTTGTAATATATACTAATTTTTTATTTTGTGCAATGCACGAATTCATTTGTACCTATAAATTAAAATATATTATACTTATTTCTTAAAATTTTGTTACAAAAATTAGAGAACTTGAAAACATAATAATATAAATGTTTAATTTATAAAATTTTTATGTCAAATATTAATCAATTACTAATATTTTATTTTATTTTGACACTTTTTTTACTAAAATCTGTTATGTTACTAATATAAATTTAGCATTTTAGTTATTAAATAAAATTATTTAACCAACATTAAAGGCTCATCTAGTATGTAATAGGGACATGCAACGAAATCATAGCAAAGTATAACAAAAATTAGGTATTAAAGTAGAAAAACAAGTTAAACAAAAAAAAAAAAAAAGAAAAGAAAACCATAGAAAGACAAGTATAGTTGAATGATGAAATCCTAGATTAAGCCTTAATAATTCAAATTTTTGATAATTTATTTATTGTTTCATGTTACTTTTTAACTTTCCTACCTTATAGAAGAAATCTAAAATTGTAAATTTTAAGCTTAATGCACACTTTAGTCTCTAAGTTATATTTGTTTTTCTCACTTTGGTCTTTAAAGTTTTTTTTTTTTTGGTCTTATTTTAGTCTCTAACATTATTGGATATTCCTAATTTAGTCCTTTAATGATAAAAAGTAACAGTTGGAATGTCCAACTAATCATATGCCGCCACATGTCATATGATAACATTTGTAACCTCCCTAACCTGGTCTAGAAGCTATGATCAAATTCGAAAGGCTATAATAGCCACCAAGATGGCCAAGTAAAAAATAAATTTGGAGTTTAAAACAATCTTTTAAAAGCATTTATCTACCTTTGAAGAAAAACCTAGCGTTTTATCTGATTTTCACTAAAAGATATAATTTCCTAAAAATGATGGATTTCAAAGTTTATTTAGCAAAAGATGTTTTCCAATTTTATGTGCATATCTTTTTTTTTTTCAAATCTCATTTACATGATAATGCAACGGAAAAGTGATATCTAATATAGTTTTAAGGAAAAACAAATTTCATGCATAAATAATTAAAATCCATATTTCAACATCCTAAAATCAATTTAAATGTCATCCATGCTATATAAACCCAAAACTTAAGTCTCATGCCATAGTTCAAAAATAGAAGAATACAACCTTTGAATAACAAAAATTTCAAATGGTAAATATAAAATATTTTTATAAAAAGGCAATCCAAGACGAGACTTTCCGGATACCGAGTCTGTGCCTTCACCTTACAAGTTATCTGAAAAGATGGAAAACTAAGTGGGGTGAGCTATTGAAGCTTAGTGTGAGTCCTATCATAAGAAAATCAGTGCAAACAATAGATGTCGCATACAAAATAATAATTCTCATAACATTCATACTCATATAGTGATTCAGAGTATGAGTTCTTTAGATCAACACATCGGTGTAATAATATATCAGCATTCACAGTTTATGTATGCATATGCTCATGTATGGCAATGCAATTTCAATTTATTAGAATAGATCCTACCCAACTCCACTTGTAACACCACTAACCCATCTCCGTCGTTAGATTAGGGTTATGGAGTATTACGACACATATTGAATCAAATGCCACATAAAACCATTCAATTATTAATTTAAATATCAAATAGTCAAAACCAATCATCAATCATAGCATATATACGATTACGGACCTTATCGAGCCCACGAAACCTAAAAATCAATTTATAAACAATCAGGGACTAATTTGAAACAAAACAAAAAATAGTAAAAAAAATTGAAAACAAGGGTCACACGGCTGTGCGACAAAGCCCAAATCATGTGGCTTAGAAACATGGCCGTGTCGGCAAACTGTGTATAGTTCAAAAATAGGGTCACACGGTTGTGTCGCAAACCATGTGCCAAACCATATGCGATTTGAAATAGGGTCACACAATCGTGTATCAACCTATGACCGTGTGGAACAAACCTACACCAAAATTAAATAAGCCACTTAGCCGTGTGGAGTGACCGTGTGTGCCACACGGTCGTGTGACAGCCCGTGTCCCAGGTCATGTGCACCTAAAATGACTTCTAAAACAAGCCAAAACATTACCCATTCCTTAGGTGCCAAGCCAAACCAAAATCAACCATTCTGATGCCTTCAAAACACATTCAAACCAGCTTAAAACATACCAAAGTATTCAACCTAAGTGCCTAACCAATATTCCCTTATTGGCACCACATTTCATACACCAAACTAATTCACATTCAAAGATCACAAGTCTTTATCCTAAACACATGCCAAACATACAAAATTCATCCATTCTATTCACAAACAATTTACCACATACTAAAGACACCTACATATGGACATTTACAAGCCAACTCAAAAGATATAATCACAAGTATGCTTAAACCAAGTTTAAACAACATCATTATAACAACAAAAATTAAAAGCTCTCAGTACATGCCATTTATAACCAACTTCAAAATGACCAAAACTTCTACCGAGATGAAAGGTGGATAGTGTCTGTGCTCCGACTTGATTCCAACCGATCGAGATTTTCGATGGTCTACAGAAAAAGAAGACAACTAACGTAAGCAACTAATGTTTAGTAAGCTTGTATAAATCATAAACATAAACTTTCCAAATAGGCTCAATTTATACATGTCGAAACCATTTTTTTGAAAGGTTGACTTTTTATTTAAAAACAAGAATGGGAGTCGCCACCAATCTTTTTTTTTATGAGGTGTGATTAGGTCACCTTGTGATTGATCGTTTTAATAAGCGATTTGATTTATTAAAACAACGATTTTTGGTCTACAAAATTCGAGAAATAAGTTCGGGAGTCGGTTATGCACGAGGAAGGATTAGCACCCTCATAACGCCCAAAATTGCTACCTAATTGATTAATTAATGTCTTAATGTCGAAAGTTGAAAACTTGGAAAGAATTTAAAATATGATCCCTCTTTGGATTAATGTTAATTTTACCTAAAAATTGCTTGAATAAATCGAAAAGTATGTTAAAGACCCTCTCATCTCGAGACAACAAAATGTCACATCCCGTAAATTAGGACACGACACTTCGAATACTTGAGAATAAGTTTGCCTTTATTTTATTCGAAATCTCATGTATTTTAATTTTAAAAGGATATTCGGTTATTTAAGTTCAACAAGAAAATCGAAACCTCGTAAGTTAGGGTACGATTTCTCAAATCTCCCAAATATGAAAAATTGCCTTATTTTGAAAATTTCCTTTTTACGTATTTGGGTAAGAATTAATGTAATATTAAAAATGATATATGAATAAAATGTTACGCTAATGAATGACAACAATATAAATAAATAAATACATAAAAAAAAACATTGAGGAAAATAATTTGTAAAATGTTGAAAATAGAGGACCAAATTAAAACGTGAATGGAATTAAGGGTGCAATTCGTAATAAAATGCATAAATAATAATAATAGTAGTGAGTAAAGAAGGAATGACACAATAAACAAAAATAAAAGATAAATGAGTAAAAATATGAGCAAATAAATAAGTACAAAGGAAAATAAAATGCAAAAGATTGAAAGTAAGGGACTAAACCGAAATATAAACAAAATTTAAAGTAAAAATCATAATGAAATAAATAAATTAAACAATAAAATGGGTTAAGGGATTAAAATCGAATGCGCGAAGGAGGGACAAGGACCAATTAGGCAATAATCCCCTTGTCCATATGTGCACCGTTTCACAGAGGACCGAAATGAAATAACGCAAAAATTACAGGGTAAAATTAAAAAGCAAAAAAAAGGAACAGGATTAAATTGAAAATGGGCGAAAAGGAGGAAGGACCTACCGCGTAAATATCCCTCTGGGGGAAAACACGCGGATCCTAGCTTAAAATCGGGTCGGGTTTCGCGTCTTAAGCAAAACGGCGTCGTTTTGGCAACTGATGCTTAAGTCCGAAACAACGTCGTTTTATATCCTTATAAATGCCAAAAAATTAAAAAAAAAATCATTTTAACCCTCTTTAAAAAAAACTTAGCCTTTTTTATTTTTCCTCTCTAGCCCCTTTGGCCGGCCTTAGCTCCGGCCACCGGTCGCCGGCGACGGCGTAGCCGTCCACGGTGGCCGAAAAGTCTAAAAGTCTCACATTCTGTTCCTTTTTCGAGTAGAACCTTGATTTGGGGTTAAAAATGGCTTAAAAAGCCCTCAAAAATAAAAAGAAACCTTCGTTTCTGCTCACTTCCGTTGTAACCATTCGACGAACCTCTAAGGGTCCGTCAGTCTTCCAAGACGGAGGGTGAGACACCGGCAAAAAGGTAAAAGATTTTGATTTTATTTATTTTTATTTTATATTTTTCGAAAATAAAAGATTTTGTTTTAATATTTCTTCTTTTTCTTTAAAAAAATAAAAAATAAAAAAAATATCAGATTAAATAAAAAAGAAAGAAATCACTTTTGAAGTTTTGATTTATGTTTTTTTATTACTCTAGTGTGTGTAAAATATTACATTCTAGTTTCTGGCTTTTATAGCTGAAATATATTACAAGATATTCGCTTTTGTTTTTCTTCTTTTCGCTTTTCTACTTCTGTTGTTCTCTTTTTTGTTTTCTTTCCTTTTTGCAGGCATCCATAAGAGTCAACGGAGACGGGAAAGGCGGTCTTCTTACCTCTTTGGTGAAAGGGCGACAGACCTCATGATGAGTACCTGCTGACGAGGCACAAGAGCAGCGGCGCGCCTAGAGAGCTAGGGTTTCCTATGTTTTCTGAAAATTTTGGGCTGTAGACTTGTAAATTTTGTTGGGTTAGGGTTTTTTTTTGCATTTTGGGCTTGTAAAAATTTGGACTTGGACTGTTTAATTTTAGTTTTATTTTATTATTTTGGTTTTATTTATTTAGTCTTGGGCTCGGGAAAAATTGGGCTTCTACAGCTGCCCCTCTTTGCTCATTGTTGTGTAACGAGAATGGAGCAAAGACTTTAAGAAGGACCAATTTTGTTTGGTCTTGCTGGATCTCGACTTCTTTGGTGCCTCTCTTCTTCAAGTAGTCTCATTCCAACCCACTGCAAATTCAGGGGTATAGGAATTGTCACTTTAATCTGCTCCACTGCAATTGTAGCATTAATCCTTTCCACTACAACTTTAGGGAAATAAGATTCACATCTTCAATCTGCTCCACTGCAACTTCAAGGAGATAAGATTTGCATATTCAATCTGCTCCACTTCATCTTCAAGGAGATAAGACTTGTAACTTCAACCTGCTCCACTGTAACTCCAGGGAGATAAGGTTTATAGCTTTAATCTGCTCTACTGCAACTTAAGATTTGCTATCTTCAATCTGCTTCACTGCATCTTCAGGGGGATAAGACTTGTAACTTCAACATGTTCCATTGTAACTTCGGGGAGATAAAATTTATAGCTTTAATCTGCTCTACTGCAACTTCAGAGAGATAAGACTTGTAATTTCAACCTGTTCCATTGCAACTTCAGGGAGATAAGGTTTATAGCTTTAATCTACTTTCATGTAACTTCAGAGAGATAAGATTTGCTATCTTCGATCTGCTCCACTGCAACCTCAAGAAGATAAGACTTGTGGCTTTAATCTGCTCCACTGCAACTCCAGGGAGATAAGATTAGCCACGGTGACTTCAATCTATCCCATTGTAATTTTAAGGGTATAGGATTTGTGGTTTCACTGATCTATTACACCGTTCTCTAGGGAACATGACCTGTAGAATCCATTTCATGGGCTTATATTTATGCCAAGCGATTAGGATGTTATGGTCATAATGAATCAAATGATCCTAACTAGATGTGTATGAATGATATTTGCATGAATGTAGAATGTCATTTTTTTCAAGAACGATCCCCTTTTAATGGTTAGGTTGACACTACTCATCATTCACCAAGGTTCTATCTCTGACGTATTACCCTGCCTTTTTGTTCAGCTAGTATCTTTGACAGAGAACCCGAAGAAATAATCACAATTTAGATTATTTTTCCCAAATATTTTCAACTCTTAAATTTGGTTAGTTCTGACTAGTGGTCCCATTTCAGGTCCTTGTACTATTTAGAAGCTTTCAGAGCAATATGCAGAACTCCTTTTACTTGAATATTATTAGTCCATTAATCGTTATTTCAATGTAAAAATACTTGAAAAAGATTGTAACAATGGACAAGATTGAAATTTATTGGGAGAAAAGCTCGAAATAGATTAATCAACATAACAAATTTGCTAAAATACAAAAGGAATAAGATGAAAACAAGTGCCCCAGATATCATAGTATGAGCTTCTTCGTACAAACTTCTCGAGGACCATTTTGAACTGGATATGTGTTTTAGGAGATCTAGAATACTTTGTTGATGCCCTAAGATGTAACATCTCTCTTTCTTGTTAATTCTAATAGGGTAGGACTTCTATATAGCCCACATTCGATCAAAATTTGAATTGCCCTTTTTTGGGTTTTCAACTCGAAACCCCTTTGGTCTCAAGGTGCCCTTTGCGAGTTTTCGCCTTGGCCTCTCCTTTTTTTTAGGTGAAGGACTTCTTGACTAAATCCAAATTCACAGGATTAGACAAGTTTTTTCCATCCACCTCAGTCAAAATCAGCGCTCCTCCAGAAAAGGCCTTCTTTACCATATAAGGTCCTTCCCAGTTTGACATCCACTTTCCTCTGAAGTCCTTTTGTATGGGAAGGATCTTTTTCAATACCAGGTCCCCCTCATGAAATTCTCTAGGATGAATCTTTTTGTTGTAAACTCGCATCATTCGCTTTTGGTACATTTGACCATGACGAATGACTTTCAGCCTTTTCTCTTCAGTCAAGTTTATCTGATCATATCGGGATTGGATCTATTCTGCTTCATCCAACTTCAATTTTGCCAAAAATCAGAGAGAACGAATCTCGACTTCAATGGGTAAAACCGCCTCTATTCCATAAACCAAAAAGAAAGGCGTTGTCCCAGTTGAGGTCCTGATAGATGTTCGATAAGCATAAAGGGCAAATGTTAACTTCTCATGCCAATCTTTATAAGTCTCAGTCATTTTCCCCACAATCTTCTTAATGTTCTTATTGGTTGCCTCTAATGTACCATTCATTTTTGGTTGATATGGTGACGAGTGGTGGTGTTTAATCTTGAATTGACTACAGACCTCCGTTATCGTGCTGTTGTTCAAACTCAATACATTGTCAGATATAATCTTTTCTAGCATTCCATACCGACATATGATCTCTTTCTTCAAGAATTTGCTGACTGTCGTCTTTGTAACATTGGCATATGAAGTGGCTTCTACCCACTTGGTGAAGAAATCGATGACCACGACAATGAATCGATGCTCATTGAAAGCTTTTGGCGATATCGGCTTAATGACATCCATGCCCCACATAGAGAAAGGCCATGGAGAAGTTATGACATGAAGAGGTGAATGAGCCAAATGAATTTTGTCTCCATAAATTTGGCACTTATGTCATCTCTTGGCGTAATTAATACAATCCCCTTCTGTGGTGGACTAATAATACCCGAATCTCATGATTTGTTTAGCCATTGTAAAACTATTAGCATGTGTTCTGCAAACACCCTCATGGATTTCTTCCAAGATTTTCTTAGCCTCAAAAACCTTCACACATCTTAGTAACACCTGATCCTTTCTTCTTTTGTATAGGATCTCCCCATCTAAGACATAGTTACTACCCAGTCTTCTCAACATCTTTTTATCATTCTCAGTTGCTTGGGCAGGGTATTCACGATTCTTCACCTATCACAGTATATAGTGGTACCAAAGGTAATTATTCTTTTCTTCTTCCTCAATGTTGTAACAATGAGCCGAATCCTCATAAATACTCATCTGGATAGATTTTACATCCTCTTGTTTGTTCACTTTGATCATGAAAGCTAAAGTAGCCAAGGCATCAGCCATTTGGTTTTCATCTCGTGGAAGATAGCAGAAGGTGATATCATCAAACTCCTCAATTAATTCAAGAACCAGCCTTCGATAATTGATCAATTTGAGGTCTCTCATCTCCCCTTCACTTTTGAGTTGATAGATCACTAATGTAGAATCCCCATATACCTCTGGTACTTTGATCTTGCATTCTATGGCTACACGGATGCCCATGATGCATGCTTCGTATTTTGCCATGTTGTTGTGCAATTAAAATCCAATTTACTAGTAAAAGGATAATGATCTTCGTTTGGGGATACCAAGACTGCCCCGATTCCGTTACCCGTAGCATTAGAGGCCCCATCGAAGTTTAGTTTCTAGGGATGTTCTTCTTGAGCTCATTCTTCAGTGGTTGCAACATACATCAGATCTTTATTTGGGAAATCAAAATTCAAAGGCTCGTAATCTTCTAGAGCTCTACTAGCTAGAAAATCTACTATTGCACTCCATTTTATCGCCTTTTAGTTCACATAGACTATATCAAACTCGGAAAATAGAATTTGCCATCGGGCCATTCTTCCATTCAAAGCAGTCGACTCCATCATGTACTTTAGAGGGTCTAGTTTTGAGATGAGCCAAGTTGTGTGGTACAACATATACTGTCTCAGTCTTCAAGTTGTCCAGATTTAGGCGCAACACAACTTTTCGATTGGCGAATATCTTGTCTCACATTTAGTGAATTTCTTACTGAGATAGTATATAGCTATTTCTTTTCTTCCTGACTCATCATGTTGGCCCAGTACGCATCCCATGAAATTTCCAAATACTGCCAAGTACAGTATTAGTGGCTTATCTAGACTGGGTGGCATCAGCACAAGGGCGTTAGATAAGTAATGTTTGACCTTGTCAAAAGTTTTCTGGCACTCCTTATCCCATACACCTGGATTGTGTTTCTTAAGGAGACGGAATATGGGGTCGCATTTCTCCATTAGTTGTGAAATAAAGCGAGCGATGTAATTTAACCTTCTTAAGAAACCTCGAACTTCTTTTTCGATACGCGGTGGAGGTAGCTCTTGTATAGCCTTGACTTTATCCAGGTCATTCTCGATCCCCTTTTCACTGACTACAAATCTTAGCAATTTCCTCGACTTAGCCCTAAAGGTACATTTTACTGGATTGAGCTTTAGCTGAAAGTTTCTCAACCTCAAGAATAATTTCCTCAAGACTTGTATATGTTTTTTTTCTGTTCAAAACTTTGCAATCATATCGTCGACATAAATCTTAATTTCCTTGTGCATCATATCATGAAACAAAGTTATCATAGCTCTTTGATATGTCGCTCCCGCATTTTTCAGTCTGAATGGCATCACTTTATAGCAAAGTGTTCCCCACATGGTTACAAATGTCATCTTTTCCATATCTTTAGGTTGCATCTTAATCTGGTTGTATTCGGAGAAACCATCCATGAAAGAGAACAGTAACCTGCCGTGTTGTCCACTAAGGTGTCGATATGAGGCAATAAGAAATTGTCTTTTAGGCTGGCTTTGTTTAAATCCCTGTAGTCTATGCATATTCGTAATTTCCCATCTTTTTTAGGGATGGGGACAATATTGGTACCCATTCTGAGTATTTAACCACTTGTAAGAAACCAATATCAAATTCCTTCTTGATCTCTTCTTTTATTTTCAGCAAGACATCAGATCTTATCCTTCGGAGCGTTTGTTGAACTGACTTACATTCTTCCTTTATAGGGAGCTGGTGCACCACTATCAGTAGTTAGCCGGGCATGTCTTGATATGACCATGCGAAGGCATCCTTAAATTCTTGGAGTAACTCAATGAGGTCTCGCTTTGTCTCTGCGGCAATGCAAGCTCTAATTTTCACCTCTTTTTCCTCTCATAAGCTCACAATTTCCACTGACTCTTTGTAAGGTAGGATTTGTTTCTCATCTTGTTTTACCATCCTTAACAAATTAGAAGATAGGTCACAGTCTCGATCATCTTCAAAATCCTGAGAATCCTCCATATACATATTTTGCTCAAAAGGAGACTCTGAGTCAGTAGCAGCGTCATTCATATCATTGATATCTGGAGACCTGTTATAGGGATGAAGGAAAATCTAAAGAATAAAAGAATCTAAGAATAATTATCTGTATAGTATGGTATGATTATGAATGAAAGGGAAAGAATAAAAGAATATTTGCTCAAGATGATACGTAAAGATGCATTTTATTGAAATAGAGATTTTGGACATAAGCCTATTTCACAAAAGGATTCTTATTGCTCCTAGGCTTAGAGCAATAAGCGTGTTTTGAAAATTACTCTGAATTAGCTCTAAAAACTATAGGAATCTCTTCTGCAATCCAATTGTTCAGAACACTTCTAGGAACATAGGGGCAGATGCCTGATAAATTTTCTCCATCAATTCCTTCTTCGGATATGGCATTGATGTTCAAATTTCCCAACATTTCCTCTGCGGTTTCTTTTCTTGTTATTTTTCGTTCAGGGTGAATAGTTCCTCCTGACATGAATGCCCTGGATATATGGGGAAAAGTCATTGGTTCCCATTTGACCTCTCCCTCGCTTAATCACGCTCTTCTCCTTTCTTGCTTCTTCTCTAGCTCCTTCTTTTTTTGCCTTGCATCTGGCTTAAATCCTAAGCCAAAGTGGTTTCGCTTGTCCCTCAGCATCGGTGCTTCGACTTTCCCCTGGAGGTATTTTCTGAGTCCTCTTCCCGATAAGACTCATTTTCTAACCGTCAGTTGCAGACCCATCCTTGTAGTTTTGGAGATTTTTGGCATCGAGATCTTGTTCCTTTCAGCAATGAAGGTTGCATTCACAAATTTCAGCGATAGAAAGGAACATTCTATCGCTTCATCGTCTGCCCCTATGTATGGCATGTCACTGGTTACGGATGCAATAATGTCTTTTTCGACGTTTATCGTTACCAGTCGACTCTCAGCTACCAAATTTAGCTTTTGGTGCAGTGATGTCGGCACTGCCCCAGTTGAGTAAATCTAAGGCCTCGTCAACAAGCAATTATAAGAAGGCTTGATGCCCATCACCAAGAAATCTACCTCATACGTGTTTGGACCAATCAAAAGGGGTATCTCAATCCTTCCCATCACCCTCCTTTCTATACCATCGAATGCTCTTACTATGTTTTGCCATGTCTTCATGTGAGAGCTGTCCACTGGTAATTTGTTCAACGTGGATAGAGGCAAGACGTTCAGTGCAGAGCCATTGTCAATTAACGCCCCTGGCAATGTATATCCTTTACAGCGCGTGGTGATGTGCAGAGCCTTTGTAGATCCCATGCCCCTGGCGGTATTTTGTCGTCATTAAAGAAGATGAAGTTGTCAGCATTTATATTGTTAACTAGGCAGTTCAGCTTGTTTACAGAGATATCATTAGTGACATAAGTTTCATTTAGCACCTTCATCAAAGCGCTATGATGAGTCTCTGAGCTCAAGAGCAATGCTAGTACTGATACGCGAGCAGGTTGTTTGTGTAGCTATTCTACAATGCTATACTCGCTATACTTTAAAAATTTCAGGAATTCCCTAGCCTCGTTCTCAGTTACTGGCTCGTTAACTAATGATTCAAGCCTAACCGTCTTTTCCTTCTTATACTCAACTGCTAGGGTCTTTCCTTTAATAGGCTCGGTTCTTGTACTTGCAGGGTCATAATGCCTCCCATTGCGTGTGTAGAAACCCACATCCTGGCCCTCTCCTGAAGTGGTAGCCAAATTATCTTCTTCTGGGATCGTCATGTTGCAGTCATAATTCCATAGAACCCTTTTGCTATCTTTGTAGGGAAAAGCTACTGGTTTCTGAATTATGACCCTTGGTGCCATTTGTACTTCCACTTATTGCTTCTTGGTCGTGAAATAATCACTACCAGGTGATTGACTTTTGAACTTTCTCCATTGATCCTTCCTCTAAAGCATAAACATCTTCTCCTTCCAAACCCTTGACATCTTCATAAAATTCAATTTCTTTATTATCCATCAGATTTTTCACAAGGTCCTTGAACTCAATGTACTCTTGGATCTCATGACCCTCTTCATCATGGAACTCACAGTAGTTCCTCACTCCTTTGAGTCTCTCCTCTAACTCTTGCACGATTAATCCTCCCTCTACCATCTTTTTCCAAACCCATCTCAGTGAGGTTTTTACTTCTGCCACATCAATTTTGGTTCTCTTACCTCCACTTTCAATTATTGTATTTACCCCTTTATCAGAATGACTGAGAAATAGATTTCCTACCACATTAGGTCCTGATGGGTCGTCGAACGTTACATATTCTCATCTTAATGAACCTTTCAATCAAACTTTTAAATGCGGTGCAGTTCTCAATTGAGTGTCCTATTATTCCCACATGGTACTTAGATTGAGCATTTGCGTCATACCATTTGGGGAATGGAAGTTGCATAGGTTTCAAGAAGAAAGGGGATACCACATGTGAATTAAACAGACTCTGATACAGCTCCCTATATGTCATCGGGATGGGTGTGAACTGGAGCCTTTCTGTATTTGGCCTTGGGTTGGATTTTTTCCTTGGGGGCCCTGATGGCTAGTAGTTATTTTCCTTGGCTGGCCTACAGTGATTGGTTTTGAATAACCCTTGTTATACATGCTTGCATTATTCACCTCATTTTCTTTCTTCCTTGAGGCTGATCTTTTGGCGCTTTCTCTCTCGTCTATCTTACCACTTCTCACTACGTTTTCAATCATTTCACCGGACATTACTATACCCGAGAAGTTCTTAGTAGCACTTCCAAACATATGGTTGATGAACAGGACTTTTAAAGTATTGATGAAAAACATTGTGGTTTCTTTCTCTAGAAGAGGTGGCTGGACTTGCGTTGGCACCTCTTTCCATCTTTGGGCATATTGCCTGAAGCTCTCACTTTGCTTCTTCTCCATATTTTGCAACGTGATCCTATCGGGTGTCATGTCCGTCACATGACTATATTGCTTCATAAAAGCTTGTGCTAAGTCTTTCCATGAATTGATTTTGGCACGGCTCAGTTGGTTTTACCATTTGGCTGCTGGCCCGATCAGACTGTCTTGGAGCAATGAATTAATAATTGGTCATGATTAACGTATCCTGTCATCCTTTGGTAGAACATCGTGATGTGAGCTTCAGGACAGCTAGTCCCATTATACTTTTCAAACTCTGGAGTTTTGAACTTTGGAGGAAGCACTAGATCTAGGACCAAACTCAAGTCCTTAGCATCAATTTCGCAATGATAATCAGCGTTTTCCTTTGCTCTGAATTTTTCTTCCAACCATCTGCATCGATCTTCAAGTTGTTTTGGTAGTTCTACCCTTATTTTTTCCATTTCTGTCATATCGTCTAAATCAGGAACAACGGGATTGGTTGGATTATCCCTGTAACACCCCCAACCCGTATCAATCGCCAAAACAGGGTTACGAGGCATTACCAAAGAGTACAGAACACTTACAGATAATTTGAAATCATTTTCTTTACACAAATAGTACACTTGAGGTAAACAGTTCTATAATTATGAATAAACACATTTATCAAATATATTCCATGTTTTTATATATCACAATCTCATATTTCCATGTATCAAGTACCACCATTTCCTCGTATTTTAGACAAATACGTGTAACAATTCATAGACACACACCTCACTAACTCTTCCTGCCAATCATAAATTAAATTGACAAATCACTTATTGAATCCAATTTCAATGTTCACTAAAAGCTATCATATAAATTTGGATGTACTTATCCACCAATAGATTCCATGTACTGATATCATCATCTCAAATTTTCACATGCATTTCCTTTCCACATTATGAACTCAAATAACATATACAAGATATACCAATGTATTTCAAGTACGGTTTCATAATATTTCATTTCAAATTTTAGATTATTTCATATTAGAACTTTTCTCATTAACTCATTTGGAGTACCAATTCATTCAGATAATACACTCAAGGGTGTATAAATACATAATCACAAATGAACTCATTCATCAACCAAGTTCTATGTTCATGTCTCATCACCTCGTATTTCCTTATATCACATAATTCCATGTAACACTTACCAAACTTTGTTAGATTAGTGAACGTATTATAGAGTTGGTCTGCTAACACAAGCTGTCGATCATGACAAGCTACACAGTGTTGCTCAATGCCACATTTCACAACTCAGTATGGTTTTCCTTATTGAAACACCATACCTACATTTCACAACTCGGTATGGGAAATGCCATACCTACGTTTCTTAACTCAGTATGGTTAATACCATACCTACGTTTCGCAACTCAGTATGGATGATACCATACCTATGTTTCACAACTCAGTATGGATGATACCATACCTACGTTTCACAACTCAGTATGGATAATACCATACCTACGTTTCACACTTTGCCATGGATCACCCATGGTCTTATCCGTCAATTCATCACTTTTCACTAGAATGCCATAGCCCAGCTATGGTCTTACATCTTAAACAAGTATCACACCGATGTCATATCCCAGATATGGTCTTACACGGAAATCACTTGTCACTTGTTGCCAAAACTACCACTATTCACTAAACAGGTAGCCGGAGCTACCACTTTTCACTTTCACTTGTCCTTAATCAGATTAGTGTAGCAGAAGCCATCACTTATCACTTTCACTTGTCCTTGATCAGATAAGTGTAGTCGAAGCTATCACTTATCACGTGTTGCAATGGTTCATCCATGGTCTTTTCCGTCAATTCATCTTGTTATTGAACTGAAGTGTTCAATTTGATCATTTATTCAATTTTCATGCTTTTACATTATTCACAATTTTATCATCATTACATATGAAATAACACATCATGAAGTTCATAAAATTAACAAATGATCACTAAAATTTAGCCGTATAAACTCACAAGTTTAATTTTTGTATTATAACAATAATCATAATTTCATAATAAATATTCCAAATAAAACATTATATCATTTCTAATTCAACATTTATCAATTATAATCGAGCATGTGATCAATTTATACACAAGTCGTTCATATATTATTTTTCCTCCTCCTCCTCTCCATCCACATCCTTAGTATAAACAACACACTTGTAAGTAACATTATCTATAATTTTCACTATTTACTTATGTGAATATTCAAGCTGTCCATCCGTGTAATAGTCACTAAATTATTTTTATCTTGAGCTACAGAACTCCAAATTAAGATCCGTTAATTTTTTTTGAAACTAGACTCACATACGCTATTACTATAATTTTTCCAGAATTTTTGGTATGGCCAATTAGTACAGTTTATTAGTTAAGTTCTCCCCTATTACACAGTCTGATGGCTCTGACCTCTCTTTACTAAAAATCAATTATCTCATAGTACGATTTTCATATAGTGTTTCCGATTATTTTTAATGAAAATAGGCTCACTGGAATACAAACATGTAAATTATAACTCACAATTCTTTTTGTACAATATTTAGTGAATTTCTAAAGTAAGAATAGGGAATCACGAAGTTATTCTAAACCAATCTTACCAAAATTTAAATATCTCAATATGTAGACTTCCTTTGCTTGCTCTATTTCTTTTATATGAAAATAGACTCAACGAAATTTAATTCTATATCTCATTCAACTTCTAATTCAATTTCTACCATTTTTGGTGATTTTTCAAAGTTAGACAACTGTTGCTGTCCAAAACTGCTTTAGTGTAACATGTTGATTTCTATTTTGTCCCAAATTCCACAATTCATACAATTCAGTCATTGCTCAATTAACCCCTCAATTGAGCTAATTTTCTCATTTAATACTTTTTTCTATCATTTTAAACTACTTCATAACATTTGAAAATCAGAATTTTAACACTAGGCCTTAATTTCAACTCTTTCACAATTAGGTCCTAAAATTAATTTCTATCAATTTTACTTGATAAAATCATCATATAATAAAATTAAAGCTTCTATTCAATATTTATTCATCATATTATTCCAGCACTAATCCACATCAAATTTAAAAATTAGCCATAGAATTAAAAACTAATGAATTAATAAGTTGGACCCAATTGTAAAAGTCCAAAAACATAGAAATTTCAAGGAGAAAGCAAGAATTAAACTTACGTGAAGCTTGAGTATGAAAACCAACTTGAACTCTCTCCCATGGCTATCTTTCAGCTGAAGAAAATGAAGAGAAATGAAGAGAATTCTAGATATTCCAATTTGGTCCCCTTTTTATTTAGCTAATTTTGGCAATTTTCTAATTTTGCCCTTATTTCACCCATTTCCTGATTTTTCTCAGCTATTGCCGCCCAAAATATCTCTTTTGGGCTTATTTGCACTTTAGGTCCCTCCTCATTTGAAAATTAAGCTATTTAATCCTTCTAGCAACTTTTACTTTTTTTTTTCAATTTAGTACTTTTTATTTAATTAACCACCCAAACGTCAAAAATTTTCTAACGAAATTTTAATACTACTTTATTGACATTCCGTAAATATTTATGATTCGGTTTATAACACCGAGATCTCGATACCTATTTTTCTCAATTTCTTGACCAAATAAATCTTTATAAAACACAATTTACTATTTCAAAAAAAAACTTTTAAAAGCTACATTTGGCTCGTAAATATTAAATAATATAAGCTACGAGTTCATTTGTCAGATTTGGTGGTCTCAAACCACCATTTTCGACATCGCTGAAATTTGGGCTATTACAATCCCCCAGATTGGAACTTGAGCTTGTTTGGTAGTTCATCGGCGCCAAGGTATCAGCTTGATACTGTTGAGGTCTGATTGTAACGGGTACCCTTCGTGGGTACACATCTGGTTGTGCCTGAGCGTTTATCGGGGTAAAACCCGGGGGGTAAGTTGGGTCCTCATTATCATCCCCTGAGTTGATCATAGTGCTCTTCTCTTTTTCAAGTCCTCCAGCTAGCAACTGCGTCAATTGGCTTATCATACTTCTTTGGGATTCCTGTATTTGATCCCTCATGTCTTATTTTACTTTTGCTAACTATTCTTGCAGCTGCACTTGCAACTGATCTTGCATGTCCTTTTGAATCTGTTCTAGCCTTTCTAATCTTTAATCCATTACTTTGGTTTTGGCGTGAGTACTGTAACGATATTCCGTTGGTAAACTCTTGTTGGTTTCCAGGTTAGCTGTCATAATTTCGATTAATGAGGGTCTTTTTATGAAATTTAATGCATATGATGCAATGTAATGCCAATGCATGGAATGAATACAAAAAGAGGCATTGACTCTGATTCAATTCTATTAGAACAACTTTACTAGAAAACAAATTTCTTTACATAAAACAGATTACATATACGGCTTTCCCCTAATACTCAAAGCCTTAACTTTTCTAAGAAGCCAAGCTAACTCTTAACCCCGATCCGATTATGATTCATATTTCAAGCTTAGCATGTCAGCCTGAACTGCTAGGGTTTGCAAATGATCGGCCACCTCTCATACTTGAGCCACAGCTTCACCCATAATATGATCTTTATCCTTGACCTGACCTTTAGAATAATGGAATTACACTTTCCAATGTTCATTGTTTGCTTCAAGGAGTTCAACTCGGAGTTCACAATTTTGTAATGCGGTTTAGAGCTCTTCTATTTTTCCTTTCAACTCTTCAATCTTGTTTAGGCTCACTTTTAGCTCAATTGCGGAGTTGCGACTACGAGACTGATGAAGTGACTTTTCTAGTTATGCTACCCGGGCTTTTAATCTGACCTTTTCATTTTGGCTTTCCAATAGGTCTTTTTCTAGGGCATTTTCTCGAACTCGAGCATCTTGGAATTTCTTTTCCAATCGATCGGCTTTTTAATCTTTTCTCCTTTGATCTCTTGTCGCCATTATTCCGACGTTTTTCCTAGCCCGACAGTCATCATCGACAAGCGCAACTTCTTATAATCTATTTTTAGACTGTCCAAATCTTCTTCAGCCTTGTTCTTTCCTTTTCTCAATTTATCGGCTTCTAACTTCTGGACGTCAACATCTAACCCTAACTGCATCTTTTCCTCCTCCAATTGTTCTATCTTCTTTTCTAGCTCCGAATTCCTTTTTTTCAAAATCCTGTTTTATGATCTCTAGCTCAGGCGGGATCACTTGTAGGTGTTCTTCCATTAGTCGAGTGTCTTTCTTGACTTGGCAGAAGGATGTTGTCATTGACTCTTTTACCCCACCAACAATCATATTTAGGGGTCGTCAAGGGACTTGCAGCAAATCTTTTCATTATGTAGGTATGGTTCCAAGCGTTAGATATTTCTCGAACCTTTTTTCTTATAATTATCACCCTTATACGAAAACTCACACTGAGCCAACCCTTACGTTGTTGGTACAAACTGCCTTAATCTATACCACCTCAACACAAGTAGAGGAGCATATCCAACAGCTCCCCATATCCTAAGTAGAGGGTGTAGGAGTATGCCCAAAGATCAATCATGAGATGGTTGTAATAACATACTTAATTTACCATGTTTATTAATATAAAGCATTGTCATTATTATTTCAGTTTTTCTTTCTGTGTGTATAAATAAACTGTTTTATAATAATGTCCTGAGAATAATGATTATTCTTAAAAGATCCTTAGTCGAGTATTATTGTTGACTAGGACAACAATAATGCATTAAGACTAACATGTAGTTGATTGATGGTAAAAGAGTTGTCATTGATATGGAGTGTCAAAATCAATGCATGAATATGTGTGTTAGAGAACAACATATTGGATTGACTCGCTATGAGTATGTTTCTTGGATTATTATGTAATTGTCACAACATTACTCATAGTGATTAATATGTACATGATCCTCAGACTTGAGATCATTATTATCCCAGCATCGTGAGTTGTATATTTTGATACAGTCAAACGTACACCGTAACAGGTTGTTCTATAAAGGCTGATGTTGGATATACCACAATCTATGTAGAGGGATATGGTTGATCAATAAAGGATAAGTCCCTCCTACATAATAGGAGTAATATCTTAGGCCACTTGATTGAGTGAGACTAGAAATGCATGGCCATGCTCAAATAAGTTGATATGAGATGTCATACTAATTTGTATATCATAGTCTACTCAAGATATCAAGAAACATGGGATAGACTATGCAAGTGTGACTATCCCATGACTTGTATCCGTTCCAGAGATAAAGGACTTAAGGATTAATGCATGAAAGGTTAATCACGAAAGGTTATGTCGAATCATGACTTCTTGTAACTTAGGTAGCAATGATGCATTGCTAGATGCCACTCATTGTCTGTGACAATAGAATCGTTCTAGTATTACTGCTAACGTTGCAAGAACCTACAGGGTCACACCCTATGGTTGAAATGAACGGAATAAAATATAGTTGGTATTGTGTTTGGTTGTCACATGAATTAAATTAATTAAAGAATTAATTTAATTGGGCAATCAAATATTGAACATATTATATGTACAAGGATGTTGTACACATAATGATAACATAATTTTATTAATATATGAATTTGATTCATATATAAATTTAAATAAATATAGTTTACCGAAATCCTTATTATAATTAATGTAATTATAATTTTCAGATATAATTAATGTAATTATAATTTTCAGTTAAAAACTTTATTATATTTATTTAATCTTGTAATACATTCAAGAGATACCAATTATAAAAGGCCCAATTAAGAGGATACCTATTATAAAAGGCCCAATGAGAAAGGCACTCATTATAAAAAGGTACTAAAAGGAGACAAAGCAAAACAAGAAAACCCTAAGTGATTGCTTGTTGGGTCTAGCAGCCGTCAAGCAAATAAACCTCCAAAATAGTTTTGGAGATTTCTTCCGTTCATAGTCAAACCCGGTGGATCACGTAGAGGCCGACATCGGAAAAGGTTGTGGCTTGATTCGACAGTAGATCAAAACTCTTGTTGCCAAGGCGTCGCTGTCACTCAGATCAAAGTTTTGGTAATTTCGAAACCTTTATTTCACCCCAATTCGTTCCTCACACATGGATTCATGATTTGGATCGCCGGATCTAATTTTATTCTGCTGCGCCATGGGGTTCCGGCGTTCCAACAGAGGGACCCAGTCGAAGTCTCCGCACTGGTACAAAATCTCATCACGGATCATCCAAGGAGCCCTCCATTTAACGTCTTCTTCTTGGAGATTTTAGAGAACCGCCACCCATTTTTCTTCTAAAATATCGTCTCGCCCCGGTTTAGCCACTAATTCTTTCAATGGAGAGTAGTTCTCAGAGAATACTTGATAAGAAACTTTTTCTACCTTCCAAAAGTGGCTATGAAACCATGCTAACAAGAGTTGCGCACACCCGATTAACCTACTTTCACCCGCTCTCCGACATGCATTCAAAGATCTAAAAGTTTCGACCAAGATTGCCGGGACGGGTGTGACCCTTTTATCAAGCCGATCAAACAAATCTAAAACTGCCTCATCTACACGCCCTAGTGCTTTGAGGAAGATTATTAACCCGTAGATACTCAAGGCAAATATATCGACCCTTTTCTTTGTGTCCGGATGTGCCAAAACCAAATCTCGTAAACTTTTCCAAGGGATACATTTGCTATCTCCTTTTTGCTTGATCCGGGCCACAACCCATTGCTCACTCATCCCCGTGATGTTCATTAATTTCTTTAAGAAAGTTGAGACATTGGCGGTTCTAGAGTAAGCTTTGTTGGCTTGAATTCTCGGCCATCGCAGCAAAGTTGTATACTCCACAGTAGGTACCAAATCTATCTTCCCAAAGGTAAAGCAGTTGTAGGCGGGATTCCAAAATTGAGCCAGAGCTCAAAACAAGTGCTTGTCCACTTTGATATCGAGTAGATAAGGCAAGTGACCATAATTAGAGTAGAATAGTTGCTTGATGTCGTCGTCCCATTGGTCCCATATCTCTTTCAACCCTTGAAGATTGTTCTGAGTCATACTGATGCGAGTAAAATCCCACAATTCTGACACGTACCCCTCCGTTACACTATCACCTTTCTCTAGTTGTGTTTTCTCGGACCATATTCGAACAGCCGCATATCTTCCACTTTATCAAATATCCATTCTCCATGGCAAGCTCTCTATTTAGTAACAGGTCATGAATCAACACCTTTTTTATGATGAAAATGCCATGCAATCACAGTCAAAACAAAACAAAACAGGTCAGTACACTGCATACCAAGCTAGAATTTAAAACAAACAAGAAATAATAAATAGAGCATGATAAACCGTAAAAGTAACATATTTTAATCCCACATTTAGCATACTTTTGGATGATTTATCCCTTGATTTGTGTAAAAAGGTGCTCTTAATCCTTTCTTTTCATGTCTTATACTCAGGAAAGCACCGGAGGATGGAAAAAACAAAAAACGGGACTAAAACGGACCAAATTGGGCCAAAGTAGAAATCGACACGACCTGGACTTAAGCCCACACGGCCGTGCCTCCCTGATAAACTAGAACACGGCCTGATCCTGATCCACACGGCCGTGCCTCATTAAAGAAATCTGAACACTAAAGACGATTCACACGGGCGTGTGCCATGACCGTGTCCCTGTCGCTGGAAAGAAGAGTTTCATTTGAAAAATGATACTTAGGGGCAAAGAAACCTATTTCGAAAGCCTATATAAACCCCCTAAGTATAACCTAAAGGAGGGCGATTAGCTAGGCCAAGGAACCGAGCCAGAAAGGTCAGATTTGTGGGAAACACTCGAAGATAGCCAGTGGATCCATCTCAAGAAGCCGGAATTATACTCAAGACGGCGGATCTCTCCTTCAATTCCTTCAGGGGGTTTAAGGGATTTCTTATGTTTTGTTTTATCTTTTCTTTTGAGATGTTTTCTTTTACTATTATGAACTAAACCTTCAGATACCTGAAGGGGATGAAACCTAAGATAGATCTTGTTATTATTTTCTGAACTATATGATAAATACTTGATTTGTTCTTAATTACGTGTGCTTAATTCTTGTGTTAATATTTCCGGGATATTAATTCAAGTATGATATGCTTAGGTGGTGGAGCAAAAGTCCCTGCTTAAGAGTAGATCTAGCATAATTAAGCGGAGTTGATCGCACGCCTAGAGAAAGGGTGACGAAATTTTGCCGGATTAGGGTGAAACCTAATATGGGAGTCCATAGATCGAATTAATGCGATTCTAGGTGTTTTAATTAGAAAGAGGTTTCAATTAATCAACCTAGGGTTAGACGTTATTTGCCTCAAGAGAGGGTTTAATATAACATAGGGAATCTTAGGATCAAGTCAAGTGAATAAATCGTATGGTTCAGTGTTAGATAACAAGTGAAGTCTAGGTGGATTCTTCCTAAGGGTATCGTCTTAATCAACTGAGTTTTTCCAACAGTATTTCCCCAATTCATTCTTTTTGTCTTTGCGCCTTTAGCTTAGTAGTTAGTTAAATTTAGATTAAACAATAACTTCAATTACTTTAGGCTAGATAATAAAAAGAAAGTTTGTATTAGTACTTTTAGTTCCTTTGGGTTCGACATTCCGGTCTTGCCTTAACTATACTACTATTCGATAAGTGTGCTTGCCTCAAAATCATTGTCAGAGTTAGTTTCTAGGTTCGATCATTCTTATTATAAATTTAAAACTCTGAATTTGATGATCAGAGCACCTATTCAGGTGACCATTAGGGTTTGGCGTGGTTCTACCTAGGGTAAGCTTTTAGGGCTCATTATATGCGGTTCGATTTTAAAGTAATGGTATCTGAACCGGCAGATTCCTCGATCGTCACCCATTATAGGCTCATACAGACCGAGTTTAGTTCAGGGGAATACATTTCCCTATGGTTATACGGAGATGAAAATCTCACGAAGACATAGGTACGGATGTATCCCGAAAACGATCCACTATCCTATACAGAGGTGAAGACCTCACGTAGGAATAGTTTCTCACTCCCACTTAAAAGGGTATAACCGACCTGTTATGAAATGCAATATGCAAAAATGTATCTAAAGACTCGAACCAATAAAGCAAATATATCAAAATGATACAGACCATAAAAATGAAATGCAACGACAGGATCGTAAATTTAAACCAAATTATCAATTTTCGACAAAAAGACAAGAAATAATCAACTCGTGGCTTGACTCTCTTATTTTGTCCCTAGCGGAGTCGCCAAGCTGTCGAAACCATTTTTTTGAAAAATCGACTTTTTATTTAAAAACAAAAATGGGAGTCGACACCAATCTTTTTTTTATGAGGTGTGATCAAGTCACCTTGTGATTGATCGTTTTAATAAGCGATTTGATTTATTAAAACAACGATTTTTGGTCTACAAACTTCGAGAAACAGGTTAGGGAGTCGGTTACCCACGAGGAAGGATTAGCATCCTCGTTTACGCCCAAAATTCGTACCTAATTGATTAATTAATGTCTTTATGTCGAAAGTTGAAAACTTGGAAAGAATTTAAAATACGATCCCTCTTTGGATTAATGTTAATTTTACCTAAAAATTGCTTGAATAAATCGAAAAGTATGTTAAAGACCCTTTCATCTTGAGGCAACAAAATGTCACATCTCGTAAGTTAGGACACGACACTTCGAATCCTTGAGAATAAGTTTGCCTTTATTTTTTATTCGAAATCTCATGTATTTTAATTTTAAAATGATATTTGGTTATTTAAGTTCAACAAGAAAATCAAAACATTGTAAGTTAGGGTACAATTTCTCGAATCTCCCAAATATGAAACATTGCCTTATTTTGAAAATTTCCTTTTTTGCGTATTTGGGTAAGAATTAATGTAATATTAAAAATGATATATGAATAAAATGTTACGCTAATGAATGACAACAATATAAATGTACTAATAAGCAATTCATAATTTATATAATGGCAATAATCATATAATACACATCACTTTAGTACCAATATTAACAATCAAAGAAAAATAAAGTAAATAATAAAATAAATAATAAAAATGATAACAATAATAATAATGACAAAACAATACACAAAAAAATACCAATTTTTAAATATAATAAAGACAAGGGAATTCATAATGTAAAGAATTCATTCACTACGAAGCTTTGTACAGTCAATAAAATGGGTTAAGGGATTAAAATCAAATGCGCGAAGGAAGGACAGATACTTGAGGATATGTTGAGATGTTGCATGCTCGAGTTCGAAGGTATGTGGGAACGATATTTAGCTCTGATTGAATTTGCTTATAATAATAGTTTTCAATCTAGTATCAAAATGGCACCTTACGAAGCTTTGTACAGTCGTAAATGTCGTACACCATTGTATTGGACCGAGCTCAGTGAAAATAAGATACACGAGGTTGACTTGATCAAAGAAACTGAACAGAAAGTGGCAGTGATCTGTGATAGTTTGAAAGCTGCACCAGATCGTCAAAAGTCATACGCAGATTTGAAACGTAAAGACATTGAGTTTCAGATCAGAGATCGAGTATTTTTGAAAGTTTCACCGTGGAAGAAAGTACTGAGATTCGGTTGTAAAGGCAAATTGAGTCCGAGATTCATTGGACCATATGAAATCACAGAGCGTATCAGGCCGGTTGCTTATAGATTGCAGTTACCACCTGAGTTAGAAAGAATTCATAATGTCTTCCATGTTTCGATGCTTCGTAGATATCGGTCTGATCCTTCACATGTGATTTGCCTGACAAAGATTGAAATTCAGCCTAATATGACATATAAAGAGGAACCGATTTGTATTCTGGCTCGGAAGATAAAAGAATTAAGAAATAAGAAAATTTCGTTAGTTAAAGTGCTGTGGAAAAAGCACGGAGTTGAAGAAGCAACTTGGGAGTCAGAGGATACAATGAAAGAGCGTTATCTAAATCTATTCACTGGTAAGATTTTCGGGGACGAAAATCCTTAAGGGAGGAGTTGTAACAGTCCGGTTTTGGCCCTGATCAGAATGGTGGTTTCGAGACCACGAATTCGAGTCTGAAAAATATTTAAATATTATTTTCTATGTAAATTATATGTGAATTAGCATGTGTGAAAGTTTCGTGAATTAATTTTACTGTTTGTGTGCTTAATTTAGTGAAAGGATTAAACCGCGTAAAATGAAAATTAGATGGTTAGTTGTTAAAGTGCTTAATTGTTGATGTCTTTTTTATATGAAGGATTTGCATTGTAATTAGTCCCTTTTATAAATAGTGGACGGCATGTTTGATTATAAATGACTTTATTATAGGTATTATATATTATAAAAGTTATAATTATTAATTATATTATATTATATTAACTTATAATAAAACAAAACAAAAAGCCATTATCATTTCTTTTGTAAGTGACTGAATGCTTGAAGGAAGAAAACAAAAATTCTTCAACATTTCGGCAACTTTGAAGCTTGATTGAGGTATGTTAATTGTTAGGTTTTTGATAATTTCTACGTTTTTGAGATTGTTGCTTAGAAATCTTCAAGACCCATGTGTTAATTTTTTATTTTGAAGAATATTTTGAGTTGAGCCATTGATGATAGCTTGTTGTTTATGATGTTTAATGGTGAAATATGATATATATGTGATAGATTAACAAGTTTTGTCTTTGAATTTTTGATGAAATTGAGTATGTTGGACTAAATTGAAAAAAATAAATTTTTGAGGGACTAAAATATGAAAAAAAATGAAAAGTATGGACTTGTATGAGGACTAGGAACATTCGGCCCTTAAGGTGTTTAGTCAAATTTTGTGTATTTTGTGTTTTGTGCAAATAGGACTAAATTGTAAAAGTGTGAAATATTAGGGGCAAAATGGTAATTTTCCCATTTATGTGTTTTTGTGTAACACCCCCTACCTGTATTCGTTGTCAGAATAAGGTACGAGGCATTACCAGAGTTTACAATTTTTTTTTTTAAAACCGAGACCAGTCTAATTCAACATATTTTCAAGATAATTCATGCATATTTATAAGATAACTTAAATACATAAGCCATACCAATGGCTAACCTTACATTCATTTCATATTAACATCTATTTTATTAGCTTATACATGCCATTCATTTCCAAACTAAAGTTTCTTTAAATACCGAAATATTGGGGTTGATAGTGTGATGAGTCTCCCACTGATCCGACCTCCGAGCTCTTAACACTACAAAACAGGGAAAAAGGAAATAGGGTAAGCACTTTGTGCTTAGTAAGCCCATGTAACAAGAATTATACTTACCTAACATTTTCAATATAATGTAATAACCATTTATATATCCATTCAATGCATTATTACCTTAACATTTACAAACTCAACATTCAAGTCAGTCCAATAATTTTCATATATCAATAATATATACTATCATTGATGAGCTCATCAATACCATAATTTCCATATTTTTTTTTATATTTATCCCATTGAATTACTCGGAATTTCGATGGATTTTCAGAGGTACACTTTAGTGTACAAATTCGGGTCCGTCAATTCATATTCATGTGCGCACATTTTCATTTCAGAGAGCACACTCCCGCGAACCTCATCTTTACAGCGGGATTACCAGTCCAGGCTAAATCCCCTGTAATATAAACTCATAGAGTATTGTCGGGATTACCAGTCCAGGCTAAATCCCCTGCAACGACAATTACTCTAATGAGTTTGGATCTGAATTACCAGTCCAGGCTAAATTCAGACCCTAATTCGGATTACCCGTCCGGGCTAAATCCATTTTCCACATATTCTTCGGGAGGGCTATATCAGGATAGGATCACCCGTCCGGGCTAGATCCTTTTTTTACCGTCAATTCCTTTTCAGAGATCCATCGAATTTTCCTTTCATTCAACCGGGATTTTTTTCCCTTTTTATCAAATATACCAATGTTTCATCAAATTTCATACAATGGACATTCAAATTATATTCACATCAATAACATACATTTCAAACATTTAAGAATATAATTCAAGTTACATGAACTTACCTCGATTCTAGTTTGTATACAAAATCTACTAATCCAGAACTTTTTCCTTTCCTCAATTTAGCTTTGTGTTTGAGTTTTCCGGATCTAAATAAATAAATTCAATTATCAATTCAATACATTTCATGTTCACATGTAGCATTCATTATAATTCTATTACTATTTATAGTTCATTCAAAGCTGTCTACTTGAGTCATAGTCACTAAATTATTTATTTTTCGAGCTACAGAACTCCAAATGAAGAACCGTTAATTTTCCTTGAAACTATACTCACATATCTTCACACCATAAAATTTTCATAATTTTTGGCTTAGCCAATTAGTACAGTTTATTCATCAAATTTGCCCCTGTTCTGCTGTCTGGCAGTTCTGACTCTTCTTCACTAAAAATTAATTATCTCTTCATACAGAAATTCGATGGTGTTCCCATTTATTTCTATAGAAAATAGACTCATTCAGGATTCTAAACATATAAATTTAAGCCCCTAATTATTTTTCTTCAATTTTTGATGATTTTCTAAAGTCAAAACAGGGGAACCCGAATTCATTCTGACCTTGTCTCACAAAACCTATTATATCTCATGATTTACAATTCTATTGCTTACAACGTTTCTTCCATAAGAAACTAGACTCAATAAGCTTTAATTTCATATTTTTTCCATCTTCTAATTCAACTTCTACAATTTATGGTGATTTTTCAAAGTTAGACTACTGCTGCTGTCAAAAACTGTTTTAGTGCAAGCTGGTTATTACCATTTTTCCCCTAAACTTTCAACGAATGATAATTTCGTCCCTGCTCAATTAACCTCTCAATTGAGCTTATTTTTCTCAATTAACACTTTATTATATCACTTTAAACTACTTTATAACCTTTGGAAATCATAATTTCAGTAATAGACTTTAATTCCAAACACTTTCATAATTAGGTCCCAAAAATCAATTTCTATTGAAATTACCTAATAAAATCATCTCTTAAACGAATTAAGGCTTAAATTTCATGCTAATTCATCATAAAATTACATAAACCAACCATGGTGGCTTTCAATTTCATCCATGAAATCAAAGACTAATGAATTTAATGATAGGACCTAGTTGTAAAAGTCTTTAAAAACACAAAATTACAAGAAATAGGCAAGGATTCACTTACTTGGTGCAAAAATTATGATATACCAGCTTAGATACCCCTCCTATGGTGTTTTTTGCTGATGAAAGTGAAGAAAAATGAAGAAATTTCTAGATATCCCTATTTAGTCCTAGTTTTATTTAGCAAATTTTGTTATTTTCCCATTTTACCCTTATTTCTCCTTATTTTCTTGCTGATTTCATACCTTTGCCGTCCAGCCCAATTAGACCTTGGGTCTATTTTCCTTTTAAGCACTCTTTATTTTATCATTTAAACTATTTAATCATTTTTCATAATTTTGTATTTGTTACAATTTAGTCCTTTTCATTTAATTACATACTCAAACGTTAAAATTTTCTAACGAAATTTTAATACCACATTACTAACATTTTATAAATATTTATAAAAATATTTCCTACTCAATTTTATGAGATCTAGGTCTCGATACCTTGTTTTTACCCAATTCCTTCAATAATTCCTTTTTCTAACTAACCACTAAATCGGTAAAATTTTTCTATCGATATTTTAATACGATTTTCCTATCATATAAATATTCATGCAAAAATATTAAAATAAATTTCTCTTTAAATCGGATTTATGGTTACGAAACCATTGTTCCGATAACCTTGAATTTAGGCCATTACATTTTGGATTAAATTGAATGAAAATATGTTTGAATGAGCTTAATTTAAACATGTTTAGATCGAGAACTGAAGAAAATGGATTTGGATCGGGGAAAAGCGAAAATAGTCGAATAGCCGGTTTTTGTCGTCCGTAGATATCCGAGGTAAGTTTTTAAGCGTTAAAACATTCGTAAATTATATACGTAATTTAGTATATGCTGTTTTGGAAATTATGGAACTATATTATTGAATAGTCGAATGTGAAAATTCATAGAATTTGGTATGATTAAGTTTATTTTGATTGAGATTTGATATGTGAATGTTATACAAAAGTTTTGAGATACATAAAAGGGTCGACATTATGAAATATATGTGTGAGGCAAATTAAAAGTATCGTTATTCAGGCTGTGAGCCTAGCAAGCCTTGGGCTGGTGAACTTAATCGGGCTTCGTGCCTAGTAGGCTTATTGCCGGTGATTGAATATCAGACCTCGAGTCTAGTAGGCTTAGTGCTGGTGTGTGATTCAGGTTTATGCCTAGCAGGTTTTATACCGGTGATTTAATTACAAGCTTATGTTTATGAAGTGTTCAAGTTATGGTGGAAATTGAGCAAGTTAAAGCTTAGTTAAATGATTTAGATTATATGCGGCCACAAGGTATGTATTTATATATATATATGATGTTATATTGGACTTTGAATATGTAGCCATGAAGTTATGCCTAAAGGTGATATTGTAGTTGATATTGTATTCGGCTAAATGAGAAAGTACATAGGTGATGCTGAATTTTGTTCTTACATATTCGGCCATATAGATATGCATGGGTGAAATGTGATATTTGATTTTCTATAATTGATTAAAAAAGTGAGGTTGGCTTGTAAAGTTGATGGTTGTGTTATGAGCACAAGTATGTGATTGTAAGCATAATTGAGTTTATGACTTTTTGTGAATGAAAAGTTGAATGATAAATAGTTAAAGGTGCATTAGTTGCTTTCGAACAAAATAACCCTTGTATATAAGTATAGGTTTTAAATAAAATATGAGATGATATGTTTATGACAGTATACCTTATTAATGCTATAATTTTGATTTGTCTTTAATGTTTTGATTATCAATATGAATGTTATTTTGCTTAAAACTTACTAAGCTAAGTTAACTTACTCTGTGTGTTTTGTTACTCTGTTTTATAGATTTTTGATTGAAAGTTGCGAGCTCGGAGGATCGTTATTGAAGTCGTCCACACTATCGCCTTATTTTGGTACTTTTAAAGTTTGGATTTAGAACTTAAGGCATGTATAGGCTAGCTTATAGCTTTGATGATGTTTGAAAGATGTAAATATAAGCCATGCGAAAATGGCTTGTTTAAAATGCTAATGATCTAATGTTTAATACATCTTAACCGTAGTATGTGCGTATGTTCTGCTTGGATTATGAATTTGGATGTGTTATAATTCATGTTAAGTATATATATGTATATATATGTTTTGATATGAAGTAATCATTTATGATTTATTATTAGTTCTTTTGGAAAGTTGACATATGTGGTTGTTTAATAAGTTGGGTTATGATTTGTTAAAGACTTACTATTGAAGTGTATAATTGAAACATGAATCAATTTTGAAATCGTTTATATTGTAACTTTGTATTCGGCAAGATGATGAAATTATAGGTTATGTACTTGGGTTGGTATATTCGCATATGATATACATATGTGCATGTGTAAAAAGGTTCAGATTTATGGGTTATGGATTCTGGGAGATATATTTGGTCTTGTTAATTCGACTATGTTCTTGTATATGAAATGATCTATATAATGTTTGGATGTATTTGCACTTGGTATGGAAATTTGGATATATCTTAGATTCGGTTAAATAAGGTCTATGCAAATATATATATATATATATATATATATATGTATGTATGTATGTTTAGTTTTGATAATTGATAAGTTGCTTTAGTAAAGTAATTATGAGCATGTGCATATTTAGTCAATGTAATTTAAATGACTAAATGAATAGTAACCTTTGTTATTTGATGGAAAATATTTACACTACAGCAAAACAGACTTTTAGCGGTGTTTTTAGTGGCGTTTTAAATAAAAACGCCACAAATATTATACTTAGCGGCGTTTGAAGGAAAACACCGCAAAAAAATTAGCAATAGCGGCGTTTATTTCCAAAACGCCGCTAAAAAGGATATATAGCGGCGTTTATTCGTAAAACGCCGCTAAAAGTCTGAGCATTAGCGGCGCTTTTGGAAAAATGCCGCTAAAAGTCTGCGCATTAGCGGCGCTTTTTGAAAAACACCGCTAAAAGTCTGAGCAAGGTCTGAGCATTAGCGGCGCTTTTTTGAAAAACGCCGCAAATAATTTTAAAGTTTTTTTTGGATATATATGACTAATTGTTTTTAAATTTATATATTAAATAATTTATTATATAATCGTAAAAGAGATATATTAATTTTAAAATATTAAATTAATTATCATTATAGTTTAGGGTTTATGGTTTAGCATATATAGTTTAGGGTGTAAGGTTTAGGAGTTACTATTTTAATGTTTAAGGATTATGGTTTATGATTTGCGGTTTAAGGTTTAAGGGGGATGTGTTAGGGTTTTATGGGTTTAAGGGTAAAAGGTTAAGGGTTTGGGGTTAATACGTTAAGGGTTAAGGGTTAGGGGTTAGGGTTTAATGTTTTATGATTTAGGGTTTATGGGATAGAGGATAGGGGTATAAGGTTTAGATTAATTAGTGTCTTTTAATTTATATATTAAATAATTTCTTATATAATTTTAAAAGAGATAACATTAATTTTAATATATTAAAATTATGATTCTAGTTTAAATTATTTAAGAGATAAATAGATAAACTTTACATATATTAAATGGTTTAGGGATTAATATTGGATTTTTTAGAATATAAATCAAAATATAAATAAAAAACGTTAAGGATTAATCTTGGATTTTTTTAGAATATAAATCAAAATAAGATAAATA